>JAWHQI010000261.1:3330000-4028866 GCA_033032865.1 Dactylorhiza incarnata
AGAGCCCCTGGGCAGCAGCCCGGGCCCGCCCCCCTTGGTGGGAGCGGGGGCGAGCCCCCGGGCGGCAGCCCGGGCTCGCTCCCCTAGCTGGGAGCGGGGGAGAGCCCCTGGGCAGCAGCCCGGGCCCGCCCCCTTGGTGGGAGCGGGGGCGAGCCCCCGGGCAACAGCCCGGGCTCGCCCCCCTTGGTGGGAGCGGGGGCGAGCCCCCGGGCAGCAGCCCGGGCTCGCCCCCCTTGGTGGGAGCGGGGGCGAGCCCCGGGGCAGCAGCCCGGGCCCGCCCCCCTTGGTGGGAGCGGGGGCGAGCCCCCGGGCAGCAACCCGGGCCCGCCCCCCCTTGGTGGGAGCGGGGGCGAGCCCCCGGGCGGCAGCCTGGGCTCGCCCCCCTAGCTGGGAGCGGGGGCAAGCCCCTGGGCAGCAGCACGGGCCCGCCCCCCTTGGTGGGAGCGGGGGCGAGCCCCCGGGCGGCAGCCCGGGCTCGCCCCCCTAGCTGGGAGCGGGGGCGAGCCCCTGGGCAGCAGCCCGGGCTCTCCCCCCTAGCTGGGAGCGGGGCCAGCCCCCGGGCAGCAGCCCGGGCTCGCCCCCCTAGCTGGGAGCGGGGCGAGCCCCCGGGCAGCAGCCCGGGCTCGCCCCCCTTGGGGGTGGGGTCTTGTCCCTCCACCTCTCGCTCCCCTATGTAGGTCGGGCAAGCGGGAGGCTTCCTCCCTCACCGCTCGTCCCCCTTGCCTCTACCTCCCTTCCTGCATGGGTCGATGCTACCATGATGCTCCAATGAGCCTTAGGGAGTATACTCGGCGAATATCGGGGTTGTACAGAAGCGGAGGACAACAAGGGGTATAACAATAGCAGATGACAGGGGTGCAGGGAATGTCTACACTACACATGTATATATATATAATTGAAGCAGTAAAAGAGCATAGTAAGAGTAGGTAAAGAATAAGTAAAGTGCAGTAAGTAAAGACATGTATATAACAGAAAGTAACCATTGATTTATAGGAATGCCCACACAAACCTATAGACCAAGGGGTCGTTTAGCAAGGTCTATCGTATAAGAAGTCTCATAACCGACTTATACGATAGGGGTACGGGTTGAAGTGCAATGTTTATGCCATGACATGCAAGGTATGCTGTTAAATGTTATGTTCATACAAGTGCAACTCACACACTATGACTTTGTGCGCACAGACCTTTAGTTCCCCCTTTTTGGAGCTAGCAAGACTCCCAGGATACTCCCGTAGTGGCAAACGGAAGCGGTGGGTTGGGCCTCGCCCACCTCTACGTTGGTATTTACACTACCTAACCTAGACCTATCGTACGCCTCAAAGCAAAACCGCAGAGCATCTGCGTACTCTTACTGGTTGGACCACCAGACTTTTATGGCTAAGTGCAAAATCCACACTTGCCGAGTCAACGTATTGACGTCGGTGTGAACGACCGTCCAATACCAAAGACCCACCACCTTCATGCACATGCAAGCATGTTCTACTATATCCCGAGCCATAAACTCATCGGCTAATCCTCCCGGCACAACAAACATTACTGAGCCACAAGCTCACCGGACTAACTAGTCCGCTGCTTCAACTACCGAGCCTACCGCTCGTACAACCAAACCAACTAACCACCCATAACCATGGGGTGTGTGTGTGTGTGTATTGTTAAGTTAATCTTGTACAACATCTTACTCCTACAGTTTATGGTTAATCTTGGACTTCCCGAGGATTACCCTGTTAGGGGCTCGCTATGGTACTAGGAACTATAATGGGATGACACCCCAAAGTTCCCTTTCTCAAGACACTTAGTGTTGTTGGTATCTACCCATAAGAATACCCTTCTTATCTTTACCCTTGGATTACCATAAGTGTGTTATGACCCTCTAAGGGGAAAGACGATCTTTCGTCTATCCCGAGCATAACTTACCCTTAACTCACCAAGCACACTTTCACCATCTAATCCATTTTGGTGACCCTCAATCTCTTCAACCTGACCATGTACACCAACTACATGTCACTTCCACTTGGTAGGCCCCTAAATACCCAAGTTTCACATTTTTACTATACGCAGACCAAACTAACTATATGAAGCTTATAAGTAGAGGTACTACAAATATTCATCCAACTGACTCAAGATATTTACTGGAGGGCTATCATGGCATTATAAGACTAACTCCAGAGATTCATAATTTTCCTCAGCATTTTAGCATTTATTTAAATTTCTCCAATATTTGTCAAGTATGAATATGAACATGAAGTGTAATGTATTCATATGATATGGCTCTCATAAAATTAAGATAAATCTATCATGCCAAAATATCAATAAGTAATGAATATCACAATTTTACAGTAAGGAAATGTCCTCTATTTTTAATATTTATCATCTATCCAAACTTGAAGATTTATGAAGGAACTACCAAGAATACTTATGCCAAAATTAGGGAAAATTATCAGACCTCTATTATGTCCAGAAAAGCTTAATTACAGAGTTTCACAATTTATGGGAATCATTTCTTCACTGAAATAATTAATCCAAATAATTCCAAATTTGCGCATGTTGTGAAGTAGTCTACTGATAACAATTTTCAAAAATTCTATAAAAATTTACAGAGCTTTCTAGTGCTCTGAAATGTCCTATCACCAAGTTGCACATTTTTCCAGTGAGTTTTGGACCCTTAATTATATTTCTTAAGATTGAGACAAAATAAGTACCTTGTAAATGAAGTACTGGTTAAATCATCTAATAAATTTCACAAAAAATACCAGAGGTCTATAATATGATTACAAAGGCACTACCAAGGTTTCATCATCATCCAAGACTATTTGAGCATGTAAATGTCTCTTATAAGAAATTTCTCTAAAGGGTTTATGACCTAATTTATGGAGAATAAATTCTCCTAAAATCCTCTCAAAATTCCCTAGGGCATATATACATCCCATGAACATATCTCCTAAATTTCATGGTCATTCTATAGCTTTTGACCACATGTCCTTCACAAAGCTCTATATGCCTCCAAGGGGTAAAACTAGGGTCCTAGGGCATATCCACCTCTACACTACCCCATCTTACTCATGAAGGTGTTTTAGGTGATCCTAAACCAGTGGCCAAGGTTTCACCTCATGGTGAGGAGATTTGACCACAACATCCCAAGATAAACATCATGCCCTAACTTTGACCCTATTTGACCTAACTTGGGTTGACAAATTACTCAACCAAATCAATCCCAATTGGGCTGAGATTTTTACAAGGGTCATGTGATAACCCTAAGAAGTACCCGCCAAAATTTGGAGGGCATTGGAGGTCATTTGACCCAATAATTAATTAATGTTTGAATTATGAAATTATTACAAAAACCTTAAAAAAGGTTCTCCTAAAATTCCCATCTTTGGGTATGTTATGGGTGTAGGTACAAATAGCCTAGGTTTCAATTTTTAAGTCAATCTCATACACTAATCAAGAGTTATTCAAGAAATGGTGGCTGTCCTACACTAAGGACCAGTCCCACCAAAATGGACCCACGGGGAGCTACAGAACTCCTTTTGGGCTGAAACAAATTTAAAAATAAAGTAGACACTAAGGGCTACATCTTTGGTTCTGACCACTTTTTCATTTGAGGGGTCCTACTATTTTTAATAATTAAAATGAACTACTGCACAAAGTAATTAATTAAAATAAAATTCCGTGTTCGACGAAATATGATCTGCGTTTGACGAACTATGTTCTGCGTTTGACGAACATCGTGCTTCAGTGCGCTTAATGAAAGCCGATCTTCATTCGACGAACTAATCCTGTTCGACGAATTAATTCCGTTCGACGAACTCCGTGCTCTGTTCGTCGAACTCAACTATTAGATCGACGATCTCCAGGATGTGTTCGACAAACGACATTCCGTTCGACGAACTAATGAAATAAGTTTATAACCTAATCATTTACACCGGATTCAGTTCGCTGAATTATTTCCGTTCGACAAATTAATTCAGCCCGGCGAATTCATTCCGTTCGACGAACTCTGGGTCCCGGTCGACGAACTATACTATTATTTCATGAATTAATTTTGTTCGACGAACTCCGGGTTCCGTTCGACGAACTCCGGGTTCCGTTCAACGAACACCGGGTTCAGTTCGACGAACTCACTATTATTTCGGTTATTCAATTCCGTTCGACGAATTAATGAAATAAGGTTATAACCTAATCATTTACTCCGGATTCAGTTCGCTGAATTATTTCCGTTCGACGAATTAATTCAGCTCGGCGAATTCATTCCGTTCGACGAACTCCGGGCTTCGTTCGACGAACTTGACTAATCGTTCAGTGAATTTCTCCTACTCGGATCGACGAATTAATTAAATAAGCATGTAACATAATCACAGCAAATCCGACGGCTCGCAGTCATCGTCCCCGTTGGTTGGACGGCGCGCGACAGCCCGTCCTGGGCTCCTTTGCGGGATGATTTCCCGGCCACCTGAGTCGCTTCCCGGCCAGCCAATGCCACCACCACCTCCGTTGAAGTGGTGGCCGGCGATAGGGGGTGGTTGGCCGGGCGGAGGTGGTCGGAATCAGAGTTTAGAGGAGGGGAAAGAGAGCTCGAAACGAGCCCTTTCGGAAGCGCGATCCGAGCCCAATTGGGCTCGGACCAAACCTCAAATTATGAAAAGATCTAGCACTAAGGGAGAGGAGGCGGATCGGACCTGTGTGGAGGGGTGACTGCCTTGTCGTCTCCCGATTGGCCATGGCTGATCCTTGCCTCTTGGTGCCTCAGCAGCCTCCACACCAAGTTGCACGATTCCTTCAAGTGAATGGGGGGAAATAACCCCCTCTGTCCCTTGAAGCTTTTCAGTGAATCAATTCGGGGAGGGGAAGTGTGTAACTCCCAATTGCCATGAATGGCCATTGATGGCCATTTTCGGCCATGGTGAAACTCCTCAAATTCTCCCTCTATGTGGCCGGGAATGGCCTTTAAACTCCTCCAAATTAATTGGGGAAACTGAATGGTGACATTAGAGGAGGAATTGGTGGCTATTGCTCTCCCTAAGCCATAAATGTCATTAATCCCTCTCTTTCTCTCTCCTCCATTCTTAGAGAAAATGAGATTTCTCTCTCCTAATCACCATTTACAGAAATTGAGTAATAACTCCTGGTATTATCAGCCTCCCAAATCTAATGGGCTACTCCAATTGGGCCTAGCCCAAGTGGATTGGGCTTGATTAGGTCAAATTAGGGTAATTTGACCTAAATTAAGCTTGAGTTGACTTTGGTCAATTTTACCATTTGGGATGGCCCCAATGGGTGGCTTATGACCCTAATTAGGTTACTTTGACCAATTTGGGTTTAGGGTTGACTTTAATCAATTTGGCCTCTTTGGTTGACCCCAATGGGTCCTAAATGCTCTAAGGGACCCTCCAAAGGGTTAGGTGTGCCATGATGGGGTCAAAGGGTCAAGGTGCGGCCCTTAAATCCAACCCTATGCTTGTTAACTGGAAATTGTTATTTGCAGACCAAGGTAATCTTCCCCTTCAAGCCTAAGGCCAAGTGATATCTTCAAGCTTCCTAGGGTTTTGTCATGACCTAGTCATGACAAAACCACTTTCGTCTATCCCGAGCATAACTTACCCTTAACTCACCAAGCACACTTTCACCATCTAATCCATTTTGGTGACCCTCAATCTCTTCAACCTGACCATGTACACCAACTACATGTCACTTCCACTTGGTAGGCCCCTAAATACCCAAGTTTCACATTTTTACTATACGCAGACCAAACTAACTATATGAAGCTTATAAGTAGAGGTACTACAAATATTCATCCAACTGACTCAAGATATTTACTGGAGGGCTATCATGGCATTATAAGACTAACTCCAGAGATTCATAATTTTCCTCAGCATTTTAGCATTTATTTAAATTTCTCCAATATTTGCCAAGTATGAATATGAACATGAAGTGTAAGGTATTCATATGATATGACTCTCATAAAATTAAGATAAATTTATCATGCCAAAATATCAATAAGTAATGAATATCATAATTTTACAGTAAGGAAATGTCCTCTATTTTTAATATTTATCATCTATCCAAACTTGAAGATTTACGAAGGAACTACCAAGAATACTTATGCCAAAATTCGGGACAAATTACCAGACCTCTATTGTGTCCAGAAAAGCTTAATTACAGAGTTTCACAATTTATGGGAATCATTTCTTTACTTAAATAATTAATCCAAATAATTCCTAATTTGCGCATGTTGTGAAGTAGCCTACTGATAAAAATTTCCAAAAATTCTATAAATATTTACAGAGCTTTCTAGTGCTCTGAAATGTCCTATAACTAAGTTGCACATTTTTCCAGTGAGTTTTGGACCCTTAATTATATTTCTTAAGATTGAGACAAAATAAGTGTCTTGTAAATGAAGTACTGATTAAATCATTTAATAAATTTCACAAAAAATACCTGAGGTCTATAATATGATTACAAAGGCACTACCAAGGTTTCATCATCATCCAAGACCATTTGAGCATGTAAATGTCTCTTATAAGAAATTTCCCTAAAGGGTTTATGACCTAATTTATGGAGAATAAATTCTCCTAAAATCCTCTCAAAATTCCCTAGGGTATATATACATCCCATGAACATATCTCCTAAATTTCATGGTCATTATATAGCTTTTGACCACATGTCATTCACAAAGCTCTATATGCCTCTAAGGGGTAAGATTAGGGTCCTAGGGCATATCCACCTCTACACCACCCCATCTTACTCATGAAGGTGTTTTTGGTGATCCTAAACCAGTGGCCAAGGTTTCACCTCATGGTGAGGAGATTTGACCACAATATCCCAAGATAAACACCATGCCCTAACTTTGACCCTATTTGACCTAACTTGGGTTGACAAATTACCCAACCAAATCAGTCCCAATTGGGCTGAGATTTTTACCAGAGTCATGTGATAACCCTAAGAAGTACCCACCAAAATTTGGAGGGCATTGGAGGTCATTTGACCCAATAATTAATTAATGTGTGAATTATGAAATTATTACAAAAACCTTAGAAAAAGGTTCTCCTAAAATTCCCATCTTTGGGTATGTTATGGGTGTAGGTACAAATAGCCTAGGTTTCAATTTTCAAGTCAATCCCATAAACTAATTAAGAGTTATTCAAGAAATGATGGTTGTCCTACACTAGGGACCAGTCCCACCAAAATGGACCCACAGGGAGCTACAAAACTCTTTTTGGGCTGAAACAAATTTCAAAATAAAGTAGACTCTAAGGGCTACATCTTTGCTATTGACCACTTTTTCATTTGAGGGGTCCTACTATTTTTAATAATTAAAATGAACTACTGCAGAAAGTAATTAATTAAAATAAAATTCTGCGTTCGACGAACGTCGTGCTTTAGTGCGCTCGATGAAAGCCGATCTTCGTTCGACGAACTAATCCAGTTCGACGAATTAATTCTGTTCGACGAACTCCGTGCTCTGTTCGTCGAACTCAACTATTAGATCGACGATCTCCAGGATGTGTTCGACAAACGACATTCTGTTCGACGAACTAATGAAATAAGGTTATAACCTAATCATTTACTCCGGATTCAGTTCGCTGAATTATTTCCGTTCGACGAATTAATTCAGCTCGGCGAATTCATTCTGTTCGACGAACTCCGGGTCCCGGTCGACGAACTCTACTATTATTTCGTGAATTAATTTCGTTCGACGAACTCCGGGTTTCGTTCGACGAACGCCGGGTTCAGTTCGACGAACTCACTATTATTTCGGTTATTCAATTCCGTTCGACGAATTAATGAAATAAGGTTATAACCCAATCATTTACTTCGGATTCAGTTCGCTGAATTATTTTCGTTCGACGAATTAATTCAGCTCGGCAAATTCATTCCGTTCGACGAACTCCGGGCTCCGTTCGACGAACTCGACTAATCGTTCGGTGAATTTCTCCTACTCGGATCGACGAATTAATTAAATAAGCATGTAACATAATCACGACAAATCTGACGGCTCGCAGTCATCGTCCCCGTTGGCTGGACGGCGCACGACAGCCCGTCCTGGGCTCCTTTGCGGGATGATTTCCCGGCCACCTGATTCGCTTTCCGGCCAGCCAATGCCACCACCACCTCCTTTGAAGTGGTGGTCGGCGATAGGGGGTTGTTGGCCGGCCGGAGGTAGTCGGAATCAGAGTTTAGAGGAGGGGAAAGAGAGCTTGAAACGAGCCCTTTCGGAAGCGCGATCCGAGCCCAATTGGGCTCGGACCAAACCCCAAATTATGAAAAGATCTAGCACTAAGGGAGAGGAGGCAGATCGGACCTGTGTGGAGGGGTGACTGCCTTGTCGTCTCCCGATTGGCCATGGCCGATCCTTGCCTCTTGGTGCCTCAGTAACCTCCACACCAAGTTGCACGATTCCTTCAAGTGAATGGGGGAAAATAACCCCCTCTGTCCCTTGAAGCTTTTCAATGAATCAATTCGGGGAGGGGAAGTGTGTAACTCCCAATTGCCATGAATGGCCATTGATGACCATTTTCGGCCATGGTGAAACTCCTCAAATTCTCCCTCTATGTGGCCGGGAATGGCCTTTAAACTCCTCCAAATTAATTGGGGAAACTGAATGGAGACATTAGAGGAGGAATTGGTGGCTATTGCTCTCCCTAAGCCATAAATGTCATTAATCCCTCTCTTTCTCTCTCCTCCATTCTTAGAGAAAATGAGATTTCTCTCTCCTAATCACCATTTACAGAAATTGAGTAATAACTCCTGGTATTATCAGCCTCCCAAAGCTAATGGGCTACTCCAATTGGGCCTAGCCCAAGTGGATTGGGGTTGATTAGGTCAAATTAGGGTAATTTGACCTAAATTAAGCTTGAGTTGACTTTGGTCAATTTGACCATTTGGGTTGGCCCCAATGGGTAGCTTATGACCCATTGGACTCCCTTAAGGGTTAGGAAGGTCTAGGTAGGGTCAATTTGGCATGGTGGGGGTCAATTGACCCTAATTAGGTTACTTTGACCAATTTGGGTTTAGGGTTGACTTTGATCAATTTGGCCTCTTTGGTTGACCTCAATGGGTCCTAAATGCTCTAAGAGACCCTCCAAAGGGTTAGGTGTGCCATGGTGGGGTCAAAGGGTCAAGGTGCGGCCCTTAAGTCCAACCCTATGCTTGTTAACTGGAAATTGTTATTTGCATACCAAGGTAATCTTCCCCTTCAAGCCTAAGGCCAAGTGATCTCTTCAAGCTTCCTAGGGTTTTGTCATGACCTAGTCATGACAAAACCACTCTAGGGGTCTAAGTATTTGGGGGATGTTATAGTGTGTGTGTGTGTGTGTCGGTTTGTGTGTGTGTCGGTTTGTGTGTGTGTCTGTGTGTGTCTGTGTGTGTCTGTGTCTGTGTGTCTGTGTGTATGTGTGTGTTTGTATATGTCTGTGTGTGTCTGTGTATGATTATTTGTGTTTGTGTGACTGTGTGTGATTATTTGTGTTGATGAAGGTGATGAATGTGTGTGTGTGATTATTTGTGTTAATGAAGGTGATGAATGTGTGTGTGTGTGTGTGTGTGTGTGTGTGTTTGAGGTGAATGTGTGTGTGTGTGTGTGTGTTTATTTTCATTTTTGTGTGTTGAATGTGTGTGTGTGTGTGTTTATTTTCGTTTTTGTGTGTTGAATGTGTGTGTGTGTGTGTTTGTTTGTGTGATGATGGTGGTGAATGTGTGGCCGTGTGTATGTTATTGTTTATGTTGATGAAGGAGGTGAATGTGTGTGTATTCTTTTGTTTTGATTTGTTTTGCTTTTGTGGTGAATGTGTGTGTTTTTATTTTTGTTTTTGTGTGGTGAATGTGTGTATATATGTTATTGATTGTGTTGATGAAGGTGGTGAATGTATGTGCTTACAGAAAATTGGTTCTCAAAGGGAGAAAGGACTGTCGGCATCTTGGGATACAATGACGTGATGTTTTTTTGCGATATATGTTTTAGAGAGATTGAAGTAGGCAATAGACTCACCACGCATGTTAATAAGGAAGGTTGGAAGAATCTGATAATGAAGTTTAAAGAGGGTTCTGGAAAATTGTATGATCGCGCGCAACTTAAAAACAAATGGGTCCAGATGAAGAAAGACTGGAAGATTTGGAGAGAGCTTAAGCGGAATGAGATAGGTTTGGTTTAGAACCCCGTCAAAAAGACGATTGATGCTCCCGATGAGTGGTTGGCTGAGAAAATCCAGGTAATACTCATCCCTTAAGTAGTCTGTTTTTATTCGTTACAAATTCTTGATTTAACATTTCCCTATTTATCCTTAGGCCATACCAAAATGCTAAGAAGTTTCGCTATGGGGGCATTACACCGGAGTTGGGGGGAAAAGCTTGCTAGAATGTTCAGTTCTGTGGTTGCAACTGGTGAAGATGTTTGGATGCCTAGCTCAGGGAAACTACCTGTTGGATCTTTAGGCGCCCTTAAAGCGGCGGGGGGGGGGGGGGGGGGGGGGGGGGGGGAATAAGGGCTTTATGGAATTTAAATCTTATTTAAAAATATCAGAGTTTGTGACAGAAGTTTCGAAATATTATATAGTAAATTATATTTTAATATCTGAGATAAGATTATATTGAAGATTACTTTTTAAAAAAATGGAATTCAATTTTTCTCCACTACCGCCTATGTAAGTGTTAACGCCCAGCGCTAGTTCACAGAAGTTGAATTCCTCAAGTTAATAATCAAAATGAATCTTACAATATATTTTGCTTTAATGCTTTGATGAAAACATAATTTAAAACAATTTTATAACTTGGATATAACATCAAGATAATAAGACAAAGAGAGACATGATTTTATTTCTCTAGAAATTGTATACAAATGATGGGGTCAAGCCCACTAATTAGGGGATCACCGCTTAAGGAAGGATTAACAAACAAGGAAACCCAATATTCATGGAATCCTCCCCGCAAGGAAAGCTCTACCCCGCGCACGATCGGCGCACCGGATCCGGCAAACAGGCCGCAATCCCCCTGCGGCCCCGCACGCCCGCGGCCGGCCACGCAAGGGACGGTCGCCCGGCGTCGGACATGGTCGGCCGCCCCGACAGGGCGCGACCGCCCTAGGCCACGCCCGCCGAAGGCGCCGCCATCCATGGAGGCGCCAGCCTTGGGCGCGGCCGTCCAAGACCGCGCCGGCCTAGGGCGAGGCCGCCCTAGGCCGCGACCGCCTAGGGCACCGCCGCCCAAGGCCGCGCCGGCCTCGGGCGAGGCCGCCCTAGGTCGTGACCGCCTAGGGCGCTTCCACCTGAGGCCACGGACGCCGAGGCCGCCCTAGGCCGCGACCCCCAAGGACGTCGCCGCCTGAGGCCGCCCGTGGCTAGGCCGGCCACCCTCCGTCCTGGCCGCCGTCTTGGTCGGCGGATGTGCACCGTCTCCCCCTTCCGGCTACGCTCGTTTAGGGTTTGGGGGTATGGCCGTCATTTCCGAGAATTTGGTGATCTGTGTGATTGAATATGGGCGATCCTATTGGCCGGTCCAATAATTAGCTGATATAATTACCGGACCGCCCCTTGAAAAGCCTATAAATAGACCCCTTCTATTCACTAATAACTCCACTTTTTTGGGAGGAGGAATTCTCTCTCTCTCTCTTTCTCTCTCTTCCTCTCTCTCTCTCTCTCTAGAGATTAGAGACTCGGAGCCTGCTATCTCAGACCGCTAGGAGACTTGGAGCCTGCTATCCGCAGACCACTGGGAAGCTTGGAGCCTGCTATCTACAGACCACAAGGAGACTTGGAGCCTGCTATCCGCAGACCACTGGGAAGCTTGGAGCATGCTATCTGCAAACCACTGGGAAGCTTGGAACCTGCTATCCGCAGACCGATGGGAGACTTGGAGCCTGCTATCCACAGACCACTGGGAAGCTTGGAACTGCTATCCGCAGACCTCTGGGAAGTTTGGAACTGCTATCCGCAGACCGCTGGGAGACTTGGAGCTTGTTATCAGCAGACCGCTTGGAGGCTTGGAACTTGCTATTGACAGGCCAATCAGGGAGCCGAAGACCAGCAGTGGTATGGACGAAGCTTGGACCCGGGGGGCAGACCGACATTGGAGCAAGGCAACAAACTCTCTCTCACCTCCATCATTGTAACGAGGCGCGACATGTCGCCCTCGCTCTCTCAAGAACAAATCTGTAAAAGAACTCAAAGCAAAGTGAAGGTTAGGCCGACACAGCTCCGGCCGCGTGGTTTTTCACCCCGATTGTGGGTTTTCCACGTCATCAGCTCTTGGACTCGGTCTTCTTAGGAGACCTATTTATCTGTTTGCACGTTCGGGCGCTAGCAGGCTAAGGCGGTTGAATTGTTCGATCTACCGGAGGCCCCGAGCGGTCTGCATCAACAAAAATATTTAATCTCTATAACGCTAGAAATCAAGGCAAATACAAAAATTCTTTTTGTTGTTTCACTGGTCCTTCTCCCAAGAACTAGTTGGTTCTAGTCTATCTGTCCCCAAATGAGGCATTGAGCTGCCCTCTAGATCTAACCCTAGACCTAGTCTCCACACACAAGGCAGAGAATTCCCCCTAAGTTGCACAAGGACGTAGTCGCCAACAACCGCAGTGAATTTCCCACAGAATCCTTCCTGGAATCTGACGATCACCCCAAATAATTTCTTCACACCCGTTACAAAAAAAAGATAAAATAAAAGAGATTGCAAAATAGAAATAATGTAAGAGAAACTCCCCCAGAAATTCTGAAGGTGAAAACGAAGGCGATGTGGAAATCGGCGTTCTTGATGCGTTTGCCCTTTGTGTTGAATATGTGTTGTAAACCTTCTCCTTCAAAATCTTCTTTTGATCTTCATGTTAGCCCAATGGAGTTCTCTTAATGTCTGGAGACGAGTCTCTCTAAAAAAATCGGAGTTGTAGCTTTGATGGATGTGAGATATCTAAAATAGAAGGAGAGATCCATCCTTTAAATAGTCTTTGGAAGTTGTCACCAGCGGTAGCGCTACAGCGCCGCACTAGCGTATCGTGTAGTAACGTGCCCGACATCGTGGCGAACGTGCTAACCACAACGGATCGTGCACCTACCGCGCCGCGTTAAGACCTAACGAGCTGCATTAGCATCCATCACGTCTTCGCTGCACAACCGACTGCCATTAGTTATTTGTCATCATCCCCTCTACCGCCAGTGGTAGTTATTATCGCTCCGCGGTAGCTCAAAATTCAGAGCTTTAGCTTCTGTCTTCCGTCATTTATTCTCGTTCAATGTATGATTGTACCTATATGACATGCACACTGTAAACACACAAAATACAAGATCAAATACAATACAGTATTTGTTATTCACAAACCAAGAGATGTGTAGCATATACTCCAACAATCTCACCATTTTGATAATAACAAATACCTGGACGAGAAATTAGTGAGTTTAAGACTATTTGTGTTTATAGATAAGTGCGGTAATAAGATATGCATGAATAACAGGTTTATAACGTGATAGATTTGAAAGCAATAATCCATACTTTTCCTAAATGAGGTCCTCCCCCTTCATAAGTGTTCTGTTATAATTTACTCCCCCTAAATATCTATTTTACTAGATTTCTCAATATATTCTCCCTCTTTTGTTATTAGCAAAAGTAAGTAGGGATGAGTGTAAATCTATTAAGATTGATTGTGGATAACTTATTGGAAGGATAGTTATGATCGAGCAAAAAATAAAGTATGCACATCCTATATAATTACTCCCTCTACATAGATGTTTCCTATGAAATTTTTAATGTACTCCCCCTAAAAATTAGATTTATGCAATTTATGCTCCCCTTTTGGTAGTATCAAAAGAGGGTTTAGGTGAGTGTATGCAATAAGACTTAATATGTTCTATGTAGAGAATAAAAATGGGATGCAATATAAAGCTTGTTAAATACTACTTGTTGAAAAAAAATAAGCATGATAGAGCATAAAGTAGTAAGCAACACAGCAGAAACTTATAAAGTAAGCATTCTTATTTTAAGATACCACTTGTTTTAAAAAAAATAGACATGAATGAGCTCAAGTAGTAATCATAGCAAAAGAATATAATAAGCACTCTTAAAAATAAGCATCATTTTAGAAGGTAAAAACATAAAAGAGATAATGAGTTTTAAATTTGAAAAGTATATGTTTGAATTAAAGTTTTAAGAGATGTTATTTTGAAATAAAATTGCAAGCATGATTTGAAAGTATCAAGAAAAGATATAAACTACAATGTAAGTTAATTTGCATTTCAAGTAAAAATAAACATTGTAGCGGTCATGCTTTGTTATCTACTACATTTACTTATGTTTGCAGATAATTGAGTAGATGTTCATTAGGATCTAATTTTCATGAGTAGAAGTTTTATGAAAGATAATGATGTGTACAAAATAGTGTTTTGATAAAGTATACGAGTGAATTAACAAAAACACATAACATATATAATGGAATAACACAATATTAAAATACACACAAAAAATCATTACTTCCATAATATTTCAATGCACATGAATAAAGAGTACAACTACCAAGGTGCTCTGCACACACAATGCTTATTAAGACTTATCAGGGTGGGTGCAAAGTAGTGCTTGAGGATCATTTTTATACTTTTTAGCTTTATTTTCATTTTTTTGTGATCGGGTGTACTAAGAGTGGTGTATAAATTGTTTTCTACAAAACACTTTACAATTCTTAGTCAATGTGTTCAACATCACAATGTTCATTAAGACTTATAAGGAGGGTGAGTAGTGTTTGGTGGAGTTTTCCTTGTCATTTTTTTTAGTGACTAAGGACTACGAATTCACTTGTTTTGCAAACACATCATTTTAATATTAAACCACATTTCTCTAAAGAATAAGTGCATGAAAGACAAAGAATTGTAATAACCAATTCAATGTTGTGTAGGTAATATATTTATGCATTTTAATTATTTATGTTATTACACTACACATGTAACACCCCAATTCTGGAAGCTGATTTGGGTTGCTAGTAGTAGTTCGTCAAATGGCAGCCTGGCTGCGTTCGACGAACGACCGCCTAGCTGCGTCCGACGAACGGCCGCCTGGCTGCGTTTGACGAACGGCCGCCTGGCGGCGTACGACGATCGACCGCCTGGCTGCGTCCGACGAACGGCCGCCTGGCTGCGTCCGATGAACGACCGCCTGGCTGCGTCTGACGAACAGCCGCCTGGCTGCGTCCGACGAACGGTCGTCTGGCTGCGTCCGACGAACGGCCGCCTGGCTGCGTCCGACGAACGGCCGTCTGGCTGCGTCCGACGAACGGCCGCCTGGCTGCGTCCGACGAATGACCGCCTAACTGCGTCCGACGAACAGCTGCCTGACTGCGTCCGACGAATGGCCGCCTGGCTGCGTTCGACGAACGGCCGCCTGGCTGAGTTTGACGAATGGCAGCCCGTTCGGCGAATGCCTGTCAGTTCGTCGAACGTTGTCCAGTTCGGCGATATTTGCGTTATAGACCCGTGATTTGTGATCGTGGCCGTCAAATCCAAAGGTTTTAGATCCAATGCTTGGGATTTATTCCGGGATTTCATTGGGTTTAACCAGAGGAGTGTTTATACTCTTTATTTAATCTGATCTCTCTTCAAGCTCGAGGAAGAAGAAAGTCGAGGAGGAAGAAGAAGGCATCTTCTGCCATTGACGGGGCTCTGAAGCTCTGAATCGCGTGCCGTGTTCAGATCTGGAAAGAGCATCTCGTTGCTTTTCTTTCTATCCGAGTGAAATCTCAGATCTATGGCGAACAAGAAAGATCCAAGGGTAACGATCTTCTACTTGGACAAGTGAAGTCCTCCTTTTTATGGCATGTTTGCATGGAAAATCCCCCACCGATTTGGTGGAGAAAAGGGATTTTTCTAGCGGGTTGATCGTTTCGATCCCCTTTGGTTACTTGCATTTAGCATCCGGAATCGTAGTACGGACATAGGCATTATGTGTGAAACCCATCCGGACAGGTTGGTCTGGATTGGTGATGGCTATATTATGGATTGTGTCGGAGAAGACCCCGTGATCTTGTATGTGATATTTTCGGGTTCTGCGTATTATTGAGTACTGTAGGGAGTCCTGGAGTTAACCTCCAGGAAATACCCAAAGTTGTGGGCGGATCCGTTGATCTGTCACTACCGCCCGACGTTAGGGCTAACGCCGGCGGTAGCTCCCAGGGAGCTGTTTTGTTGAGGTGGGATACCTCCTTTCGCTGCTCGGGTTGAGGTGAAGCCGTACCCGCGTCGTGACGATTGATGTCGACGATTTGAGCATGGGCAAAGCTGATCCAAACCTGCTCCCATACCGAGTCGGTGAAGAGGTAGCTCCTCGGTGCACCGTAAGATGTCGGGATTAGTCCGTAAGACAAGATATTCTTGACGGTCAAAGTTCATGTGAACTCTTTGTTTAAGGAGTTGTTAGGTGTGGCTCGGGGAGTACACCGTGAGAGTGCCTTGAGAGCACGAAACGTGTGGCCGTGCGTGTCAACGTTGGTATTGATTGCTTATACATATAGTGCTTGAACTCCCCTTGACAATCTATGTCTATATTGTCTGCCTGCAGGGAAGGAGTATCGCCACCCCATCTATAGGGGTGGGGTCGTTATAATATTGGTCAGCTTTAGCTGACCGGTTACTTATTTCCACGTTTTGGTGGATCGTTGTTGCAGGTGCAGTGAGACAAGCGGGAAATAGCTTGCTGGAGCTTATGTTGTGTTGGCCCTCGAAGGCCATCCTCCCCACTTTTGCTTTCCTTAAATTGTCGGTCTGCGTGCCGATGTATGTTTGAGTTTAAATACATTGTTAAATGTAAGGCCTTAAGGCCGTAACTCTATTGTTTCATTCCTGGGATAGTGGACAGTTCTAAAAGGTGTTTTTAATCAAATGCTTCCGCTTACGTTTTATTCACTCTGGTGTAGTTGCAACTCTTTCTGTTTATCACCATATAATGCTTAGCTAGTGTGTATAGTATGGCGTGGGGTCCCGGCCGGACCTACTGTTATATTATTTGTACTGGCAGGGTGTTACAATTTGGTATCAGATTTAAGGAATCGATCCATAGTTTCGTGAATTCGAGGTCGAATTCATTTTAAGGGGTGGAGTGCACGTGTTGTGCGTTCACCTAAAACATTTTCAAAACTAACAAGAATGTCCACTTAGGAATGAAAATCAGGCTTGTTTGTGTAACATGAGCGGTCCTTGCTTGTTTGTTGTTATGTTTTCGGTCCCTAATCTGTGTTTCGCACGATTATAGGTGACTAGGAGTGGTGCGGGGCAGTCTCAACCCCGTAACACTGCTGAAAGTAGTGCGTCTGCTGAGGAACCATCGACCACTCCTTCTGCTGAGATGGTTAGAATGGTCGCTGAAGCGGTCTTCGCGATGATCAATAACCAAGCTGGACGGCTTGCACAGCCTACTATTCCTACTCCAGAGGTGGCCCCAGTGCCTGTTACTGCAGTGGAGCCGAGAGCGAAACCTGTGGTAGAGCCCAGGGTGGAATCGAGAGTGGAACATGTAGCTGTGGGGAGAGCGCGCGACCAACAATTGAAGCACTTTCTAAGCTCCAACCTTCCTTGGGACCAAGTCCCCAACAGAGGCTGAGGATTGGCTGGCAATAGTAAAGAAAACTCAAAGGGCAACATCAACTGAAGAGGCGATGAAAGTCACATTAGCCACTTTCCTTCTGAATGGAGAGGCAGGGATTTGGTGGGATGAAATGGAAGCGCACAAGTTGGACGGTAGAGTTATTACCGAGGTCTCGATTGCAGAGTTCACAGGTCTGTTCCTCCAGAGGTTTATTCCCTCTGCCCAGCGCTGTGCATTGCAAAATCAGTTTCTGCGGCTAACTCAAGGCGACCATTCGGTGGACGGCTACATGCATGAGTTCACGAGACTGAGTCGCTATGCGGAATCTTTGGTAGAAGATGAGGAAGATAAGACAAATAAATTATATGAAGGCCTTCGAGATGAGTTAAGGCTGCTTTTGGCAGGCCCAATGACTCTTGGTTTCCAGGTTATGGTGCAAACTGCCAGATCACTGGAGCTAGATATGCAGAGAGTGCAACGCGCAAAAGGCCTCAGCAAGAAACCAGAATTTCTCGCGCCGACCTCTCAAGTAAAGCCTGAGTTCTGGAAAAATAAGAGGAAGTCTAGGTTCGCGGAACCAGCTCCTTCTAATGTTTCGGGAGCAACTACTGTGCGGGGTCCTATCACGTGTTTCACCTGCGGGAAGGTGGGACACAAAGCCGCGGTGTGTCGAAGTGGTCCCCCTGAAAGACTTAAATTAAGGGTAGCTAATCACCTAGAGGGGGGGTGAATAGGTTATTTAAATTTATTGCAGTTCTTGAATATAACCTAGATAAATCTGATCAGAGCTTTCAAGAAAAATAACACTACAGAAAAGAACACACAGATTTTTATAGTGGTTCCCCTTATCTTGGGTAATCCACTTTCCCCCTTCTACCCTTCTAGCAGTGTACTAGATAGGGTTTATAACTCCTCCAGATCTCAGACCACAAACAGGTCTTACAGCTCAGATCGCCAAAGGATCTTACAATCTCAGATCACACAGATCCTACCTCAGCCTTTATAACTAGGCTTACAACTCAGATTCACCCCTGAATCCTACAACTCAGATCACACCTGATCTTACAACTCAGATCTTTGACAGATCCTACACTCAGATTTGACAACTCAGATCCTACAGAAATTTAGAAAGAAAGTAACAAATACTTAGACTCAGATTTGCAATTGTTGAGCCTTCTTGATCTCCCTGAATGATCAGACAGAGACCTTCAATAGAATAGCAGCAGCAAATGATCTTCTTGATTCGACAGGCTGTGATGACTGTTCTTCTTCTTAGGAAGACAGATTCTTCCTTCTTGACCTCCTCCTTTCAGAAAAAGATATCAGCACCAGATTGCTGAATGAATTCTTCAAATCAGATTAGTTCTGAAAGGGAAGACGACTTCTCAGAAATCTTTCTCAAACTTTTTCTCGAAAACGATAATGGCTTTTAAAACTTTTCTTCACTGCTTTAATACTTCGCTACATAACCCATAGGTCATGTCTTCTATTTATAGCCCGCCATCTGCAATTACAGTTACGATCCTTCACGTCAGCATGACGTTATGTTTTCAACGGTCTTTATCAGAAACAAAAGCTCAGCCAGCTGTAGAAGAAATTCCTCAGTTCAGATTATCTGTAGAAGAGGCGTTGAGCGCTTACTGTCTTTGTCAACACTTTCTCAATTAGGCGTCGAGCAATATTTAAACACTCGACGCACACTCCTTAGACTGAAGCTCTCGGCTCCTCCTTCTCAGGCGTTGAGTAATCATCACTCAGTCGACGCCTTTTAACTCTGTCTTCATATCTCTACACTTCTGGATGGCACTGGGCTGATAGGAGTTAAGTCAACACTTCTCATTCCAAGGCGTCGAGCAATATAACTTGGCTCGACGCTTTCTAACTTGAACTCAGAACTTCAGGTTGGCGCTGACTATTTGAGTAGTAGACATGAGTCAACGCTTCTGGGTCACAGGCGTCGAGCGATGTATGATGTCTCAACACTTCTGAACTTGAATGAATTCCATGAACATTTTGCCTGACCTGATCTCCTGCACATTGATTCTAGAGAGTATATCAAATACATTCTGAGATATATCTTTGACTTAGAAATGGACTTCTCCAAATCTAGGACATTGTGAGCAATGATCCCAACAATCTCCCCCTATTTGAAGAAGTCATAACCTCAGTCAATGATATATCTCTCTTTAAAAAAAAATCAATGTGTACAAATTTCTACATAGATAATCAGAAGAAGGAGTATCATACTATATAGAATCAAATTACCAACACATTCTATCCACAGACATTCTCTCAGACATAACATCTCATATAAGCATAAAAACATAAGCAATTCAGAATAAGATATGTCATGAAGAGAACCATAATCACATCACAGGCATATATATATATATGTAATCATGAAAAATAGATCACACCAGAAATTCACCAGGATTGTTCAAAAGTATATTAATTACATTCATCAGAAAGAGAAAGTAAAGATTAAAGTTCTAAGAATGCCCAGGATCCTTGAATTCAATTCCTCTTTTGGCTCTTTTGGCGAGTGCTGCAGCAACTTCCTTTCTCCTTTCGAAATAACCAAATGGCTTTGGGAAGTACCTGATTGGCTCCATTTCTCCTGCCTGGACTTTCCCAGCCATTTTGTCAGCCTTGAATTTGATCTTTAGATCTTCTTGAGCCCTATGCTTTAACCACTCAGCTTCAGAATACCACTTTTCTCGTTGATCTAGATTATTTTTCACAACTTCCCATGCTGATAGAATCAATTCTCTGGAAGATGGAGACCAACGTTCAAAATCAGCTCTCGATTGAACCTCTTCTCTGTACTTTCTTTTGCTTGATTCTTCTTGCTCACTAGTAAAATGTTCTCTTGTACCTTTATCCTGAGGACTATACATTTGAGCAATCTTCTTTTGAACCTCAGTAAGAGAGATTGGCCCTGTCCCAGAGACTTGATCATTCCCATAGTCTATGGTAGGATATCCAAGAGTTTCTCTTATAGAGTTTGAGGTCCACATAGCATGTTCAGAACTAGCTTGAATCATTGACCTCTCCCCCTTTAGGACTTCTTCAACAATATGATCTCTTATAGTATTTTTCTGAAATCTGACTTGACCTTCCAAATGAAGAACTCCACTGTCAATGTTTTTCTTTACTTTAAGAAGATGATCATCTAAAGTGTCTACATGCATCTTTACTTGGTCTTTTAAAACTGTGGAGCTCTCACCAATTTTAGCCAAAATATCAGCATTATGTTGTTGTAATCTTGCTTCAATCTTATTTGTTCCTGTGAGAAGTTGTGCTACTTGTTCTTTATACAAAACTTGCATGTTGCTACTCAGTATTCCTTGGTTTGTCTGAACATCATCCACTGTCTTAGTAATTCCGGCTTGTGATTCTTTAATAGTCTTGGATGCTTCTTTGATGGCATCAAGCTATTTAGTTGAATAATCGACTGAAGCACCAGCTCTCTTAAAGAACTTTACCATCTCCTTCCTTAAAGCAGACATCTGATGATTGACTTCAAATCTAACCAACTTCATTTGAAAATCCACTTCCTTTTTCATTTTATCATTATTTTCCTCAATATATTGTTCTAACATTCTCCTTTGATTATTCAGTAACACCTCCAGCTGAGGTAGAACAGGACTAAGATCCACATGGATTTCCCTTTCCATGTCAACACCTTTGCTACTTTCTTCCCTGAGAAAAGAATCATTTCTTTGGCTCATATGGGAGCTAGAGGATTCTATCTTAATAACTTTCTCAGCAGATTTCTTTGTTGCTTCAGGCTCTGCTTCCACCTCCATTGCCTCAATGACAGAATTTTCTTTATCAGGGATCTCAGCCTGAGACTCCCCCTCAATTTCTGCGATGATCAACTCAATTTTATCCTGAGCAGGGATCTCATCCTGAGACTCCCCCTCAATTGCTGCTTTGCTTAGTTCGGAATCGTGCTGAACAGGAATCTCATCTTGAGTCTCTTTTTCATTTGGCAGAACCCCTTCAGATCTAGCTGGGGATATATGAAGGCTTCCTCTTTCTTCTTCCCCTTTTTCATTTGCATCCTTAGAAGTATCAGGAGAACTATCCCTTGCATTGTTCTTTTCTACATCTTCAGATGTTGTAAGATTTGGATCATGAATTGGAGAAGATGTAGATTTTCTCTTGGAGGAGGATGTACTAGAAGAACTTGAAGAAACCTTAGTCTTCTTTTGCTTCTTTGCTTTCTTCTGCTTGGGAGAAGAATCTGCTGGAGGAGGGTTAGATAAGATTCTGTCTCATCTCTCTATCATTCTCATATCCATTTTCTTCATATGATTTATCTTTGATCCAAGTTTATTATTCAAAATGTCAGGGGACACTTTTACTAAATACAGAGAGTATCCTACCCATGTTGGGTACCTGGATACACTCAACTATTCTGTCAAACACAACTCTTCCCCAATCTGTTCTTAGAGAATGAATGATCCTTGTCAGAAGAATAAACATTTTTTTGGATATTTTGTCATGCGATCCAGTCTTGCATAACAATCCCTTTCCTATCACATCTGTTATCAGTTTGCCTTTCGGATTCATTCCTTTTCTTAGAATACTTCCAGGGATTTCTCTTGACGTGTCAATTCCGCACCAGATTTGTGCTAGTCTAATCTGCTCAGAGGAAACCTCTTCCTCTTCTTCGTCCATTTTTAACCTAGGCAGTTTCAGTGCCTTAGCGAGTCTAGATGGAGTTATCTTAATCTTCTTGCCATTCACACTAGTCTTAATCTTTGAATTTACGGAGTCAATTACTATGTTAGAATATAGCTCTAATACCTCTCGTTTCCAAATGAGAGTTGATTCAGACAATACGAACTCCAGTCCTGCATCGTAGATTAACTCGATTGTTGATTTGATCTCCACAGAAGCTGAATGGAATCCATTTCGAACAAGCTCACTTCCTTCATAAAGATACTCACTGCTTTTGGGAGGCATTTTTGTTGATGATTGAGGAGAGAAAGAATTGATGAAGAGATTTTCTAGGGCAGCTAATTTCGAACTTAGAGAACTACAGCATATACGCTAACGAAGTGACTTCCTTATTTATAGGAGTTCTAATTCAAGAAGATGAGAAGCCGCGGGCTGAACTTGTTTCACAAGATTGATCTAATGGTTCAATTTTACTCTGTCGAGACGGCCTAGCTGTGTTCGCATAGGCGTTGAGATCGCTTGACGTCATGTATCTTCAGTCGACGCCATGTGTCTTCTTGACGCCAAATATCTTCTCGACGCTAAATAATTTCTCTCGACGCCAAGAATAGTCTGTCGACGCCATATGGCTTCTCCGCTCACCTTATATGGCTTAATCAATATTTTCATTTATTTAATTCAAAATAACTTTAATCCACTTTTAATATACCTAATTCAATTTTAAAATTATTGAATTTGGTTTCATCCAAGGGTTTAGTAAATATGTCAGCAACTTGTTTGTCAGTGGGAACATATTCAATTGAGATGTCTCCATTTTCTACATGTTCTCTAATGAAATGATATCTTATTTCTATGTGTTTAGTTCTGCTATGAGATACAGGATTGTTAGCTATAGCAATAGCACTAGTTGAATCACAAAATAGAGGAGATTTACTTAGCTGAACTTTATAGTCTTAGAGTTGATGTTTAATCCATAGTAGCTGAGCACAGCAGTTTCCAGCTGAGATGTACTCAGATTCTGCTGTAGAAATAGCCACACTGGTCTGCTTCCTGCTACTCCAAGATATTAATCTTTTGCCAAGAAATTGACAGGTCCCAGATGTACTTTTTCTATCCTCCTTGCATCCTGCAAAATCTGCATCTGGGGGTTGTTCAACATATACTTCCTCCAATATTGTTCCATTAAGGAATGCTGACTTCACATCCATTTGATAGACTATGAAACCAGTGTGAGCTGCAAATGCCAGGAATAACCTGATTGCCTCCAACCTTGCCACAGGAGCAAACACTTGATCAAAATCTATGCCTTCCTCCTGTCTGTATCCTTGGGCAACCAACCTAGCTTTGTTTTTGATGATCACACCATTCTCATCTAGCTTATTCCTGAATACCCATTTGGTTCCTATGACTTTATGTCTCTTTGGTCTTGGGACCAATATCCAGACTTTGCACCTTTCAAATTGATTTAACTCTTCCTGCATAGCTGATATCCATGAAGAGTCTTTATTGGCTTCATCAAACTTCTTAGGTTCTATTTTGGAAATAAAACTGTGATGCAAGGCCTCATGTATTGAGTTTCCTCTTCTGGTTTGCACACCATCATTTGGATTTCCTATGATCTGTTCCTTTGGATGATCCTTCAGATGTTTGGTTGCTATCCTCCACTTTTCATTTCTCTTTTGAGAATCTGGTGCATCTGTTTGAGTAGGTTCTTCTAGAGGTTCTGGATGAGGTGGTTCTTCAGCAACAGTAGGTTATTCATAATTGTCTTCTGCTTGAGGTTCATCCTCTCTAAATACAATTGTATTCTCAATTGATTCTTCATTATCCTCATTTTGTTGTTCATTGATATTCAGCTCCTTTAATTTCTGTGTTGAACCTGCACAACTAGATAGACTTCCCAAATCCTTATGAATAAGGTTGGTTTCATCAAATACAACATGTATAGATTCTTCTATCCTATTAGACTTTTTATTGAAAATTCTATAAGCTCTACTTTGAGAGCTATACCCAACAAAGATTGCCTCATGTGCTTTTTCAGCAAACTTAGTGAGATGATGCTTTCCATTATTTAATACAAAGCATTTACTACCAAATATTTTAAAATAAGCTAAAGTAGGTTTTCTACCTTTCAACACCTCATATGGAGTCTTATCCAATCTTTTGTTTATAAGAGCCCTATTCTGAACATGACAAGCTGTGTTTACAGCTTCAGCCCAAAAATACTCAGGAAGAGAAGAATCACTCAGCATACTCCTGCTAGCTTCAATGAGGGTTCTATTTCTTCTCTCAGCAACCCCATTTTATTGGGGAGTTCTAGGAGATGAGAACTCTTGAGAGATTCCTAGATTCTCACAGAATTTGGTCATTGCACCAGACTGAAATTCAGTCCCATGATCACTTCTAATTTTGGCTATAGAATTTCCTATTTCATTTGTGATTTGCCTAACAAAACTTGTAAATATTTCTAAGGTGTCTGACTTATGTTTGAGGAAGAATACCCAAGTGAATCTGGAATAATCATCAATTATTACAAAAGTGTATGATTTTCCTCCTAAGCTATGGATTGACATTGGTCCAAATAGATCCATGTGGAGTAGATATAGACATCTAATGGAATCCTTCTCAACAATTGGTTTGAATGAAAATTTGGTCTGCTTACCCATTTGACAAGCATGGCATGGACCCTCCTGCTCACACTTCCAATTAGGTCCACCTCTCACTAGGTCTTTTGAGATGAGCTTATTTATAGTCTTATAATTTATGTGAGATAATCTTTTATGTCATTGAACACTACTAGAAATCTTATTTTCTGCTACTAAGCATATAGAATTAGTTAGATCAGAACATATGAAATTTAAGCAGTAAATATTGCCACTCCTAGTGCCTGAGAGAATTATCTCATTCTCTTTCTTAATCAAGCACTTATCCTTGTGGAATGAAATGTCATACCCAATATCACATAATTGGCTTATGCTGATGAGATTGTGTTGCAATCCATCAACATGAGCAACATTGGTGATGATGACAATTCCATTTGAGATATTGCCATAACCTTTAGTTTTACCTCTTTCAGATCCTCTTTGGTCCATTCCTTATGGGAGAGTAATCATTCAGCAGACTTTTTGTTCCTGTCATGTGCATAGAGCACCCACTGTCCAAGTACCAGATTGGAAGCTGATTGGTCTTTGGACAATCCTGCAAAAAGAATTACTTTTTCTTAGGAGCCCACACCAAGTTGGGTCCTAGAACCTTGTTAGTATGAGCTAGAACATTTAGTTGTTGAATAATCCTTGGTGCTGTGAGATTTGCCATAGGTCTGAATACTGGTCTCCCAGAGTTGAATCTTGGAGCAGTTGGATTGAACCAACAGTCAAGAGCAAAATGTCCAATCCTACCACAGCACCAGCATTCATATCTATTATATCTCCTTGAAGGTCTTCTTATTTCTTTATGTTGATTCATATTTTGCCTAATTTCCTTATTCACAGGAGCTATGTAATTTGTCTTAGTGAATTTTACTGGTTCAGTTTTCTTTCTATTAGTGATTCTTACTTCAGGTCTTAGATTCTTTCTGTTGAATTTAGTATTTGCTTTGAATTCAAATAAAGGTTTGGCATTATTATTACTGGGCTGAATTAAATCATCTTTGCTATTAGAACATTCACCCTTATAAAACTTATGCACACCTTTTTGATCATGCTTGTTTGTGATGGGCATGATTCTATTAAGCTTTAAAGGTTCAATAGATGCTTTGTCATTAATTTTGGGATTTTTATCTGCATCCCTATCATATCCTATGCCACATCTGTATTGAGCAGAGAATGTGTCTATTATAGGAAGAATAGCTTGAGGTTGTGAGAACTTTGCCACAAGTTTCCTTTCTGCTAGGAGTTTTGCTTCAAGTTCTCTTATTAATTTTTCTTTGGTGCACAGAGTTTGTATGTGAATAATTGACATGACTTTTAATTTGCTAAGTTCTTTACTTGTCTGATTCAGCCTCTCAGCTGTCTCAGAGTTTTGAACATTGGTTTGCTTTAATTCAGATAATTCTTTTTGCAACCTTTTGTTATGTCTTTTGCTCTTCTTGAGTGCTTTGAGAATTAATTGATATTTTTTAATAATCTCATCTACTTGAAGTTTAGATTGTGAGTCATTTTCATCTGAAGGGAATGAGTCTGTTTCAGATTCAGAATTAGAATCAGATAAAGGAGTTTTATTAAGTACCTTTATATCAGCAGTTTCCTCCTGATTCTCTTGATCACTCAATGCCATGAGTCCTGCGTTTTCTTCTTCATCTTCTTCACTATCAGACATTGATAGTGGGGCTTTTATCATAGGTCTATCATTTAGACTGTCTTCATTTTCATTGGCAGCCATCAGAGCTATGAGTGCCTCCTCACTATCTGAGTCAGATGATTGAGATTCACTATCACTCAGAGTAACCTTGCCCTTTTTGGCCATTAGACTCTTTTCATGTCTTTTGTCAGATCTATGCTTTCTTTCATCAGAGTTCTTGTTGTGCTTTCTCTTCGAAGGACAGTCAGCAATCATGTGTCCTGATTTCCTGCAACCAAAACACACGATTTCTTCTGAATTATTTTTATTGTGTTTAGAATTGTACCTGTCCTTCTTGAAGTCTTGTTTGAATCCCTCTGAAGAATTTGAATGTTTCTTAGATCTGGAAAACTGAGATGGTCTAGTTTTCCAGTGTTGTTTTCTTCTCAATATCCCTTTTAGCTGTTTGGTAAAGAATGCCAATTCACCATCTGATATTTCAGAATCAGTATTATTGGTTTCTGATTCTTCTGATTCAGATGGAATTCTGGGAGATAATGACAGCCTTTCTTTGTTTTTCTTGGAGCTCTCTGCTTTCAGAGCAATGGGGTTTTCCCTGCTATGTCCTTCCTCAGCTTTTCTGGTATTCAGATGAAGTTCATGGGACAAGAGTTTCCCATATAAATTTTGTGGCTGAATGATTCCCAGATTTCCCATTTCTCTGATTGCACAGATCTTGATATCTCATTCTTTGTTCAGTGATCTTAAGAATTTATCACTCAGCTCATAATCTGTGAAAGTTCTTCCATAAGTTTTTAGACCATTTACAATCTTGAAGAATTTTTCATAGCAGACTGCAATTGAATCTTTCTTGTCTTGTCTGAAGGCTTCATATTGCTGATTGAGAAGTGACTTCCTGTCATCTCTGACTTCTTCAGTCCCTTCCATATAAACGATAAGAGATTCCCACATTTCTTTGGCAGTTTTACAATGGATTAAATTTTGGAAGGTTGAATCTTCAATAGCACTAACAATAATGTTCTGAGCTCTCTTATCCAAGGAGGCCAGAATCACTTCATCTTTGGTCATCTCTGAATAGGCTTTAGGAGTCTGTATATTTCCGTCTGTAAATGAAACTTTCATAGGAACAAAAGGTCCCTCCAGAACAGTTATGTAAATCCGAGGATCAGATACTTCCATAAAAAGTCTGACCCTTTCTTTCCAAATTCCGAAGTTTGCCTTTCTGCAGATTGGAAGCTTCAAGGATGTAAATTCTTTGCTTCCCTCCGAATTAGCCATCACGACTTCAGAAATCTACCCTTAGAAGATCTTGTTCAGGTTGTTAAACCTTTTCTTGAACAACCTCCCTCTGATACCACTTGAAAGACTTAAATTAAGGGTAGCTAATCACCTAGAGGGGGGGTGAATAGGTTATTTAAATTTATTACAGTTCTTGAATATAACCTAGATAAATCTGATCAGAGCTTTCAAGAAAAATAACACTACAGAAAAGAACACACAGATTTTTATAGTGGTTCCCCTTATCTTGGGTAATCCACTTTCCCCCTTCTACCCTTCTAGCAGTGTACTAGATAGGGTTTATAACTCCTCCAGATCTCAGACCACAAACAGGTCTTACAGCTCAGATCGCCAAAGGATCTTACAATCTCAGATCACACAGATCCTACCTCAGCCTTTATAACTAGGCTTACAACTCAGATTCACCCCTGAATCCTACAACTCAGATCACACCTGATCTTACAACTCAGATCTTTGACAGATCCTACACTCAGATCTGACAACTCAGATCCTACAGAAATTTAGAAAGAAAGTAACAAATACTTAGACTCAGATTTGCAATTGTTGAGCCTTCTTGATCTCCCTGAATGATCAGACAGAGACCTTCAATAGAACAGCAGCAGCAAATGATCTTTTTGATTCGACAGGCTGTGATGACTGTTCTTCTTCTTAGGAAGACAGATTCTTCCTTCTTGACCTCCTCCTTTCAGAAAAAGATATCAGCACCAGATTGCTGAATGAATTCTTCAAATCAGATTAGTTCTGAAAGGGAAGACGACTTCTCAGAAATCTTTCTCAAACTTTTTCTCGAAAACGATAATGGCTTTTAAAACTTTTCTTCACTGCTTTAATACTTCGCTACATAACTCATAGGTCATGTCTTCTATTTATAGCCCGCCATCTGCAATTACAGTTACGATCCTCCACGTCAGCATGACGTTATGTTTTCAACGGTCTTTATCAGAAACAAAAGCTCAGCCAGCTGTAGAAGAAATTCCTCAGTTCAGACTATCTGTAGAAGAGGCGTTGAGCGCTTACTGTCTTTGTCAACACTTTCTCAATTAGGCGTCGAGCAATATTTAAACACTCGACGCACACTCCTTAGACTGAAGCTCTCGGCTCCTCCTTCTCAGGCGTTGAATAATCATCACTCAGTCGGCGCCTTTTAACTATGTCTTCATATCTCTACACTTCTGGATGGCACTGGGCTGATAGGAGTTAAGTCAACACTTCTCATTCCAAGGCGTCGAGCAATATAACTTGGCTCGACGCTTTCTAACTTGAACTCAGAACTTCAGGTTGGCGCTGACTATTTGAGTAGTAGACATGAGTCAACGCTTCTGGGTCACAGGCGTCGAGCGATGTATGATGTCTCAACACTTCTGAACTTGAATGAATTCCATGAACATTTTGCCTGACCTGATCTCCTGCACATTGATTCTAGAGAGTATATCAAATACATTCTGGGATATATCTTTGACTTAGAAATGGACTTCTCCAAATCTAGGACATTGTGAGCAATGATCCCAACACCCCCGAAGGAAGGAAATCGAGCGGTGGACTATGCTCGTGCGGCGGGTTCATCTTATGCGGAGAAAGGCAAAGATGCGGAGTCTTCTACTTCCCAGCAAACTCCGACCCAACCAAGAGTCTATTCGCTTGGCCAGCAAGAAGTCATCCGACAAAATGACGTCGTCACAGGTATGAAGTAAAATTTAGCTTTTACAGCTTAACTTGATCTATACTGCATGTACGACTATACCTTTGTTGATGTGCCTTTAGGCTTCGTTCTAATCTTCAACTATCCGGCGAGACCTCTCTTCGATACCGGAGCATCGCACTCCTTCTTGTCTAAGGACTTCGTGTTGCGAATCAGAGTACCGTCTATCCTGGTGAAGGATAGACTGGAGGTAGTGCTGCCCAATGGATCTCGGATGAGCGCGGATAGGTTGAGTCGAGTAAAGGTGCGGATTGGGAATCAGGATTTCGAATTGGAAGCGTCACTACTACCACTAGCTGAGTTTGACGTAATCTTTGGCATGGACTGGCTCACGAAGCAGCGAGAATGCATAGATTGCAATCGAAAGGAGGTTACTCTAGGAAAGAACACCGGTGACGAGACCACATTTGCGGGTATGCGAGGAGCAAGCAAGACGCTGATGTCTTCTCTCCAGGTGGTCAAGGTGGTGAGAAAAGGCGGGGAGTTGTTCTTTACGTTGTTGGAGGCTTCGACGCCTAAGCCCAGTTTAAGTGATGTCCCTGTGGTGGCAGAGTATGTGGACGTGTTTCCTAACGAACTCCCTGGGGCTCCGCCCCAGCGAGAGATCGATTTCTGTATCGAGTTGGTGCCAGGTGCCAAACTTGTGGCCCGCTCACCGTACCGGATTGCGCCAAAGGAGTTGGCAGAGTTGAAAGTTCAGTTGCAAGAACTGCTAGAGCAAGGCTATGTACGTCCAAGTTCATCCCCTTGGAGTGCACCAATTCTCTTTGTGAAAAAGAAGGATGGGAGATTGCATCTATGCATTGACTATAGAGAGCTGAATAAGCTGACCGAGAAGAACCGTTATCCGATTCCAAGAATCGACGACTTATTCGACCAACTGGTTGGGTCGACGGTATACTCGTAGCTAGACTTAAGGTCCGTCTATTATCAGCTTCGTATAAGGGAATGCGATATTCCAAAGACGGCGTTCAGTACCCGCTTTGGGCACTACGAATTCACGGTTATGCCGTTCGGCCTTTCCAACGCGTCGTCGGTATTTATGGACTTGATGAATAGAACGTTCCGAGAGTATTTAGACCGATTTGTGATCGTCTTCATCGACGATATTTTGGTATACTCTCAGTCTGAAGAGGAGCATACAGAGCATCTGCACGCAGTGTTGAGCACCTTGAGGAGGAGTCATCTATATGCCAAATTCTCAAAGTGCGAGTTTTGGCTACCATCAGTAACGTTCCTTGGTCATGTCATTAGTGGGGAAGGAATAGCAGTCGATCCGTCGAAGATAGCGTCAATCCGAGAGTGGCCTGTGCTGAAAAACGTGGCTGAAGTCCGAAGCTTCTTAGGACTTGCCGGTTACTATAGGCGCTTCGTGGAGAACTTTTCGAGAATCGCACTTCCTCTCACTAAGCTGACTAGGAAAGATCAGAAGTTCGCTTGGTCGCCTGAGTACGCACGAGCTTTTGAGGAACTGAAGAGCCGTCTGACCACGGCGCCCATTCTATGTTCGCCATGTGGAACGGAGGGTTACGAAATATATAGCGACGCCTCGGGGAGCGGCTTGGGTTGCGTTTTACTGCAGTTTGGTCAGGTGATCGCTTATGGCGCCCGGCAGTTGAAGGTACATGAGAGGAACTACCCTGTCCATGCCTTGGAGTTAGCGGCCGTGGTATTCGCTCTTAAGTTATGGAGGCACTACTTATATGGCGTGAAGATAGACATCTTTACCGACCACAAAAATCTCAAGTACCTGCTTGATCAGAAGGAGTTGAATATGCGACAAAGGAGGTGGATGGAGTTCCTGGGGGACTACACCTTTGATATTCGTTACACTCCCAGAAAGTGGAATGTGGTTGCAGATGCACTGAGTCGGCGGGCTCCCGTGCAAGCAAGTTGGATTTGATGCATGATGAGCGTATAATCCGTGATCTGGAGTCTCTGGATATCACTTGTGTCGATAAGAAAGCGTCGTCTACTGCATGCTTGAACTGGACGGAGGTTCAATACGACCTTGCCGACCGAGTTCGCCAAGCTTTGGAGCTGGATGAAAGCATGAAACGTTACAAGGCGGAGACTTTGGATGGGTCTAGCGCTGAATTCTCTTTCGACGACGGTCTTCTATGGAAAGGTGTGAGATTGTGCGTCCCAAAAGTGGCCAATTTACGGGGAGAATTGATGTATGAGGCTCACTTTACAAAGTACTTGATTCACCCGGGGAGCACGAAGATGTATATGGATATGAAGAAACTCTTCTGGTGGCATGGTTTGAAGAAAGACATTGCTCTCTACGTGGCAAAGTGTCATACTTGCGCGTTAGTGAAGGCCGAATGTCAAAGGCCTGGTGGGTTTCTGAAGTCTCTACTGATTCCGGAGTGGAAGTTTGACGATATCTCGATGGATTTCGTGCACGGGCTGCCGAGATCACAACATGGGAACGACGCCACCTGGGTGATCGTAGATTGTTTAACAAAGGTATCACACTTTATTCCGAATCGGAAGGACGATTCTGTTGAAAAGCTCGCAAAGTTGTACGTGGATAGTATCGTACGATTGCACGGTGTTCCCCGTAGCATCGTGAGCGATCGCGATGGGCGTTTCACATCAAATGACTGGAAACTGATCCACCAACTATTGGTTACCAAGCTGAATTTTAGCACGGCCTTCCACCCGCAAACGGATGGACAGACCGAAAGGACCAATAGGACGATGGAAGATATGCTCCGGATGTGCGCCCTGGATTTTTGAAAGAGATGGGAGGATCATCTCTATATGATTGAGTTTGCTTACAACAACAGCTAGCAAGCAAGTATCAAAATGGCTCCGTTCGAAGCCCTTTATGGTAGGAAATGTCGTACGCCGTTAGCTTGGGCTGAAACGGGCGACACGAAGTTGTTGAAGCGCAAGGATGTTGATGAAGCGAACACGTCAATTCGGGCAATACGAGAGCGGTTGCTCATTGCTCAAGATAGGCAGGCAAAGTATTACAATGTGCATCACCGGATCGTCGAGTTTGCCGTTGGTGATTGGGTGTACCTAAATATCAAACCGTTCAAGGGAGTATCGAGGATCCGACGCTTGAAAAAGCTGAGTCCAAGGAACGTAGAACCGTTTAAGATTCTAGAACGCATTGGTGAGGCTGCCTATCAGCTTGCTCAATCTGATGAGTTAAGCAGGCTACACGACGTATTCCACATCTCCGTATTGAGGAAGGCTGTGAAAGAGCATACGCATATTATTGCGGTTGACGAGGTGCTGATTGATGTTGGGCTAGAGACGAAAGTCAAGCCCATGCGCATCGAAGATACAGAGGTGAAACCATTGCGGAACAAAGCCATCTGAATGGTAAAGTTCCGTTAGGACAACTGCGGAAAAGAGGAACTCTCCTGGGAAAGAGAGCAAACCATGCTTGCTGAGTACCCTGAGCTTTTCCTTTCAGGTATAATCTTTTTTTCTGTATCTTTCTGTTTTCGGAATTTTGGGCCGAAATTCTGTTAAGGGGGGTGGATTTGTAACACCCCAATTCTGGAAGCATATTTGGGCTGCTAGTAGCAGTTCGTCAAACGGCAGCCTGGCTGCGTTCGACGAACGGCAGCCTGGCTGCGTTCGACGAACGACCGTCTGGCTGCGTCCGTCGAACGGCCGCATGACTGCGTTCGACGAACGGCCGCCTTGCTGTGACCGACGAACGAGCGCCTGGCTACGTTCGACGAACGGCCTCCTGGCTGCGTTCGACGAACGGCCGCCTGACTGCGTTCGACGAAAGGCCGTCTGGCTGCGTGTAACACCCTGCCAATACGAAAAGTATAACAGCGGGTCCGGCCGGGACCCCACGCCATACAAACCACACTAGCTAGGAGTTAAAAGATGATAAACAGAAAAGAATACAACTACACGAGAGTACAAAACGTAAGCGGAAGCATTTGATTAAAACATTTCAATTAGAACTGTCCACTATCATAGGAATGAAACCATAATATAGAGTTACGGCCTTAAGGCCTTACATTTACCAAATGTGATAAAAACTCCAAACATACATCGGCACGCAGGCCGGCAATACAAGGAAAACAGAAAAGAGGCTGGCATTCGAGGGCCAACTCAGCATAAGGGCCACCGCCCGCTATTTTCCGCTAGGCTCACCTACACCTGCATAAGAACATTCCACCAAGCGGTGCCAAACAAAGTAACGGTCAGCAAAGCTGACCAAATTATAACGACCCCACCCCTTTCCCGGGGTGGCGGAGCTTCTACCCTGCAAGCAAGCCATACTAGCACAAGTACTAATATAAAGAAAGTGCAACTACACAAGGTGAGGGTTCAAGCACAATCAATCTTCTAGGTTGAGCATCAAAGAGAAGGGAACCTAGGTATGCACATGATGTTGGTTGGGTTCACCCGAAAGTTCCCCACAACCGCCTAAACAACCGCATGAGGCTAATAACATCAATTCATCACAAACGTGGGTACACACAGCCGCACGCTTCATGCTCACAAGGCATGCACCAAAGGTACTTCTTCTCGAGCACCAATACCATCATGAGTCCGGAAACTCTAGATGGAAAAGAGCTTTTGGTCGGTCAAGGCAAGACGCCCTTCCCAACCTCTCCCAAGGTCGTTCGGGTTTACAAGAGATAAATCCCCCTACCGCCGCGCCTGGAAACGTGTTCAGTTCAGCCAATTCCCGTGCTCTTGTCATCGATTGAACACACGATGCGGGTATGACATCACCTCGGCCCGTAAGGGTTTAGCACTCGCTAGCGCTACACAAAACATAAGTTACAACACCCAAGCCTTCACGAGGACTTAGGCTTTACACATAACCAAAAAGGAGGTACAAGACCACTCAACAATTCTAGTGGTGAAGGTTTGCATTCAACCACTAGCAAAGCATGGAGCTTTCGCTAGGATCTTCACAAGACACCTATGCTTAAATCCCACAATACTATCGCATATATCACGGAGTCATTCTCCGTCACGCATTCTAGGCTTAACCTAAATGCAACGTCGCAAATCAAGCATCACCGATTCGGGCTCGCGGCCACGAATAGGCTTCACACACAATGCCTAAATCCGCACGACTACCAGATTTTCTACATGCAATATGCCGGGGACGGACACAATCAACCCGGAGTTCCGAAGAACTTGAGGAAATCCTACACTTCACCCATTTGGTGAAAGGGATTCCTCATGCAAGCATAGAGAAATGAAGGAGAGGACAAATGACAAGTCCAAATATCGGGAGGAAGAATCGTTACCCTAGGAGCATTCTTCTTCGCCATGGATCCGAGATTCTAGACGGAGGGAAACGACTGCACCGGGCTGCACTCTCCAGATCTGGAAACGGCTCGCGAAACGGAGCTCTGGAGCTCCGTCAATGGCGGGGTCTCTCCTTCTTCTTCCTTGCCTCCTTCTTCTTTCTCTAGGTTTGGAGAGAGAAAGCCTTAGAAATTATGAGGATTAACCTCCTCTCATCAGCCCTAAAGACCTCCAGCATCTAATCCTAGCCATTGGATCGGATTCCAAAAGATTTGGACGGACCGATCTCCTTCTCCGCTCAAATTCGCGGAGCAGAATTAACAGGGCGCACGATCACTGGTCGTGCGCGAAGAGGAGAAATGGTCGTGCGCACTACCCGAGACAGAACTCTGATTCCTTGCGAATTAACGCACGATCATTGGCGCACGATCACTGGTCGTGCGCGAAGAGGAGAAATGGTCGTGCGCAGAAAACTGCTATGGAATTTTTTAGCCTATCCCGAGCGCAGCACTACCACTCCGCCTACCTCGCTGAACTACAATTTTTGGGGTGTTACAACTCCACCCCCCTTAAAAGAATTTCGTCCCGAAATTTCGAAAACAGTAAAAGCAGGAATTACAGTTATACTCTACCAGAGAGAAATAGCTCGGGGTACACCGCAAGCATCGTTTGCTCTCTCTCCCAAGAGAGCTCCTCTCGGCCGCAATTGTCCCACCGGACTTTTACCATCCGAATGGACTTGTTCCGCAACTGCTTTACTTCGGTATCTTCGATGCGTAAGGGCTTGACTTTCGTCGACAACCCACTATCAACCGGCACTTTGCCGACCGCAACGATATGAGTAGGCTCTTGCACTGCCTTCCTCAATACTGAAATGTGAAACACGTCGTGCAGACCGCTCAGCTCTGCAGATAGTGCAAGCCGATAAGCCGCATCACCAACAAGCTCCACGATCTCAAACGGTCCTAAGTACCTTGGGCTGAGCTTTTTCAAGCGTCGGATCCTTGATACCCCTTTGAACGGTTTGATCTTCAAGTAAACCCGGTCACCGACGGCGAACTCTAGGTTCCTATGTTTGGCGTTGAAATATTTTGCTTGCCTATCCTGGCCAATCAATGACCTTTCACGTATAGTTCGGATCGTCGAAGTTGCTTCCTCAACATCCTTTCGCTTTAATAGCTTAGTATCGCCCGTTTCCGCCCAAGACAACGGCGTGCGACACTTCTTACCATAGAGGGCCTCGAAAGGAGCCATCTGTACTGGCTTGGTAGCTATTATTGTAGGCGAACTCGATCATATAGAGATGATCTTCCCACTTCTTTCCAAAATCTAGAGCGCACATTCGGAGCATATCCTCCATAGTCCTGTTGGTTCTCTCGGTCTGTCCATCCGTTTGCGGGTGGAAGGTCGTGCTGAACTTCAATTTAGTGCCCAACAGTTCATGGATAAGCCTCCAATCTTTCGATGTGAAACGCCCGTCACGATCGCTGACGATGCTACGAGGGACACCGTGCAGCCGCACAATACTATCAACATAGAGCTTCGCTAGCTTTTCTACAGAATCATCCTTCCGGTTCGGAATAAAATGCGATACCTTCGTCAATCGGTCCACGATCACCCAGATGGCGTCGTTTCCATGTTGTGATCTCGGCAATCCGTGCACAAAATCCATCGAAATATCATCAAACTTCCATTCCGGAATCGGCAAGGACTTCAAAAATCCACCGGGACGTTGACATTCCACCTTCACCAACGCGCAAGTATTACACTTGGCCACGTAGAGGGCAATGTCCTTCTTCATACCCGGCCACCAGAAAAGTTTCTTCATGTCCATATACATTTTAGTGCTCCCCGGGTGGATCGAGTACTTGGTATGATGAGCCTCGTACATCAACTCCGCCCGTAGAGTACCAATGCTTGGGACGCACAATCTGCCCTCTTTCCACATAAGGCCATCTTCGAAGGAGAAATCAGCGTTTAACCCATCCACGGTTTCCGCTTTATAGTGTTTCATGCTCTCATCCAGCTCCAATGCTTGTCGAACTCGGTCGGCAAGGTCGTATTGAATCTCCGTCCAGTTCAAGCATGCTGAAGTAGACGCTCTTCTATCAACGCAAATGATCTCCATTTCTTCCAGTTCGCGGATTAGACGCTCATCGTGCATCAAAATCCAATTTGCTTGAGCGGGAGCCCGACGACTCAACGCGTCTGCAACTACATTTCCCTTTCTAGGAGTATATTTGATGTCGAAGGTGTAGTCCCCAAGGAACTCCATCCACCTCCTCTGACGCATATTCAACTCTCTTTGATCCAGCAGGTACTTGAGGCTCTTGTGGTCGGTAAAGATGTCGATCTTCACGCCATACAAATAATGCCTCCAAAGCTTAAGAGCAAATACCACGGCCGCTAGCTCCAAATCATGGACCGGGTAATTCCTCTCATGAACCTTCAACTGCCGGGAGCCGTAGGCAATTACCTTTCCGAACTGCACTAGGACACAACCCAAACCACTCCCCGAGGCGTCGCTATAGATTTCGTAGCCTTCCGTACCACATGGCGAGCATAGAATGGGCGTCGTGGTCAGACGGCTCTTCAGCTCTTCAAAAGCTCGTGCGCACTCGGGCGACCAAACGAACTTATGATCTTTCCTAGTCTGTTTAGTGAGAGGGAGTGCAATCCTCGAGAAGTTTTCCACAAAGCGCCTATAATAGCCGGCAAGTCCTAAGAAACTTCGGACTTCCGCTACGTTTTTCAACAAAGGCCACGCTCGGATCGCTTCTATCTTCGACTGATCAACTGCAATTCCTTCTCCACTAACAACATGACCAAGGAATGCTACAGACGGTAGCCAAAACTCGCACTTGGAGAACTTGGCATATAGCTGACTCCTCCTCAAGGTGCTCAGAACTGCGTGCAGATGCCCTACATGCTCCACTTCCGATTGAGAGTATACCAAAATGTCGTCGATGAAGACGATCACAAATTGATCCAAATACTCCCGGAACGTCCTGTTCATTAAGTCCATGAATATCGACGGTGCATTAGACAGACCGAACGGCATCACCGTGAACTCATAGTGCCCAAAGCGGGTACTGAACGATGTCGCTGGAATGTCACATTCCCTTATAATAAGCTGAAAGTAGCCGGACCTTAAGTCAAGCATAGAGTATACCGTCGACCCAACCAGTTGGTCAAGTAAGTCGTCGATTCTCGGAATCGGATAACGGTTCCTCTCGGTCAGTTTGGTCCGCTACTACTAGGACAACACAAAATGGTCTTAGGCCCCGAATCCTTCGACAAGGTGAAGAACATCTTCGCGCCTTTTCATAGCTTCTCCTATTCGCGCTCACTCGAGATCTATTGGGCAGCATTACCTCAAATCTATCCTTGACTAAGGTAAATGTCAATTCGATTCATAACACGAAGTCCTTAGACAAATAGGAAAACGATGTTCTCACACCAACAGAGCTCTCGTCGAATAGTCGATAATTAGGACAAGGCCTAATTGCACACAAATACAAGACATAAAAATTTTGTTGTCAACAGATACAGTGGACACATTTCTATCTCTATCCGCACACGGGGTAGAAATCATATTAGGAGATGGTCATGTGGCAACATCGCATTGTTGAATGACCTCTTGCTGGCCATAAGAGTAGACTCTCGGCTGGGTTAGAGAAAACTGGGGAATCGAAGACTCCACCGCCTTGCCTTTCTCCATAGAAGCTGAACCCATCACACGAGCATAGTCCACTTCTCCGTTTTTTGCTTTTGGGGGACCACTTCGACACACTCGGGCTTTGTGTCCCACCTTTCCGCAAGTGAAACAAATTAAGGAACACCGTGCAGTCTTAACTTCCACAGTTGAACTTTCTCTTGTTTCTTCTGAACTCAGACTTGGACTGAGAGACCGACGCATGAAACTCATTGAAGTCTTTCGCGCACGGCATACTCTTCATATCCATTTCCAGAGATTTAGCTGTTTTCACTAAGACGTTGAAGCCGAGTAACTTTGGACCCACAAGCATTAGTCTTAGGTCATCTCGCAGACCATTGTAGAACTTGTTGACCTTGGTTTCCTCATCTTCCCACATAGACCTCTCATAACGATTCCGACTGATGAACTCCTTCAGGTACCCATCCACTGAGTGCTCTCCCTGCTCTAGGTGTGAACACTGATCTTGTAGTGCAGGAATCTCGGTTAGGGGTATGAACTTTAGAAGGAAAGACTCATGGAAGTTTTCCCAAGAGATTTCGGTAAGTTGTCTCCCACCAAACTTGTGCACCAACTCCTCTTCCCACCAAAGTCTTGCTTCTCTTATAAGTAGGAAGGTGGTTAAGGTTACCAACATATCTTTGCTTATAAGCATTGACATTAAAGTCCTCTTTATTTCTGACAACCACTCAGCAGCTCTCCCAGGGGATTCCGTCCCCGCGAAGGATGGAGGGTTGAGGCTCAGAAAGTACTTTAATTGCTGGTCACGTGCTCGCCCCACAACTACCTGCACAACTCGACGTTCCACCCTCAGCTCTACCGCAGGTTCCACTGCAGCAACAGTTACAGGGGCCACATCCAAAGTCGGAGTAGTAGGCTGTGCAAGCCGCCCAGACTGAGTGTGGATCATCGCGAAGACCGCTTCAGCGACTAACTTGATCATCTCAGCTGAAGGAGTGGTCGCTGGCACCTCAGACGACCCACTACTTTCAGGGTTGTTACGGGGTCGAGACTGCCCCGCAGCACTTCTAGTCACCTATAATCATGCAAGGCACAATTTAGTGACCGAAAACATAGCAAACAACAATCATGGAACGCTCAGGTTCCGCAAACAAGTATGTTTTTTCCATTCCTAAGTGGACATTCTAATTAATTTTTGTCGTTTTAGGTGAATGCACATCCCGTGCACACCACCCCTTAAAAAGAATTCGTCCCGAATTCGCTAAACTACGGATCGACGTCTTAAGTCCGATACCAAATTGTAACACCCTGCCAGTACGAAAAGTATAACAGCGGGTCCGGCCGGGACCCCACGCCATATAAACCACACTAGCTAGGAGTTAAAAGGTGATAAACAGAAAATAATACAACTACACGAGAGTACAAAACGTAAGCGGAAGCATTTGATTAAAACATTTCAATTAGAACTGTCCACTATCATAGGTATGAAACAATAATATAGAGTTACGGCCTTAAGGCCTTACATTTACCAAATGTGATAAAAACTCCAAACATACATCGGCACGCAGGCCGGCAATACAAGGAAAACAGAAAAGAGGCTGGCCTTCGAGGGCCAACTCAGCATAAGGGCCACCGCCCGCTATTTTCCGCTAGGCTCACCTGCACCTGCATAAGAACATTCCACCAAGCGGTGGCAAACAAGGTAACGGTCAGCAAAGCTGACCAAATTATAACGACCCCACCCCTTTCCCGGGGTGGCGGAGCTTCTACCCTGCAAGCAAGCCATACTAGCACAAGTACTAATATAAAGAAAGTGCAACTACACAAGGTGAGTGTTCAAACACAATCAATCTTCTAGGTTGAGCATCAAAGAGAAGGGAACCTAGGTATGCACATGATGTTGGTTGGGTTCACCGAAAAGTTCCCCACAACCGCCTAAACAACCGCATGAGGCTAATAACATCAATTCATCACAAACGTGGGTACACACAGCCGCACGCTTCATGCTCACAAGGCATGCACCAAAGGTACTTCTTCTCGAGCACCAATACCATCATGAGTCCGGAAACTCTAGATGGAAAAGAGCTTTTGGTCGGTCTAGGCAAGACGCCCTTCCCAACCTCTCCCAAGGTCGTTCGGGTTTACAAGAGATAAATCCCCCTACCGCCGCGCCTGGAAACGGGTTCAGTTCAGTCAATTCCCGTGCTCTTGTCATCGATTGAACACACGATGCGGGTATGACATCACCTCGGTCCGTAAGGGTTTAGCACTCGCTAGCGCTACACAAAACATAAGTTACAGCACCCAAGCCTTCACGAGAACTTAGGCTTTACACGTAACCAAAAAGGAGGTACAAGACCACTCCTCAACAATTCTAGTGGTGAAGGTTTGCATTCAACCACTAGCAAAGCATGGGGCTTTCGCTAGGATCTTCACAAGACGCCTACGCTTAAATACCACAATACTATCGCATATATCAAGGAGTCATTCTCCGGCACGCATTCTAGGCTTAACCTAAATGCAACGTCGCAAATCAAGCATCACCGATTCGGGCTCGCGGCCACGAATAGGCTTCACACACAATGCCTAAATCCGCACGACTACCGGATTTTCTACATGCAATATGCCGGGGACGGACACAATCAACCCGGAGTTCCGAAGAACTTGAGGAAATCCTACACTTCACCCATTTGGTGAAAGGGATTCCTCATGCAAGCATAGAGAAATGAAGGAGAGGACAAATGACAAGTCCAAATATCGGGAGGAAGAATCGTTACCCTAGGAGCATTCTTCTTCGCCATGGATCCGAGATTCTAGACGGAGGGAAACGACCGCACCGGGCTGCACTCTCCAGATCTGGAAACGGCTCGCGAAACGGAGCTCCGGAGCTCCGTCAATGGCGGGATCTCTCCTTCTTCTTCCTTGCCTCCTTCTTCTTTCTCTAGGTTTGGAGAGAGAAAGGCTTAGAAATTATGAGGATTAACCTCCTCTCATCATCCCTAAAGACCTCCAGCATCTAATCCTAGCCATTGGATCGGATTCCAAAAGATTTGGACGGACCGATCTCCTTCTCCGCTCAAATTCGCGGAGCAGAATTAACATGGAGCACGATCACAGGCGCACGATCACTGGTCGTGCACGAAGAGGAGAAATGGTCATGCGCACTACCCGAGACAGAACTCTGATTCCTTGCGAATTAACGCACGATCATTGGCGCACGATCACCGGTCGTGCGCGAAGAGGAGAAATAGTCGTGCGCAGAGAACTGCTATGGAATTTTTTAGCCTATCCCGAGCGCAGCACTACCACTCCGCCTACCTCGCTGAAATACGATTTTTGGGGTGTTACACTGCGTTCGACGAACGGTCGACTGGCTGCGTTCGACGAATGGCAGCCTGGCTGCGTTTGACGAACCACAGGCCGTTCGACGAATGCCTGTCAGTTTGTCGAACGTTGTCCAGTTCGGTGATATTTGCGTTACAGACCCGTGATTTGTTATCGTGGCCGTCAAATCCAAAGGTTTTAGATCAAATGCTTGGGATTTATTCCGGGATTTCATAGGGTTTGACCAGAGGAGTGTTTATCCTCTTTATTTCTAAATTTGATCTCTCTCCAAGCTTGATGAAGAAGAAAGCCGAGGAGGAAGAAGAAGGCATCTTCTGCCATTGACGGAGCTCCGAAGCTCCGAATCGCAAGCCGTTTTCAGATCTGGAAAGAGCAGCCCGTTGCAGTTCTTTCTATCCGAGTGAAATCTCAGATCTATGGCGAACAAGAAAGCTCCAAGGGTAACGATCTTCTACTTGGACAAGTGAAGTCCTCCTTTTTATGGCATGTTTGCATGGAAAATCCCCCACCTATTGGTGGAGAAAAGGGAGTTTTCTAGCGTTGATCGTTTTGATCCCCTTTGGTTACTTGCATTTAGCATACGGAATCGTAGTACGGACATAGGCATTGTGTGTGAAACCCATCCGGACAAGTTGATCTGGATTGGTGATGGCTATATTGTCGATTGTGTCGGAGAAGACTCCGTGATCTTGTATGTGCTATTTTCGGGTTCTGCGTATTGTTGAGTACTGTATGGAGTCCTGGAGTTAACCTCCAGGAAATACCCGAAGTTGTGGGCGAATCCGTTGATCTGTCACTACCGCCCGGCGTTAGAGCTAACACCGGCGGTAGCTCCCATGGAGCTATTTTGTTGAGGTGTGATACCTCCTTTCATTGCTCGGGCTAAGGTGAAGCCGTACCCGCGTCGTGCCGATTGATGTCGACGATTTGAGCACGGGCAAAGCTGATCCAAAACCGCTCCCATACCGAGTCGGTGAAGAGGTAGCTCCTCGGTGCACCGTAAGATGTTGGGATTAGTCCGTAAGACAAGATAGTCTTGACAGTCAAAGCTCATGCGAACTCTTTGTTTAAGGAATTGTTAGGTGTGGCTCGGGGAGTACACCGTGAGAGTGCCTTGAGAGCACGAAACGTGTGGCCGTGCGTGCCAACGTTGGTGTTGATTGCTTATACACGTGGTGCTTGAACGGGCCTTGACAATCTATGCCTATACTGTCTGCCTGCAGGGAAGGAGTATCGTCACCCTGTCTATAGGGGTGGGACCGTTATAATATTGGTCAGCTTTAGCTGACCGGTTACTTGTTTCCACGTTTTGGTGGATCGTTGTTGTAGGTGCAGGTGAGACAAGCGGGAAATAACTTGTTGGAGCTTATGTTGTGTTGGCCCTCGAAGGCCATCCCCCCCTCTTTTGCTTTCCATAAATTGTCGGTCTGCGTACCGATGTATGTTTGAGTTTAAATACATTGTTCAATGTAAGGCCTTAAGGCCGTAACTCTATTGTTTCATTCCTGGGATAGTGGACAGTTCTAAAAGGTGTTTTTAATCAAATGCTTCCGCTTACGTTTTATTCACTCTGGTGTAGTTGCAGCTCTTTCTGTTTATCACCTTATAATGCCTAGCTAGTGTGTATAGTATGCGTGGGGTCCCGGCCAGACCTACTGTTATATTATTTGTACTGACATGGTGTTACAATTTGGTATCGGATTTAAGGAATCGATCCGTAGTTTTGTAAATTCGAGGCCGAATTCATTTTAAGGGGTGACTGCACGTGTTGTGCGTTCACCTAAAACGATTTCAAAACTAACAAGAATGTCCACTTAGGAATGAAAATCATGCTTGTTTGTGGAACCTGAGCGGTCCTTGCTTGTTTGTTGTTATGTTTTCGGTCCCTAATATGTGTTTCACACGATTATAGGTGACTAGGAGTGGTGTGGGGCAGTCTCAACCCCGTAACACTGCTGAAAGTAGTGCGTCCGCTGAGGTACCAACGACCACTCCTTCTACTGAGATGGTTAGAATGGTCGTTGAAGCGGTCTTCACGATGATCAATAACCAAGCTGGACGGCTTGCACAGCCTACTACTCCTACTCCAGAGGTGGCCTCAGTGCATGTTACTGCAGTGGAGCCTATAGCGGAACCTGTGGTAGAGCCCAGGGTGGAACCGAGAGTGGAACATGTAGCTGTGGGGCGAGCGCACGACCAGCAATTGAAGCACTTTCTAAGCTTCAACCCTCCAACCTTCCTTGGGACCGAGTCCCCAACAGAGGCTGAGGATTGGCTGGCAATAGTAAAGAAGACTCAAAGGGCAACAACAACTGAAGAGGCGATGAAAGTCACCTTAGCCACTTTCCTTCTGAATGGAGAGGCAGGGCTTTGGTGGGATGAACTAGAAGCGCATAAGTTGGACGGTAGAGTTATTACCGAGGTCTCGATTGCAGAGTTCACAGGTCTGTTCCTCCAGAGGTTTATTCCCTCTGCCCAGCGTCGTGCATTGCAAAATCAGTTTCTGCGACTAACTCAAGGCGACCGTTCGGTGGATGACTACATGCATGAGTTCACGAGACTGAGTCTCTATGCGGGATCTTTGGTAGAAAATGAGGAAGATAAGATGAATAAATTCAATGAAGGCCTTCGAGATGAGTTAAGGCTGCTTTTGGCAGGCCCTATGACTCTTGGTTTCCAGGTTATGGTGCAAACTGCCAGATCACTGGAGCTAGATATGCAGAGAGTGCAACGCGCAAAAGGTCTCAGCAAGAAGCCAGAATTTCTCGCGCCGACCTCTCAAGTAAAGCCTGAGTTCAGGAAAAATAAGAGGAAGTATAGGTTCGCGGAACCAGCTACTTCAAATGTTTCGGGAGCAACTACTGTGCGGGGTCCTATCACGTGTTTCACCTGCGGGAAGGTGGGACACAAAGCCACGGTGTGTCGAAGTGGTCCCCCGAAGGCAGGAAATCGAGCGGTGGACTATGCTTGTGCGGCGGGTTCATCTTATGCGGAGAAAGGCAAAGCTGCGGAGTCTTCTGCTTCCCAGCAAACTCCGACCCAACCGAGAGTTTATTCGCTTGGCCAGCAAGAAGCCATCCGACAAAATGACGTCGTCACAGGTATGAAGTAAAATTTAGCTTTTACAGCTTAACTTGATTTATACTGCATGTACGATTATACCTTTGTGGATGTGCTTTTAGGCTTCGTTCTAATCTTCAACTATCCGGCGAGACCTCTCTTCGATACGGGAGCATCGCACTCCTTCTTGTCTAAGGACTTCGTGTTGCGAATCAGAGTACCGTCTATCCTGGTGAAGGATAGACTGGAGGTAGTGCTGCCCAATGGATCTCGGATGAGCGCGGATAGGTTGAGTATAGTAAAGGTGCGGATTGGGAATCAGGATTTTGACTTGGAAGCGTCACTACTACCACTAGCTGAGTTTGACGTAATTTTTGGCATGGACTGGCTCTCGAAGCAGCGAGCATGCATAGATTGCAATCGAAAGGAGGTTACTCTGGGAAAGAACACCGGTGACGAGACCACATTTGTGGGTATGCGAGGAGCAAGCAAGACGCTGATGTCTGCTCTCCAGGTGGTCAAGGCGGTGAGAAAAGGCGGGGAGTTATTCTTCACGTTGTTGGAGGCTTTGACGCCTAAGCCCAGTTTAAGTGATGTCCCTGTGGTGGCAGAGTATGTGGACGTGTTTCCTAACGAACTCCCTGGGGCTCCGCCCCAGCGAGAGATCGATTTATGTATCGAGTTGGTGCCAGGTGCCAAACCTGTGGCCCGCTCACCGTACCGGATTGCGCCAAAGGAGTTGGCAGAGTTGAAGTTCAGCTGCAGGAACTGCTAGAGCAAGGCTATGTACGTCCAAGCTCATCCCCTTGGAGTGCATCAGTTCTCTTTGTGAAAAAGAAGGACGGGAGCTTGCGTTTATGCATCGACTATAGAGAGCTGAATAAGCTGACCGAGAAGAACCGCTATCCGATTCCAAGAATCGACGACTTATTCGACCAACTGGTTGGGTCGACGGTATACTCGAAGCTAGACTTAAGGTCTGGCTATTATCAGCTTCGTATAAGGGAATGCGATATTCCAAAGACGGCGTTCAGTACCCACTTCGGGCATTACGAGTTCACGGTTATGACGTTTGGCCTTTCCAACGCGTCGTCGGTATTTATGGACTTGATGAATAAAACGTTCCGAGAGTATTTGGACCGATTTTTGATCGTCTTCATCGACGTTATTTTGGTATTCTCTCAGTCTGAAGAGGAGCATGCAGAGCATCTGCATGCAGTGTTGAGCACCTTGAGGAGGAGTCAGCTATATGCCAAATTCTCCAAGTGCAAGTTTTGGCTACCATCAGTAGCGTTCCTTGGTCATGTCGTTAGTGGGGAAGGAATAGCAGTCGATCCGTCGATAATAGCGTCAATCCGATAGTGGCCTGTGCTGAAAAATGTGGCTGAAGTCTGAAGCTTCTTAGGACTTGCCGGTTACTATAGGCGCTTCGTGGAGAACTTTTTGAGGATCGCACTTCCTCTCACTAAGCTAACTAGGAAAGATTAGAAGTTCGCTTGGTCACCTGAGTACGCACGAGCTTTTGAGGAACTGAAGAGCCATCTGACCACGACGCCCATTCTATGCTCGCCATGTGGAACGGAGGGTTACGAAATATATAGCGACGGCTCGGGGAGCGGCTTGGGTTGCGTTCTAGTGCAGTTTGGTCAGGTGATCGCTTATGGCTCCCGACAGTTGAAGGTACATGAGAGGAACTACCCGGTCCATGACTTGGAGTTAGCGGTTGTGGTATTCGCTCTTAAGTTATGGAGGCACTACTTATATGGCGTGAAGATCGACATCTTTACCGACCACAAAAGTCTCAAGTACCTGCTTGATCAGAAGGAGTTGAATATGCGACAAAGGAGGTGGATGGAGTTCCTGGGGGACTACACCTTTGATATTCGTTACACTCCCGGAAAGGGGAATGTGGTTGCAGACGCGCTGAGTCGGCGGGCTCCCGCGCAAGCAAGTTGGATTTTGATGCATTATGAGCGTCTAATCCGTGATCTGGAGTCTCTGGATATCACTTGTGTCGATAAGAGTGCGTCGTCTACTGCATGCTTGAACTGGACGGAGGTTCAATACGACCTTGCCGACCGAGTTCGCCAAGCTTTGGAGCTGGATGAAAGCATGAAACGTTACAAGGCGGAGACTTTGGATGGGTCTAGCGCTGAATTCTCTTTCGACGGCGGTCTTCTATGGAAAGGTGCGAGATTGTGCATCCCAAAAGTGGCCAATTTACGAGGAGAATTGATGTACGAGGCTCACTTTACAAAGTACTCGATTCACCCGGGGACCACGAAGATGTATATGGATATGAAGAAACTCTTCTGGTGGCCTTGTTTGAAGAAAGACATTGCTCTCTACGTGGCAAAGTGTCATACTTGCGCATTAGTGAAGGCCGAATGTCAAAGGCCTGGTGGGTTTCTGAAGTCTCTACCGATTCCGGAGTGGAAGTTTGACGATATCTCGATGGATTTCGTGCACGGGTTGCTGAGATCACAACATGGGAACGACGCCATCTGGGTGATCGTAGATCGTTTAACAAAGGTATCACACTTTATTCCGAATCGGAAGGACGATTCTGTTGAAAAGCTCGCAAAGTTATACGTGGATAGTATCGTACGATTGCACGGTGTTCCCCGTAGCATCGTGAGCGATCACGATGGGCGTTTCACATCAAATGACTGGAAACTGATCCACCAACTATTGGGTACCAAGCTGAATTTTAGCACGGCCTTCCACCCGCAAATGGATGGACAGACCGAAAGGACCAATAGGACGATGGAAGACATGCTCTGGATGTGTGCCCTGGATTTTGGAAAGAGATGGGAGGATCATCTCTATATGATTGAGTTTGCTTACAACAACAGCTACCAAGCAAGTATCAAAATGGCTCCGTTCGAAGCCCTTTATGGTAGGAAATGTCGTACGTCGTTAGCTTGGGCTGAAACGGGCGACACGAAGTTGTTGAAGCGCAAGGATGTGGATGAAGCGAACACGTCAATTCGGGCAATACGAGAGTGGTTGCTCATTGCTCAAGATAGGCAGGCGAAGTATTACAATGCGCATCACCGGAACGTCGAGTTTGTCGTTGGTGATTGGGTGTACCTAAAGATCAAACCGTTCAAGGGAGTATCGAGGATCCGACGCTTGAAAAAGCTGAGTCCAACGTACGTTGGACCGTTTGAGATTCTAGAACGCATTGGTGAGGCTGCCTATCGGCTTGCTCTATCTGATGAGTTAAGCGGGCTACACGACGTATTCCACATCTTCGTATTGAGGAAGGCTGTGAAAGAGCCTACGCATATTATTGCGGTTGACGAGGTGCCGATTGATGTTGGGCTAGAGACGAAAGTCAAGCTCATGCGCATCGAAGATACCGAGGTGAAACAATTGCGGAACAAAGCCATTTGAATGGTAAAGGTCCGTTGGGACAACTATGGAAAAGAGGAACTCTCCTGGGAAAGAGAACAAACCATGCTTGCTGAGTACCCTGAGCTTTTCCTTTCAGGTATAATCTATTTTTCTGTACCTTTCAGTTTTCGGAATTTCGGGCCGAAATTCTGTTAAGGGAGGTGGAGTTGTAACACCCCAATTCTGGAAGCAGATTTGGGCTGCTAGTAGCAGTTCATCAAACGGCAGCCTGGCTGCGTTCGACGAACGGCCGCCTGGCTGCATTCGGCGAACGGCCGCCTGGCTGCGTCCGGCGAACGGCCGCCTGGCTGCGCTCGACGAACGGCCGCCTGGCTGCGCTCGACGAACGGCCGCCTGGCTGCGCTCGACGAACGGCCGCCTGGCTGCGCTCGACGAACGGCCGCCTGGCTGCGCTCGACGAACGGCCGCCTGGCTGCGCTCGACGAACGGCCGCCTGGCTGCGCTCGACGAACGGCCGCCTGGCTGCGCTCGACGAACGGTCGCCTGGCTGCGCTCGACGAACGGTCGCCTGGCTGCGCTCGACGAACGGCCGCCTGGCTGCGTTCGAAGAATGCCTGTCAGTTCGTCGAACGCTGTCCAGTTCGGCGATATTTGCGTTTCAGACCCGTGATTTGTGATCGTGGCCGTCAAATCCAAAGGTTTTAGATCAAATGCTTGGGATTTATTCCGGGATTTCATAGGGTTTGACTAGAGGAGTGTTTATCCTCTTTATTTCTAAATCTGATCTCTCTTCAAGCTTGAGGAAGAAGAAAGTCGAGGAGGAAGAAGAAGGCATCTTCTGCCATTGACGGAGCTCCGAAGCTCCGAATCGCGAGCCATTTTCAGATCTGGAAAGAGCAGCCCGTTGCGGTTTTTTCTATCCGAGTGAAATCTCAGATCTATGGCGAACAAGAAAGCTCCAAGGGTAACGATCTTCTACTTGGACAAGTGAAGTCCTCCTTTTTATGGCATGTTTGCATGGAAAATCCCCCATCGATTGGTGGAGAAAAGTAAGTTTTCTATCGGGTTGATCATTTCGATCCCCTTTGGTTACTTGCATTTAGCATCCAGAATCGTAGTACGGACATAGGCATTGTGTGTGAAACCCATCCGGACAGGTTGGTCTGGATTGGTGATGGCTATATTAATGTCGATTCTGCCGGAGAAGACTCCGTGATCTTGTATGTGCTATTTTTGGGTTCTGCGTATTGTTGAGTACTGCAGGGAGTCCTGGAGTTAACCTCCAGGAAATACCCGAAGTTGTGGGCGGATCCGATGATCTGTCACTACCGCCCGGCGTTAGGGCTAACGCCGGCGGTAGCTCCCAGGGAGCTGTTTTGTTGAGGTGTGATACCTCCTTTCGTTGCTCGGGCTGAGGTGAAGCTGTACCCACGTCGTGCCGATTGATGCCGACGATTTGATCACGGGCAAAGATGATCCAAACCCGCTCCCATACCGAGTCGGTGAAGAGGTAGCTCCTCGATGCACTGTAAGATGTTGGGATTAGTCCGTAAGACAAGATAGTCTTGACGGTCAAAGCTCATGCGAACTCTTTGTTTAAGGAGTTGTTAGGTGTGGCTCGGTGAGTACACCGTGAGAGTGCCATGAGAGCACGAAACGTGTGGTCGTGCGTGCCAACGTTGGTGTTGATTGCTTATACATGTGGTGCTTGAACGCGCCTTGACAATCTATGCCTATACTGTCTGCCTGCAGGGAAGGAGTACCGCCACCCCGTCTATAGGAGTGGGGTCGTTATAATATTGGTCAGCTTTAGCTGACCGGTTACTTGTTTCCACGTTTTGGTGGATCGTTGTTGCAGGTGCAGGTGAGACAAGTGGGAAATAGCGTGTTGGAGCTTATGTTGTGTTGGCCCTCGAAGGCCATCCTCCCCTCTTTTGCTTTCCTTAAATTGTCAGTCTGCGTGTCGATGTATGTTTGAGTTTAAATACATTGTTCAATATAAGGCCTTAAGGACGTAACTCTATTGTTTCATTCCGGGGATAGTGGACAGTTCTAAAAGGTGTTTTTAATCAAATGCTTCCGCTTACGTTTTATTCACTCTGGTGTAGTTGCAGTTATTTCTGTTTATCACCTTATAATGCCTAGCTAGTGTGTATAGTATGGCTTGGGGTCCCGGCCGGACCTACTGTTATATTATTTGTACTGGCATGGTGTTACAGTTCGGCCAAAGGGCAGGAGGGACGGTTTCGGAGCTCTTCCGACCATCCATCGAGGAAGGGGAGATGATGAAGATAGATTCGCGAGCATCGTGGATGGACCCCTTCATCACCTTCCTGACCTCGGGGGAGTTCCCAGGAGGTGATGTAGATAAGCGGCGGCTCAGGTATAAGTCGACATACCATTCCTTACATGCAGGTGGACTGTACCGGAAGACCGTCTCGGGGCTCCTAGCTCATTGCGTGTCGGAAGAAGAAGCCCCAAGGGTCCTAGAGGAGATCCATTCGGGGGAGTGCATCAGTCACTCGGGGAGCAGGACCATGGAGGGATGGGTGTTGAGGCAAGGCTACTTCTGGTGTACCCTCAGCAAGGATGCGGCGGAGTTCACAAAGAAGTGCTCCAACTGCCAGTTGTATGCTCCTCTCCAGCTCCTACCCGCCTAGAGGCTCTGGACCATCACAGCTCCATGGTTGTTCGCAATATGGGGATTGGACCTGGTGGGTCCCTTTCCCCATGCAAGTGGCCAAAGGAAGTTCCTGCGTGTTGATCGACAAATTCTCAAAGTGGCTGGAGGTGAAGGCGCTGGCCAATTAAGGTGACCTCTCAGGTGGTGAAAAACTTTATATGGGGAGAAATAATTTGTCGGCATGGGCTCCCACTAGCCATCGTCACGGACAACGTGCCGCAATTCACCAGCGATGAGTTTGTCAGCTTCTGCACCCAGTTGGGCATAGACCTCCGTTTCGCATCGGTCCACCACCCGAGGAGCATTGGGCAGGTGGAGGCGGCGAATAAGATAATTGTGAATTTGCTGAAGAAGAAAGTCGAAAACCTAAGGGGTAACTGGGTAGAATAGCTACCCTCGGTCCTCTGGGCCTTGAGTACCACACCAAATACGGCCATAGGAGAGACCCCGTTCAAACTCTCCCACGGGTCTGAGGCCGTCCTCCCGATCGAGCTCGAGGTAAAGTCACCCAGGGTGGCCGCCGCAGGTGAAGGAGATGAAGAGTGGCGTCTGGAAAATGGAGAAGAGCAAAGGTTGTCGTTGGACCTGGTAGAAGAACTCTGGGACCTGGCAGCCATCTGATAGGAAGAGATCAAACGACGGATGGCTCGGTACTTCGACAAGCACATCCGGGTGAAGCAATTTGAAAATTGGGATTTGGTCCTAAAGAAGGTCGATGCGTCCGGAAGGGGGGTTGCGGTGGGAAAGTTCAACCCCAATTGGGAGGGGCCTTATATTGTAGATATAGTGCTCAAGTCGGGAGGGTACCACCTCCGGGATGTGGAAGGGATACCTCTCAGCCGAGCTTGGAGCAGGGATGACCTCTAACATTTCTACCCTTAGAACTCTTGTGGATTTATTATAGACTTATATTGTTCTTTTCTCATCAGAGGCTAGCAAGTAAAAGTTTGTGTTGGATTGCCCCGGATGATTCCGCTGTCGGGCTCTCATTAGCCGGTGGGTCAGGTCGATCTCGTGGAGAGACTAGCAAGTACAAGTTTGTGTTGGATTGCCCCGTATGATTCCGTTGTCGGGCTCTCATTAGCCGGTAGGTCAGGCCAATCTCGCGGAGAGGCTGGCAAGTAAGAGTTTGTGATGGATTGCCCCGGATGATTCCGCTGTCGGGCTCTCATTAGCCGGTGGGTCAGGTCGATCTCGCATAGAGGATGGCAAGTAAAAGTTTGTGTTGGATTGCCCCGGATGATTCCGCTGCCGGGCTCTCACTAGCCGGTAGGTCAGGTCGATCTCGCGGAGAGGCTGAAAAGTAAAAGTTTGTGATGGATTGCCCTGGATGACTCTGTTGTCGGGCTCTCATTAGTCGGTGGGTCAGATCGATCTCGCGGAGAGACTGACAAGTAAGAGTTTGTGTTGGATGGCCCCGGATAGGCTCGTTGACCAAGCTCTCGCCTAGCTGGCAGGGACGGTAAGAAAAAGGAGAAAATCAGGGAAGAGAACCTTAAGGGTCAGTATATGTGAATGGTCCCATCAGAGGAGGCACTCGCACGGCGACTGCACCCGAGGTACCCGCCTATCTGAAAGAGGACACGGGAATCATTCAGGGTGAGATGTGCTCTCAACAAGGTCTCTCTCTCGGCAAAGTCGTCGCCACCACCTAAGTCCTAAGAGGAATACAAACGCGCGTTGATGAGCTACGATCTCATGGCGCACCCATAGGGGGGGGCAATGCCTTGGTCATGGCCCAAGCCAAGCGATACGCGAGTACATGAGCGAGCGTGCGAGAATGTGAATGGCTGTGTGCGAGTGCGCAAACAATTAATGAGTATACATCATTGTCAAGTGCGCGAATGGTTGGGGAATGGCAGCAAGAAAAAACAAAAAAGGGGAGAACAAGAGGCTCAGACAAACAAATTTCATTTCATTACATTCTCAAAAAAGTTTCGTTTACAAAAGGAGGATCTCACCCCGAACATATTACAACTGCAAAAGAAAAAGCGAAAAAAAAAAGGATGGAAGGGTCTTCAGGAGGGATCGCCAGACTTCTCCCTGGAAGATTCGTTGATCTCGCATACGGGGGGATGGAGTCATCCTCCTGCTGAAGGTTTCCTTCACCCTTCGGCACATCCACCGGAACGAAAAGCTCGGGCAAGACGTCGTGAGTGTTGATCCCCTCGCTCCCTTCCTTCAGCAGCCCAGCACGTCGTAGTCTCTCTATCGCGTGCTTCGCCGCTCCTTGGGCCGTCTCCTGCATCATCACCTCGATATCATAATTGGTATATCGATGCTGAATGCGCGCCTCTCCGGGAGGCGGCGAGACAGCGGCGTCTCGCAAGCTCTGAATCTCGGCCCGCGACTTCTTATTTTGGTCCTCGACCCTGTCCGCTCGCGCGCGCAGAATCTCGAGGTTAGCGGTATCCTGCAAGGAATGAAAAAGACGAGGTTAGGACAAGATAGCGAGAAGGGGGCGCAAGAGCGCAAACATCCTCGACAACACTTACCACTCGAACAGGGCGGTCAGAGAGAAGGGCCTGGGCGGCATCAAGTTGCTTCTTCAAGATCACGACTTCCGCAGAAGCTTCGGCTCGCGTCCTCTCCACCTCGGCGAGGTTTCGTGCGAGGGTGAGGCTGTGACGCGGCGACATGTGCGCCAGCTCCATGACGCGAAGGTGAGCACGCGCTGCCTCGTGTGCAAGGGTCCAGGTGGACTCGACATCATAGATAGAGGCCTCCTCCCAACCGTAGAGCGCGAACGAGAGGCCATACGCCTCACCGCTAGTAGTGTCCTATTCCAGCCAGGAAGGCAGGAGCGTGGAGACGGAGACCCGGTTGGCCTTTCGGTCCCACACCAGCAGGGGGTCGCCCGCTTCATCCACGTACTTCTCGCCCATGGAACAATTTTGATGCTCTCTTGGAGTGGGTCTCATAGAATACCCGGCCGGCGCGCTGGAGGTCCCGGCCACCACGTTCGCAGCAGTGCCCATCGTCCCCATCACGGTCGGGGCACTCGCCCCAAGGATCTCGGCGGCTACCTCTTTGCCTTTGACGCTCAAGGACTTGGACCGCTTGGAAGAGGAAGCGTTGGGGTCCTTGTTGGGTTTTCGCTTTAGGCCGCCAGAATTGGAGGGGCCGGATCTTCACGGCAGGTTTCCGCGGTGGACTTCGTGAGAACCAGCGGAGCGGTGGATGAAGGGGGAGATCTCGCACACCTGCATTAGCTTGGGTAAGAAAGAGAAGGTAAAGTCAAGCAGGAGTTAGAGCAGAAGCAATTCGTCTTACCCTCTCCCGGCAGGACCGGCGGAAGTGAGTCGACGTTTTTCCTCAGATGGATGACGTCCATGCCGTGCTCCTGGATGAAGAGGTGGAGTTTGGCTTCATAGACTCCCATCGATGGATGTCGGTAGGTTGACTCGTCCTCCTGCACGGGCACAAGGGGGAGGTTGCCAGAATCTACGCTGACGAAGACGAATCGCCGGACCCAGTCATGATTCTAGTTGACTATGCCAGAGACTTTGAAGGGGGTCTGGCTGGAGAAGAAGGCTACCCCACCTTTCGCCCGGAAGTTGAATAACTTCCGGAAGATGGGGGGCGAGAACTCAATCCCCTCCTCGCGCAAGTAACAAGCGAATGCCACCAACATGGCGATGGTGTTTGGGTCGAGTTGCGCGGGGACAGCACCGAAGTATCAAAGGGTCTGGCGCAACTCGGGCCAGATGGGAAGGTGGAACCCCACCTCGAAATGCTCAAGGAGGATGGCGAGTGTGCTGGGCGAGAACTGATTAATGCGATCGCAGTTCCACGGGCGACACGCGATGAACCCAGGCGGAACGTAATCCGCAATCGCCACCGTAAACTCATCTTCTAACAGGTCACAGGTGTCGAAGTCGTGATTGGCAAACAGCTGGGCACACTTGCCCCTACCATCAGCTTCCGCCACCATCGCAGAGTTTGAAGTAGGACTCGCGGGATTTCTAGAGAGAAGGGCGAGTGCCAGCGCGAGACCAAGAGAGGGAAGAGAGAGGTTGGAATAAAACGTAATAAAGGCGGTGGGTGGGCCGACTATTTATAGAAAAATATGGAAATCAAGGAGTTTCCTAGGCGCGGGGGGAGGGTGGCAACCGCACTACCCGGGCGCCTCGGAATTCGAGCCAGTCAACCTGCATACCAGTCGCCTGCGGATGGCGAGTGCCACGCGTGAGATTCTTCAGGCGAGAGCAAACTAAAATGCGGCGAAAGCAAGAGATCGCGCGAGATAACGTTCGGCAAAACTACAGAAATCGCAGAATATACAATTAACATTCCAAACAGTTAAATTGTTCGTAAGACAGTCGGTCTCGACATATTCAAGGCATAAAAGAAAAGAGAGCAAGGATGGAGAATTACAGGGAGCGAGTGCCGGTAGGCTTAATATTGAACCCACTGGCATCGGCCCCGTCCTCGCCTCCCCGTCCTCGGAGGCACTCGCGGATAGTAATACACACTCACCTGATGCTCCAAGCGCATTTGATCTTGATCCCACGCGATATGCCTCCCAGGAGAAGTCTCCTCGCATCCGCCCCCCTGATGCTCCATCTCGTCGATAAGGTGCAGGTAATCCCTCTCCAGGACACCCAGTCGATGCTCAAAGGTTTCTCATTGCCCGTCGATCTGGTTGGCAAGGTCTCGCTGTATCCAGATGAGCTTGCCAAGAACCTTCGTCATTCGCGCCTTCATCATCTAAGGGTCGGCGGGATCGCCCAAGAAATCAAAAAGATCGCCAGGGGAGGGTGGGGGAGAGAAAATCCCTTCCTCCTCATATTGAGGGTCCATCGGCGAGGCCTCTCGGTAGCATGCGAGAAGAAACGTTAGGTAAATTTTGGTCAGCGGTCTCAGCGGATAGGGTTACATCAAGTTAATTAACCTGGCACAGGTTCCTTATCATGGCATCGACGAGAGGAACCAGGTTGCCCCGCGAATGGTTGGATGGGGGGATGAAGTGATTTCCCCTTTCCGGGGTGGGAAGGTTTCTGGTGGGAAGAAGCGATGGCTAGGTCCGCGCCAGGAGAGTTGTGGCCAGGGACCTCCTCGGTGGGGCGCTCCCGTTCCGGCGCAGGGAGAGTAGTTGTCTCGAAGGCCGGAGAGGCGCGCGGTGTCGGGGGAGGTCCGCACGGAATTGCAGGAAGTCCTGTAGTCCCAAAGGTGGAGGCTGCAGGAAGCAAAAGGGATAAGATGGCGAAAGGCCTAATCACGCGAGAAAGCAGCGACAATTTACCGGATTGAGGAATGATCCTGCAAGGAGTGACCGGAGGGCGGGACTCCAGAGTCGGCGGGACATCTTTGGCAGGAGGGAGAGCATTGACACCCGCCTGGTTGGTCTCAGGAGCGCCTCCTGTCGTCGGTGTCTCCTGCGGGTGGACATAGTCTTTGAGATATCACACCAGCACTTTGTCAACAAAGTGAGGAAAGACGCTACATTGGGCAAGTTATCGGGAGGGTCGGGAGAAGAGGGGGAAGTCTACGACGCAAATTCATTAGACATCGGACCCCTCCTGACCGCGTTGGCCTTTTTCGGCCGATATCGAGAGCTCAAGAGTGCCAGAATTTTGAATAAATTGATTTTGATTTGCACGTAATAATTTGGTCTGCACTTATAATTAATTGATCTGCACGCAAAATTGATCTGCACATATCCTTAATAGATTTGCACATAACATTCGCCTTAATTTAAGATATTTGTAGTAATTTTAATTTAAACAGTCACCGAAACGATGTTTTGTCAAACAACTAAATTGTTTCTACATTTTAAACATGGCTACAAATGTAAGTTAAACATTTTTCTCAATTTTGAAAAAATCTTTAAAATTACAATTCATCATATACTTTTCACATTGCTCCCTTTAAAGCAGCACCGTTGTCTCAAACAGAGCCTTAGACACTAGTCTGCCTTGTTGGAGTTCCATAAAGGAAGCGAGAGAATAAGTGGATGTGGGGAGGAAGAGAGAGGGATGTGTAGGGAGTAATTTTTGGAACAAGAGCTCGTTTCCAAAATTTTCGTCCGGGCAGGCGAATGAGGAGGGGAAGGCTGACATCCTCTTTTTGAGCGTGGCCCGGAGATAGAGAGAGAAAGTCATTTCAGGAGATCAAAAGTAGCCCAGGAGATCACCCGGACAGAAAAAATTTCCGTCTGCCATTGCATTCCCAGAGCCCTCGACAATCGGCCTCAAGCAGGTGCCCGGGAAGAAATATTGTCGTATTTTAATATGTGCGTTGATATTTATAGACTTATTTTTGACTATTCATACCCCAAAATTTAAAACTTAAAAACTTTTGTTTATCACTCAAAAATACTAAATGTACCCCATCATACCCCACGCCCAAAATAACCCTCCCTTGCCGAAACCTGCAGCCCCCTTCACGAAAAATGTACACGCGGCGCCCTCCCTCCCGATTCCAACAGGCAAGCTTTAGCCCATACTATGTTATCCTTTTCCAGCCAAAAGCATTTATAAATGACTTTTTGCTTCAGTGGTGGCGGTCATGAACATGATGGTAAAATCGTCATTCTTGAACGCCCACCTAAAGAACTTCATCCACTTGAACATAAAAGTGGATGAAATTTCTTAGGTGTCAGTTCACGAATGACGATTTTACCACCGCGTTCACGGCCGCCACCACCGCGCCAAACGAGGCCGAATATCATAAGCTTCCATTGTTCTAAGAGTTTGAATAATCATAATACATCAGAGATACAAACTTCTCTAGGTTCGTCCGAGGTTCAGCAGAAGACTAGTTTTGATAAAACAATGCAAGAAACAAGACCGCGCCTAATAGAAACGAACTTGGATGGGGGAGCTGACCCCGTGATCGGCACGGGATGCGACTTTCGAGGATAATGATTAAAATTGGGCGAAGATGAATGATCGAATGGAGGCACCGACCGATTGTCACCTTAGTGCGTGCCCTTGTACCATTTCAAGAGGAATGCATGTGTTTTAAATTTAAACGAAAGACCGGATGAACGGCTTTTGCCACACCGATTTCGTTGAAGATGCGCGTAGGGTGTTCGACGAAATTCCTCAACAAAACATTCAGCCAAATTCTCACCTACAATGTTCTAATCAAGTGGCTGATGAGAAAAAGAGAATTGCTCAATATAGTGAATAAACTAACTTATTCAATCCCTTGAATTTTTTTTGGTCTCGAATATTATCTTGGGGGTACAATTATAATTCTAATATCTACGAATAGCAAGAGGCTAAAAATAGTCAAAGAGAGTCTGTGAATATCAACACCCTTTAATATTTCGACTACGAAGCACTGATACTTTATTGAAAGTCATGAATACGTATCCGCTACCTATACGTACCCGATACTCGGCGGATACTCTTGTTACTCTAGTCTCTAGATACACTTAGACTTGTCAGATCATTTTGCATATTGCGATAGAGTATGTTTTTCTAAAGTAAACTAAAGACTTCTGTGCGTATTGTAGAAAAGAAAAATTTACGAATCATAAATACAACTAGCGGTGTTTGTTTATAACAAAATGCACTTCAGAGTGAAGTATCTTTTTTCATTAAAACTATAAAGAATTTGATTTAAATTTTACTATAGACATGTGATGTTAGTTCTTAGTATTAATGTTGTTTTATATGTATAAAATTTATAAATTGATGATTTATGCAATTATGTTTGATCTATTATTATTTCAATGACTTTTAATTACATTTGTGAGATATATATATACATATTTATTATATTTAATACAATATATTCCGCCGTAGTAATATCCTTGTTTTTAAAAATTTTGCCGCACCGCCGTACCGGATATGTATCGTACCCAATACTCATACCGAGTACCAGTACCGGTGGTTCCTAGTATTTGGGAGAGAAACTCAAGAGCATAGAGATGTAGGCAATTGTAATAGAATATAAATTTACATATTATTAGTGCTAATCTATTTTTTATTGGACATTGTTATAGGCAAACCAAGTTTGGCTAATAGCAGCTCAAAAAAAACCGGGTTTTTTCTTAAAATTCTTTTCCTAAACCTCCCCCAATGCTGCGCGCAAACCACTCTCCTGTAACCCTCCCCATCGCGATTTTAGGGTTCGAGAATCCCGCGCCCTGCTCATCTTCTCAGCGGCGCCCCGCCTTCCCGTCATCTGTCGTCTGCCGAATCCCATGCCCAGCTCTTCTCCGCGGCGCCCTGCCCTCCTCTTCTCAAAGGCGCCCAGGTCCTCGCTCGCGCCAAGGCCCTCGCTCGCGCCCAGGCCCTCCAGCTCGTCTTCTCCCTCCCTCGCACGCTCCGCCGTCGCAGAGGCCGACCTCGCCATCGTCGCCGATCCCCGCGACGCCTCCCCTCTCATCCTCAAGGCCCTCGTCCTCTTCACCGATTGCGGGTTTGGGGTTGTCTTCACCGATTCCTGGAGGTAACACCATATGAACACCATTATTTAGGTTCATCTTCTTTTGTTTTAGCAACGAGTATGCTGCACATGGTGTTACCTAAATAATCATATAAGAAGGGTAATAACCATATGCATAAGTGAAACTGAACACCATATGAACACTATGTTAAAATTTTTGATTGGACCGTTTAGGAATAAGCAGGAGTTGTATCAACAAGAGTTATAGCCAAACAACCACAATGCCAAAACAGCAACACAAGGAATCTTTATTGAAACAGAACTGCTTTACAATGCGAGGTATACATGGCGAGACATGATTCATCAGAATCACGGAGACGAGAAGAACAAAACACACCAAAAAGCAAAGCTGGCGGCTAGACAAGCTCAGACCGCACAAGCCGCACCACTCCAGAACTCGCCCGGCTTGCCCTGAGATCGCACGAACAGAAACCGGACAGACTGCCAGCACTGCAAGACCGCACCTCAGACCGCACGAACTGGAGCTTTATTGGAACAAAGAACTGAAGTTGTCGCCAGACCGCAACTCAGACCGCCTAACCGCTGAAGGTCGCCTGATCACTGAGCTCGCTGCGAACAGCATAAGAACACAATAACCCAGTTCGCTGACAGACCGCAGACGAACTGTTTATTCAAGCCACAGGAAATCACCAAGGAAGGAGACCGCACCCTGCTGACCGCAAACCTGCGAACACAACAAAGGTTAACTCGCATCCAAGTCGCGCGAACTCAAACTTGAGACCGCAAGAAACAATCCGGGCTCTGGTTCCTACAGTTCTAGTTAGGAATGACGGGCCATGCACCCCTATTTATAGGCGGGTGGACGGATGTCGTCACCGCACAAACCGGAATACAGTCACCACCCATCAGATCGCGAACGGTCTCAAAAGACAGACCGCGCGAACAGACCTCTTGGTCGATCACCCGACCAAGACGCAGATCAGCAGACAAGATCGCGCACAGGCCGCGCGAACACGAGACCGCGCACAAGCCGTGCGGTCTCAACAACGCTCCTTCCTTAGATCACCAGGAGCAAGCTAGAACCATCTGGCCGACTTCAACCAAGTCGTCAGATCACCAATATAGACCGCCCGGGTAGACAGTCATATAGGAACAACCCGCCCGGTCTTCCAACAAGGAAGCCAAGCAAACTAGCAGACCTACTCGGGAACAAACCGCAGCTACCAAGAACAGACCGGAACAACCAGCAGACCGCCAGAACAACCCGGCAGAGCCAGACCGACAGATAACCTATACAAGCCGCGCGATCACCGCGGTCTCCCAAACCAGACCGCCCGATCTCCTCCACACCACTTCAAAAATTCAACACTCCCCCTTGAAGTGGGAAGTGGAGACTAGCCCGAGTAAATTCTGCAACCGTGTAAACGGTCCCTTCGCCAGCGGCTTTGTGAAGATGTCTGCGACATTGTCCGCACTCCGAACATGCTCGACCATAAGAGATCCTCCCAACACCTTTTCACGAATGAAATGGTGCTCAATCTCTATATGTTTGGTCCTCGCGTGACAGACTGGATTGTTGACCAGCTTGAGAGCACTCTCATTGTCCCCGCGTAGCATAGTGGGACCTCGAACCTCCTGATGAACGTCCTCTACCAACCTCCTGAGCCAAACGGCTTCCTGAGCAGCCAAGGCCGAAGCCTTGTACTTCGCTTCCATGGTAGATACAGACACCGAGTCTTGCTTCTTGCTGCACCAAGAAATAGCTGTGGGGCCCGTCATAAATACATAACCAGACGTTGATCTCCGATCATCCACGTCTCCCCCATAATCAGCATCCATGAAACCATGCAACTCCAAGCTTGACCCTCTCCTATATAGGAGACCCAAATCAGAGGTCGACTTCACATACTTCAAGATGCCTTTTGCCGCCAGAAGATGAGGCTTCCGTGGTTCCGCCATGTACCGACTCACCTTGCCTACTGCATAAGCAATATCTGGCCTTGTGATCGTCAAGTAGATCAAGCTCCCAACCAGAGCTCGGAAAACCAACGGTTCAGATAAGACTCTCCCCTCATCCTTCCGAAGTTTATGATGTTGCTCCAGAGGTATAGAGCTGCTCTTCCCTTCCTCCATGTCGAATCGCTGAACAATCCGCTCCGCATAGCCAGCCTGAGAAATGAGCACTCCGCTCTCCCGCCTCTGGACCTCGAGTCCAAGGAAATGGTGGAGCTCCCCCAGATCCTTCATCTCGAATCTGATAGCAAGCTCAGCCCTGAGTCTTGCAACAGCTTCCTTCGAATTCCCGGTGACAATCATGTCATCCACGTACAGCAGCACAATCACCCGAAGCACCCCCTCCTTCTTGATGAACAAGCTAGAATCAGAGTCTGAAGCAACGAATCCGCAGAATAAGAGATACTCTGCAATCTTCCCGTACCACGCCCGAGGCGCTTGCTTCAACCCATACAGGGCCTTCTTCAGCTTACAAACGTAGTCCGGATACTCCTTCGAGATGAAGCCTTGCGGTTGGATCATGAAGATATCCTTGTCAATCTCGCCGTATAAGAAGGCATTCTTCACGTCGAGTTGCCAAATCTCCCAACCACTCGAACTGCCAAGGCAATAACAAATCGAACCGAAGTCATCTTTGCCACTGGACTAAACGTCTCATCATAATCTTCTCTGTACTGCTGTGAGAACCCGCGAGCTACAAGGCGAGCCTTGTACCGCTCGATACTGCCATCAGCTTTCTTCTTCAGCTTGAAGACCCATTTGCATGTCACAGGAGTGGTGCCCTTGGGCTTGGGCACAAGAGACCAGGTCTCATTCTTCTCGAGAGCTGCCAACTCTTCTTGCATAGCAATGTCCCACTCCTTCACGCCTCTGGCCTTCTCAAAGCTCGACGGCTCCCTTTCATCCAAGGGACCAGCAAAGAAACATGAAACAAAGTTCACCATGTTTCCTCCTGTGTATCGATCTGGTGGTTGAATAGTCCTCTTCGACCTCCTAAGAGGTTGCTCCTGACTAACCACCTCCTCAGCTGCTTCTTCTGTGCAAGCTCCTCTTCCAGATAAACTTGGAGCATCGCTCCCCCTGCTTCCAGAACCTGAAGCCTCCATCTCAGAGCTTGACACAACTGGAGCTCCTGGTGAAACATGCAACTCCACTTGAAGACTTCCCGCAGCTTTTCCTCCTTCGTCAACCCTGCTCTCTGGTAGCTCAACTCCTGAACTCCCCTTGTAAGAAGTCACTTCATCAAACACCACATCCCAAGAAACAATTGACCTCCGTGTCTCAGGATCCATGCATCTCCATCCCTTCTTCCGCTCAACATACCCAACAAAGACTAGTTTCCTTGCTTTCGCATCTAGCTTTGTCCGAAGAGCATCAGGAATATGCACATAGCAGGTTGACCCGAACACCCGAAGGTGTGCAACACTCGGCTTCTCCTTGAACATCAATTCGTGAGGGGTCTTCATGTTGATAGGACTCAGAGGCAATCTGTTGATGACATAAGCTGCACAAGACATTCCCTCCGCCCAGAAGGACTTTGGGATACTCTTGGCATGAAGCCAGCATTTGCAAGTTTCCGTCAGATGACGGATCTTCCTCTCGGCAACGCCATTCTGCTGTGGAGTATGGGCACAAGTGAGCTCTCTCCGAACGCCGTGTTTCCTGCAAAAACTTGAGAACTCACCAGAGGTGAACTCCCCACCATTGTCAGTTCTCAATTTCTTCACCCGCAGGCCTAGACGACCTTCCACCAGCTCCTTGAACTCCACAAACTTTGCAAAGGCTTCTGACTTCTCTTTCAAGAAATACACTCAGACATATCTGGTGTAATCGTCAATCAACACCAACATATATCTATTGCCTCCAAGGCTTGGGGTGGCAGTCGGTCCCATCAAATCACCGTGGATGCACTCCAACGGCACTTTGCACCTTGTTTGCGATTTGTCAAATGGAAGTCGATGAGACTTACCAAACTGACATCCTTCGCAGACATGACCGTCTCCATAGGAAGACAAGCTAGGCAAGCCATTGACAAGGCCCCTTACCGCCATAGCCTTCAATTTATCCATGCCTACATGCCCCAACCTTTCATGCCAGATGGCCGCGCCATCATTGGTCCTCATCTTATCAACATAGGTACTTGTCGATAAAACGAACAAGTCCTTCACCCGCTTGCCGACATGAATAACATCTCCCTTTATCTCCGGTTGAGTTTTGAGAAACTTCACTTCTGTTGGGCCAAACAGAACGTGATAACCGGCATCGACCGCATTGATCACAGAGAAGAGATTTTTCTTCATACCAGGCACGTGATAAACACTCCTCAACGTGAGTGGACCCTTATCACTGCTCAGAGAGACGACTCCTTCGTGCTCTACTGGATGAATAGAATTATCAGCCGTAATGATAGCATTGTTACCTGAGTAAGGCGCCAAAGAAGAGAACTTTGATCCATCCCCGGTGAGATGATGCTCACACCCTGAATCAACAATCCAGTCCTCATCATAGTTGATCGAAGCCAAGGCCTTAACGGGCATCACCGTTATATTAGACGCAAAGGCTCCTCCCCATCCAACTTCACCAGACTTTGGCATCTCCTTCTCCACTGCATGTCCCGGCTGAAGATTCACCCGGCAATCTTTCTTGAAGTGCCCGGTCTTGTTGCATCTAAAGCACCTCGGTCCCTCTCCTTTCTTCTTCCCATCAGACTTAGGAGCATAGCCCCTATCTTGCTGACCTGAAGTGGAGGGTCCATCATGACCCGGCTTCTTCTTCTCCCATTTCTTCTTCTTCTTCCCAGAGAACATCACATCACTTTCTCCCCCGGAGATTGAAACCCCCGTCATCTGTCTTGCTAAACTTTCTTGCGAAGCAAGAAGGTTCTCCAGCTCCAACAACGACGGTTGATTTGCCCAACCCTGAACTGAAGTCACAAAAGCAAGATACTCCTTCCGCAACCCGCGGATGATAAGCCTCTTCAGTTTTGCCTCAGAGATAGGCTCATCAGGGTCCAATGCAGAAATCTCTGCCGTGAGGTTCTTCATCTTGAGGAAGAAGGTAGAAACAAAAAGATCACCTTGAGAGGCTTTCGCTAACTCATTTTCAAGATACTGTAGCATCGCTACATTCTTCTTATTGAACAACCCATCCAAGGATGTCCAAATCTCAGCAGCAGATTTACATCCAATGATGTGATCAAACAGCTCCGGTGAGATAGCCCTCATGAGAGTGAACTCTGCCTTAGCATTCGTCCTCCTCCAAAGTCTCACCTCTGCCATATTATCTCCTGCTGGAAACACCTCTTGTGTGTCTTCTCCGCCAACTACCTCCCAAAGATCCTCGCCAAGCAAGTAACTCTCCATACACGACTTCCACTTTTTAAAGTTAGTCGATGTGAGGAGTTCAATACCAAGACCTCTTACGTATCCACCTTCCATGGCAATCTATGTGGTCTCTTCTTCACAAAGACGATGGCAACTCTAGTTGATCACTGCTTATCCACTCCAGAAACCTCGCTTTGATACCATGTTAAAATTTTTGATTGGACCGTTTAGGAGTAAGCAGGAGTTGTATCAACAAGAGTTATAGCCAAACAACCACAATGCCAAAACAGCAACACAAGAAATCTTTATTGAAACAGAACTGCTTTACAATGCGAGGTATACATGGCGAGACATGATTCATCAGAATCACGGAGACGAGAAGAACAAAACACACCAAAAAGCAAAGCTGGCGGCTAGACAAGCTCAGACCGCACAAGCCGCACCACTCCAGAACTCGCCCGGCTTGCCCTGAGATCGCACGAACAGTAACCGGACAGACTGCCAGCACTGCAAGACCGCACCTCAGACCGCACGAACTGGAGCTTTATTGGAACAAAGAACTGAAGTTGTCGCCAGACCGCAACTCAGACCGCCTAACCGATGAAGGTCGCCTGATCACTGAGCTCGTTGCGAACAGCATAAGAACACAATAACTCAGTTCGCTGACAGACCGCAGACGAACTGTTTATTCAAGCCACCGGAAATCACCAAGGAAGGAGACCGCACCCTGCTGACCGCAAACCTGCGAACACAACAAAGGTTAACTCGCATCCAAGTCGCGCGAACTCAAACTTGAGACCGTAAGAAACAATCCGGGCTATGGTTCTTACAGTTCTAGTTAGGAATGGCGGGCCATGCACCCCTATTTATAGGCGGGTGGACGGATGTCGTCACCGCACAAACCGGGATACAGTCACCACCCATCAGATCGCGAACGGTCTCAAAAGACAGACCGCGCGAACAGACCTCTTGGTCGATCACCCGACCAAGGCGCAGATCAGCAGACAAGATCGCGCACAGGCCGCGCGAACACGAGACCGCGCACAAGCCGTGCGGTCTCAACAACGCTCCTTCCTTAGATCACCAGGAGCAAGCTAGAACCATCTGGCCGACTTCAACCAAGTCGCCAGATCACCAATATAGACCGCCCGGGTAGACAGTCATATAGGAACAACCCGCCCGGTCTTCCAACAAGGAAGCCAGGCAAACTAGCAGACCTACTCGGGAACAAACCGCGGCTACCAAGAACAGACCGGAACAACCAGCAGACCGCCAGAACAACCCGGCAGAGCCAGACCGGCAGATAACCTATACAAGCCGCGCGATCACCGCGGTCTCCCAAACCAGACCGCCCGGTCTCCTCCACACCACTTCAAAAATTCAACACACTAGTGTATTTAGGTTCATTGCCTTTATCTTCTTTTGTTTGGATTTTGAACATTATTTAGCTCCAGGTGTTCATATGAACATTATCGTACTTTTGTAATATGCTTTTTGATATACTTTTGTACGATTTTGCAAGTGTATGAGCTTTTCTCTTAAAAGTTCATTGCATATTTTCATCTTACAAGTCAATGTTGGGTCTCACTTTCAAATTGATATCATATTTTCATCACGTGAAGAACTAGTTGATTGGGTGCGTAATATTGCTAAATCTCTTAGTTTTGCCATTACTATTCAAGGTTCTGATAAATTAAGTGGTGCTAGAAGTAGACCATGTGTATTACTGGGTTGTGATAGAGGTGGATTTTATCGTACTAACTAATGCAAGATTGGATGGGTCAAAAAAATGTAAGGAAAACAACATCTAAGCGATGTGGTTGCCCTTTTTTGTTGATAGGACAAAAAGAAGCATTATGTGAAGAGTGGAAACATGAAGTTAAGTGTGGAACACATAACCACGAGATGGTACATATAGAAGCTCATGCTAGTGCCGGAAGATTAAATATGGAGGAACAAAAAATAGTGCAAGACATGTACGCATCTAATGTGAAACCCAGAAAAATTCCCTCCACTCTTAAAAAGAGAGATCCAAGTAATTGTTCAGTCATGAGAACTATATACAATGAGAGATTAAAATTGCATAACAAGGAATTAAAGGGTGGTACACCAATACAGTTTCTATACAAATGTATAAGTGAAACGGGTTATGTCAGTTTTAGCAAGGTGAATGATGCGACACGGTTTTTGGAGCCTCACGATGTAAAGAATTGATCGATTCACTGCATTGTCCGACCGTTCCCGCACCTTTAGAGAAGTGGATGCAAATGCCGAAAATGGGATTGATAATCTCATCATGTTACAATATTTGGATAGTTCTTATTTCAAAGAGTCAAAATATAACTTTTTCCCATTGGATTCTACGGTTCCTTCCATTCAGAAGCTCGTTTTCATCGGATTTATAAATAATAATCATTTTGTTGGGCTACGAATGAAAGATGGATGTCCGTTACCTCAAATTTATTCTACTTGGAGGAGATTTCATCATCCTATTGCAAGTTCTTGGGAAATCACTTACGCTTCACGTTTAAAATGCTAAAGACCAAAAATAGTAAGTCTTAATCTCATATTAACACTTTTTAACAATATTTGTGATATGTTCACTACGTTTCTAATATTCTTTTTGCATAATATAGTGTTATTTTGGAGAGATTGAAGACTTTCACTACAACAAGTTGAGAAACCTAATCAATTCATTCACATTCAATATGGTGAGTCTTTTGCTCATACTTGAAATCCTAATGAAATGTGCATAATGTTCTAATTACATTTTATTTATTTGCAGGATACATGGTTATTTTGGAGAGCTCGAAGATTTTTGAATCAAAATGGTGGAGAAGTTCGTTAATATTTTGGAGTTTTATAATATTTTGGTGAAAAAAACTATCAAAAAACTATATTTGGATGAGACTTATTTTTGGTAGAATTACTTGGACTTTTTTTTTTTGTTAATGGTTTGCTAATAACAAAAATATTTGTTAATCACCATTAGATAGATAAATAGAAGGTTTGCTAGTAACCAAGGTTTGCTATTAGCCAAACTTGATTATTTGCCTATAACAGTGCCCTTTTTATTTAGAGATATAAAGATTTATTAAATTTACCAAATAAATATCTTTTATTATGCTCTTTATCAACTGACATAAAATTGATAATAAGCCAGAAATCCTCTGTATACTACGGTGTCTGTCAACCGTAGACATCGAGCGACGATCGGGTACAGTCGCCACTTAAGCAGCGGGATTTAAAATAAAAGGGAATTGTTATAGGCACCTCTAATTTGGCAAATAACAATTCCCAAACCTCTAATTTGGTAATAACAATTCCCAAATTAGAGGATGAAAAGAATAAAAATGGTAGAAATTAATACAATTTAAATAGAAGAAAAAAAATGTATAAATGATTTACCTTAGATCCTCTCAGGCTGGAGCATATACAAGAAGATCCCGCCTGCAACGGAAACATTAAGAGACTCGAACATCTCCGCCATCGGAATGCTGAGGAGTTCACACGATCGCAATGCTTGCTGCGAAAGACCTTCTCCCTCGCTGCCCAGCACAAGGCAGAGAGGCGCACCGGATAAAGCATCTGCGAGCGCAGCTGACAGAACGGAAATCTGGCGGGATGATTCGCGGCAGTTCTCGGGATGGCCGCCCATCATCTTCATCCGGAATCTTCCAGTCAGAGCCTCTAGATGGGACCAACTGCCGCATATAATGGGGAGCTGAAAGGAAGCTCCTCGAGCTGCCCGGATTGCTTTGTCGTTGAAAGGGTCGCAGCAGCCGGGGAGAAGGAAGACCGCGTTCTACAAAGGATTTGAATAAATGAGTTTCCGCGGGAAAACCGAACACGAAGTTACTCGCGGGATTTTACTTTATTTTGAAATTTACAGCATTAAAATGATGACTAATGATACTGAAAAACTGGAAATGAGATATCGGCGATTATGCGTCTTGCGGAAAAGTCGGATCAACTTCAAGCGCGGGGAAGCAATACTAATCAAAATGGCAAAAATGCTATTTCAATCCCTTAACTTTGCACCCTTTCTGGAAATCAGTCGCACAACTTGTTTTTTTTTGCTTGATTTCAATCCCTGTACCATTCAAATTTCATTAATTAAAATAGATTAAAGCCTTTTAAGTACGATTATTAAAGGCAATTGTTAACCGCACCCCAATTTTGGCATCCGCAACCCTTTTATATGAAGTATTACGCATTTTTTTTGGAAATACGTCTGGTACAAGCATTTTTAGGAATAGTGTTCAACACGAAAGTTGTAGATATCGTCGAGATCTACAACTTTCGTGTTGAACATTTTTCCTAAAAATGCATGCACAATGCGTATTTCCAAAAATTCGTTATTGTTACGCCCATGTTTCAATTCGAGCGGCGATACGTCTTGTGCGTGCATTTTTAGCAAAAGTGTTCAGCACGAAAGTTGTAGATCTCGACGATATCTACAACTTTTGTGTTGAACACTTCTCCTAAAAATGCTTGTACAAGGCGTATTTCCAAACAAATGCGTAATACTTCATAAAAATGGGTTGCGGATAGCCAAAACTGGGGTGTGGTTAACAATTGCCTTATTAAACTCGACTGGAATTCCTCCATCTTAGGCTCCGTTTGGCATGGTGGTGGCGGTCGTGAGCATGGGGGTTAAACTGTCATTCTTTAACGCCCACCTAAAAAACTTCATCCACTTTTACGTTCAAACGAATGAAGTTATTTAGGTGCTCATTAACGAATGACGGTTTAACCCATGCGTTTACGACCGCCACCGTTGTGCCAAACGAAGCCTATAGATATCGAAGTACCCACTGTACATCTCCTGGAGCTTCGATAGCTTGCTGAGGCTCGTCGGAATTCTACCTGAGGACTATACTCGATTCCAGTTGAGACCCAAATACTCCAAATTACCAATGTCGGAATAAGCATCCGGAATCTCACCGTAGCCGAGGAAGAGTCGCAAAGCGGGAGGCTATCTTTCGCGGGAGGCGTCCCTGGATACCGGTGCCCGGATACCCCCTTATCTTCCATCGTTGACTTGCTAAGAAACAGAGAAAAAATGTCGACCAGTGCAGTGCTCAGAGGGACGGATTTCAATTTCCTACAACGTTAAAATTGATTCCATATTTCAGTTAAATTCCTTGATCGGTTATGCTCAGCTTTCCTTCAACGTTATTCATCGGAAAACTGTCCTTCAACGTCCTGAACAATTGATTTCATATTCTGCACAGAACAATTAATTCCATATCCTGCGATCCGGCAAGCTTTTCGAAAAGCTTGACCAAGTCCTCCACCATGCCCTCGTCGTCCAACCCCCTGACTGACAATGCCGAGGATGGCGATGAAGAGTCTGCCGAACAGAATTTTTTTTATACACAGAGTTTAGGCGTTTAATCCTATGGAATTGATGAAAAGTGGTTCAGAGAGACTGATTTCAGTTACTTAATAACGTAGGGGGACTGAAATCATGCAAAAAAAAGTGTTGGGACTGATTTCTAAAAAGGTGATAAGTTTAGGGACTGATTTAGAGATTTTGCCTAATAAAATTGAGCAAGATAACACCGTTGTCAAATTACTTGCAACAGTAGACAGGATAAGCTCAGTGAGTATCAGTATAAACAGCCTTTATAGGTCTTCTTCCCAATTCCTTGAAAGTATTTCTTCGAGGGACGCACATGCCCGTGGAAGTTCAACACGAGAGAGAAGGTGCAAATGGGGGCAAAAATAACAAAACTAAACTGAAATGTCATTCATTCAATAAATTGCTTAGAACATAGATCTTCATGTGCAAGGGAGGATTCAAAGGGGGTCAAAGGGACACTGACACCCCCTTTTTTGTGATTTGTTATAAGTAGATCAAAAGCTTGCTATTCGTAGATCAAATTTGGTTATTCGCAGACCAAATTTGACTATTTGCAGACCGTTTTCAGCTATCTGCACCCCCAAAATTAATTTTCAGCATGCCGCCCGCCTACTCACTCCCACCCAATGTAACATTTTATGTACTATTGTGTTTAGAATTTTTTGCATGCACCCCTATTTATAATTTTCTGGATCCGCTATTGTTCATGTGTATTTATAGAGTTTGAAGTTTGGAATGTCAAAGGGTAAGAAAGATGAAGGGGTGGCTGGTTCGATGGGTTCGGAAGTTTAGGGAAATCAAGGGGTTAAGTTTTTTAATTGTGTTAAGAAGTCAATAGGAAGGGAAAATGAATGTGGTTGGAGGCTTGAATGAAGTGGATTTGAGATATTTAGGGTCCGTTTGGCACAGTGGTGGCGGTCATGAACGCGGTGATAAAACAGTCATTCACGAACGCCCACCTAAGAAACTTCATCCACTTGATTGCCCGTTCACGAATGACGGTTTTACCACCGCGTTCACGACCGCCACCGTCGTGCCAAACGGAGCCTTAAGTGGAGGAATTTCGTCGATGATGGGGTCAAGACTAGGTTTGGCATGTGGGGTCCAAGCGTGGGCCCGGATGGCAAGTGTGGGCCAACTTTGATTGCTATATGGGTTGGTTCAGTTCAAGGATGGGTTTAGCTCATTCCAGCTCCATGCTCAAAAGTAACTTTGAGTTTCAGTTCAAGGATGAGTTTAATGCCCCTAGCCGCACAAACACCAACAAGTTCGCAGAGACGTCAAAGCCAGTCACTGAACCGGCATCCTCTCCAACGGATACCGTCAAAAGCATCCAACGAGATCATCGAAGCATCCAAATGATTCTTTCCCTGATCAGCCTAGCGGTAGCACGATGCATGGTCTGCTTTGCATACGTGCGTGCTCCATGTGGATGATTGTCTCGGCTAATGGAAATCCAGACTGAGTAGTCAGGAGCGTCTATTAATAGAATATAATGTATTATTGCATTTCTGCAATTAGTAGTAGTCTCCGCTCTTATAGAAGAAGGGGTGTGGAGTCATATTATCTTGTAAGTCTAGTTTAGAACTCTCCTTGGAGAGGACTCTCTGGGTGAACCATCCTTCGGGATCTTGGGCGCGAGCATCCTTGCGAGTGTATTCCATTTACATTATATTACAATATAAGTCAGCCTTCAACAATCATCATAGCGTGGAATACAATCACATGTGCGTCTTCCAACTTCGCGCATTATGACTGTGTATCGACCGTGATATGTCTGTTTCCCTTCACGCCACTGCAAGCGTAGATTTCCACTTCGCCGAACTCGCATTCCACGGACGTTGCTTCCCCAACCGTGCGAGGCGTCGTGTTCATGACTACACAACATCGGGCGCGCACAGCCAACCCGATCCATTAGAGTGTTGGATCAACGCGGTCTTGGTCAGCCGGCCTCGCTGAAGGTGTTTCGTTTAAAAAAAAAAAAGTAGTCGCCTCTCTCCTCTTTCGTGGTCTCCAGAAAGTAGGACGCCCTTTCAGTTGACGGCATACAGCGCCGATTGGCTCCTACTCTCCGTTACGTCGAGCTCATCCCAGTTCCCACTGTTGATCATTTTGCCTTCTTCGTAGGTCTTTGATTTCCTCTCCTCCGCTGCGTAAGCGACCATCACCATGTGTCTTTCTAGTATTGCGCTCTATAGTCAGGGCACCCTGTGAGTGCATGCGACATGAGAAATGAGGGAGAAAATTAACAAGGTAGAGCGTTCTCTGGGAAATCTTATGGTTAAATCCGCCCTAATTGACATCCTCCAGATCCTCTGACCAGACCACCCGGTCACCAACAAAGCTCCCTCATCTCCAACCACCAAATATGCGGTCATCAATCTGACAGGCCTTGGCAGCTCAATCGATCCCTATGTTGGAGCTCATCTATCATTGATTCCCCAACACATGGTACCCCCGGTGGAGAGAGGTGCCATGTTCGATGGTTCAAACCCGCTCAGATGAATTGCACGTGTAGAACAATTGTTTGAGTTACATCTAACTCTGGAAGCCAGTAAGGTTCCTCTCGCGATAATTTACAGGGAAGGGTCCGCTCTTCATTTAATGTGTTGGCTTAACCAATCAACATCGCACAAGGCATGGGCCATGCTCAAGGAGGAACTCATCCTGAGCTATGACATGTGTCGCCCCGGGAACGCCTTTGAGCATCTCTGTGTTATTCAACAAGTCGACTTAATAAAACTTTAAGTCAATGATTTTGAGTTGGCACATCATGTCTCAGGCTTATCCATGGCACATTAACTTTAGTACTTCATGCATGGCTTCCAACCGCACATCTTTTCCTGCTTGCGCACTCTTAACCAGCTCACACTCATCATGGTCATCCAGCAGAACCACTTTGTGGAAGCAGAATTTTCCACGACACTGGGGCCCCCAGTCACTACAAAATGGTGGCATCCCAGTCGTGGCCCCACGCCAAACCAGTCAAGCAAGCACATGCTCTAGCTCTGTCACTATACGAAGCTCCCCCGCCACAGATCCCGCATGCGCCCGATTTCGTTCGCCACCTCCAGTTCCACCACCAAAGTCAAATCATCCCACCAAGATAACATCAACCTCCATCGATGGGGTTTTTATTTCCGCTACAAACAAACATACTCTCCTCTTTACAACTATCCCCATAAAAATGCATTTGCTGCTACAGGCCGAAGACAACGACATTACAATTGCTGACTTTGAGGCTCTGGAACTCGAGGCTGCCACCATCATTACTCAATCTTGAGGAAAGGATCGATTTTGAATGGCGGAGTATTGATAGGTATACAATACGTTTATGCTCCAAGTGATGACCGTCCTTGGCTAACGGAGATTCAGATCAACCAATCGGGAGCGATTATTAGTAGGATATGATGTATTGGGACATTTCTGTAATTAGTAGTACCCCTCGTATATAAGGAGGGGAGTGGAGTCTTATTATCTTAGCTTGGAATCTAGGTTAGAACTCTCGCCTTAGAGAGGTCTCTCTGGGGGAACTAACTCTTGGAATCTTGGGCGCGAACATACCTCGCAAGTGTAACTTGTTTACATTATATTACAATACAATTCGACGTCTACCATATGCTCGGATCTAGCTCGTAATCGACCTTCCCCATGTCGCAGATATTGTTGAACCATCCACTCATCTCGTCGACTTCGAGCAGCCTCCGATTGCTCCTCTTCCAGTGCCCATTTCTTTATAAAACTCCTCCACAGACGCAATACCGCAACCCTCAAGGGTACTCCTTTGGTCTTTTGTTTCTTCCGAAATGGAGTCCATGCGACTCTTCTTCAACGATCCACTCCCACATTAAGTGATGTCGATCTGTGGTAGATCAACAAAAGGCCCCTTCCCATCTAACTGAACCCAACAATAACACCTGCCTAGATCTCCTCTGAGCCATATCATAGTCCTGAATCACTCTCTTCCAACGGTTGCATCCTTCACCGTTAGTCGTGAATCAACTCTAGTAGCCCAACCTAGCGATATATTACTTCCTTCCAGCTTCTCAAGCACGAATTATTGCCTCCTCAAAAACACCTTTTTCCGTGGACATCCTTCCTCGTCACAACCACATCTCCTTGCCACCATGGGAGATTCAACTGATTAATTAAGGAAAATATTTGAGTTACTAAATACAATTGAGAAAAAAATGATAGTTGTAGCAACACAATAACTTGAGAGCCTCGCTACATTCACCGCCAAAATAAATGCTATATTTCCACCACCACAAGGCGTCAGTGAAATAAAGCACCGACAAGCAGGCAGGGACTAGGGGATTCATCTGACCCTGGCGTTCTCCGTAGCTTCGAGTGAAACACACATCAACATTTGTTATCCTGCAAGACTTCCATCCACCCGTCCATTACTAAAACAGGGATCAATCCCTGCTGTACCTAGCCAGAGGGCCCCTCCCCACTCCCTTTAGCCACTAACCCATGATGTTATCATCCATACTAAGAACCCGCTCCATCACCGCGACTCTCGTTGATACCCTCACTATGAAAACGAATAGCAGCTCATTATCATCATCTCTTTCATCCCCACTAGGAAGAAAGGATTATGCTTACTCAGTGATGACACCTTGACTTTGAGGGATCGTTACAATGAGCTCTTTTAATGGGAGATAAAGGAACCTGATGATGATTCAACAGTTAAATTTTTCCTCCGAGCTTGAGGATAAGTTAGAATTGAATGAGGGACGGAGTGTTGTCTTTAGTAGGGGGGTTAATTATATGTCATGTTGTGTCTATTAACTATGGGTTAATAAGGATTCGTTCACGCATCTTTGCATTTTATTACATTGGGTATTTTCATAAATACTTCATTGGTTTGCACTTCTTTACAAATGTGTTATGAGTAAGTGTATTTAAGGACCACTTTAGAGCAACATGAAGCAAGTTGAATCTTCCAAAGCCCTAGCTAGGAAAGATATGCAAGCTCGGGCGGTAGATGCTCCATTGTATCATTATGATCTTGGTTTGTAATACTCTTTCTCCAACAATCATACAAGGCTTTCTGCAAATCTTCTGCTTCTTCTCTACTAAATTAATTAGTGTTAGAACCCAACTTCACTCCACATTCATCACATAATGACATGGAATTTTGAATGATGTAATGAGTATTAGCTTCAAGACAAGGAGTTCTCAATATTGTGCTTCTAGACTTTGATCATAAGTCGTTGGCCACCATAATATAGATGTTTCTCTTCTCAAGACCGACCGTAGCTCATAATCATTCCAACCAAATCCTAAACCCAAGATAAAACATGCAAACCCTTTTGGAGTTTTCTAAACACCATAGCCCTTCTTTGAGTAATTTTTGCATTATTCGATTCTCCTATTTATGTACCTCATTTATCAGTACCTCCCTCCATATCGGGATAACTCAGATGCAGCCAACAACCATGTCTATCTCACATCCACAACCCTGTCTCCTATCCCCCCCCCCCCCCCCCCTTTCTCTCCAACAACCTCCTAAAATCAAGCGACTTTTATATAGTCACCACAATTCTAGTTGAACACTTTTTACTATATGGATGATTGGCAAGGAAAAGATAAGATAAGGTGGTTGCATTATGCAAGGAGGAATCTTCTCTTTATTTCTCAACTTAATCCCTAGCAAGGATTTTGATTTGGACTCGATGCATGTGGCAAGCCCATCCTCTTTGTTAGATACTTCTAGATTACTTTAAGAATCTTCTAAACTACTAGAAGTTTCTTTTCCATACAGTATGCAATTTGTATACCAGATCAATGAGGTAAGCCTTGCACAACAAGCCCGATTTCACGAGAACTTTTTCTAGAAAGATTTCTCGGCAATTTGTAAAGTACTATGTAATTGTGCGTGATCATCATGTGATCGCTCATGATCAATAAGATCATACGTGATCACAATAATAATGATCTCAAGCAATGAGCCCGAACAAAAAAATAAGCCTAGATATGAACACTCTAGGATTCAGGTATAAGAAAATGGAGGACTGTTGTTTTGATAATGCTTCTAGCCTCGAATATAAAACTCTCGTGGGAAGGCGAAATCTCTAGGTAATGCTTTATTACTTAATCTACCGCCCAAGAAAATCCAACCTGGTCATACTCAGACTATAGGTCCGTTTGATGCAGCGCTTTTGCTCCGGTGAGTTTGGACATGATAACAGTTATGACCGCCATCAAGAAAAAAATGTGTTTGACATGATAACGGTTATGACCTCCACCAAGAAAAAAAAAACTAATTTTGAATATAAAAGTGGATGGAGTTCTTTAGGAGAGGTTGGATGTTCACAAACTACGGTTCATAACCGCCGCGTTCACGACCACCACCAGCATGCCAATGGACCCTATGTCAGCTTTTCAGAGCCCACAAAATTTAAGAAAGAAAATGAGCATCACAAAATCTGGCATGCACTCATGCAGCCTCAGAACCAGTTGTTGAGTGCAAGAAAGATAATCTCATATTAAAAAGAAAAAGACAGCAATGCATCTAGTTCAATAATTCACAGTAGTGGTGGAGCCCTCTTAAAACTCTACCTAACTTCATTTCTCTATCAAGCATAAATATCAGCATGAGACAGTAGAATGAGAATGGGACTCAAGAGACACCTGAAAAAGCAGAAAGCAGCATAGCCTAAGGAAACCTTAACTTTTTGATGGAATCGGTTGCAGGATCGACAGTGGAGATTGGACCACCACTCGGCGGAGCCCGCATTTGTGTACTTGCGCAGGAAGCATTGATTGAATCAGCGATCCAAGACGAGCACAACCGAAGCGCCATTTTCCTATTTATAGTATTTTCTTTTATTTTCATGGACTTTATTTAGTATTAATTGGACACCATGCGTAACGGACAATTATGGCCATCCACGCCGGGTGCCCTAGCCCTATTTTATTATAAATAAGGGTGATGATTGCCTTGGTTAGGCATTGTTAGCCTTGTGAAAATCCAGAGTCGGCAATCACATCGTGGTGCGACCCGCGAGATCACCGGATGCGATGTCCCGGTTATTTTCTCTTATTTTCGTTCTCTTGCATCCTCCTGTTACTCCCGTACACCACACGCCCCATTTCAAACGACCCTCCTTATCTTTGTCGCTAACCGCTTCATCTCCTTCCCCAGTCGCATACCCAAAATCTCACTCTCTCAATCCCACTCCAAGCCAAAACCGCTCGACTCCTCTCTCTCAAGCCGCAAACCCATCGTCCGACCCCCGCTACAAACCGCAACCACCATTTCTGACGCCTGCTGCAAGCCGCTCCCTGATCCCCCATTTCAGCCACAAGACCGCCCAGGCCCCACCATCCCTTCTTTCAGTCGCACGCCTCTTCACCTCCTTCTCTGGTCCACTACCACAGAGCCTCCACTTCCCACTTGCCTCCACCAGCCACCACCCAATCCATTTCAATTCCTGTTGCCGCCCCCTACAAGCGACAATCACCCGACATCAGTCCACACCACCAGATCTTCGTGTTTGTGAGTATTTTTGTATTGTATTTCTTCTTTATTGAATATTGGATGAATATTGAATAGTTGTTTGTGAATCTTGACTCATTTGTGTAATTGTTTCACTTACATATTAACTCATTTGTGAAAGTTGTAGTTGAAAGCACTTCGTGCGAAGGAAAGTTTATCATGCTTGATTAACTGAAAATCATTGTGAATGTTGTGTTATGTTGCTAAGCCTATCTAACTTTATTGCTCAATCTAATTCCGGATTAATTCAAATCATTCACACATCATATAAATTAGATTTGTTTGAGTCAACCCCGCACCACTTGCATAGGTTTGCATTAGTGTCAGTCCACTTTCACAACCTACCATGCGTTACATTTTCTTTATCAAATTAATGATATGGATTAAAAATTAAAGTAATCAATATTTTTTTCTAGAATTACAATCACCTATCTGCAGTGAAAAAATGAATTTTACATCAAAAGTAAACTGTTACGATCTAACTAGGGGAAGGGGAAAACTAGAGGAAACTAGGGCTAGGGTTTGAGGAAACTAGAGGAAGAAATGGAAAATACCTGGATAATAACCTTCATATCATCAAAGAGGGGTTCCGGGTATATTTATACCCGGACCAAGGCTGGCCGGCCAAGGGGGCCGGCCGGCCCCAATTGGGGCTGAACCGGGTGGGTTCAGCCCCCCGAGGGCCGTCAATAGAAAGTGGGGGCTGAACCAGTTGGTTCAGCCCCGTTGTCGCCTTCGGATCCGTCCGGGGGCGTAACATTCCCTACCCCTTTAAGACCCAGCTTGTCCTCAAGGTGGGAATCTGGTGGCTCGGTCCCTTCCTTCGGCGCCCTCCCAGCTACATCATGCTCGTCTCCTTGCAATCTCCAAGCATCGAAGAAAGGACCCTGTACTGGTAAGATTCTGATTCCATTCAGGTCAGCCCACCTTGCAAACTCCATAGTCAACCCATCCCAATCCAGTGTCAGCCCACCTTGCTGATCCCGTCCCCGAAGGAACCACTCGGTCCACTGGTGTGTGTCCTCTTCAACGTGGAAAGACCCTAACGCATGTCCACTTGCAACCACAAACTGGGAAGCGACATCCCTGATGTCTTCCTTGAATCCGTCGACAGACTTGTGCCATGGCGCGTGATTCCGTCCCTGAAGGAACCACTGGGTCCTCTGATATGTGTCCTCTTGGCGGTCTTCATGGTAGCCGTGCTTAAAATCTACGACATGATCCTGAAATTTATCACCCAACGTGTCGAAATCTTGCACATACTCTGTTGCTTTTCCATGGAATTGATCACCTAACACACCTAAATGGTGCTCATAATCTACTGCTTGCGCTTGGAGTTTGTCATCATGTGTTTCAATGTTCAATGATAAGCGAACGTTATCATCCATCTCTTCACCTTTGTCACTCGAAGGAGAATTTGTATCCCTAACGTCATCTTCAACTAGAGATATCCCATGTAAAAGGATAAGCGATGCCTTCGCAAAGCTGGAATTGCCTGTAGCTTTGTCGTCTAAAACTCCTGCAGAATTATGGCATCTTGGCCTCACTTCTACTTCCTTAACTGAGGCGTGCGGCCTCAGAATGCAGCAGGCGGCGGCGGATGTACGAACGGGGAACTGGACTGCGTTGGTCTCCGCCACAACAGCTTGTCCCTGAAGGTGTTGAGTTAACATACGTTTAAGCTCGTCCATGCGCGCATCTAACTTCTCTTCCAGACGTTCTTTTGATGCCGCGATCTTATCGGCGAGGGCTGCCACTTTGTCAGCCAGTCCGGTGTGAATTTCTTCGAGAGTTGCGAGCCGATTGGAGTCTCCTTGGGTGAGAGTCGCCATGGAGGAAATCTGGAAGCCGTAAACCCGGAGGCGTGCGAGCAATCAACAAAAAACTGGAGGCGGCGGTCACGGGAGTAGCAGGAGGCGGCGGCAGCCTCTGGAAGCAGCAGGCGGCAGCGGCGGCGCTGGAGCAGGTGGGAGCGGACGCTGGAGCAGTCGACCGCGGGAGACAGACGCTGAAGTGGAATGCTGGAAGGCTTGCGGGATCGGAACCAGACGCAGAAGTTGCAAACGCTGCAGACGCTGGAAGGCTTGCAAACGCTGAAGTTGACGACGTCGAGCGGCGCTGGATAGGCTTGCGGGATCGGGATCGGCGATGCTGACGGGAGCGGATGACCGGATCGTCGATGTCGATGGAGCGCTGGACGGGAGCGCTGGACGGGACGCGAGGGCTGAAGCGGTTGTCGATGTCGATGCTTGAATGGATCGTCGATGTAGCGCTGGACGCGAAGGATCCGAAAAAAATTGGGGAGGACGAATCCTCTGATACCAATTGTTACGATCTAACTAGGGGAAGGGGAAAACTAGAGGAAACTAGGGCTAGGGTTTGAGGAAACTAGAGGAAGAAAGGGAAAATACCTGGATAATAACCTTCATATCATCAAAGAGGGGTTCCGGGTATATTTATACCCGGACCAAGGCTGGCCGGCCAAGGGGGCCGGCCGGCCCCAATTGGGGCTGAACCGGGTGGGTTCAGCCCCCCGAGGGCCGTCAATAGAAAGTGGGGGCTGAACCAGTTGGTTCAGCCCCGTTGTCGCCTTCGGATCCGTCCGGGGGCGTAACATAAACCAACTACATTCATTTAATTAAAAAAAACATACACAAAATAGTAGCAAATATAAAACTATGACAAGCTTGTGAAGTATGACCATAAGATATACAAAGCTGAAACTGCTTATGGGGATAAATGTAAAAAATTCATCTTACCCATCTGAAAGCCATACATGATCTTAATAATGTGCCAAGATTTCCTGGATCCTGGCATGGGTTTCAGAAGTAATTACATAACAAAAAAAAATATTCACATAATAAAAAAACAATGTAGAGAAAAGACAATATTTGCTTTAAATTAGTAAGAAAGATATTGAAGTACAAGTGTCTCATAGAGTCGTAGGTCCTGATTTGCTTATATCAGTTAAAACAAACAAAACAAATATGTTACATGTAATTTTACGGCATTCCTCTTAATACCAAAAATCATGAAATTTTGAAGTTTTGCTAATTTTGTCGGAAATTTACGGCCATTATAATGATTTTGATACAAGTTTTCAACAACTTATGTCGCATTCCCTAACAACAACAAAATAAATTAAATGCACATTAGTATTTTCTTATAAAGATCCATCCGACCCCACTATGGTGGGATAAAGGCTTGAGTGTTGTTGTGTTGTTGTTGTAGTATTTTCTTATAAAATCAACAATGATAACCGAAGGAGGCATGTCACATGATAAACATTAAAATGTTAGAGCGAACGCCAAAATAAAGATTGCACATTAGTTGAGGGGCACAACCTTGCAAGGTATACTTCCGCCAATCACTTGGGAGCTAGTTCCCCTTAAGGATCTCTCCAGAGAGAGTAACGAAATCTCTTGAAAAAATGCCTTTTACCTACACCCTACTCTCCCTTATACATGGAAACCGGCTCATACACTAGAATTACCAAAACTTCCAATGGGAAAAAATACAATAAATACGACCAGAGATAATGCTAAGGACCATTGCACGTCATGCGCTGTCATGTAAGGGCACGTTTCATATCAACACCTCCTGCCTGAAAATCGACCTTGTCACAAGGTCGAGATTCTGTAAAAAAATGTATGACGGCATATGTGATGTTGTGGTAGAAAGGAAGAGGAGAAACTTATGCAACAAGAGTCATGTAGCCTTTGACGAAGGATGATCACAATTGTATGGATCTTTAAGAATGTTGGGGCCCGGTGATGCGGACAATGAGCTGAGGCGATGTCGGTTGAATGATGTGTAGTGCTCGTGAATTGTATCTAGGTGACGGATAGGTATCAATAGGATCAAATATTCCCACGTGCAAGCCACTATCGTGGGAGTCTGGTGCTAGAAGAAACTATCGCACTGCCCAACACTAGAAAAGCGCTTGGCCCTGCTGGTTAGATGTCAGAAACATAAAACTATCTTTTATAATCCTGGAAGCTCCAAGTGAGCATCACGAGAAGAACTGGTGGTGGAAAGGTATTATGGGAGTATAACAATGTGATTGATGGAAAACAATGGTAGCGGCTAAAGTCGAAGGAGGAAGAAAAGTATCAGTGATGTCAACAAAGACAATAGGCAGGTGTAGTGGCAGAGCTGGAGCTAGGGCAAGAGGGGAGACATAAGGTGGAGATCTTGGCAGGCCCGAGTGAACTGGGTGGAGCTGGGAACGACAATGGGGAAGCGGAAGTAGGTGTAATGGACGCGATAGTAGCTCAAATCTCTGGCACATTATGCGAACATCTGTGTGCATAACGACGACATCAAAAGGGATAAGGATAAGGAGAAGGCAGCGTGACTCGGTGGTGAGGAAAGGAGTTGAGTAATTCAGGGAAGGTGAGGCATTACAACGTCTATCAACGAGCATTCTATGGATGTGTACATAAACGGACTCCATCACTTGTGGTATGCAGTATGGAGAGTAGACTAGAGGAGCGTGTGCATGCGAGATTGAGCGGGTGTAGCGACTATTTGGAAAAGGGGAAGTTCTTGGGCGGCGGACCGTAGACGAAAAGTCAGTGGTGGGGGCCGCACAATGGTTGGTCGGGGCTGAGGACAGTGGATTGACAGCATGGGAGGCTCACGTCGAGGCTAGGTTAGAAGGTTGGCGTCAAGGCTAGGTGTCATATCCCTGGGATTTCAAGCTGGTGTAACTACTGGTATCGTCGTCAGGAGAAGTCGTTGAGCAGAAGGTGTGCGGGATTGTAAACCCTTTGGGTAGCGGGATTGGGATGTGTAGGTTGCAACCGGCGGGATAGATCAAGCACAAGATCTAGACATGCATGAGGCACTGGTTGGATCAAGCAGACACTGGATCAAGATGTTTAGGCGGCGCTGGTTGGATGGTCAACTTCCGATCGAACTCTGAAGTTGAAAGGGAAAGTTGGACCGCATGTTCTTGATTATACCCTAAATGATTGGCAAGCTAGGCAGTCGATCGAGACAGGCAAATCGGACTAGTATAAAAAATGCCAAAATAAATATACGTTACTTGGAAAAAAAAGGGTACAACCTCGATAAATATAGTCGTGTTAATCAATTGGTGGTTGGTTCCCCCTAAGGATTCCTCTCCAAAGAGAATTACAAAACCTCTTAACAAAAGATGCCCATCACCTACGCCTTACTATCCCTTATATAGGAAAACACTCATACACTAGAATTACCAAAATGCACTAAAAAGGAAAAAAGAATACATTAAATATGACCGACGATAAGGCTAAGGTCCTTCGTTCATCGTGTGCGGTCGTTCGATAGCACGTATTCGTTCAGAAAGACATTTTATTTTAGAAGCCAAATCAAAAATTTAGAATACGATTTAAGAGGATGAACCACTAAATGTTTTAATTTTAATGCTTTGGGAACACTGTGTGTATGGATTATCTGCCTTCTTATTCAAAACACATGGAGTTTAGTCTTGTGTCTATCAAAAAATAATTCATAGAATGCAGTGAGGATAATTCCTTCTCTTCTTCAAAATTCAAGATTATTAAACTGACTCCAAACCGCACCAATGTCAAACCGCACCGCATGGTTTAGGTGGGGTGCAGTTTTGCTCGGTCCAAAACCAACCCCCTACGATGTGGTTGCGGTTTGGGCTCAAACCGCACCAGTTCCACCTCTAAGTATGAGACATACTTTTGTATTCAACTTTAATGCTTGACCTACAAACTACTTCTTGTTTCTTGCTTATCCACGTGACCAGATTTCCTCCGACATAAATGCAGAATCTAGAAGTGGATTTTCGATCTCCTTTATCATCTGCATAGCTTGCATCAGAATATGCTTTAATGCGTAAATCATTGTTTCTTTGAAGCAATAGTCCTTTTCCTGGAAACCCTTTGATGTATTCTAATATTTTTAAAACAGTTTCCTGATGACACTCTCTGGGAGCTTGCATGAATTGACTGACCCTCTCAACAACATAGGAGATGTCAGGTCTGGTTACAGTAATATAGATGAGTTTACCAGACAGACGCCTGTATCAAATAATATCATGTAGGAGGGGGTGTCTCATCTCAAAGTTTGTCAGCGTCTATTGGCATGAGATTCCGAGCAGGTTTCGTTCCACGAAGACCGTTTCATTGAGTAGATCAGGGCATGCTTAAAATGGAAGAGATATATGGAGTTATTGCGTCTCGCAATTTCAATTCCCAATAAATATATGGGAAGGCCCATATTTTTGGTGCAAAATGCTCTCAGAGATGTTTCTTTGTTTTCTATATTCCAGAGGAGTCATCACCGGTAAGAAGAATGTCAACGTAGACAACGAGAATAACCAAGTCATGGTTGATTTTCCGTATAAAGAGAGAGTGATCAGGATTGTTTCTGGAGAAACCAATGGTAAAAACGACCTAGCTGAATTTGTCAAATCATGCTCGAGGGCATTATTTGAGAACATAAATGGCCTTCTGAAGCTTACACACCTGAGATTCCCTCTGAGAAACATAACCCGTAGGTTGCTTCATATAGATTTTTTTCGTGTAAGCCACTATAGAGGAAGACATTTTTGACATCAAGCTGAGACATTTACCAATTCCGGTTGACAGCAATGGAGAATAGGACTCGGATAGTACTGACACAGGCAACCAGAGAGGTGCCAAATAAATCAACAACATATGTCTAGGTGAACCCCATGGCAACTAGACGAAGATCCAGCAACAGCCGACAACATCGCCCTTAGATGGGTTAGAGACAAGCGTATTGGAGTTGTTATTTATGTAATTTGTGTATGGTTGTAATTATTTATTCTTTCCTTGTTATATATATATTGAGCCTCCCCATTGGGAGTGTGCAGGGGTTTTCTATTATCTGCTACATGGTATCAGAGGGATAGGTTACGATCCAAGTTCGCCGCTTCCCGATCCGCTCCCGCCTCGTTCTCGTCGATCTCTAGCGACGTCGCGTCTCCCATCGGCGTCTTCCCAGCAGTCTTCCGCCGCAGCAGCGTCGATCTCTCCAGCCGCAGCGTCTTCCCAGCAGTCGATCTCTTCCGGAAGCGTCGATCTCTCTTCCGCAGCAGTCTTCCGCAGCAGTTCTTCCGCAGCAGCGCCTCCAGTTCTTCCAGCCGGCTCCAGTTCTTCCGGCTCCAGTTCTTCCGCAGCAGTCTTCCGCCGCAGCAGCGTCGATCTCTCTTCCGCAGCAGTTCTTCCGCAGCAGCGCCTCCAGTTCTTCCAGCCGGAGTCAGCAGCGTCTTAGTTCTTTTGTTCCATGGATTCCAAGGATGTTTCTGGCTCCTCTCCAGGACGGATTACTACCCTCCTTCTTAATGAGAAAAACTATCCTTCATGGGCCACCTCTATGAAAGTGGCTCTTGCTGGCCGGAACAAACTGTCTTGGCTTACCGGTGGCCCTCCTATGCCTACACCGACCGATACGGATGACAAGAAGGAGGAGTTGATTAAGTGGTCGACGGAAAAATATATGGTCCTTGGATGGATCCAGTGTTCGATGGAGCCTCGTATCTTTAGTCAGTTCATGCGTTTTGAGGACATTTCCGAGCTTTGGTCTTCTCTCCAGCGTACCTTTGGGCATACTCGTGTTGATGCCCAGATCTTTGGTCTCTTTCAGGATATCGCTTCTGCCACTCAGGGGGAGCGCTCTGTTCAGGAGTATTTTACTTATCTGCAAGATCGCTTCCTTGAACTTAACGATCTTGAGCCACTCAGTGCCCTGGAGTCCCCTAATGATGTTGCTCTTATTCGGAAACAACGCCAGCGCCGGGAGACATACCAGTTCTTGATGGGGCTTCGCCCTGACTATGAGTCTACCCGTGCTCAGATTGTGGGGATGTCTCCCCTACCCGATCTTCTTGAGGCCTACTCCATTATTGTCGAGCATGAAAAACGTATGCAGCGGCAATCCTCCCTTTCCGGTGCTCATGCTACCTCCTCCCTTCCGACTGAGCAGATGGCCCTTGCCGCTTCATCTCGTCCGTCCAGCACTCGGGGACGTGGTGGTCGCAGCTCTTCTACTCCGTCTGCCGGCCGTGGCTCCACCAGTGGCCGTGGTTCTCAGGGTCCTCCCGGCCCTTGCTCTCATTGTGGACGTCTATATCATGACCGCAGTCGCTGTTACCAGTTATACCCTCACTTACGGGGCACTGAGCGTACTACCCCTGGTGGTCTTCCCAGGCACATTGTTGCGACTGCCGAGTCCTCCACCTCTGTCGACCGCATCTTGGATGCCACCTCCTCTGACTTCAGTCAGATGTTGGCGCAGTTTCAGCAGTTTCAGCAGTTCCAGCAGTCTCAGTCTTCCACACCTGCCTCTACTTCCGCTCCCTCCGCTTCTTCCTCAGGTACTCCGTTTGCTTGCTCTGCGACTATGGTCGACCAGACCTCGTCACCCTGGGTGATTGACTCTGGTGCAACCGATCATATGACCGGTATGTCTTCTCATCTGCTTCGGATTGCTCCCTGCTCCCACCGGGACGTTCGCCTGGCTGATGGCTCGGTTACTCCCGTCCTCAGCCGGGGCACCATCCCCCTCTCCTCCTCTCTCTCTCTTGACTCTGTTCTTCTTGTTCCTCAGTTGGCTCTTAATCTCTTATCTGTTAGTAGTATTACTCGTACTTTGAACTGTTCAGTTACTTTTTTCTCTGATCGTTGTGTTTTTCAGGACCTGACATCCGGGAAGACTATTGGTACGGGCTATGAGCGAAGTGGGATGTACTACCTGGAGCTTCCACCTTCCATCGCTACGCCTACTGCTGTTGCTACTTCTACTGCTGCTCCCACAGCCTTGTCTTCGAGCTCGCTTTGGCATGCCCGTCTTGGCCATGCTAGCCCCCGTCGGATGTTGTCTGTTTGTCCAGATGTGTCTATTGTTTTTCCTTTTCGCTGTGATGTCTGTGAACTGTCCAAACACACACGCAGCACGTATGCTCCCTCTATTAGTCGTACTACCTCATGTTTCGAGTTGGTTCACTCTGATGTATGGGGCCCCGCCCCTGTAGTTTCTTTTGATGGTTTTTCATATTTTGTCACATTCATTGATGATTATTCTCGTTGTGTTTGGGTTTATTTACTAAAGCATAAATCTGAGGTTCTCTCTGTTTACACTCATTTCTCTAGTATGATAAAGCCCCAGTATGGGAAGCCTGTTCGCATCCTCCGCTCTGACAATGGGGGTGAGTACACCTCTCGCCCCTTTGATCTTCTTCTCCACACTGAGGGTACTGTCCATCAGTTCTCCTGTCCGGGTACCCCCGAACAGAATGGGGTCGCCGAACGTAAAAATCGCCACCTCTTGGACTCTGTTCGTTGCCTTCTTCGGGGCATGAATGTTCCCAAGCCCTATTGGAGTGTCGCGCTTCTCACCGCTGCCTTCCTTATCAATCGGACCCCCTCTCGTCCCCTTGGTGGACGTCCACCTTATACTCTTCTTCATCCCTCCGCCCCCACCTTTCCCATCCCTCTACGCGTTTTTGGTTGTGTGTGTTTTGTCCAGGACCGACGTCCATCGCGGACGAAACTCGATGACCGGGCCGTTCGTTACCTCTTCCTCGGCTACTCCACTACCACTAAGGGCTACCGGTGCTATGATCCTCAGTTCCGCCGTGTGATCTACTCTATGGATGTGACCTTTCATGAGGAGGTCCCATTCTTTCCTTTGACCCCCATCTCGCTTCCTACCATTGTTCAACCTCTTCCTGTCGTCCCTCCTCCTCCTGCCGATGTGCCCACGACCTCTCCACCAGTCCTCCGGACTTACTCTCGTCATCCACCGCCGGTTGCAGGTACTGCACCCACTTCTCCTCTAGTCTCGGATCAGCAGCTCCTTCCGGTTGCAGGTACCTCCCTTGAACCTCTCTCTTCTCCTACTTCTGTCGATTTACCTATTGCCCTGCGGAAGGGCAAGCGTGCTTGTGTTCGCCCTCCTATCACAGAGCACCCGCTGGCTAACGTTGTTTCCTATCAGCATTTCTCACCCTCTTACCAGGCATTTGTGGCTACTGCTGATTCTGTTCGGATACCTGCCTCGACTGCTGAGGCCCTTCTTGACCCCCGATGGGTTCGGGCCATGGAGGATGAGATGTCTGCTCTTCGTCGCACTGGTACATGGTCTCTGGTTCCCCTTCCTCCCGGGAAACGCACCGTTGGGTGTAAATGGGTCTATACCGTCAAGTACTCTGTTGACGGGTCCATTGATCGATACAAGGCTCGTTTGGTCGCCAAAGGTTTCACTCAGGCTCCGGACGAGTTCGGTGCCACTTTTGCTCCCGTGGCTAAGCTGACCAGTGTTCGCCTTTTGCTCTCTCTTGCGGCATCGCGGGCGTGGCCGCTTTACCAGCTGGACGTCAAAAATGCTTTTCTGCATGGAGATTTACGGGAGGAAGTCTATATGGCTCCTCCTCCGGGGTTTTCCCTTAAGGGGGAGTATTCGGGGAGAGTCTGCCGCCTCCACAAATCCCTGTACGGCTTAAAGCAGTCTCCTCGTGCCTGGTTTGAACGGTTCAGCTCGGTTCTTCTCCAGTCTGGCTTCACCCAGTGTAGTGCCGATCACACCTGCTTCGTCCGAGCCACCTCGGATGGATGTCGCACCATTGTCTTGGTTTACGTTGATGACATTATTCTTACAGGGGATGACCCTCCTGGGATCTCTGAGGTGAAAGCTACTCTCCGTTCAGCCTTTGAGGTGAAAGATCTTGGACCCCTCCGCTATTTTCTTGGGATTGAAGTTGCTCGCTCACGGAAGGGTATCTCCATATCGCAGCGAAAGTATACCTTAGACCTTCTTCGGGATACAGGTCTACTTGGGTGTCGTCCCGCGAGCACTCCTATGGATAGCAACCATCGCCTTCATGCTGAATCTGGTGATTCTCTCCCTGATCCGTCTCAGTACCAGCGTTTGGTTGGACGCTTGATCTACTTGACCAATACCAGGCCTGACATCAGCTTCTCTGTGAGTGTTTTGAGTCAGTTTATGCACTCTCCCAGGACGTCGCATCTTGAGGCCGCTAGACGTGTCTTTCGCTATCTTAAGCGTGCTCCTGGCCTTAGATTGTTCTATCAGGCTGGTAGTACTCCCAGTCTCTCCTGCTTCACTGATGCGGACTTTGCTGGCTCTTTGTCTGATCGCCGGTCTACGTCAGGTTTCTGTGTTTTCCATGATGATCATCTCATATCATGGCGGAGTAAGAAACAACCTATCGTATCCCGCTCCTCTGCTGAATCCGAATATCGGGCCATGGCTCATGGTGTAACAGAGTTGGTTTGGCTCTGATCGCTGTTGACAGAACTTGGCCTATCCCATACCTCAGGTTCAACTCTCTATTGTGATAACAAGTCAGCTATTCTTCTCACTCAGGACTCAGTGCTACATGAGCGCACCAAGCATATTGAGATGGATGTACATTTCTTGCGGGATCATGTTCGGATTGGGTCTGTTATTCCAGCTTATATCCCCTCTGCCGATCAGCTTGCCGACGCCTTGACCAAAGCTATCGGTCCTACTCGTTTAGATCTGACTACTTCCAAGCTGGGCATAATCGATATCTTTGCTCCAGCTTGAGGGGGAGTATTGGAGTTGTTATTTATGTAATTTGTGTATGGTTGTAATTATTTATTCTTTCCTTGTTATATATATATTGAGCCTCCCCATTGGGAGTGTGCAGGGGTTTTCTATTATCTGCTACAAAGCGTTCAAGTACCCCTGATGTCAAGACAGAGATTTCCTCATCCATAGCAGCTTTCTAGTAAAGTATACAAAGAGCTTCCTGATATGTAATAGGAACGGAAGTGGTAAGAGTGCCCAGGAAAACTTCATACATGATAGACTGAGATTGGCATATGAGACAACATTGGTAAGAGGATGTTGTGTACTCCTGCATACCCCTTTTCGCAGAGCAATGGGAAGATCTAGGTCCGAGTCTACTGAAGTGTAAGAACCATTTGAAGAGGAAAGCATTGTCCTGGGAGCTAACGGTGGGGAATCGGGAGTGGAAGGAACGAGGACAGGTGGGAAAGCAGGGCGTCGACAATAATGATATGAAAAGAGTGAAAGATGGTATACGTTTAGGAGTTGGTGTCAGTTGTAGGATATCTGGTGAAGGAGCATGAATGATAGGTAACGATGAATCAGAGGTAGGAGAAGAAAAGGTGGTAGAGAGAGGAGGAGAGATCTCAATAGTACGAGTCCCCCCGTCCTTGGAAAAATAAGGGGTAGTCTCAAAAAAGGTGACGTCAGCAAAGAAGTATTAACGTTTGGAGATAGGGTCGAAACAACGATATCCCTTCTGAATTGGAGAGTACCAAACAAAGATACATTTGGTGGAGCAAGCGAAGAGTTTATCGCAAATAGATGCAGGAGTGTGGACGAAAGTAGTGCAACCAAACACACGCAGGATGAGGGGAAAAAGTATACCAGTCGAATATAAAAGAGAGAAAGGGGTCTTATCCTGAAATGTAGAAGAAGATTGGTAACAACAGAGATGCGTGAGACAGTTGCATCCAAAGTTGGAGTGTCAGGTTCTCTCAGGATCTATTCGCGTATCATCTCATAGCAATCTAGAAGACATAGAAGATAGCAAACCACCGGTCGTTCCTAAAAATGTTTCTGTTGAATGATAGGGTCAGCAGAGAAGAGACAATGTGGAGAAGTTCTGAACTTCCTGATACACAACATCGTGAGAGTGTTAGAAGCGAAGAGATCAGAATATGAGGTGTAGATGCGAGTGATTTCTACGCCCTTCTAGTAATGTGCAGCAAGATGATCCCACGCAATCTTCACAGTGTCGTTATGATGAATGATGGACAAACATGCATCAGAAAGATTGTTTGCAAGCCAGGTGCGAACAAGAGCATCACTGGTATCCCAATCAGCATATGTGGGAGATGGGAGGTCAAGAGGAGTGTCAATGAGATGATGTCGTTTGCATTGAGAGCACGAAAGGAAGGGGAGACACTCCAATCGGGATAATTTGGTCCAGTTAATTTTGACATCATTTCGAGATTTCCAAATGCACTGGAAATGATTGTGGGAGAAGCAACATTGGCATGACTAGAATGGAGTGGTGGATTGACCATAGTTCAAAAACAAGGAAGTTCGACGAGTTTAGCAAAGAAGCCGCAGAGTTCTCAAGGAGAGATCGCAATTAAAAAAGCGTAGGAAACACATTGCAGGAAGTGATGAAGAGCTGGCGACATGCATAACTCCAGGAGGGTGGCAATGAGCACAGAACTTGCAGGAGGTTGGCAGTGAGCAGGCATAACTCGCAGGAAGTGTCGCAAGGGTGCAGATTGCTGGGAGAGCCTGCAGGAAGGCGTGATAAGAGTTCTCGCAGCTTGTTGGCGGGGGAATTGCACGGGTTCTCAATCCTGGATCGGCGACTTCTGGATCACAGGAGGCGAGCTCTGTTGGGGATGGGTTCACGTGAGCTTGACGAGATGAATCGGCGAGCTCCGCGTCGATAGAGTTCACAGAATGAGTTTGCTGGAGGAAGGACACACTGGAGGATTATTCACTGACGAGCTTGATGAGCATTAGTAGACACGAGATATCTATGCAGAGGAGGTCATAGCGGAGCTTGGCCTATAAATATCCGTCAAGAGGAGTCGGTTTGCAGGATGAAAATGGCGAGCTCGGCGAGCGTTGTATGGACGGCGAGCTTGGTAGAAGGGAGGCGAGTACTTTATGAGTCATGTGAGACCGGGAGGGTGCACACGAGACGTGAAAGGTACGTGTGAGTCCGGGATTCACGCGAGAGGAGAGCAACGAGGAATTACGTCCTGCTCTGATACCATGTGAGAGTTTGAAATATAAATAATTATTATTCCAAAAAATCCGAATTATTACATAGGAGCTCCCCTCTATATATAGAGTAGAGGACTATATATAGAGTAGAGGAGGAAGAAGATTGTACACTTGAAGATGTGGGACTAAATACAAGAAGGAGAAAAATACAATAGTCCCCTATGTGGGCTTTTATTCTTGGGCTTTAACATAAACTAATGTCCATATCAAAATATTATCTCACAAATTTATTCTTGGGCTTTTAGTGTTTTCTAATGAAAATATACGGTTATCTTGCTGTCAAAATTCATCATATGCCTTATAAAAAAGAAATAATAAAAGTACCCGGGCACCGTATTGCATGTACTTGAAGCATGAATTCATAAATTTGTATTCAAAAGAAGTATGATGAACCCCAAGAAGGCTTTAATTTCAAGGGTATCACAGCATTTACTAAAGCTGCGCACATATTTATGCAATATAAACACTTAGGCATAGTTAAGAAAGAAAGTTGGACCAGGTCATCAGCTCGTAGGTGTTTTCAAATTATCTCACAAAATGTAACAAAACAAGGATAAGTTGGGATCTTAAAATGTGGATGAGTAGATTTAAAGTCTTGGAATGCTGATTCTAAATTGCACAATTTAACAAGAAAATGATGCCTAATGAAACAAAGTTCCAAGTTTGCAACAAGACCAATAATTTCGTAAAAACTAGGTAAACTAAAGCATACATTTTAAGATTTTCAAAAGAACCATGGATCGAGGAAGGAGGCTAGCCACATGGTAGTGGAACAATAAACATTTTTAAGAACATTGTAATCTCAACTTGAATTTGATACCTAAATATATTGTGAATAGCAACCAAGTGACCAGAAAGAAAAGCTTGCATAAACTGTGACACCACACTCACAACAAACACAATGTTACGATGATCGATAATCAAGAGATCAGCTTCACAACCAATCTCCGGTACATATGAACATCACACAATAGATCCCCGTCATCTATAGAAATCAAAACTTAACGATCAACAGGTGTCTGTGAAGGTTTGCAACTTAGTGTGTATTAGAAGAAGATCCAAAGTGTACTCCCATTGATTCATAGAGATCTCTAGACCCAGAAAATATCGCATTTCACTAAGATCTTAAATGTCAAAGAGGGTCCCCAATAATTTATTTGTTTGAGAGATAAGGATTTATTTTCTTAGAGATAAATCATCACCAGTCACAATAATATCATCAACATAAACTAGTAGAATAGCACGCACAGCAGTTCTAGAATGTGTAACAGTATAATTAGAATGCAATTGTGTGAATCCCCGTAACACACACTAGCTCATGAAACCGTTGAAACCATGCTCAGGGCCACTGCTGGAGGCCACAGATGAATTTAAATAGACTTCCTCCCCCTTGAAGTTGAAGGCTAGGAGGGTTCATGTAGACTTCTTCAGCAAGACACGCATGATGAAAGCATGCTTAACATTCAAGTGATGTAGAGGAAAGAAAGAAGGAAGACAAATCACAGCGCATGCAGAAGTGAGCTATGCAATTCAATATATCGCACGGTAATCAACACCATAGGATTGGGTAAAGACATGGAAATTAGACGATCTGTGTCACGTACCAATCATTAAGTTGTTAGAGTTGCATTTAAGGTTGAACACCCATATATAAATAATAGCCATCTTCCAGAAGGCAGCAGGACCACCTCCAAAGTGTTATTATGACACTAACAGAACCTTTTTGAGATAGCATTCTTCTATTCAGCAACTGCAATATCATATATAGGAGTTGTGTTGTTATGGATCCTTTAGTGTGCAGGCATCCATCATTATGTGTGTTGTGTAGATGTCATTACTTAGATGTTAATATGCATATCGTGTCTTTTATTTCTCTGTGCGGATATTTTTGTAATTAGTACGAGTGTGTAAACTAAAGTGCAAATCTAATTAAAGGGGTCCTTGTGCCATGTAAATGGGTAAGCAAGAACTTATTCCTTCCTCCTCTTAGTATCTCCTCTTAAGGTTAGGGATTTGGAAGCTCTAATCCCTCAAACTCCCCACTTAAGCAGGCTCCGACTCCAGTGTCTTCGTGGTCATCTCCACTTCCATCCACCTCTCTGACAAGTAATCGACACATTACGACTATGTACGTAACAATTGGTCATCATAGATACAAAATCTCTCCTCCTTCCACAATCAGTAGTCTCGCATGTCCTCACTGCGGCCATGTTTTATGGTCCCGCACCATTACAACCTCACACATTCCCACCCGGTTCGTCTTTGTGCGATCATCTCCTTCCAGACAATGTCGACACTGCTCACTGAAGGAGGGAGATTAATGTGAAGCAATAATCGACTTGAGCTTACCATGTTTCCGTTGACGCATCAACACAGTCGGCGAGTTGTCGGCCCGCATTCAGTAGATTTGCAGTAGTCCGAGCCAAAGAAGTAGTCAAAGCCAACACGACAGCCGAAGAAGATTATCCACAATTCCAGGACACACGGCTTCTTCTCCCAGCAGGTTTTTCATTCGTTTCTTTTTTATCCCAATAGGCTCAATACCAGCAATAGCAAGGTACTTCCTCCTCGAGAGCCGCAACACTCGAGCCCAGCAACAACGCCAATTTCTTCAGTTTGTGTTTCTTCCTCAATTAACTAATTTAGTTAATTAACAAAATGTTATGGGTTTCTTCGGTAACATATAAGCAAAAGGCGGCAGCCAACAATTGTCTGGTTGCATTGGAAGTTGACTTCACCTCTCTAGGGGAAAAGAAATTCCCAACATTGATACCTTAGTGCCGATGAGCATCCTTCACGGCCTTTTGGGTGTCATCAAATGATGTCAGCAAAGGTTATCAAACGAAAGCATTTGGAGACCATGATAACATGGAAACAGGCTATGCGGGCCGACCCCTCACGCTGAAGAAGCGAAGCATCCTCCCAAACTGGTCTGGAAATGGCAATCAAACTCGCAGTCTGCAGCTGTCGATAAAGAGCATCAGCCGCACAGTTGGAAGACCCGGCTTGAAACTCGATCGAAAAGTTGTAGCCCAAAAGTTTGGTTACCCAAACTTGCTGAGCTGGAGTCGCAATCTTCTGATGAAGGAGGTAGTGCAAGCTATGGTGATCAGTCCGGACTCTAGACTGTGAAGTGAAAGCCCAGTAAGTAGTGGCATCAATGCTGTACTGCAAGAACCAAGGCTATCAGCTCGGACTCGTAAGCGGAGCGGGGGCGCACGGTGGCTGCGAACATACGGCTGAAGTAGGCGATGGGCTGTCCCGCTTGCATCAATACCGCACCGACACCTGATCCATACGCGTCGCACTCAACCATGAACGGTTGCGAAAAGTCGGCCATAGCTAACACGGGCGGTGCTCAGAACTCGTTGCAGGGTCTGGAAGGCCATGGTCGTTATCGGCATCCACTGAAAGTTGTCAGTCTCTAACTTCTTCAACATGTTGGAGAGTTGTTCGGCAATCTTGCCATAGTCTCTGGTGAACCGGCGATAGTACCCTGTGAGACCCAAGAACCCACGAACACCGCGGAGTGATCGAGGTGCGGGCCACTGAAGGATGGCCCGAACCTTGTCCGGGTCCATAGCCACGTCGTGTGCGGAAATGGTGTGCCCCAAGTAGCTAATTTCGGTCTGACCTAGAACACACTTCTTGGGGTTCACCTGAAAGAACTGCTCCAGGAGAGTGGTGAGAGTCGCCCGGATATTATCAAGATGGTCCTGCCAAGATGAACTGTAAATCGTGATGTCATCGATGAAAACTAAGATATACCTGTGTAAGGTCGGTCGGAATAGATCATTCATGATGGCCTGAAAAGTAGCGGGAGCATTCATCAAGCCGAAGGGCATGACCAGGAACTCATAGTGGCCGTCGTGCGTGCGGAAAGCCGTCTTGGGAGCATCCTCCTCCCTAACCCGAATCTGATGGTAACCCGCGCGAAGGTCCAATTTTGAGAAATAGACGGCCCCTCGTAACTCGTCCAATAACTCCTGAATGACCGGAATATGATATTTGCCCGGCATCGTGACCTTATTGAGATCTCGGTAGTCCACGCAGAAGCGCCAACTATCGTCCTTCTTGCGGATTAGGAGGACGAGGCTCGAAAATGGACTAGCGCTGGGGCGAATGATACCCGTGGCTAGCATATCACTGACCAATGTCTCAATCTCATCCTTCTGCGCATGACCGTATCGGTAAGGTCGAACGGATATGGAGGAAACACCCCCTTGCAAGGAGATGCGGTGATCAGTCGGTCTGGACGGGAGAAGGTGTGTCGTGTCTAGGGTTGTTCACAAATAGTATAGTTTGTGAATAATTCGGGATTCGATTCGTGAAGATTCGATTAAAATTCGTATTTTTTGAATTCGAATCCAACATTTCATGACAAATCCAAATCTGATACTGAATATTCGAACGAATCTGATCTGAATCTGAATCTCTGCATTTTATGTCAAATTCGGATTCGATTGAAGAGCTATTCGATTTGATTCGGTTCGTGAACACCCCTAATCGTGTCAGTGAAGACGTCCGGAAAAAGGTCCAAAATAACTTGCAGTGCTGGGGAAGTCGGGGAACTGGGAACCTCCTGCTTCACCACGTTCCATAAGGAGGCCACCCAATCCACATCAGCAGGCGAAGTAAAACCGAATCACCTTCTAGCAATCAAGGCTTCCCCTCTTGAAGGAAGCGCATGGTCATGCGGTCCCACTTCACGTTGACATCACCAAGGGGGTGCGGAGCCACGCTACACCGAGAATAATGTTCACCCCACCCAGAGAGAAAGCGTAGAAGTCTGTCTGAAAAGGGGAGTGGCAAACAGTGGGAGTGAGAGTCGAGCAAAGGCCCCCAGTTGCCCGACGCCGACCATCCCCTAAGCACACTGAGAAGCGGTATACGGTATGCACAGGCAATGTCATACGGTCCACCAAACGCTGGGAAATAAAGTTGTGGCTCACCCCACTATCAATCATCACAACCACAGAGAGCTCATGAAGCGTTCCTCGAAGCTTCATCATCTGAGGGACCGAGAACCCACCGACGGAGAACAGCGGAAGTTCCAATCGATGAAAGGTGGCAGATGGGGGCCCTCGGCAGCCGTGTCCATCTCAAGGGCCTCAAAATCGGGAAGAGTAACCTCGGGTTCCTCCTCGCCAATGAGGATCTGGAGGTCCTTCAACGGGCAGTCATGAGTCGGAGAGTAGGGTTGTTTGCATCGGAAACACAGGCCCTTGGTGCGCAGATCGTGGAATTCCTGATTTGAGATCCGGGGGTGGGCCATCGGCCTAGGAAGACGTGGCGGAGGCGCGCAAGGGCCGGGGTGGTTCCAACTGAGGAGGACGGCAGGCCGATGCAGGGCAGTTGACCAGGCACGACGGAAGCATGTGGGTGGCATGCCCGTGTCCATAGGCCTAACCTGAAAATTCGCTTCGACCAAGCGGGCAAGGCCCATGGCCTCAACAATCGGCGGCGGGTGGTGGGTGCGAATCCGGGCACGAAGTGTGGAAGAAGCACATGCAAGAAGCTAAGGTAGCGGTCCGGCGGAAGGCCCGGCACATGCGTAGCGAGGGCAATGAACTCATCATTGTAATCGTCAAGGGATCCCATCTGGCGGACGTCGCAGAGACGCTCTACCGCGGAGCCCGAGTAACGAGTGTTGTAACGGCGAATGAGCTCATGTTGGAGATCCAACCAAGACATAGTCGGTTTGGATTGACGTAGCCAACACACCCAGAGAAGAGCGGAGCCCTCCATGTCGATCAGGGCCATGCAGACCTTCTGTGGTTCCGAGATCTGCTGGATATCAAAGAACTGTTCGGCTCGGGCAATCCATCCCATGGGATCGGTGTCATTGAAGGAGGGAACATCGAAAGAGCGAGGTCCCGGAGAGAAAACCGCAGTCAGAGGGCTGGGTCCTTGCATGAGTCTGGGGGGCTCTGAGGAGAGACAGAGAGTTCGTGTTGGAAGTCATGGACGCATTGGGGAGGGCGGTCATGATGGTATCGAGTTTCGCATCCATGCGCATCATGAGGGCCTATAGAGACGTAATGGCGTCGTGGTGACCGTTCAGACGACGGAGGATGGCCGGATCCGTGGAAGGAGCAGGCGTCGTTGCGTCGGAATGAATCATCGAGCATAGTCGAGGGGGCATGCACTCGGCAAGGAGCAGAAGAGGAGTGTTGGAGGGGCGTACGGAATGCAAAAGAATTTGACCAGCAGATCTGGACGCAGCTGGGCTCGAACGGAGCTGAAATGCCGGAGAAGTCGATCGGCAGATCTGGACGCAGTTGGGCTCGAACAGAGCCGACGCGGTGCTGGAGAGAGGTCGAGCTGCACAGCACTGGCTGGATTGGGGTGTGGGGACTGGACGGAGCCGGCGATCGAGCGATCGGGCGCGCGCGATATCCCGCAGGCCGGCGATCGATCGAGAGAACAAGCGGGGAAAACCGTAGGTCGGCGAGCACGGAGCAACGGGGAGCGGTCGGGGTCGAGAGATGAGAGCATTGCTGGTACGCTTCGGGCAACGAAAACCGCGGCCTGAAGGAGGCTAGGTCGGACCAAATTGTTAGGAGAGGGAAAAGAGAGAGAGGGGGAGAGGATTAATTAGGAGAGATAGAAGAGAGAAGTCCCAAGAGTCTTCATTTCAAAATCAAGATGCTCAAAATACAGTTGTAGTTCTCTGCAGGAGCCATAGTAGGGTGACCATAATGTACAGAAGTAGGCGCACTAAGCCACTAACAAACTGGCTCAACATATGAACAGCGTGGGCAATGTCGGGCCGAGTAATAGTAAGGTATACGAGACTCCCAACAAGGTGACGATAGCGAGTATGATCAGAGAGTAGAACCTCATCATCCGGACATTGCTGAAGGTGAAGCTCCATAGGGGTGTCGACGGTGCGAGAGTCAAATTGAGCAGCTCGAGCTAAGATATCTGATGTGTAACGCCGCTGAGAGACCTGAAATTCACAGTCTATAGAGTTGACCTCAAGGCCCAAGAAGTAGCTCAGTTGTCCAAGGTCAGTCATCTGAAACTGCTGCTGAAGGTAATGTTTGACGAAGGTCACATGAGAAGGATCATCACCAGTAATGATCATATCATCCACATAAAGTAACTGGAGAGTCCATCCACGAGAGGAGTGCACAAACAGGGTTGGATCATATGGGCTTGGCTAAAAACCGGCGGGTGTAATGGATGAGCTGAAACTTGCAAACCACGCGCGGGGCACCTGCTTGAGCCCGTAAAGAGCTCGCCTCAAGCGGCAGACAAGGCCTAGAGGAGAAGAGAGACCGGGAGGAGGGAGCATGTACACCTTCTGCTGAAGGTCGTCGTGAAGAAAGGCATTCTTCACGTCGAGCTGGAACAGAGACCAGTGGCGAACAGCTGCAACTGCAATAAGAGTACGAACTGTAGTCATGTGGATGACAGGAGCAAAGGTCTCGTCATAGTCTTGTCCCTGCTCCTGCTGAAAACTACAAGCTACAATCTGAGCCTTGTACCTCTCCACAGAAATATCTGAGCGAGTCTTGACCTTGAAGACCCGCTTGCAAGTAATAGGAACAGCACCAGGTGGAAGAGGAACAAGCTCCCAAGTACAAGTGTGCTCAAGCGCCTCCAACTCAGCAAACATAGCAACCTGTCACTCAGGTATCTGGGCAGCCTCACGGTAGGAAGCCGGCTCTAGAGTACTATAGGCAGTAGCAGGAAGGGCAGGTAGGTTCAGCGGTCGTGTAACAAGGCTAAGGCGGTCGGGAGGATGTCTCTCACGAAGTGGGTAGCGACGCGCAGGAGGATCATCAACAGGACACTTGCTGGAGGAGACAGGCACTGACTCTGGGGGTAGTGGAGGCGAAGAAGCGGAAGGGGGACGACGAGCTCAACAGAGGAAGAAGTGAGTGGCAAAGGGGAGGAGTCAAAAGGTGAGACTGGAGAGGTCGGAGATGGTGTAGACTGCGGTAAGGGGAGAGGGGGGAACATACCGGAGGAGAGGAGATATTAGGTGGTGAGATGGGAAGGGTGAGAAACTGCACATCAGAGGGAGTCACAGATGAGTGCGAGGTCGAGGGGACAGAGGACACAAAGAAAGGGTGAGACTCGTCAAAGGTGACATCACGTAAGATGCGAAGTCGACGTGCAACGGGATCATAACATTGATAGCTCTTGTGCTAAATACTGTATCCAAGAAAGACACAAAGAACAGACTGAGCAGAGAGCTTGGTACGCTCACGTGGAGGGAGTAAAACATAACACCGACAGCCAAAAATACGAAGATGAGTGTAACGTGGGGGTCAAGAGTACAGACACTCACCAGGACTCTGGTCTTGAAGGAAAGTGGAAGGTTGTGGGTTAATAAGTTAGACAGCAGTGGAAACAACCTCAGCCCAAAAATGAGAAGGAACGTGGGAGGGGATGAGAAGGGTGCAGGTTGTCTCAATAATGTGGCGATGCTTCCTTTCCGTGGTGTCATCTTGAGCGTGAGCACCGGGACAGGCAAGCTGAGGGAGAGTGTCGTGGGTAGATAGCAGATCGAGAAAAGCATGAAAGAGGTACTCCCCCCTGAGTCGGAACGGAAAATACGTATGGAAGCAGAAAATTGGGTGCGCGCCATAACAGAAAAACTAACATAAATCTGAAAGAATTCCGAACGAGAATGCATAAAGTAAACCAACAATAACGAAAATAATCATCAGCAAAGATAACATAATACCGGTGCCCGCCCTTTGATACAAAAGGTGCGGGACCATATACATTTGAAAAGGGACACTGAGACTTAGACTCACTAAACTGATAAGGGAGTTGTAGCTATTTACCAAGCTTACAACCCGTACAAGAGTGAGACCGATCAACAGAAACATGTCCAAGGAAACCATGACTGATAAGGGATGCAAGACGCGAACCACTAGGATGACCAAGATGGTGATGTCACTGAGAGAGGCCCACCGAAGGAAGAAAAAAGGTAGGAACCGCCGGTGACGATGGAGTGGATGGAAGAAGGAGACGATCAAGGACGTGCACCCCGCAACAGCGACGGCCAACTCCAAGGAGTGTCCCTGTCAGACGATCCTGCACACGGCACGCAAACTCATCAAAAATAACAAGACAATCATTGGATGTGAGTTGGCTGACATATATAAGGTTTACGGATAATTTGGGTATGTAGGCAACATCGGGAATATGGAAATGGATGGTATGAAGGAGGCCACGGCTGGTGATGGAGAGAATAGTGTCATCTGCTACTATGATACTAAGGTCAGAAGAGACGGGCTGACAAGACAAGAGGTGGGTGGCATCATAGGTCATGTGAAAAGAGGTTCCAGAGTCAAGCAACCAGTCAGAGGGAGAGATACCTGCAGGGGCGGAGGCAGCCAGCTGAGAGGCAGAGGCGCCAGAAGCATCTGGTGGGAGCACGAAGGCAGAGGAGCGAGGTCGTGAACTGTGAGAGAGTTGTTGGGCAAGCTCAGAAACAGAGAGTGACTGCGCCACACCAGATAAGTGAGCTGAAGGAGCACCAGGAGCACGCTGCTGACCAGACTGCTGAGCCCTCTGAAGCTTGCGACACTCAGATTTGACATGACCAAGACACTGACAGCAGTAGCAACGGACAGGCAGGCGACGAGGAGTACCGGACTGAGCAGCAGAGGGCGCCGAAGGACGAGGAACAGGGCGCACCGGAGCACTATAACCAGGCGAAGGCAGCAGTGGAGCACTCACAAGAGAAGACTACGGTGGAAGCTGAGGAGCAGCCAGAACAGCATGAGGCATCACACCTGAAGGAGTAGCAGTGTCCAAGGAGTGGAGACGAATCACCTCAACGATCACCAAGGCCAAGGTATCGTTGAGAGACGGCGGAGGATCCCGGTGCAGAAGTTGGGCACGAACGAGCTCGAACTCGGGGCATAAGCGCATGAGAAACTCATACATGCGCTGGAAGTCGCGATCCTGGGATGTAGCAACACACTGAGTGCAAGTAGCGCATGGGGAAGGCGTCATCTCATCACACGGAAGCCAGAGGTCCAGGAGCTCAGCAAAGAAAGCCTTTACAGACCGATCACGCTGGTACCGGACACCAAGGGTCTAGAACAGGGAGTAGCGCAGGGCCTGGCTAGATGGCAGGTAGAGACAACGCAAATGATCTCATATCGCCTTGGCCGAAGGTAGCTCGTAGACGATCATGTGAATGGGGAGCTCGCAGGACTGACAGATGATGTCTATCGCTCAAGAGCCGTCCGAGCGCCACCTCACCCAGTCGGAACGCTGGGAGGAAGTGCTCATGCTGACAGTGGAAGAGGAAGAGTCTGCGGGACAAGCAGTCGGTGGGGGCGGAGCAGGCTCGGTGCCGTCAATGTGGCCTCATAGATCGAGGCCACGGAGGATTACGCCGACGGTGCCGGACCATGCCTTGTAGTTCCGCCCGTCGAGGATGACATCAGCCTTCTAGAGGAAGTCAGATGAAGACGATGCCATCAAACCAATGGAGGACGGAGGTGACCAGTGATGAAGATCGGGGTTGCGAGATCAGCCGGAGAAGATCGGGGTTGCGGGATCAGCCGGAGGAGGAAACCATGATCGGCAGCAGAGGGATATAACTGCATCTGCGAAGGGAGGCCGCGGGCTCGACGGGATCGGAGGAGACGCTGGATCAGCAGACGGGAAGCAGCAATTGCAGTGGTCGAGAGATCAGGAGACGACGTGCTCGACGAAGAAGGGATCGAGCGACACACCCACTGGCTGCAGCCGGACGAGATGGAGTCGAAGGCGGACGACGGGAGAAGCTCCAGCGACGCAAGCGACTGGATCGGCAGAAAACTCCGTCGAAGACGTTCTAGTCTCGTCGATGGAAGAAGCCGACGGAACGGTGGAAGAAGTCGACGGAACGATGGAAGGAGCAGACATGAACGATGTCGTCGATGGAAGGAGACGACGAGAACGATGTCGTCGAAGGATACAGGATCCGCTCGTCGGGATTGGGAGAACAAAAAAAAGAGAAATGAATCAATTACCATACTCAACAATAGTGTATATATAAATACATAAGAGGGTGATCGCAACACCCGAGGTAAGTCTAAGCAATATCTACCATATGCAATATGTACAATATCTCTAACACCCCCAACTTCCCCATTAACCCCACCTCCCCATTATCCTTAAATTTAGGAGTCTCCCCTAAAATAAAGGAAGACCACTCCTCCACTTCTCCCACCTCACAGCCTGCCCACCCCGCCCCTTAATTTCAGCCACATATTAATTCTTAACTGCAACCCCACTCCCCACTCATTCCCCCAGCCGAACCCCTCCCACTCCCTAAAATCCCTCCTTGCCATTCAACATCCCCCCTCCACTATTTCATCTCCCTTCACAGACGGATTCCCTATTGCCCTCTCTGAACTTCTCGTGGAATCACCTTCCAACCATCCCCAACCCCTCTCTGCCAGTCCCCACCTCCCTCCATCTGCCCCTCCCACCTTTTTCAACCCCTCTCCCCACGTGGAACCACCCCCAACCGGCTACTCTAGCTGCAGAAATTCCTGGCAGCAGTTTTCAACTCGCTACCTCCTCCCAACAGCTGTCCCGGCCTCGAAAACTGTTGTCTGCCGCCAAAGTCGACTCCCGGCACAGCCCAGAGCTACGAAGCACGGATACTTAAAAATGCGTTGCGTATCAACACAGGCGCGTATCGGATATGGGAAACGCCCGGAAACGTGCGGAAACGCGTTTCCGAAACTCTAGGAAACTCATTTTTAAATAATAATAATAAAAGATTTTTAATTCGGAATCGCGTATCCCGCCGTGCGGTAAAGTCCCGCCGCTTATCTATTTCATTTCACGCTTTAGGCTTACGTGATTCAAGCCCATCGAAGCTCTCCCTTCTTGTTGTTGTCGCTCCACTGTCAATTAATGTAATGATGTGGACATGTGGTATATTGTTCTTTATGATACTTGTTTCCTTGAATCTTCTCTATATTTTTATAGCATTATATGAAATGTTATTTATAGCATTATATGAAATGCCAATGATGTATAATATAAGTTTGAAGTCCCGATTTCCATATGTATGGTCTATGTTGTACTCTTATTAAATTCTTTTTCGTTACAATTCAAGATATGTACACTTAGTTTGTTAGTTGTATTATTTTTATATTAATTTAATACTTATATTAATATAATTAAAAAAATTAAAACGTTTCTCGTATCCTTATTTTTTTTAAATCATGTTTCTCGTATCCGTTTCGTATCGTATCCCGTATCCAATTTCCGTACCGGCGTACCCATGCTACATAGGCCCAGAGTTGTTGTCCCAGTTTCTGGACAACCACACACAGCAGTTGATTGCTGAAAGCATCTCCAGCCCTCCCCTTCAATATTTTGCAAGTTGGTGTGTTTGTTATTTCTTTAGTGTTGGAACTCGTGTTTGTTCTCTACTTGAAGAGATATTAGTTTGTACGCCTTGGTTTTCAATTGTTTTATCTCTGTGATGTCTCATTCAATTAGTTATTTGATTTTGATCACGCTAGCGCTTGTACTATCTCTTTTGTTTCATTCCTTGTATGCTTTAATTATTGTGGTTTATCATTCGTAATTAATTTATAAAGAAAAGTTATTACAAGTTTTAAAGTTCGACGGATATGTATGGTTGCATGTAGGAGTTCACTCACTATTTTCCCATCACATAGGACCGTCTTGCGTCAGAGCAGCATGCTGATATGCACGAGACTTGCATAAACATGTTGGGGACGATGGTGGTGTACGCTCCAATGGACGTGCATGCATATTCGACAAACAAATCTATAAGCATACTGCTAAGAAATTATTATTATATGTGAAAAAAGTTTAATTTTAATTGTTTTTCAATAATATAATTATACTAAATATCCACTTAAGCGCCACATCAGCACCTCATCACTGCCTCGTCATCTGAAACCATTGAATATTTAACGGAAGTTACTTTAAGCACTTATTTCAAATAAAACATGAGTTGAGGGACCAATTTGAGGAGAAAAAAGTTTAGGGACCTATTTCAAACTAAGAGCAAAGTTCAGAGACTAATTTTGTATTTTGCCTAAGTTTTAGATTCACAAAATAAAGAAAATTTCTGGCTTAAGTTGTAGCCTACCAGAATGAACGTATGCATAAATTTCTGGATGGATAAATATATCTGCTATGTGTTAGCATTACACTATAAAAATGATCTTATAAATAATAATAATAAAATAATTAATTAATCAGCATTATCCCTTAGACCACACACATTGTGCATAGATTTTTAGTACCTGAATTCCATCAAGCACCAATAATCTGTTTGGCAAAGGAAACCAACTTGGATATATTTCTTCCTTGTGTTCTCCAAGCATGTCATAGAAGCTTCTAGGGATTTTAATTAGGGCAACGGCTTCAGTAGAATCAACTGATTGGACACCAGAAAGTTTCTTTATCACATGAGGGCTCACATGCACTATTGAAATGGAGGGGAGATTTAACATTTCTGGGCTCTCCATGCCATCTAAAAGAAGCAAGCACTCAATGTTGGAGAGTTCTCCACTATTCAATTGCCAGAACCTGCAAACCTCCCTGCACATATAAATCCTCAAGTAAACAGTTTCTTCACATGAAAATTGCAAGATTTGAGAAAATATAATCATAGAATTAGAAACATTTAACAAAATCGAGAGGCTGAAATTTTCGTTCTAGAAGCTGAAAGTAAACATTAGCCAGAACTGCAATTACAATTGATTCAACATCTGAAACTCTGATACTAATATGCCTTCCAGGACGACCTCCTCGAGACGAGAGAAGATTCAGAGTCGTCGAGCCAAGTCTATCGTTTATTAATATTATTGTGTTGTATTTGACCTTGAGTGGCATTTTAAGTAATTTAGGTAGGGGAGGGGAGGTTATCTCCCGATATAAGGGAGAGTAGTAGATTTTTGGACATCTTTGGGGCTTGTGCGTTTAAGCTCTCCTTGGATAGGAGGAGAGAGAGAGAGGAGTTCGTAAAGGGAACTAGCCATTGGGAATGTGGGTGTGATAGAGTCTCGCTATTGTATCCCTCGCTTTCTTATAATGCATGCTTATTTTACAAGCGCCATCAATTGATCCGACCTGTTGTGTCCTCCGCCGATTCCTTTGACCATCGGCATACCGCCTAACCCTAGCATGCTACCATATGAAATCCAATTTTAGTGTACTACCTATTCCGCTCGTCCAATCCATTAGTGGCCAACTCTACGCTCGTCTTCACCCATTCCAGTCCACAAAATCACCCTCCCGCCTCACGCCGACCTTCTACAGTCGTGATTCTCCCATTCCACCGCCGATCATCACCCCACTAGTTTTTCTCCTCCGGTCGACCTCCTTACCGCTTATTGTAGCCCTTTCGATCATTTCCCAAGTCGCCCCCTTCACTCAAACCTCTCGCCGCCAACTCCTACTATCCCGCACCCAGTCTCAGTCCCGCAAGCCCCCACGGCTTCCTCCAGCCACACCCCGAAGCCTCCCGCACATCCATAATCCCCACCCGATCCAACCTTGGCCCTCTACCCGGCAGCACTCATCTCTAGTAGGAACCAACAGCCCTCAGATCTCCGCAGTGCCACATTTTGGCGCCACCTGCACACGTAAGTCATAGTTTGATGTTTGTGTTCTCTATTTTGGTATGTTTGGACTATAATTTTTTGGATGTGATATTATATGCTGCCTTTCCATGAGATTGTCTAATTTGCAGAACTTATTCATTGCGCGCTTGAAATATTGTGTACTGTGTTATTCAATTTTCCGTAACTGATTGTGCTCTTAATTAGGCGCTATTTAAATCAATTAGTTATTGCAATACTTTAATCGAACAATTTCTCTTGCATTCACATCCACATTAGAGTTTGTCGGTAAGCACGTTGCATTCCACTTAGGTTGCATTTTAGAGCATCCACAATCACAAGCTACCCTGCATCAAATTGGTATTAGAACCCAGGTTGGGCCACATTCTATGCTACATAGTGGTAGATTGTTCTGATCATCCATGTCTGACCAGAACCTCACCGACGATTAGACTGCCAGTTCAAATTTGGACATGATGCTCACGAATTCCCGAGACTTGTACTTGATGGTTTGAGCGGATAGGAGCCCAGTTTATCATCATTAAGGATGACATCGCTAGGGTTAGCACTAGAGTCGATCAATTAAACATACCAAGAGGTCAGGCCCCACCCCCACGTTATGATTATTTCCCAGACGATCCCCGGGATGCTCCACCACCCCCTAAGAGACGTGTTAGAGACCTGCCACACCGAGATCCCGCTCCTCCCGTGAGAAGGAATTCCGAGCAAGCCTACGAGTATCGACAGGGCCCAGCCCCTCTGAGAAACCAACGCCTCTTGACGAACCTCGTCCACCCCCTCCATCAGTTCGTGAAGGTTGTGCTCCACCAACACGGCACGATTATGATCATGACGATCATTATGATGACTACTCGGAGCCACATTGCGGAGCAAAACCCCGACGAAGATGACATTACCCGGCGCATCAATATCAACACATCGTCCTACAACGGTCACCTGAACCTGAAGGCATTGAGTGATTGGCTCTTAGACATGGACCATTACTTTGAGTGGTACGAGATAAGTGACAAGAGGTCGATCGGTACGAATGGTGGTCTTTTCGAACACTTGTTTTTTTTTCAAATTCATCGTCTTGAACTTTGGCCGATACGAATGGTGGTCTTTTCGAACACTAAAACCAATGTGATGGGCATATTCATGGTACATTTGATATGCATCACTCTTACGAAGAATTGATGATTTTCAGATAAATCTACAAATAAATAGGTACATTAGATCAAATGGATACAACATTAAAGATGAGCGTAAAGGTGTGTGTAAATTGCGCGTAGAGTTGGCGTAATGTGCATGGACGTGGGTGTAAAACTAGGGACGTTGGAGGTAAAGTTGAGCGCATTGGGCATAAAGGTGAGCAACTTTATGTACACAACCATGAGTGCAGATGAATATGTATGCATATGAACATCGGGAAGGGAGGGCTGGACGGGCTTGAGGTGGGCTCGGGAGGATGGAAAAGGGGAGGAGAGGGCTGGACAACCTGGATTGGGGTTACTGGAGGTAGGACTGGCGGCATACAGTGGTTGAATACAAGTTCTAGGCGGCTAGAAGGGAACCTGGCGTCTGGTGGCGTGGGAGAGGGGAAGATGAGGAAGGGGTGGTTTGCTGGATGGAGACGGTGGACGGGGGCATCAACAACCTCGGAAGTTGGGATCAGCAGCGTCGGCACCGCACAGGTTTCCTCGGTGTTGCACCAGGAGGACACGACCAAGCGGTTGATGGGTATGAATCTAACTCTCGAAGCCCTAACCAGTGACCTAATTGGGATATAAATATGGGGTTTAGTTTAAGTGTATTCAACGGCCCTAATCGCTTGATCGAATAACTTAACCTAACTCCCAAAATAAAGCTAAAAAGATTTAAGAAAATACATATTAATAGGAAAAATCGAGTCGTTCGCAATCGCGGGCTCCGATCGCCCATCCGACGATTCAAAAATGTCGACGATGAACAATCGCACAAATGAGGCGCGATCGATCTCCATCGATCTCCCCAGCTTATAAGCATTTATAGTGACACAACATATTAAGGTTTGGATTGTGTATTATTGCAACACGAAAAGGTAGTTACATATGCATTAAGACAATTGAAGCCCAATGAGATGAATTATTATGTCCATGATCTTGAATTAACTACAGTAGTCTTTGCTCTTAAGATACGACGGCATTATTTATATGGAGAAAAATTTCAGATATTTGTAGATCATCAAAGTTAAAAATATCTTGTTGAACAAAAAAAATTAAATGTGGCAAAGAAGATGTCTAGAGTTACTCAAAGATTATAATATATATTTTATATGATTCGGGACAGTCAAACATAGTTGCAGTGCATTTAGTAGAAGAGCAAACTTATTTATGATGGATACGGAAGATCCAAATCTATTTTTACTACTTGAGATGGAGAAATTACCAATAGATGTTATTGCTTCAGTAGGAAAAAGCAACATTATCACAACGTACAATTAGACATGAATGGTGGAATGAAGTTCACGTTGTGAGTAAGTGTAATTGGGTCAGGATGATGGAAAAGATTAGAGAAGGAGAAGACCCCAAACTATATGTTGATGAAAGGGGTCTTCTAAGGTGTAATAGTCGGATTAGCATCCCCGATAGCAGAGACTTATTTGATTATAGGAAGCGCATTAATCACGATTTTCCATCCATCCAGGTACCACCAAAATGTATCACGATTTAAAGTATATGTTTTGGTGGCCATGATTAAAGACAGATGTGGCAGAATAAGTAAATCTTTGACTTATCAACAAATTAAGGCAGAACATTGGCAGTCGGGGGACTTTTGCAGTCATCACCAATTCCAAAGTGAAAGTGGGAAGACATTTCGATGAATCTAGTAGTGGGTCTTCAAAGAACACCATACAATCATGATGTCATTTGGGTTATCCTTGATAGGCTAACCAAATTAGCTCATTTCCTACCAATTAGAGTTGGTGAATCAATGTTTAAATTGACCCAGAAGTATATTAAGCATATCGTAGCATTACATGGAGTCCAAGTACTAATTGTATTTGATTGTGAGCCAAGATTCACCTCTCGATTTTGGAAGGAATTTCAAGAAGCTCTTGTGACTCAATTAAACTTTAGCAATGCATATCATCCTCAAACAGATGGCTAAACTGAAAGAACGATACAAAGACTCGAAGACTTATTAAGAATGTGCATTCTGGATTTTGGAAGGGACTGGGAGCAACACTTATCACTGGTACAATTTACATATAATAATAATTGTCATTGAAGTATACAAATAACACCATATGAAGCTTTGTATAGTAGAAAAATGTCATTCTCCATTATGTTGTTTGAAGTGGGAGAAAACTTATACTTACCTCAAATCATCGAGGATTCCAAAAAAATAATTCAAGTTGTACGAGATTGACTTTTAACTGCACAAGACAGACAAAAGAAATAATTTGACCCCAGACCTCGTGACTTAGAATTCCATGTTGGATAACATGTCTTTTTCAACGTAAAACCAGGACCAGAAATTAAAATGTTTGGAAGCAAGAAAAAACCTAAACCTCGATATAATGGCCCATTAAAAAACCTTAAGAATATTGAACCAGATGCATATCAATTTGCATTACCTTCGGGCATACATAATGGTATTTTATGTATCGATGCTCCGAGATATATTTACGAATTAAGATCAATCACACATAATTTAATTTGATACAGAAATGTTACAAGTATATCCAAATTTATCTTATGATGTTATTCCAAGTCAAAATCATGGATCGAAATGACAAGCAGTTGAGAAATAAGACAACTCTTGGTGAAAGTAATATGAAAAGGACGCTCCATAGAGGAAGCTACTTGGGAATTTAAAGATGAAATGGAAGATACGTATCCAGAGCTTTTCTGAGACATTGGTACTCGTTGGAATTATCGAGTCAATGTCGGTCTTGTAGTGTCTTTATGTATTTGGGGTTTAGTCCCACACCGCCTATCGGTGTCTTATGTCATGTTGTAAGTCCTATATAATAGCCTCTATGTGGATGAATATAATTGCACTAGTTCTATTTTTCCCCTCTTCTAACATGGTATCAGAGGTTTCGATCTGAACGCCAAAAATTTTTTTTTTATCCCGCGACCAAGCCCCAGCCCGACCTTTTCCTTCCGCTTCCGGCTCGCTGCTGGGGCTTCGGCGGCACCCTCTTCCCCTCGCTCCCGTCAATGGGATCGTATTTTGATTCTAGAGACGGGAGCGGGGCCATCTCCCGTCGAAATCGACGACGCTGCTGCCCTCTTCCATCGACGACACGATCCCGTCGTTCTCTTCTGCCATCGACGACGGCTGCTACTACCTCTTCTCCAGTCGACGCTACTCCAGATCTCCCGTCGAGCCATCTTCTTCCTCCGGCTGCTGCGCTTCTTCTCCAGATCTGCCATCGACTGTTGTCCTGCTGCTGCGGCTTCTTCTCCTCCGGCGGCTTCTTCCTCTGCCGATCGACGATCCCGTCGAGCCTTCTGCTCCGGGCCTCCTCTTCGCAATCGACGGCTGCTTCCCCTCTTCCAGATCTGCCGGTACGCCTCTTCCAGCCGCTGTTGCTTCTTCTCCGGCTACTGCCGCTGCTGTGCCGCTGCCGCTGCTGCCCCTCTCCTACTGTGCGACTGCTGTGCCACTGCAGTGTTGTTGTCGCTCCTGCTATGTTGTGCCCTAGTGTTGTTGTAATTTTTTTTTAGGTTGTGTTGTTGTCTTAGTAGTGTCTTCTAGTTGATTGGTGGACGATGGTTTCCCGTGCTGCTACTCTCTGGGTGCCGAGCTCTTTTCTTCCTCCCTTCTCACTCGCCGCTGCTTGAGCCTTTTCTTGCTCGCTGCTGCTTGAGCACTTTGCTCGCAGCCGCTTGAGCCTTCTGCTCGCAGCTGGCTTGTGTTTTGCTCGCTGCATCTCGGATCGTGGTCTTGCCGGCAACCGTTATCCATAGTTGTTCTTTTATGTGTTGTTTTGATTATCTTCATGCGAGTCTATGCCTTCATGCACGTGTTCCACGTGAGGGGGAGTGTTTGGGATGAAGGAGGCTCGGATGATCTTCCCCGACCTTTTGCCTTCGTTCCACACGGCCCCTAGGCTTGTTGTATGTCGATTGGTCGTGTGTTGGGGACGCGTCTGATGTTGGTTGTTCTAAATCTCAGCGGGTTGTACCGTGTGGGACCGTGTCGCGTGGGACTGTGTCGTGTGGGACCATTGTTGTGCGGATTATCCCCGACAGATTATCCCCGACGGATTATCCCCGGTTGCCCGGTTGATGATTTGCTCCACATCTTTCGTTCTTTGTCGCATGTTGTGTGTGTTGGTGATGTTGGTTGACCGGTTTCCAGTGAGTCTGCGTCGTGTGTGGGTCCTGCGTCGTGTGTGGGTCAGCGTCGTGTGTGGCTATGTCCCCGGCTTGATTCCCCGGTTTGGTTTTTCCCCCGGTGGCTCGTCTGATGTTTTGTCCCGCATCATCTACCTCCATTGCCGTTATTTGATGTGTCCAAGCTGAAGGGTCCCCCCTTCAGCTTGAGGGGGAGTGTTGGAATTATCGAGTCAATGTCGGTCTTGTAGTGTCTTTATGTATTTGGGGTTTAGTCCCACACCGCCTATCGGTGTCTTATGTCATGTTGTAAGTCCTATATAATAGCCTCTATGTGGATGAATATAATTGCACTAGTTCTATTTTTCCCCTCTTCTAACAGTACTCTTAAGCTTTCAATTTTGAGGATGAAATTTTTATAAGGTGAGTAGAATGCAATAAGCTGAAATTTTATTGCAATTTTTATCGTACTTGAAAACCTAATTTTAGATGTGAAATTGAGAAAACTAAGTCCATAATTAGATTCAGGACGCGAAATTACTTAGGAAATAATATTTTGTTTTACGAAAACGGAGCTCGTACAAAGAAAGTAGAATTTCGGCACAAATCGTTAAGAATTTGGAACATCTTAGGACGGATTTGGAAGCACGACGTCGAAAAAACCTTAGATACAAGGGTTTCAGAACCGGACCGGACATTGAACCGGGAGGAGAGGTTCAAGCTTTAACCGGTTGAACCGGGTCTAACTACATATGCAGAGACTGAGATATATAGTCTTGCAAAATAAATTAAGATAAGTAGATACCTGGTAAGGTCATAAGATATTTAACAACAAAAAATATTAAAAATTAGTCGCGACATATTTGTTTCAAACATTAAATCAACCGGAGACGAACCGTAGTAACTTAATAAATAATCAAAGTTATATCAAATATTTGGATAAAAATAATATACTAATATTTTAAGAAAATAATTTTAAGTAAATTTAAAAATAAAATATAATTCAAAAAATTATTTAGATGCATGTATTAAATTGACATCAAATATTATTAAAAAAATATAAGATATATATATATTTATATTAATATATATATATATATAATTTCAAAATTTTAATATCAAATTTTAAAATTAAATTAAGATTATAAATTTATAATAAATATGGTATATATTTATATGATAATTAATATGTATCATAATATGTATTGTAACAAACTAACAATACTAATATTACATATCTTTAACTACTATATGCAACAACTTGCCTTTGGTGCAACATTCAAAATTGTCAAATATAGCTTCATTCTTTTACTCCAATGACTTAACATATATTATGAAAAAAATGGAAATTCATAAAATATAATGGCTATTTGTGTAATTACACTATATCCATATAATAAAAATAATGATGGAAATTCATAAAATCCAAAAGTTTTTTAGTAGACCTCATACACCTACTATAGTAGGTAATTATTAGACTTCCTAGACCTACTTAAAATGATTTTTTGTTAAAATATAAATGTTTTTGAAAAAAACAATTAGAAAATATTAATTAAAATTTTTGTGCAGTCATTTTGAGTACTCATATGCATATGTTGTGGGCGCAATCGGCTTGATGCCCGCCGTAGCGGGTCGGGTACTATCGCGCTTGGTCGGGGGCGGGCGAAGCCCGCCGTCGCCGGCCGGGTACTATCGCGCTTGGCAGTAGGGACGGAGTCCCGTGCCTGTCACTCGTATTTATATAAACTAGACTTTTAAGTTACAACAAAAAGCATTCGACATAGTGGATATGTGCCAAAGTTATTCCCCTAGAGACCCAGGATCGATCCCGGGCGGCATCCTTTATTAATTTTAAAAAAACTAAATTAAAAAACATAGTTTAATCGCCGCCCAAGACCCGCCCGGTTAAGTTAAACTCGCTCCAGTTAGCGGTTTTACGGGCGAACCGGCTGGTTCACCGGTTCTTGACCGGTTCTTGGCGGGAGCGGTTTTAGAACCCAGACCGGACCACCTGGTGCACCGGTCGGCTGTCCGACCAATTGAACCAGCCGGTCCGGTTCGGTTTTGAAAATGTTGCTGGGGTAGGTATATTTACATTTTCATTTTGACGTCATGGAGAAAATAACGATCCGCGGAAGTGGGCGATGGTCGGAGGTGGTGAGCGGCGGCGCCACGTAGCACTGCTTACTAAGTGACGTTGCTTGAAAGTAATGTCTGGCTGCTGGCGCTGCGTCTCATGCTACGTGGCGCAATAGCATAGCATCAAGCGGTACTGTGTTGCGCAGTATTGTCCTGTGGCGCTACACAGCAACACTGAGCATGCCCACACACCACGCAGCGTGCGGCTCGCGCAACGCCGTGACACGCGGCATCTCCCGGCGCCACTTGTTGCCATCAGGAAGGCCCCATCATGGGCATGGTTTTTTTGAGTTTCTAGAATCTCTAGGCTCGGATTTCGACAATAGCAGTCTCAAAAGAAATAACATCAGTATACTCTTCATCATCTGGAGGAGTATCAAGGAGAGGAGATTCTGCACAACCAAAATGAGGTGGAGACACAGGCTCCCCCTGGATAATTGGCCAAATGCTCTTCAGAGGGAAGAGCACTATCCTTATCATTCTCAAAATTCTCAGGAGCTTCAAGGTGTTCAGGAGTCTTAGGAGTTTCCCAACCCTCATCCTGAAAATGTGGTATTCATTTGTCAATGAGAACATCAACTAAATCAATGGGAAACTCAGTGGGAGAATAATTGAAGCCATCCTCAGAAACATTCTCAGAATCATTTCCAATCTTGTCCTTGTTTGAAGTACTAGAGATTCTGCTAGGAGAGCAGGCATTCTCCCCCTTCTTGATTTTACTGGCAAGAGAAAGCAAGAACCACCTAATGATGGGAGATGAGGAGTACAACTGGGAAAAAGTAGAGATAGAGAAGGAAAGAGAGTTAAGTTGAGATTGAAAGAATTCACACCTAGTAGTGAAATGTTGGGAGAAAGAAACTAATTTTGCTCTCATCTGAGAAGAGATGGAGGCAAACAAGGGTGTCAATGTACTTGAGTAAAAATTGTTAGAGGTAAAAGGTAATTGAAAAGTGAAGGTGGAAGATGACTGAAGAGAACGAGGCAAAGTAATAGAAACATCAGTAGAGGCTGGAATATCAGAAGAAGAAGGTGGTAAAGTAGAAGTTTTAGTAGGAGGTGGAGAAGCAACAATTTGGGCTTGATTAGGAGGATGTGGAGAATGTAGAGTGTCATCTCGAGCAATGGGGGAAGAAGAATCCAAAGGAGGATGAGAAAAGAAAGGTTTGTATTTGGGAATATGTCTGGCCCATTTAGCAAAGAGCTTAATGGACAGCCTCTTCCCATGAGGTATGTGAATCCCAGCAGAAATGCACACAGATGGAAATGCATGTAACAAAATCATACTTAAAATTCTTCCAAAAAGAATATATTTGTGCTGCATTTGGTGCTTTATCAATTTCAGTATACGGCTCCTCCAAGTAATCTTCTTCTTCAGAATTAGAATGCTCATTATGTGCAATTGAGCCCGAGGAATAACATCATGGGCAGAGATTTTACACAACATGACCTTGCCCACTAAGTCAGCTAGAAATCCATATTCTTTGGACACTTCAACCTTTTGTAGGTTGGGTGTTTTATTCCCAGAGAACTTCATCATCTTTGGCACACTTTCCACTTCTTCTTCAGACAAGTTTTCACCATCAGTTCTTGCAGGAAGATCAAAAGCTGCAGAAATTTCTTGTCCAGAAACCCTAACCAGGGTACCATTTATTGTGCCAGAAATGGCATCCTCTTCAGAGAGATCAACAGAAGAGTGAAATGCAGTCAACTCAGCGGCAAGAATTTTAGAACGAGTTGAGATCAGTTTAAACATTCCTTTTCTTGAAGAATACCATTTAGAAAAACACTCTTGACATTCATCTAAAATACTTTGATCCTTTTATGAGCAGCATAAGCAAGGAACATCCTTATTGCTTCCAACCTTATAACAAGAGTAAAGGTATGATCATAGTCAATCTCTTCTTCTTGTCTTTTCTTTTTTGATCATAATGCTTCTTATGATTCTTTCTTTTCTTCTGGACTTTATTTTTGTTCTCTTCTAGGCACTCAGGAGTAATGTGTCCAGGTTTCCTGCAAGCAAAGCAGATAATCTCTTTAGAAGGAGTCTTGTCATACCTTGGCTTGGTGTGACTTCTGTCTCTTCTTCTAAAGTCTTCATATTTAATCCACTTTTTGAATCTTCTGGCTAGAAGACCCATCAACTCATCATCATTAACCGATCCTTCTTCATCAGAGGCCTTGAGAGAATGAATTTCTCCTTTGAAGAGGATGGAGTTTTCTCATTTGCCTCATTTTCAGCTCTAATCTCTAACAGCATCACATATGATTTGAGTTTTTCAAGGAGAGCATTTGTAGAGATCTCCTTGTTGCATATGGTAATTTGTTGGTGGAACCGATGGCGATATTGAACCGTCGCGTAGTCCCTCGCAATGGGAGCGTGATCACTCAGTTGCTTGTACGTTGGCTCAACGGTTCGGTGGAGGAGGCAACATGGGAGGACCTATGGACGTTCCAAAAGCGATATCCGCATTTTGTTGCTCCTTGAGGACAAGGAACTTTTGGAGGGCAATGTGTTGTTATGATCTTAATGTTAACAAGTCTATTTTGGAGGGTATTTTTGTATTTTGTCTAGCTATACGACCATATAAATAGCTGGACTGCTATCCAGGGCATCATCGAAAAACTAAGTTGTGATTTTTTGAGTTTGTTTTGGACGGCTGAGCTGAGGGAATCTTTCCTCTCAGTTTCTCCCTGTTTGATCATTCCGTTCAGGGCCTTGCCCTTACGAAGATCCATTTGCCTGATGTCAATCCCTGTTAGTGTGATTTCATGTTTATTAATCTATATTTGGTGCTCGCGTTGGCTTTTATCTGCTTGCATTGGGTCTATCTATTGGGTATTCATATCAAGCTCGTGTGACCTCTGCCGATTCAAGATGAATTTGTCTGGTTATATCGGCTCCTTTGAGAATGCCTTTGTGAAGCAATTTTAGCCGGATTTGTGTTTACATTCTAATTCAACTTGCAGCTAGCTTGATAACGTCGTCCTTGTCGTCAGTGGATGAGCTAGTGTAGACAATGCTAGTTGACCTCTACCATCCGAGACGTCAAAAGAATGTAAAAGAGCAAAAAATTGAGAAGCGCAGATTTGACAATAACTTTGGAGTTGATAAACGAAATACATTAATAATCGATCGGGTGGACGGGTTGGTAAGGAATAGGAGGCGTACATGATGGGAGTGAGGCCAACGACAAGGACAGAACCTTGGGAGCGGCGATAGGAAGAGCTGAGGCGAAGCTTGACGCAGTGCTTCACGAACGGATTCGAAGGGCTCGATAACCTCGCCGCGGAGAGCTTCTTCTTCCCCAAGCGGGGCGAAGGCAGCTCGTTCGAACCGCCGCTGCGGTTTCTTCCGGGGTCTGCGCGGGCCGTTGCGCTGAAGAGTGTTCGCAAGAACAACGCCATGGCTGCAGAGCGACTCGAACGAGCAAGGAGAACGTGGGGGCTTCTGCAGATTGCGGGAGCACCATCTAGCTTCCAGCCGAAGTTAAATTTCGAATTTTCGCCATTTTATCCTCTCCAAGGATAGGCGAATTTTTTTAGTCCAGGCCCTCACCAAGGACTTAGTGCCCAAAATGACCGGGCCTGAAAAGCCTGTCTGAGTCTAGCTTGGCAAAAGTCTGATTAGGTCTGGGCCTGGATAAGATCTGGTTCAGATCCGGGCCAGACCTAAAAGGCCTAAAAAGACTCTCAGTTTAACATAAAATCTGGCCTGTTGCCCGGCCCAGACCAAGCCCAGATAAAGCCTGGACATCAGGTCCGGCCTAGGCCTGGCACCTAGTGGGTCTGGCAAATATTTAGTCAATGCATGACATAGCATACAGGAACAATATTAATTAGTCAATGCTATATTATTAATGAACTAATTAATTAGTTGTTGTCATATTAATTAATCCATGTTATATAGTCGTTGGCTATATTATTAATATTTGTCATGCATGGACTAATTAAATTAGTCAATGCATGGCAACAACATGGACTAATTAATTATATAGTAGTTGGCTATATATTTAACAATGGACAATCTAAAACTGCTATATATTTAATAATGTTAATGGACAATCTAATTAATTATATAGTCGTTGGCTATATATTTAATAATATAGCCGTTGGACATTAATTAGGCGTTGGCCATTATTTTATATTATTAATTATATATTCAGTAATGTTTATTATATATTTAATATAGCCGTTTTAAATTATTAATTTATTAGTCGTTGCGGGTCACTCAGCGTTCTTTCAGATCGGGCGAACTGAACCGTCTTAGCCCGAGAGTGGGTCGAGTGCGCAAATAGTCACAGAGAGAACAGACATGTGGCAAGAGAACGTTTTTAGCGTAGAAAACCCAGAAAGGGTGAAATACCACGTGGTCGGATCTGCGAGAGCCAAATTTCACTAAGTGTTGGAGTGTTACAAGTAAAGTTGCGAGAACTGAGAGCGACAGACCGTTTCTCGTTACAGTTGCAGTTGAAGGAAAGTCACTGAGGGTGACAGATCACCTCTCAGAAAAAACTAAGTATTTTGTTGTCGCGGGAGGTCTTCAAGATCCGAAAAAGATCTTCAAGTGACGAAGGAGATCTTCGAATAACGAAGGAGATCTTCGAACTCTGAGGGAGATCTTCGAACCGCGAAGGAGATCTCTGAAGGAATTCTTCAAGGAGCTCTCCCGGGTGCAAGGTGTCCGATCCTTTCAAATGAGGGTTCAAGGTCGCTTTTATAGATTTGGTCGGGGGCGATCCGGTAATTTTGCCACTGTAACCATCTGACGGGCCGATCTTGATCGTTGATCGAGAACACACAAATCGTCACTTTCTGAATATGACGATTTCGCCCCCCGGTAAGTTCGGGCAGTTCGGCCAGCTTCCCTGACAATTTCTGATTACAACGTGCGAATCATGTAGTCTCAAGAGGGAAAGTGGAGTTAGCAACTGCGCGCACTATGAACTTTACAACGCTCAAGTGCGCGCAAATCAAGAGCACGTTACAGACTTAGCGGCGCTAAGTGCGCGTCGAGCATCGAGCGGGAGCATTATAAAAGGACGATAGGAGACGTGTGAGGACGACACAAGAGAGGGCGGCGAGCGCGCCGCGCGGCGAGGGAGGTCGGTCGGCACCGTGTACGCTACATGTGATCGCTCGGGTCGCGCGTGGCCAAGCGCGCGCATGGCACCGCCGCGCGTGGTTGTGCGCGGTATGCAGGGCGCGCACGGTAGCGCGCGGTCGTGCGCGGTACCGCATGGGCGGCGTCCATGCGCTGCGCGCGACCGTACGCGGTACCGCACGGGCCGTGCATTAACGTGTGCGTGCCGCACGCTGTTGTGTGCAGCACGCGTGTCGCGCGGTTGTGTGGTACCGCGCTCGGTACCGCGCGCGGCAGCACGCGTGCGATTGCGCGCGACCACGACGCGGTCGTGTGCGCGGTCGTGCGCGGTCGGTCGCGCGCGGTCGGTCGCGCGCGCGGTCGGTCGCGCGCGCGGTCGGTCGTGCGCGCGTTTGGTCGCGCGTGCGTGGTCGGGCGTGGCGTCGCGCGCGATTGCGCACAGTTGTTTGCGGAGATAGTGAGTTTGACTCTATTTTGGTTAAACCCACTTTCTCACTCATGACCTCATTATCTTAGTGGAAGAGTTGTATTTTTGTTTAATCGCAGCCCGGATTAGTCCATGCATGGCATAGCATACATGAACAATATTAATTAGTCAATGCTATATTATTAATGAACTAATTAATTAGTTGTTGCCATATTAATTAGTCCATGTTATATAGCTTGTTGCGGGTCGCTCAACGTTCTTTCAGACCGGGCGAATCGAACTGTCTTAGCCCGAGAGTGAACCGAGCGCGCAAGCAGTCACAGAGAGAACGAACAGGTGGCAAGAAGACGTTTTTACCGTGGAAAACCCGGAAATGGTGAAAAACCACGCGGTCGGATCGGCGCCGACCAAATTTCACTAAGTTGTGGAGTGTTACAAGTAATGATGCGAGAATCGGGAGCGACAGGCCACTCTCGTTACAATTGCAGTTGAATGAAGGTCTCTGAGGGTGACAGGCCACCTCTTAGAAAAAGTAAGTACTTTTCTCGGCCAGGAAGTCTTCAAAGTCCGCAGGAGATCTTCAAGCGACGATGGGGGTCTTCAAGCGACGAAGGAGGTCTTCGAAGGTTGAAGGAGATCTTCGGGTTCCGTAGGAGATCTTCGAATGCGGAAGGAGATCTTCGGGTTCCGAAGGAGATCTTCGGGTTCCGAAGGAGATCTTCGAATGCGGAAGGAGATATTCGGGTTCCGAAGGAGATCTTCGGGTTCCGAAGGAGATCTTCGAATGCCGAAGGAGATCTTCGAGTTCCGAAGGAGATCTTCGGGTTCCGAAGGAGATCTTCGAATGCTGAAGGAGATCTTCGGGTTCCGAAGGAGATCTTCGGGTTCCGAAGGAGATCTTCGAATGCTGAAGGAGATCTTCGGGTTCCGAAGGAGATCTTCGAATGCTGAAGAAGATCTTCGAGGGAATTCCAGAGAGCTCTCTCCAGTCCAGAAAAAACCAAGTCCTTTGAAATGAAGCTCTGGGGTTCCTTTTATAGCTTTTGAGGGTGGTTAGGGTGGTTATGGTGGTTAGGACGGCTATTCGCACGCCATAACTAATTTATGCGCTATATGCATATTTATCACGAATATGGCTATGTGCACACAAGTTTGTATAGTTTTTAGGATGATATGTATTCATATGACGGATATAGTTACGCGCACACCATAACCATACTATTTGCTAGTCGCAGACCGTATGCCCGCTTATTATGAATACGGCTATGTGCACACCAGTTTGTATAGTTTTGGGATAATATGCATTCATATGATGGATATGGTTATGCGCACACCATAACCATATTATTTGATATATGCAGACCGTATTGGAAGATTTTACTATTTACACCCCCATGTTGGAGAATTTTCACTATCTGCACCCCATGATGTGGAATTTTACTATTTGCACTCCATGATGTGGAATTTTACTATTTGCACTCCATGATGTGGAATTTTACTATTTGCACTCCATGATGTGGAATTTTACTACTTGCACCCCATGATGTGGAGTTTTACTATTTGCACCCCATGATATGGAGTTTTACTATTTGCACTCCATGATGGGTGGTTACAGGTTTAGGGAGGTTTAGCTTGGTCGCCCTCATTTTCTCCGCCGAATGAGGTGAGAGAGGTCGGACGAGCGCGTCCGTTGGTTAAGGGAGGCCGACTGGGGACGAGACAAGAGGGGCCGGAGAATGCGCCCGACGGCGAGGGAGGCCGACCGGCACCGCGCCCACCGCACGACCGCGTGCGGTGTCGGGCGATATCGCGCGCTAGCGCGAGATATCGCCAGCGCGATATTGCGCGGTGCCGTGCAGCGTTAGGCGTGCGGTACCGCGCGGTGCCGGGCGCGTGGTGCCGCGCGACGTTAGGCGCGCGGTACCGCGCGACACCGGGCACACGGTGCGGCAGTGCCGCGCGGCCGGGCGGCGTCGCGCGACCGTGCGCGGTGTCGCGCGGTCGTGTGGTGCCGCGCGGCCGCGCGCGGTGCCGCGTGGCCGCCGCGCGGTGCCGCGCGGTCGTGCAGTGCCGCGCGGCCGTGCGTGGTGCCGCGTGGCCGTCGCGCGGTGCCGCTCGCCCGTGCGCGGTGCCGTACGGGCGTGGTGCCGCGCGGCCGGGCGCGGCGTCGTGCGGCCTTGCGCGGTTGCGGTTGGCGGTTGGCGGATGTGGCGGTTGCGGTTGCGGTTATGAGCAGTTCGTTCCCCTCTTTTGCCCATGCTTCCACCATCTTAGTGGAGGAGTGGGGCTTTTTGCTTAACCGCACCCCAGATTTCTCTACATAATGTATGACAACCCATCATAGCTGTTTGCTATATTATTAATATTTGTCATGCATGGACTAATTGAATTAGTCCATGCATGACAACAACATGGACTTATTAATTATATAGTCGTTGGATATATATTTAATAATGGACAATCTAAAACTGCTATATATTTAGTAATGTTAATGGACAATCTAATTAATTATATAGTTGTTGACTATATATTTAATAATATAGTCGTTGGCCATTAATTAGGTGTTGTCCATTATTTTATATTATTAATTATATATTTAGTAATGTTTATTATATATTTAGTATAAGTGTTTTAGATTATTAATTTATTTTATATTGTTAAAATTTAAAAAAAAAACTATAAATAGAGTTGGTTGTAGGACACGGATACTCTCTCTTATTTTACTTATTTATTTATTTTTCTCTCTTTTCATCTTAAATTCCAATTCATTATATGGCGCCGTCAGCCGGCTCCGTGCTTGAAATCGTCGAGCATAAACATAGTGCTCCAGTTTGGAAGCACTTTGACAAAGTGCGTGTCGGCAATGATTTTAAAGCAAAGTGTCGACATTGTTCGAAGTTGCTGACGGTGAGCGGAAACTCCACACTTGTGCGGCACATCAAATCATGTGTTGCAAAACAAACTCCGGAAGCCAGTCAATCACAACTTTCAGCCAACGGACAAATCTGGACCTACGATCAAATGAGGCAACGAGAAGCGCAGATGGAGAACATCATTGTGCGTGGTTTGCCGTTTAATCACTACGACAATGCCCGTGAAACTGCATATATTCATCGAGCTCTCCAACCGAAATATCATCAAGTAAATAGAACTATAATAAGACTTGACACATAAACCTTATATGAAAGCAAAAAAAAGATTTAATTAAATATTTTGAAAATTTAGAAAGTAGAGTTAATTTAACGTGCGATATTTGGAGTAGTGACATGCAATTAGGACTTTCTTATATTTGCATTACATGTCATTGGATAGATCTTACATCATGGGAGCTATCCAAACGAATTATTTATTTTACTAGTTTTGAAGTTCCACATATCGGGCAAGTAATTTATCAAGTGATTATGAATTGTACACGTGAATTTAAAATAAAAGATAAAATTATAAGTATTTCTTTTGATAACGCTACAAACAATACCACAGCAATCGAAAATTTAAAAAGTGATTTAAAACCGATGTTAAATGGAGTCTTTTTTTCATACTCGTTGTGTTTGTCATGTTTTAAATTTAGTTGTTCAAGATAGTTGGAAATTTATAAAGTCTTATATTAATAAAATTAGAATTATGTTACAATATATATATAGTTCTAAAAAAAGACGACAAGATTTTAAGAAATTTGTAATAAATTATGGAAAAAAAAAATTTTAAACCAGAATTTGACACATCAATTAGATGAAATTTCACTTACAAAATGTTAAAAATGGTTGTACGTCAAAAATCACTCTTAATGGAATTTTATTCAACAAATACTATTCATGATCTACATGATAGTGATTGGGAAATAATTGAGAGTTATATGAGTTTACTAGAATGTTTTCATAGAACGACTATTTATTCATGATCTTCATGTTCGGATCGCAGGTTTTGGTTTTGAAGTATTGGAATTCAGTCAAAACCAACATGTTTTGATTTTGCTTGAATTCCAATTTAGTTGTTCGACTGCAGAAAGGTTTTGAGTTGTAGGAATTAAAATTGGCAATTCTGTTGTTAACTATCTCATATATAGTAATAATAATCCGATGATTTTGGGTGCGAAAACGAAATCATCAGGTTTAGGCATTTTGATTTCACTATAAAATTAAATCAATATTAATTCCTTCCAATCAGATGCTGGTATGTATTAGCAAACAAAAGCTTCAATAGAGAAAAAACTCAATATAAACTGCTGTTGTAGAAGAACAGTGAACTGCTGTAGAAGAGCACCACCCTCTCTAAAATTAAATCAATATAAGAAGCAATCAGTGAGCTGATGTAGAAGAACACCACCCGCTCCTCAAAGTCTTCGTCACAGAGAAAAAACTCGAAGACGAAGACGCAAAGAAATGCCTTGACGAGGAATAAGGTGGCGACGGCGAGGGAGGAAATCTCCGGCGGCTGAGCTCTACGGCGAGGGAGGAAGTGGCAGATCTCGCGACTGGTTCGACGCTGTCCAAAACCTAGCAAAAACTGAGGGAAGGCATGTTTTTTGGGGCTATGTCAATTTGAAAACCCATGGTTTTCCAGTAAAACCAAAACCAAAGAAATTCCACCGATCTGAAGTACCATAATTGGTCTTATTAATAGCCAAAACCAAAAACCAGGGTCCATTTTCAATGAACCAAACGGACCCTAAATAATTCTAAACAATATTTATTTTGGCGACCGGTAATCGAAATAATGGAGACAATTTTTAAAATATTATAGAGAAATGTCGCATATGTTTTCATGTGTTGCAGCTTTTAATCCTTTATTAGGTGTATCAGTAGCTGAAAATCTTTTAGAAGACATAAATAACTACTTGCACTTAGATTTAAATAGTTTGGAATATGAAGATTTAAATATTTCAAGATTTAATACAATTTTTACAGATTTTTATGATTATTATTATGAATTATATGGTTCAAGTCCGCGAAATGATATAACACGAGTTCAAACTACGGATGATTTTAAAAATATATGAGATTACGTCTAGAAAAAAATCACGAACAAGTAGCACATTAAACGAGTTAGGATTATATACTAAGATATAATTTCGAGAATTTACGAGTGATATAGAAATAAAAAAATTTAATTTATTAGAATAGTGGAAAAAAAACTAACACATATCCTATTTTGGCTTTAATGGCATACGATATACTAACTGTCCAAGCTAGTACAGTAGCTTCGGACTCTGCTTTCTCTTTAAGTGGCAGGGTTTTGAACGAGCGACGGAGTCGATTAAACGAAGAGTCGCTGGAGATTTGTATCTACTACATGGATTACTTGGACGCGCTAAATTAAGAGAGAGCAACATATATCTTTTATTGAAGATAACGGATCAGAGGTCGAAGAAGAACTAAGTTCACTAAATTTGGGCAATGAAGACTGATATTTGATTTGAGTATTGTGATGTATTTTACATTTCTTTGGGGTTTCCCGCCATACCGTGGTTATTGTGGGTGGGTGGGTGTGTGATGTGAGATTTTATGCGCTTTGTATGTTTGGGTAGTTTTTTTCAGGCTTGGTGGGCGACCCATTTATGTAGTGTTGTAATAAATCTTTATGTGAAATACAATATTATGCTATCAAATTTATATTAAATTTGTTGAATTAATTAATTTATAATGCGTAGTGCTGTGACTATTTTTAAAATCTGTAGCTAACTGGGGCTATATTTTATAAAAAAAATTGGTCGAAAATTGTAATCAGGCCTGGGTCTGGGCCCGGCCTGGCAAGGGCCTGACAAACAGGCCCTACCAGACCACGTACTCTTTGGGGGAAGGGCCTAGGACCGGCCTGAGCCTGGCAAAAGCAAGGCCCAGGTCTGGGCCTGGACCATTAAAAGCCTGGGCCTGATAGGTCCATACCTGAACTGGGCCTACCAGACCTTATGTGCACGACTAACCAAGATCATGGCGTGATTTTGACACGTATCGGGTTGTTATATTTAAGTTCTCGAGAATAAGAAATGGTCTTCCTCTTCGCGCCAGACAACCGATATTTGATGCGTTAGTTTTGCTTGAAATGATCTCAACAGCGACGGTGTAAACGGACCAACCCTTAGCTCCATCGAAATCGTGAGAAAACATGGAAGAGGTCAGCGAATCAATCTATCTTTATTTATCGGTAAATAATGAATAGCAAAATATACCTATTTTCTATATAATTTTGTATAGTTTTATTAAAAATTTGTAATATTTCTTGTTAATTATTGAATAAATAATTTATTTTTTTCTTACATTTATATATTTATATGTAAAAAAGAATTATTTAAGTATATATTAAATAAAAACTATATAATAAGTATGTAAATATTTATGTAAGTATATACTAAATATATATTTAAACTATTTAAATATATATATATATATGTAAATACGAGTGATAGTGTACGGGGGGCCCCCCGTGCCCCGCGCGACAGTACCCGCCCCGCGGCGTGCTTCGCCCGACCCTAACGGCTTGCTTCGCACACCCCCGAACGGCGGGCTTATTTTAAATTTTTTGTTTAATTTATTTTTTAAATATTTAAATTTAATAAAATTATTTCAGTTTTTTGCATTTATTTTTTAATAATTGTTTTCATTTTTAAAATTATTTATACATGATTTTATTATAATTTTTCGAAAAAAAATCTACGCAGGTGGTCTGCGAATAGCCAATCGGCGCAAAACTATTTGGCTATTCGCAGACTTCGGTGGTCTGCGAATAGCCAACCAGCGCAAAACTGACAGGCTATTCGCAGACCACCTGCGAATAGATATGATCGTTTGGATCTTGATCGGATGGTTCAAATTTGCCTGATGGGCCTCCATGTTACACCAAAACAGGCTTACATACATCTTTGTATATATAGTATAGATTTATTAAATAAAAACTAAAATATATATATTGAGTTAATAAAAATATGTATTTTAATGTATTATGTTTTTTTCTATAATTATAGTTAATATGTAAAACTAAATCTGTAAATATAATATATATGTATATGTTCTTGTGTTTACAGATAAGCGCGCTTGGCTGAGTGGAGAAGGATCTTGATGTTCTCTCTACAGTGGGGGATTGAAACCAGGGCACTTCCAGTTTTGCCTAGATTTAATCTCGATGTCCCATCGATCAGCCTTCCTTCCCGTCGATCGAGCCAGCTTCCCGTCGATTTCCAGAGCAGCTGTCCGCCTGTCCCGTCGATCCTCCAGAGCCCTCCTTCCGATCGATCGAGCCGGTGTCCCGTCGATCGACCCGGTGTCCCGTCGATCGACCTAGTGTCCCGTCGATCGACTAGAAGTCTTCCAGCCTGCCAGCTCACACCTCCTTCCAGCACCTTCCAGCCAACTGTCAGTCAACCGCCAGCTCACACCACCTTCCAACTAGCTGCCAGTCAACTGCCAGCTCACCTCAGTCAACCTTTAGCCCATCACATTCCAGAAAACTTCTATCTACACCCCTAGCTTCCCCAACACACCAAAATATTCTCTATAAATAGAGGTTTACCCCCTCACTAATTCTCCCTCTTGGATTGCCCATTTTGGGGCGATCTTCCACCATCTTTTTCCACCTTAGTTTTTTGTATTTTTATTTCTGTTTGTATTTTCTTTTAAATTGTTGTAATGTTTTTTATTTCTTGTAATTTTTATTTCTTGTATTTTTATTTCTTGTAACCCCTTTATTATGACAATAAATAAGTTTAGTTTTTATTTCGCGCATTTTCAATTTTGTCCTGCTTTTTAATTCGTAGCGTAGTTTCAATTCTGCAATTTTCTTTTTACACAGCAATTTTAATTATTTGCTTAGCTTTATTTTCCTGCAATTTCAATTATGTCATGCAATTTTAATTCCTAGCTTAGCTTCAATTCCTGCATTTTTCGCATTTTTTTTCTCGCTTTGGTTAGCAATTTATTTATTGCCGTAATTTTGGTTTTCGTTTTAATTCGAATTTATTCGTCTTCGTAACTTTCACTCTTTTTCTTCCTTGACGCGGAATCGAAAGAGTCGAATATTACTTTTTCGTTTATTTTCGCTTTAATTCGAATTTTTGTTATCTTTATTTTCACTTTAATTCGAATTTATTCGTCCTCGTAATTTTCGCTCTTTTTCTTCCTTAACACGGAATCAATGGAGCCGAATATTACGTTTTCATTTATTTTCTATTAAAGCTTTGTTTTTTCCTGTTTTTCGCTTCGATTCGAATTTATCCGTTCTCGTTAATTTTTATTCCTAGCTTAGTTCAATTTCTGACTGCTTGCAGTGCAATCAAGGTAGAGACGCAAAATCAAAGTAAAGACGCAAAATCAATTCATACTGGTCTGTCAACCAGTAATGATTCGCAGCCAATTGCGCCAAAATGTGCTAAGTGTGGTCTTCCGCATCAAGGAGAATGCCTCAACGACGCTTGTTTCTATTGTCGCCAGCCTGGCCACATTAAGAAAAACTGCCCAAAGTTGACAAATAGACCTTTACTTCCAACACCGCAGCAGTTATATCACATGTATGCTGAGTCTTTAGCATCAACCCCTGCACTGGCACCTGTACCTACTCTTGCTCTGACTCCTCCTCAAGATGTTCCAGAAGAACACTTGATTCAGCCTCGCGCTTTCAATTTAGAATCTTATCATAGGAAATGAATGTTATAAATAAGTAGTTGTTGTTCTTGAACATTTAGGTATATTACGAACTGTTTGCTTTAATATTTGGGTTGTCATTAGTCTTGTGGGCTAAATAATTATGGGCCGCTATTTGTAATTTGGACAGTTGTAATTATTTAAGTGGGTTGCTATTAAGAAATTAGGCTGGAATAGTGTGCTTATATTAATAACATGTGGAGGTATTTGACTTGGCTGTTTTTGCCTTGTGGTTGACACTTGGCCGGTTTTTAAGTGTTGGTTGTGAGCATATGGATCTGACAACTAGCTGTTTTAGTGTTGGCTGGAAGTGTGATGTGGGCTTATATCATAGGTAGCTGGTTTGGGTTTGGTTTCATCCTACTGCTAGCAGCTTAGAGTTGTTGAGACTTTGAATTGTTTTGACACTTGGCCAAGCCAAGTATTTAGCTGAAATGTTCCTTGGAGCTTTATTTGGTGACACCTCTTCATATTAAAGGGTAGTTTGGTCCTATTACTACAGCTGACCGCTTACTGTGCATTATAAAAAGAGCCCAAGGCCCATTCCTTCTTCCACGCTCGTCTCTTCTCCTTCTTCCTGATTGCTTCTCCCTCTCCTTCTCTCTTTTTGTTGGTGACTACTGCTACTTCTGTGTTGTTGCTTCTGTGTCGCTACTTCTGTGTTGTTGCTTCTGCCGTCGATGGTGCCCCTGTTCTGTGTCGTCGACTGTGTCGCTGCTTCTGCCGTCGAGTGAGATTGTGTCGTCGATTATGCAGCGAACTGCTTCCTCTTTCTCCCATTGATAACTCATAATTTAACTTAAATTACTATTATAAATTATTAAATTATATATATATATAAATATCTATTTTTACCTATTAATATATTGTTTTTTTAATTTTAATTAGTTCGTCTCGTAAATATTTTGCTAATTTAGTTTACTGTTATTTTGGAGGCCTGGGAGGAATTGTTGCTCGTCCAATACAAAATCCCGCTGAAATTTCATACAAGCCGCCACCTTTCCATGCACATGAATGTGTTCTCCCATGCAATATTATCCTCTCTTCAATTCCATTCCATGCAACTAGCATCATTTCTCCAATGCATGCAATATTTTATGTTTATTATCGAATTACTAGTAGTAGTATTATCATTATAAGTATTACTATTATTATCCATCCAAATATAGCAAGCACACATATTCCATTGGAAACATCCGGTTTAATTCCACATTTAAAGTCTATTATTAGTATTAAATCCATATCAAGAGTTGGTCGAATTTACATCTCTTCCTTCTCTCTTCTAAATATAGCATGCACTCGCCTTTGTTATTTAAATTATTCATGAAATAATGCAGCCGATTTCTTTCTCCCATGCAATTCACGTGAAGACCAAATATGACAGCCAATCAATGCCTCTCATTCCAATAATAGCAGCCCACCTACATTTTTTTATTTAGGTGAAAATAGTAATTCAATGTTTATTTTCTCAACTACTAGTCGCCCAACTCATCTCCTTTAACATTGCCGGTCAACACTTTTATTCCAAAAATATCATCCTCTCATCCCTCTCTCCTCTCCATCTCAACTCACGATTCAAAGTTTCAAACCATGCAGCCCACGTTTTTCTCCAATCTTTATATGTTCCCGGTCAACATTCACTATTCTAAATATAGCCGCCAACTCCTCTTATCTCCCATTCAATATAGTCGTCCCTTTTTCTTCTCCTCCACCCATGCACCATCATTTTCTCCCCACCTCTCATTTCAATTATAAATAAAAACAACCTTATAATATATTATTATTAGCATTATTTTATGTTCTAATAAAAATAGTCCACTCTCTTTTTCCTCCTTTCACACATCATGAATACACCAAGTCATATTTTAATATAAATGCAAACCTTAATTTTTCAAAGATCCCATTCACATGATTTCACACTCATGCACATGCCACCCACCTTCATCTTCCCCTCCCCCACTTCATCTATAAAAGGAGCATGGCACGAAGGGATGAGGAATCAACTCACAATAACCAACCAAGCAAGGATTTGTGTAACCAAGGAGAGAATGAAGAGATGAGAGTTTATTTGAGAGCTTGTTTCCTATGATTTTTTCTTAATTAAGAGTTTATGTTTTGAATTTTGTTGTTTTAATTAGCTTGTTTGTATGGTTTTAATTCTCAACTTACAATTGTAGTGTTTTATTCTCATATTAATATTAATGTTCATCTCACTTTTTGTAATTTCTTTCCCCACTATGTGTAACTAATTTCCCACTTAGTGCTTGATTAGATAATATTGGGATGAAGATTTAATCATAATCTATCATCTCTAAATCTTACAAAATAACGTTTCGATTCATTTCCGATTAATTTTTTATGCGAGTTTATATTACTGGTATATAAATGTTATGATCCGATTTGCGTCCTATTAATCAAAAGGTTCAAGGAAGCTTTAGATCTCTCGGAAATGAAGGGCCTATTATATCTTCTTTGAAAAAAAAAATATAACTCCTTTGGTTTTTTGGATTAATGTTTTTGCAATTTTGATTTATTTCAAATCTAAGAGATTTTATTTGAAGTAGTTTAAAATTAGGCGGTAGTCATCTTTAGCGAGTGATTATCGTATTTTTCAATCCTCCAATCGAAACGGGATTTTTTTTAGATTTAGAACATGTCTTTTGAAATCGGATTCTCAAGAACATCTAATCAAGTGCTAAGGTTTTCACTCTTTAACTGTTCTTTCGCTTATGTGTTTTTTCTATTTGCAACTTTCAATTTTCTAAAAAATCAAATCCACTTTTCTTTCGGTGAATTAATAGAATTTTGCGTGAGTACGGTTACTCGACAGGCCCCGGGCATATACAACATTTTTCCTATACTACATTTCGATAGGTACACTTGCTTACATCGGGATTTAGTTCGGACGAATTATTTTAGAACGAAAATACCCCATCACCCATCATCTTTTTCCTTCCGCTGTAAGCATTCTTCCTTATGATTGAGCTTAATAATTGTTGTTTTCTCGCTGTTTTTGCGGAGTGTTTTAGCCCATGTTTTGTAGGCTTTGCTGGACAACACTTTTGAGGGGACGGAAGTCCATTTTGGAGGCTGATTTAGTCCATTACGAGACTATTTTATGGCTGTCCGGCAAAGTGTAAAATGTAATAGTAAAGTTGATATTTTCGACGTTTCTGACGTTTTTTTTTTGCGAATAAATTTTACGATTAGAATGGGACGCAACCCAGTAAAATGTGTACTATTTCAGTGGTTTCTGCAACCAAGGCCGAATTGGAGGATACTGAGGGATGACGTTTCAGGACAATCGCAACATGAACACCGAGACGAATAAGGGAAATGCTTTGAGTATTTTATTTTTGAAAATTACGTTTATTCAAGTATTTTCATTTTCTATTCGTATTTGAAAACACTGCATGTGCATATGAATTTAATGCAATGATTTATCACTAAAATAAAAGTGGGCGAGGGCAAATAAAGCGATACAACTATCTGAGGGGTTGATTTTAATAATTAACATTTGTTTCATAAAATTACAGATTAAACAAATTGGCATAGGGGAATGCAAAGGTTTCAAATCATATGATGTAGTAGAGATCTACGAATGGATTCACCAGTAGAGGTGAGCCTACGGGAAGCCCTTAAATAGGAAGCCCTTAAGTGGGTGGTGGCCAGCAGTTGCATACCAGAGCATTTTCCCATTTTATGAAACTAAAAAGGGTTAAGGGGTGAGTTAGTGAGTTATTATATATATGTATCAAAAGTATAAATTGTTTGTAATGTAAGCATATTGTTAACCTCCCATTTTCTTGCATGTATAACTATTTTTCGAAATACTGTCCTCATATAGTCATAATTTTTATGACTAACCCAGAGTGAACACATATTTTTTTACAGGCAGCAGAACCACCGCCAAGCAGGCTGTATAGTGTTTTGGCAGAAGAACTTGCAAACGTAATAATAGAAGCTCGGGATTGACATGGAGCTAAATGTACTGGTCTCACTTGTATTTTCTGTAATAAAGCTGTATAAATGTCGTACTGTAGTATGAAATAAAAGTTGTGTGAAATGTTCTTTGTACTTTACATTTTCAATGTGCTGCGACCATTTATTAAAACCTTAATCCAATTCTCGAATCATTTTGGAGAGCCCAAGAGTTTGGGTCTCTACAACTTGGTATCAGAGGTAGGTTTTCAATAACTTGTGTCGCAGATAGTACAAAGTCATAACACGAATAAACCTCTAAATGTCAACTTTTCCTAATATAGAAACCTGTCCAAGTATATTCTAGTCGACGCCGACAGACGACTCGCGAGGAACACGAAGTTCAACGAGGAACAAGATCTGAAGAAAGTGATAATGGACACCATCAACAACGTCCTTCTGAATTTGTGCTAGCAATAACAGAAGCATTGAAGTTAGTATTCCCAACGCTAGGTACGTTAGGACCCACAATTCCCCAAGCAGTTCTTAATCCTTAGTAACCTCAACAATAACCAATGAACTCTCCTCCTGATCTTCCTCCAGTAGTTGTAACACATGCTCCTCACTATCGCCAAATGGACTATGACCTGAAGCAGTTCATGGAATTGAAACCACCAACCTTCGCAGTAGGCAAATTGTCTTCAGGAGTTCACCAACTGGTTCGTATCCCAATCTGAGAAACGAGTTATGCACAACCAATTCTTGCGACTCGTTCAGGGGTCAAAAACGGTCCTACAATACGAGACGAAATTTTCTAAATTGGCATATTATGCCGAATCACTCGTGACATCTGAAGAAGATCGATGTCGTCAGTTCCAACAAGGGCTACAATACGACATTCGTAATTTACTAGTACCCATAGACAGTTTGGAGTACGGGAAGTTAGTCGAGCGAGCGCAACTAATGGAATTTGATCAAGGACAATCGCAGAAGTATAAAGATAGCGCAAAAAGAAAAGTGACCGAAATATCAACCCAAAGTGAAGTTCAAGGTAGAGACGCAAAATCAATTCAGACTGGTCTGTCAACCAGTCATGCTTCGCAGCCAATTGCGCCAAAATGTGTTAAGTGTGGTCGTCCGCATAAAGGAGAATTCCTCAACGACGCTTGTTTCTATTATCGCCAGCCTGGCCACATTAAGAAAAACTGCCCAAAGTTGACAAATTGACCTTTACTTCCAACATCGCAGCAGTTATATCACATTTATGCTGAGTCTTTAGCATCAACCCCTGCACTGACACATGTACCTACTCCTGCTCCGACTCCTCAGGATGTTCCGGAAGAACGCTTGATTCAACCTCGCGCTTTCAATCTAGAACCTTATCGTAAGAAATGAATGTAATAAATAAGTAGTTGCTGTTCTTGAACATTTAGGTATATTACGAATGTTTGGTTTCATGTTCTTAAATTAACTTTCATTTTCGAGGACGAAAACTCCTTTTAAGGAGAGAAGAATCGTGACGATCTAAATTTCGTACAAAAGAATTTATTTTATTCCCCAAAGATGAGAATGCAAGGTAGTACGATTTTTGTTTTCACTTTTTCGCGTTTTATTTTCATTTCATTTTTTTAAGAGTTGAGATTGCTTTAATATTTGGGCTGTCAGTAGTCTTGTGGGCTAAATAATTATGGGCCGCTATTTGTAATTTGGACTGCTGGAATTATTTAAGTGGGCTGTTATTAAGAAATTGAGCTGGAATAGTGTGCTTATATTAATAACATGTGGAGGTATTTGACTTGGCTGTTTTTGCCTTGTGATTGACACTTGGCCGGTTTTTAAGTGTTGGCTGTGAGCATGTGGATCTAACAGCTGTTTTGAGTGTTGGCTGGAAGTGTGTTGTGGGCTTATATGATAGGCAGTTGGTTTGGGTTTGGCTTCATCCTACTGTTGGCAGCTTGGAGTTGTTGAGACTTTGAATTGTTTTGACACTTGGCCAAGCCAAGTATTTAGCCGAAATGTTCTTTGGAGCTTTATTTGGTGACATCTCTTCATAGTAAATGGTAGTTTGGTCCTATTACTACAGTTGACCGCTTACTGTGCATTATAAAAAGAGTCTGAGGCTCATTCCTTCTTCCACACCTGTCTCTTCTTCTTCTTTTTGATTGCTTCTCCATGTCCTTCTCTCTTTCTGTTGGTGACTACTACTACTTCTGTGTTGCTGCTTCTGTGTCATTACTTATGTGCTGCTACTTCTGTTGTCGATTGTGCCCTTGTTCTGTGCCGTCGACTGTGCCGCTGCTTCTATCGTCGAGTGAGATTGTGTCGTTGATTGTGCAGCGAAATGCTTCCTCCTTCTCTCATCTTCTTTTTCCTTCCGATGTAAGCATTCTTCCCCATGAGTGCAACACAACTCGTTTTGTTTGAATTCGATGACGTTTTAGCGAAAGTGCCCATTTTAAGTAACGTTGCTCGACACAATGACCCTGTAATGTCGTTTTAAGTGAACGAGCTCATAATTGATTTTTGTCAGTTGTGTTAGACTCGTAAGATCCATACGAGTGCAATGCAACTCGTTTCGTTCGAATTCGAGGTCATTTTGTGAAAGTAATCGTTTTAAATAACGTTGCTTGACACAATGACCTCGAAATATTGTTTTGAGAAAACAAGCTCAGAAGTGACTTTATTGTTGGTTTGGGGGCGTTTTGGTCATTTTTGGGTTTTCCCTAATTTTGCCTATAAATAAGAGGTGTTTGAGTCCTTTTGTGTGTGGAGTTGTATTTGCACGGATTAGCCTCTTCTTTTTCTCCCCCACCGGTGATAGTGAATAGCTCCTCCCCGTGAACGTAGACGCTCCTCGCCGAACCACGTAAATCGCATCATACTTTTTGTTTGTGGTTGTGTGATTTTGTTTTCCATATCGTTTCACACAACAAGTGGTATTAGAGTCAGGTTGCGGTGCGACTTTTGATTTGGAGGCGTCGTGGTTCTCGAATTTTCAACCGAAAGAGGGTCATTGTAGTTTGGATCTCTTTTCATTTGGCAGAGGCGGAGCTGTAGATCTGGCCGCTTGTTTTGGAGGAGGCGACACCAACGAAAAAAATATTTGGAGGTATTCTTTTTCCTCGTGCGGCATATGCAACCTCCTTGGTTTCTGTTCAAAGAGAAAGCAGACAACACATCTATGGGGAGTGCTGAGCAAATAAAAAAAAAGACAGCAAAATAAAAAAGGATTTTTTTATTTCTTTCCTTTTTTGTTCTCACGTCGCAGAGAAACGAAAAAGGAATAGTAAAAAAAAGAACTTGGGGGGGGGGGGGGGGTGCCTTTCCTTATCCGGAAAAAGTACTGAGTTGGAAGTTGGAACTGAAAAAAAAAATTGTTCTTTGGGAGATTTTGGTTTCGTTTTATCTCCTTGGGGCGGTACAGGAGGGTAAAGGAAAAAAATGTGTTTTTTTGTCTTTCTCCTCCACACAGGAGTGACGATAGGCTGCCATCGTTGGAAACACCGCCGATCTGGAGCAGTTGTTCGGTCGTCACTGATTTAAAGAAGAGTTGTTTGTTTTCCGAGGAGGCAACACTCAGATTGTTTTGGACGTGCTCATTGTTCATAGTGGAGAGGTAATTTTTTCTATTGATTGGAGGGAGGTGAAGATGTAATTTTTCTTAGTTTTTTGTTGTTGTTGTTGTTTTTCCTAACTTTTGAAAAATTACCGAAGAAAAAAATATATATACAAAACTTTTTGGGAGTTTTCTATTTTTGATTTGGGATCAACTGAAAAAAAAAATGGGAGACTCCGTTACAGCTTCTTCATCTTCTGGGCGATGGAATCAATGATCCATCATACGAGTTCACTTTCGGTGAAAATTGATGTTACCAAATTCGACGGGAAAGGTGACTTTGGCATGTGGTGATGTGAGGTGATGGATGCATTATGCTTTTTAAATTTGGAAGATGTTTTTGATGGTGATGAATGTCCTGACGGGATGACTGAGAAAGCTTGGTTGAAGATGAATTAGAATGCATGTGGGTTGATCAGAAATTGCCTAACTCAAGAGATCAAATATGGGGTTATGTTGGAGACTTATGCGGGAAACCTTTGGAGGACGTTAGAGAATAAACATCTCATGAATAGCGTGGAGAGTCGTCTCTACATGAAGCATCGATTGTACCAGTTTCAGATGAGACGTGGAGTCTCGATTGATGAGCATTTAAATGAGTTTATGAAACTATTGGCAGATCTGTTAAATTTGGACGAGGATGTTGGCGATGAAGACAATGCGCTCCTTCTATTGAATTCACTTCCAGATGAGTATGAGAACTTCACCATGTATCTCATTCATGGGAAGGACTTAGAGTACAGTAAGGTGTCTACGACGTTGTTGAATCACGAGTTCCGTCAAAGGGATAAAGAGTCATCAAAAGTGGAGTCAGCCGAAGCACTTGTGTCTCATCAGGGCAGATCTGAGAAAAATAAGAATTGACACAAGAAGAGTAGTAACGATACTCAGAAGCGTGGCAAGTCACGTGGTTGTAGTCTTGGGTGCAATCAATGCGTATTTTGTTTGGAGACGGGTCATTGGAAGAAGGATTACCCCAAGTTAAAAGAGAAAAATTAGGGGGGTTACTTAGAGGCGAAGACAAATATTATTCAAGAGATTACTAATGGTGGTGAGTCTGTTGTTTCTCTCTATATCACTCCTCAATGTTTATTCACTGATGATTCATGTTGGATTATGAACACGGGATGTTACATATCACATTTGTCCCAATTAGAAGTGGTTCTGTACTTACAAGTCTTTGGATACTAGTGTTGTTACAATGTGCAATGATCATGCTTGTTGTACTATTGGTGTTGGGAGTATTCGTATTCGGATGCACGACGGTGCAGTGAGAGAGTTAACCGAGGTCAGTCAAGTTCCGTATATCATGAATAATTTATTGTCTGTTGGGGTTTTAGAAGCCAAAGGCTACATGGTAGTGATTGAGGCAGGAGTTCTGAAGATTAGTCGTGGAGCTTTGGTTTTCATGAGAGGAGTTCATCACCACAACCTATAATATCTTCAGGGGAGTATAGTTACTGGGACTTTGGTCGTTGCTGATGATTCTATGGATATCACTACTTTATGGCATATGAGATTGGATCATGCTGGAGAGGCTTCCCTCCAGGCTTTATCAAGACAAGGATTAATTAAGGGAGCAAGAAGCTGCAAATTGGACTTCTGTGAGCATTGCGTGCTTGGCAAGAAAACACGAGTATCTTTTGGGACAGCCATCCAATGTACGAAATGTATTTTAGAGTATGTTCACACAGATGTTTGGGGCCCGACAAAGATGACATTTTTTAGGGGGCGACGATATTTTGTCTCCTTCATTGATGATTATTCCAGATATGTTTGAGGTACACCATGAAGCATAAGAGTGAAGTTCTGGAGATATTTGTGACTTGGAAGAAGTGGATTGAGACTCAGACTGGCAAAAAGATTCGATATATCAGGTCAGACAATGGAGGCGAATACACATCAAATGCGTTCTTGCAAGAGTGTCAGATATCAGGTATAGAGCATCACTTCACTGTCAGGGAGACACCACAACAAAATGGGGTGGCAGAGCGCATGAACCGGACTTTGGTGGAAAAGGTTCGATGTATGTTATCTAATGCTGGGTCAGACAGGATTTTCTGGGCCAAAGCCCTTGAGTATACTTGCCATTTGGTGAACCGTCAGCATTCTGCAACTATTGGAAAGAAGTCACCAAAAGAGATGTGGTCAGGGAATCCTGGTAGAGATTATGTGCACATGAAATTATTTGGGTGTCCAGCTTATTATCACGTGAGAAATGATAGGTTTGAACCACGGACAAAGTGAGCGATCTTCATTGGCTTCAGGCGTGGAGTCAAGGGTTATAAACTATATGATCAAGTAAATAGGAGGATTCTCATGAGAAGGGATGTTACTTTTGATGAGGCGAGTTTGCTGAAGCCTCGGGATTCAGAGCAGGTGGAGATTTCCAAGCCAATCACTACTACTATTCAGAAGGAGTTTGATGTGACTCCATTTATTCCACCAGTTCCTCGCATTTCCGATGAGGTATATGATGAGACTGCTCATGAGGTACCAGGTGTTGATGATCGGGAGGTGGAGGAAGTTGAGGCAGAGGGTCAATGTTCAGGATTCTATTGCTAGGAGCCAGACCAGGAGGCAGAATGTCCCGAAGTCAGCTTGGTTGAAGGACCACATTGCATTTGCACTTACAACATCTGAGGCTGAAGCTAGTTCCGTATGCCAGTGCAGTGGGAAGTTTGATGTATCTTATGGTTTGCACAAGGCCAGATATTGCACAAGCTATTGGCGTGGTGAGCAGATTCTTGCATGATCCAGGTCGGGGTCATTGGCACGGAGGTATCTCAAGGGTACAATTGATGTTGACTTAGTATATGAGAGACAACATTCCAATTTTGGGTTGTGTATGAGTTACACCGATTCAGACTATGCAGGTGATATAGATAGACACAAATCTACGACCAAATATTTATTCACGTTGGCAGGAAGTCCAGTGAGTTGGAGGTCGACTCTGCAGTCGACAATGACTTTATCTACAACAGAGGCAAAATATATGGTAGTGACAGAAGCTATGAAGGAGACCATCTGGATGCAGGGCCTATTGGATGATCTGAGTGTGGAGCATAAGGCATTAACTGTCTTCTGTGATAGTCAAAGTGCGATTTTCTTGGCGACAAATCTAGTGCATCATGATCGTACCAAACACATCGATGTAAGGTACCATTTTGTTCGAGACTTGATCGAGACATGTGAGGTTCTTTTGAAGAAGATTGATACCAAGGAGAATCCATCAGACATGCTCACGAAGGTGCTTCCAGTCCAGAAGTTCACATATTGCAAAGGTTTGGTGAACGTTTGAGCTCAAAGGTTAGTGCCTTGAGGGGCACTTTTGAAGAACTACGCGTGGCTTGATCCCATTGGAGGGGGGGGGGGGGGTATGTAGGCAACCACCTTGGTGCAGCCGATTTGGTGTTGTAGTTTATTTTGTCATCTCATATTTGTTTTGTTTCAAATAAGAGATGAGGTGAAGATTGTTGGTTTGTGAGCATTTTGGTCATTTTTGGGGTTGCCCTAATTTCGCCTATAAATATGAGGCATTATGGTTCTTTTTTGTGTGGAGTTGTATTTGTATTATTCTCTTCTTTTTCTCCCCCACCGGTGATAGTGAATATCCCCTCCCCATGGGCGTAGACGCTTCTCGTCGAACCACGTAAATCACATCGTGCTCTTTTGTTTGTGGTTGAGTGATTTTGTTTTTCGTTTCGTTTCACACAACATTTATGACAGCTGTGTTAGACTCATATGATTCATATGAGAGCAATGCAATTTGTTTCGTTCGAATTGAGGCGACGAGATTAGATAAGCTCGCCTTCTTATCATTCTGCATTTGCGTCACAACAGATATTCCGAGCAACGATAGACCGACATTCAACCTTCTTCATATCATTCTTATCGGTCTTCGTGTTAAGGCGGAGGAGCACTCATACAAGTTCATAGTGACCATTGCGGCCGCTCAGTCTATAAGGTAAGCTTACCCTAGCTATAAAGGAGTGGAGAAGAAGTGCTCATTAGAGAAGCATTGCCTAGAGGCAAAAGGAAGAATGAAGGTCATGTAAGGAAGAAACCCTGCAAAAAAATTCGTGACTGCAAGCTATTGAAGGAATGGAATGTTGGGAAACTAGAGCATTGAAGTACTGCCCATTAGAGAAGTTGTAGTGCAATCGATGCATGATATTCGTGATGAGATCCAACAACCATGGGATCGGATGGGGCGACAATAGTTTATGCTACTAGGGAGTAGGAGTGTGGTTGTGGCCATTGGGAATATGGGGTGAAAATCGTCTGACTAGAAAAAAGAGTTTGATGTCATGAAATGCGACTCTAATCGACCGTAGGCTTCAGTGTTGGGAGGCGAACATTGTGGCGATCGGCGAGGGAGGGCGGAGGAGCAGACAAGAAGCCATCTAGAAGCGGTAGCGAGCGTAGTTAAGTAGGAGTGGGCTGTCTATAGTGTTCTTAAAGAGAAAATGAAATAAGTTTTTTGGTATATTCTTAAGAAAAAAAATGATATGCACATAATCATTAGCTCTGGTTGAGAGGAGAGATAATTCTTGGACAACAGCGGCCCTAGTAAAAGAGGATCCGGTTCCCCTGGAGCTTGTGCGGAAATTTCAGGTTGGAGTTCGCACGATCCCGCCGTGGTTGACGAGAGCCCTCCTATTATTTATATATTTTTTAGTTTTATGGAATTTTGGGGGTCTCGCGCCTCGATTGAACTCCACCATCGTGAACTCTAGGGGATCCGGATCCAGTAAAAGAGGCGTTTTTTTTTTCTTTCCTGTCATTGCTGCGCGATTAGAAGAAGACACCGACTTCCCGACTCCCTGCTAGTCTAGGGCAAGGGCGGCGTTCATGGAGCGGAGGTTTACTAAGCGCGGAAGGACCAATTTCCCATCCTCTCTCGCGAAGCGCCCCCGGCTGCCTCAGGCAAATTCCGATGCGGTAGATCAGCAGATCGCCGGAGATCGGAGCTCCTCCTCATCTGTCTCCGCCGTTATGGTTTCAGGTCTCCCCTTAGACTGCACGGTTCTAGAGCTCAAGTATCGCCTTGAGATGTACGGCTCCATCTCCCGCATCCGAATCGACCCCAACTGCTCCGGATATGTGACCTTCCGCTCTAATCAGTCTGCCGAGGCCGCCATTACCGCTTCCGTTGATCCCGAGCTCGGAATATCTATTCGATCATCAAAGGTAGTTACTCTTCTCGCCCAGCTTCTTTATCTTTTACAACGAAGTATTCAAGTTTTTGCTGATGAAATTGCTTGCTTTTATAACTAATGGCTATTTGCTGAAAGATCCCCGGAATTTCAAAATTATGCACTACAATGGAAATAAGGTCTTCAGATAATAGTTGGATTAAGAAAATGAGGGTGAAAACTGAGTTTCCTGAAACTTGGTGTGCCCGGCCGAAGTTTGTAAAAAGAAAACTCTTCGGTTGGGATGTTCCGTTTGGTCACCAAAACGGATAATCTGGTAAGATGGTTTAGGCATTAAGGTATGTAAGAGCCTTCATGTGAAGTCAGGAAGATGGATAGCATCTCATTACTATTTAAATGTAATCATACAAATATTTTGTCAGGTTTAGGCATATCATAAGGAGGTTAATGAAGACAATTACTTTATGATTGAAAGAAATGTATGATGGACTTTATATCGGGTTATATAGCTATCCCGCTACATGATCAGCTACACTAGGATCTGCATACTCCAATGTATAGGATTCGGCCGCATCCACAATCTAGGAAATATCGGATGGACGAATAGGAAATAGCCACACATCGTATGCAATGGTAATATGAGTACCAAGGATGTATAAATAAATGTAGCCGGTTGTGATATGGATTATGATGAATAAAGTATGGTAATTAACTTTGTTTTGATTGTAATTAACAAATAGCCTCTTCTTTGTCCTCTTCTCCCTCTCACCGCCACCACACCCGACGTCTTCTCCGACCATCGGCCAACGTTACAATTGGTGCTCCCGTTGATTCTCTCCCCCAAAATAGCATATGGAGGGTGTTGTGACAGGGACCATGGAAAATGCGCTTGGCACTCTGCATGAGGACATGTTAATGTGTTTGATTGCCGACAAGAGGAATTTATGGATTAATGAGAATCTATTAGAGATGAGGCGCAACAAGTCTAACAAGAATTTCATCAGGAACTTCAAAAGGTACACATAACATTACACCATTCTTTATCCTCTAACAAGAGTTGCACACATGTTCAAAGTATTTAGAAAGCTAGAAACCATGATACTGAGCTCAGTTTGGCAAGCCAACAACTTCAACCTCATCACTGCTTGATGTCCGAGGGTCACTGTCAGGACAATCATATTGCAGGCACATGGTCATTGCTACAAATAGGAATTTTCTACATTTTCGAAAGAGCAGAGCACTGCGAGGGAGAGGGAGAGAGCACTCAAAGCGAATGTCATTGCATTAAATGATAATTATTGGATACAACTTGGGAGACAAGCTTCCTCCTAACTCTTGGAAAGCTTCCTCCTAACTCTTGGAGGTTGGGTCATCCAAAGAGCTTCTCTCCAAAAGAGAGCCAAAATACCAAGGGATCCAAAGATGATCAAAGCACTCCTAGGTCCCTCCTAATATAGATGGAGGAAGGCACACCTACTAAGAAAACATTTACAAACAATATAATATAATCAATATTAAATAAATAAACCAATAAACAATTAGTACTAATTAATTAACTAGATCATTATTTAATTAATATTCAATTAATTAAATAATAGATTACTGATTAAATGAACACTCATGGAGGTCCCAGAATCACTTCCGCAACTCTTCAATAGTGTCATGGCTCTTTGAGGGTGTCACTGCTCTTTGACGTGATACTTTGGGCGTTCTTCTCTCGTAGATGCGAGCTCCGTCTGAGAGTAATCGTAACAATATGTCCCTCTTCAAATTAGACTTGCCTAAGGTTGAGTCCAAAATTTTGTCCCTTTGCCTCATACTCTATAAAGGCGACGAGAATAGATAGGCTCGCCTTATCATTCTGCATTTTGCGTTCACAACGGAGATTCCGAGCAACGATAGACCAACATTCAACCTTCTTCGTATCATTTTTATCGGTCTTAGTGTTGAGGCAGAGGACTCAAACAAGTTCATAGTGCAAGTGTACCTTATAAAGGAGCGGAGTAGAAGTGCTCATTAGAGAAGCATTGAACAGAGGAAATATGGAATAATGAAGGTCATGGAAGGTAGAAACCCTGCAAAAAAATTCGTGAATGCAAGCTATTGAAGGAATGGAATGCTGGAAAACTAGAGCGGTGAAGAACTGTCTGTTAGAGAAGTTGTAGTGCCATCGATGCATGATATTCGAGATGAGATCTGACAACCATGGGATTGGATGGGGCGATAATAGCTTGTGTTACGAGGGAGTAGGAGTGGGGTAGTGGCCATTGAAAAAATAGGGTGAAAATCGCTCGGTTCCACCAGAAAAAGAGTTCGATGTCATGGAACGCGACTCTAACCTACCGTAGGATTCGGTGTTGGGAGGTGGCGATTGTGGCGATTGATGATGGAGGGTGGAGGATCGGGCAAGAAACCATCCAGAAGGGGTGGCGAGCGTAATTAAACATGAGTTGGCTGCCCATAGAGTTTTTAAAGAGGAAATTATGAGTTGGGCGCTTTAACCATTTAACCATGGATGCTTAACAGGGATCATCGTACATCGTGAATAACCAAATTCCAATTGAAATGAAATCTTTAGGAGTAATCAATGAAACGACATCAATTCAATATTCGAATTTAGAGAGATATTGAGAGAGATCAAGAATTCTCACAATTTCTTAGATTCATGGATCAAATTTAATTCAGTGGGATCTTTCACTCACCTTTTTTTCCACCAAGAACGTTTTATGATACTCTTTGACCCCCGAATTTGGAGTATCCTACTTTCACGTGAAATAAGTTTTTTGGGATATTCTTCATAAAAAAATGATATGCACATAGGGCCTGTTTGGGAGAGCGGTGGCGTTAAGAAAAGGAGTGGTGACAAAAGGAGGGTATGAAAAAGAGCTTTTGGAAAATGTCAACTGCAAATGGAGATCTGTTTGGGTGAACTCATTTTGCAGAGCTTTTCAGAAAGGAGATGCACTTTATAAACTGTTTGAAAATCTCCGTTGCGGTGACTTTTTAGTAAAACGTTGAAATATTTGATGCAATTTTTTTTTTAAAAAAATAGTTATAAAACCATAATAATACTTCATTCATTAAAAATAAAAGTTGATAAGTACATTGAAAGACATGATTTTAAAACATGTGATGCAGGACGACGTGTAGGGTTTGCGCGTCTGTCGGCTATTTCTAGGAAACCCTAAATGCATGCAATGAAGAATTGAATGTTTTTGAGCGGGCGTTGCACGAACTTTAAGAAATGCAACAACTTAGAATTTTGTAAAGTACAAAATAACTATTTTGTTTTAAAATGAATTTTCTTAAAAAAATGGTTCAACTCTAAATCCGGGGAAAGAAGGTTCTCGCAACTTTCGTTCTTTTCCGTTTGTCGCAGCAAAACGAAAATCGAGAACTCCGGATACATTTCCGATTGAAGTTTTTGACGTAACGTTCGGTGACCAAATCCAGGCGAAAACCCGACAATGAATCTATTAACCTAAAGAGAAAATATAGACGCACACAAAAGGAGGAGGAAGAAATAAGTTACCCACGGAAAGAGGCGTCTTTCCGCAACCGAAGTCGACGACGATTCCGCGAGAAATTCCTCATCACCTTCGATCTTCCACTCCGAGGTTGTCTGCTGTCGCACATGGGCATCACATAATTAATTTACCCTCTACCTCACATGATGTGGTTCCACGAAATCTCTTCACTTAACTGCTACGGAAGCCACAAACCATTAACTCACTAAAGCAAAATTTAAGATTCAACATTAACAGAACTATTCATCTTCAACAAAACGGAAGCAACAAAATGAAATATCATCAAATCAACTCTCACAGAAGCAATCTCACACACACAAACAATAAGATCTTCTTACAGAACTCAAACCGATCGCCCATCCCCTTCATACGTACAGATCTCCCCCTTTTATATGGTTTTAAACAGGAAAAAGAAAAGAAATCGGAAGAAAGACCTTATGCCAACTGCTGGCGTCGTGGAAGAAGCGGCATGGTGGAGTTGGCCTCAACTGTCGGAGAGGTGGTCATGATCAGAAATTGAAGCCGGACTGGTCTCATAGCTGGAGCATTTCTGCGGGGGCTTCTCCCGGTGCAGCGCTAAAGTCAGGATGTGCGCTGGGAGCCCTACCACGAGCAGCGTATGCGGGGAGTTCCTCTGGCCGAATCCGGAAGATGGACCGGCTGGGGAGGCTGAACCGTCTCCTAGTTCCTTTAACAGATATATAGTGTATATATATGTGTGTGTGTAAATATATATATATATATATGTATAACGGAGAATACAATAAATGCTCCAAACATTGTTACGCACGCAGACGTGCAAAAATTAAAATAATAAAAATGCAAACTAAAATAAATTGCAAAATAACAAAATTAAAATGCAACAACTCAGGGTTGGCAGAGGTCCGAACGGGCGCGGCGTCGGGCACTTTTGCGTCGACCTGATCTGGGTTGGTCTCCACCAACTCTCCCCCCCTCGAAATCACTCATCTCTGGTGAGTGGTCTGATCGGTAGTGCTGTAGAAGGTCAACATCCATACGTTCAAACTCCTCGACCCAGACCCAGCTGGTCTCGGTCTCTGGTCTACCAACCCAACGAACTAAGTACTTCTGAAAACCACCATCAGTAGTGGTCACTGTCTCATAATCCAATATCTGCTCGGGAACCAAGATCTGTCGCGGAAGTCGGTCAGCGACTCTGGGAACTGGTCTGAAAGAATCACCTGGTGTCTCATGTGCAGCCTAAAAACTGTCAGTGGAAAACGAAAGAACTGCAGATGGCGTGTCAGTAACTGAATGATTGTCGGTGTGGCCGGAATGTGACTCATTACTAACACTCACCAACCCAGAAGAATCAATTGGAGGAGAATGCAAGGGAAAATCTAAAGACTCATGAGGATAATTATGGAATAAAGTCAGATCGGCTACGTTAAAAACAAGATTTGCTCCCCAAGCGGAATGCATCTCAAGTTCATACGCATTTTGCCCAATCCGCTTTACTACTCGAAAGGGTCCAGTTCTACGGTCAGTTAACTTATTTACGGTACCCGAAGGTAACCGTTCCGGATTTAGCCGAACCAATCACCAAGTCATCCACTTTGAAACTAGTAGCTCTTTCCGCTCAATTTCTTTATGCATATAAATCATGAGTGCTATGCAATTTCTGCTCAATTTCTTTATGCAAGTCATGCAAATGCAACACATAGTCATGCTCAAACTAGCTAGTCCTAAAAATGGGTGGCAGTGAGGCTAAATTTAGCGGCACTCGTGCAGTGTGACCATGAACAACCTCATTGGGAGATAAACCCTATTCTTTGAATTATTATAGGCTAATTAAGCGTGTGGAAGAATTAGAACCCAATTCCCCCGATGATCTCCTACCAAACAACGCAGTAAATTTCCTAAACTCCTATTAGCAACCTCAGTTTGACCGTCGGTCTGCGGATGATAGGCGGTCGAAAATAAAAGTTTAGTACCTAATAGTCTCCAGAGTGACTTCCAAAAATAACTGGTGAACTTGACATTTCGATCGGTAACGATAGTCTTAGGTATCCCTCAGTGCGCGACAACCTCTTTACAATAAATACGAGCAATATGTGAGGCGTCATCGGTTTTGTTGTAGGAGATGAAATATGCTATTTTAGAAAACCGATCGTCCACCACAAGAATGTAATCGCGCTTCCTAAAAGTGCGCGACAACCCAAACACAAAATCCATGCTAACATCATCCCAAGGAATACTGGGCACCGATAAAGGTGTATATAATCCAGCGGGCTGTTTTTTGCCCGTCACTACCTGACAAGTGCGGTAGCTACTGACGATATGTGCGATAACCCGCTTCATCCCGGGCCAATAGAATCACTCATTTACTAAGGCTATCGTCTTATCTCGTCCAAAGTGTCCACCTAAGCCTCCACCATGTAATTCCCATACAATGAAGTTTCGCAACGAGGTGTGGGGAATACACAGACGGGTTACACGAAACAAATATCTGTCTCGAATGAGATAATCTGTCTCATCGTGAAAGGGATCAGAGCGTATCGCATCATAAATTCCGCTAAAATCGGGACAACTAGAATAGTCGTCTTTGATACGCTCAAATCTTATCACCTGAGTACACATCTGTGATAATACGAGGGTGACTCGACTAAGGGTGTCAACAACCCGATTCTCCGTTCCCTTACAGTGCTTGAGAACGAAGGTGTACTCCTGCAAATATGATACCCACTTAGCCCGTCGAGGGTTCAATTTTTGCTGCGAATTGATGTAATGTAACGCCTGATGATCAGAGTGGAGGACAAACTCCTTGGGCAACAAATAATGCCTCTAATGACTCAACGTCTGCACAATCACATAGAATTCACGCTCATAGTTGGAATAATTCAGTTTCGGGCCTGAAAGCTTTTCACTAAAAAATCCAATGGGGTGACCCTCTTGACTAAGTACACCTCCTATCCCAACCCCAGAGGCATCACAAGATACCTCGAATACTTGACTAAAATCAGGGAGTCTCAAAACAGGTGCAGTGGACATCTTATCCTTGATGATCTTAAAGGCTCTAGTGGCCGATGACGTCCACTGGAAACTTCCCTTCTTCATACACTTAGTGACTGGCGCCATAATAGTACTGAAGTTCTTAATGAATCAACGATAAAATGTGGCTATCCCATGAAAACTACGGACATCGTGAATGTTCTGGGGTGTAGGCCACTCTCGAATCGCTCGAACCTTTTCAGGATCCATAGTGATGCCAGCGGAGCTCACTATATAACCCAGGAAAATAACAGACTCAGCCATAAAAACGCATTTCTTCAAATTGATGTATAGTAGGAGCTCAAAAATAGTACGTAGGTGAGTCAAATGCTCACTCTCAGTCCGACTATATATCAAGATGTCGTCGAAATAGACTACTACCAACTTCCCAATATATGGTCTGAAGACCTGAGTCATCATTCGAGCGAAAGTACTAGGGGCGTTGGATAACCCAAATGGCATCACAAGCCACTCATAAAGCCCATCCTTCGACTTGAAGGCAGTCTTCCACTTGTCTTTTTCGCGTATACGGATCTGATGATAACCACTACGAAGGTCGATCTTAGAGAAGATCGTAGCCCCAGTCAACATGTCCAACATGTCATCCAATCGGGGTATCGGGAATCGGTATTTCTCTGTGATCTTGTCGACAACACGACTGTCAACGCGCATACACCAAGTACCATCCTTTTTCGTGGCAAGGAGGGCAGTCACCGCACATGGACTAAGCCTATGGCGAATAAAGCCTCTATCTAATAACTCTCCAATCTGCTTCTGCAGCTCCTCGTGGGCGGTATGATTCAATCGGTAATGCGGTAAATGAGGGAGGGAGGCTCCAGGAACAAGGTCTATTGCGTGCTGAATACACCTCATGGGAGGTAACTCAGTCGGGAAGCTCATCAGAGTGTAGATCATGGAACTCCTCTAAGAGTCTCCTAGCAGGTATAAGAATAGACTCATATATCTCTGATAAATCAGATGCCTATAAAACCACTAAGGCATAGTAAAATCCACCGTCAAAACTCTTTCGATGTAACTCAGTACCTCGTATAATGCCAAGAGTCTTCTTCCTTTCAGTGGGAGGAAGAGATTCTTTCGCACTACTACTCGCGCGGAATGACCGTGCTTTGGGTCGCACCGGGGTCAACACTACTCTCTTTCCGTCCAGTAGAAAGGAGCAAGTATTGGACCTGGCATGTATGGTGACATCCCGGTCGTATAACCATGGTCGCCCAAGTAATACGTGGCACACATCCATAGACATAACATCACACCAAATCATATCAGAGTACGTACTGATAGTGATGGGCACTAAACATCTCCTAGTCACCGATAATGTGGTCTTGGTAACCCTAGCTACCTGAAATGGGGATGGGTGCGGCTCAGCAGTGAGTCCCATGCGGGCTAAATCTGTCTCAGCTATCACATTCATACAACTCGCGCTATCCACTACTAAACGACATATTTTCTCCCCAGCCTTAAAGTAGGCTTGGAAGATGTTCGTCCGCCAATAATCGGTTGATTCTTGCGGTGTAGATAACATGCATCTCACCACTAGAACGCCGGGTTCTATCTCCTCATCACTAGGCGTACCGTACACTTCGTCGTTCAAAATATGTGAGTCCCTCTCGACTCCAGCTTCTTCTACAGGCTTATCCTCCTTAGTCACCTCATGAATAACTAACGTGCCTTTCCTCTTGGGACAATCTCTCGAAGTATGGCCCATCTGCTTGCACTCATAACATCGGATCTGTGAAGGGGTCACAGTTCCCATGGGGGACTTCCTTTTCTGATCTCTCGTGTAGGCCGAGGTAGGCTTCGACGCACTCTCCTTACCTTTTAGTTCTTCTCTCTTGTAAGGAGTATTCGTTTTAGGTTGAGATTTGAACCGGGAGGTTCTCTTCTGGTGCTCCTTGATATCGATGGCGATAGATATGATCTCAGGGAGAGAGTGGCCATATCGAATCAACTCATCCCGAATCTCAGATCGTAGTCCACACTTAAATTTGGATAAAGTGTCACATGAGTGTTCTACTATGTTGCACCTAATCATAAGATCCTTCATCTCAACTAAGTAATCAGAAACTGATTTGGACCCTTGACGTAGAGACGTCAGCTCGTCTCGTAGATGGGTCTGGTAATGCTGGGGAATGTACCGCTCCTCTAATATAGCTTTCATGTGTGACCAAAGTGTAATGGGAGGGCGTCCATTCCTCTCTAGACTACGCTCTTCACCTATCCAAAAGATCTTCGCTCGCTTAGTCAATCTCATTTTGGCGAACTGAACCTTTTGGTCATCCGTCATACAATACCACCCAAAGTAGGTCTTTATGTCAATAATCCAGTCTGTAAAGACCTTGAGATCCATAGAACCATCATAAAGTGGCGGATCTAGCTTCACAACTCGTGTGATATCCGGTCGCCTATCCCGGTGAGGGTAGTCGTAATTATCATCGTAAGGATCACGATTGTCTCGACGCCGTGGGGGTGGAGGTCGATGCCAATCTCTAGGGTGATCATCACGATGCATGTCCAGTATAGGCCGACAATGGTCCCGAGGAGGCTCTTCTCTTGCTACGTCATAATGAGGCCTCTCCTGATAATTATCTCGCATGCCTAAGATATACTCTCGTTGGGGTTCAGGAAAATTCCTACTCTGTTCGTGCTCAAACTCGAACCTATCTATGAGATTTCTAACCTCTCCCTCAAATAGAGGATTTCTACTAAGTGTAGACCTTTTTACGTAGTGTGGCGGGACTTCGTGGTGTGGACGAACAAAATGCTCATCTCGAATTGGAGGTGATATTGAAACTCGAGGAGGTATTTTTAAACTGTTCATCCTAACACTAAGGTTTTCAAACCCTTCTCTCACTTGAAAGACACTCTCGGTTAACACTGTCATTTGGTGGGCGAAAGGTAGAAACCATGGGGGTGGTTCACTCCCTTTGTTCAAACGACTCGCTTGGCCTCGTTCAACTCGACGCATCTCAGAGTTTACCACTTGAGGGTGTTCAAGTGGAGTGTGATGGGGTGAACTCATACTCATTAACCTACCACTACGCATATGCATGCAAACACACAAGTAAAATGGATGGTCATGCTATATAAAAAACTTCTCTTTAAAAAAATAAAAATAAATTAAAATGCTATGCGGGGTTCATATTCTACGCAAGGCGGATTTCGAAACTTAGAAAAATTTCGGAACCTCGCCTTTGATACCAAATTGATGCAGGACGGCGCGTAGGGTTTGCGCGCCTGTAGACTATTTCTAGGAAACCCTAAATGCAACAACTTAAAATTTTGTAAAGCCCAAAATAACTATTTTGTCTTAAAATGATTTTTTCTTCAAAAAATGGTTCAACTCTAAATCCGGGGAAAGAAGGTTCGCAACTTTCATTCTTTTCCCTTTGTTGTATCAAAACGAAAATCGAGGACTCCGGATACGTTTCCGATTGGAGTTTTCGACGTAGCGTTCACTGGCCAAATCCAGGCGAAAACCTAATAATTAATCTATTAACCTAAAGAGAAAATATAGACGCACACAAACGGAGGAGGAAGAAACAAGTTACCCACGGAAAGAGGCGTCTTTCTGCAACCGAAGTCGACGGCGATCCCGCGAGGAATTCCTCATCACCTTCGATCTTCCACTCCGAGGTTGGCCGCTTTCGCACACGGGCATCACATAATTAATTCACCCTCTACCTCACAGGATAGGGGTTCCACGAAATCTCTCCACTTAACTGCTACGGAAGCCACAAACCATTAACTCACTAAGGCAAAATTTAAGATTCAACAATAATGGAACCATTCATCTTCAACAAAACGGAAGCAGCCAAATGAAATATCATCAAATCAACTCTCACAGAAGCAATCTCATACACACAAACAATAAGATCTTCTTACATAACTCAAACTGATCGCCCATCCCCTTCATACGTACAGATCTCCCCCTTTTATAGGGTTTTAAACCGGAAAAAGAAAAGAAATCGGAAGAAAGACCTTATGCCAACTGCTGGCGTTGTGGAAGAAACGACATGGTGGAGTTGGCCTCAACTGTTGGAGAGGAGGTCGTGGTCAGAAATTGAAGCCGGACTGGTCTCATAGCTGGTGCGTTTCTGCGGGGGCTTCTCCTGGTGCAGCGCCAAAGTCGGGATGTGCGCCGGGAGCCCTACCGCGAGCAGCGTATGCGGGGAGTTCCTTTGGCCTAATCCGGAAGATGGACTGGCTGGGAAGGCTGAACCGGCTCCGAGTTCCTTTAACAGATATATAGTGTATATATATTTATGTGTGTAAATATATATATATATAATATGGAGAATACAATAAAAACTTCAAACATGGCTACGCACGCAGGCGTGCAAAAATTAAAATAATAAAAATGCAAACTAAAATAAATTGTAAAATAACAAAATTAAAATGCAATAACTCAGGGCCGGTAGAGGTCCGGACGGGCGCGGCGTCAGACACTTTTGCGTCGACCTGATCTGGGCTGGTCTGTCTGGTCTCCACTAGCTTGCAAACTACGTATTAGCTTGGTACAACTGTTCTGCAATGCGGTCACACAATGCAATCATTTCCTGAACACCCACTCGCGCACCTCCAACACGATCTGCATTTGATGTTATATTAGTGGTCGGTGTATGATTTTCTCTTATTACATGTGCCTCAGTGTTACTGTGATTTTCTCTTATTAGCATGGTTATGTGCACATAAATCAAAATGGATTCTTGGGTCTGCCCTCTCTGATGTCTTTGGCTTTGATTTGAGGGCATGATTCCGCAGCAAACGCGACGGTATAGGGGGCCACTATTTCAGTGGTACTCTGTGAGCAGCCACTTTGTGCATTTATTGTCAAAGGTTAGGTCTTTCTCCTCTGAGAGAAGCCACTTTGTGCATAGTGCCAAAGGTTAGGTCTGTTTCCAATCTTCCCCCGCCCATACCCCCAATGATTGGGGACTATATGGGTTATGTTGTTGTTGTTGACATGTGCCTCAGTGTATATTAAGTTTTCGTCATCATCGCATGCCATGAAATCTAGGTCAGAACGAGATGCATGCCTACGAATATAGTTAGGCAAAGTCATGTTGCTATGACAATATCACATTGTTTTGCTAAACTATATTGAGGCATGCCCCTGAGTATATCCTACTTTTTCTTCTAAACACCGAATGTCCGTTCTATGATGCTACGCAGTGATGAATGCGCATGGTTCAATATTTCTTGTCTTCCTTGTATAGGCCAATTTCTCCACGCAAAGTCTGGTAAATGATACCGTGCATCTGAATATGGCTTTAAGAACTCTCATTGCAGTGGATATCCAACACCAACCAAGTAATATTTTCCTAAAATTTAAAAATGACAATTAGTATTTTGTTTGAAATAACTCAAATTTCATATTTAAAATTATACCTGTAGGCGGAAACGGAAAATTATAACTTGGTTTCATGAGTGTATGCTGAAAAATACGACTGTCATGGGTCGAACCCTCCCATCCAGCCAGCACAAACGTGAAACACATATTAAAGCCGCATATCGCCATAATATTTTTGGTTGGCGTACCATGACGTCCAATGTACGCAACTTGCAGTTCAGGTGGAACCCGTGCACCGATATGTGTTCCATCTATTGCTTCAATGCAGTTCTCAAAATATGGTATGTATTGAGCATCATTTAAAATTTGTTGTGGAATTTCACTGAAGTGTTCATCTGCTGGCGCTATAACATCAGATGATAGTTTTTTCAGGGCAGCTATTCCCACTGAAAAATATCTACTTGTTGTTTCAGGTGAGTGTTGAAATCTTTCTTTTGTTTGCCTCATTGATTCATTTTGTGCTAAAATGTACAATGTCATTGCGAGAACTTCTGTGTGGTAGTTCTCCTTGAACCACATAACACATAACGTTTTCCAAGCAACTGGTGTAGATCAAGAAATATGCTCTTTTACCTCTGTAAGTTCTCATAAATTCTAGTGGGATGCCCATTTAGCAATTCTCCGATCCATTTATCACCTGATTGGTGTGATATCATTCATGAATTATTGCTGGATGATAAACTCTAACTGTGCACCATACATGCAACCGATGTCTGGTGATGGTGAGCTAAAACGTTTCGAGTTTTATTGACCAAATCTATCACTCTTTCTTGAATTTCCTCATTCGAGCTATCTGAATTATCGGAGGACATTATATAACTGCGCAAACAAACAAATAAAATCATACAACAACAATACTCAAGCCTTTATCCCACCATAGTGGGGTTGGCTATATGGATCCTATGTCGCCATTGCGCCCTATCTTTAATCATAGTCTCACTAATGCCTAAGTACATAAATAAAATCATAACGGATTTAATTATATAAATTCAAACAAGAGTAATAGAAAAAAGCAACAGTAATAATAGTAATAGTAATACCAATTTCTTGAAATAACAGTCAATGAAGCAATAATAATAACGAAGCAACAATAATAATTAAAACAGTCACAAATATTAAACATATGTCCCAAGTTGTTTTACATGATAAAATAAACAGATCCACAAACAAAGATACAACCACATTCATGCTCCGCAGATAACTACAACCATCACGCCTTCAATCACTTTACTTTGAGCGTCTCCGGAATACTCATGAATGTTTCCTTGTTGCTCTTATCTCTGAGAAACATCGTGCAGTAGTCATAGAAGTCAAAGTCCCCATAATCTCTGGATATTTTTCAAGCTATCCAACTGCTTCAGGAATGGTAAACAATGCAAATGAGATTTGTATTTTTGGAGGTTCCATCATAACACGACCTATTATACGAGATGTCTCTGCTATGTCCTCCATGGTGTAACTCATTACTCGCTTTCTTCCAGCAATCTTCTTCTTTCCCTTGTCCTTTATCTTCTTCTTATATTCCGATGAGCTTGATGGTGAGTGGAGGTAGTATCCACTCTCGTCCCTGCTGCATTAGGAGATAAATCTTCAACAACTCGACTGTCACCATCAACAGACATGTCACGTTCATCAACAGATTCATGCCTTAGGTTTCGTGAACTTGGGGCCCATGCAAGATTTCTCATGACAACTACTTGGCTAAACATCCTGTCTAGCTTTTCCTCCAACTCTGGAGCTATACTTGAGTACCAATTTTTTTTTTTTTGCAATAGGGACCACCTAAGAGTATATATCAAATTAATAATAATATAATTAAGTCAAAAATAAATAGCGGGAAAAACGTCAAAAGAATTAAATTACCTTCAGTCTTTCGTCCCACCATTCACCAGAAACGTTGATGATTTTTCGTGAGGGATTCCAACCCAACCCAGTTTCTCCCCGTTTCAACTCTCGCAAACCTTCCATTCTCTTTTTAGCCGGTCCCATTTATTTTTCATTTGTTTTTGGTCATATGACTTTCCCGTCCGTTCACGATACTTATTCACCAGATTATTCCATCCCTCTTTGCTAAAATGCGTTGTTGGTCTGTTCCCCAACTCAATTTCTTTTATGCATAAGTCACAAAAAAGCTACACATCATTCATTTCCCAGGTTGTAGAATTTCCACCTTTTCTATGTTTACCCATCATGCATGACTGAATATAACCAAAAATTAATAAAATCATCACAATGATTTTAAATGGCATATTCATGAAATTTCCTAACAATTGTTCAATAGTTGGTAATGGAATCATGTAATAGAAATATAAATTGACGGTGTAACCGCGCCCCTCCATCTATGGAAGATAATACCAAATTCTGATTTTGTTAATAAATAATACATACAAAACAAAAATATACACAAAAATACATAAAAAACAAAAATCTAACGTCGCAAAAACGGCTACGGGATCAGAAAAGCTACCAGATCAAGAAGAAAATTATGCTTGGGATCTGACTCCTGTTGGCTGAAATCACCTGAAAAAAATAGTTAGGGATTAATGAAAATTTCCGTCTCACTGAAAAATTTCCTATTGACTGGAAGAAGATATACCTAAATAAATTTCTGTTTGGGAAGACAAGTTCTGCGACTGGATGAAGATCGGGGGAAGGAAATATGGGCTTTTTCACTGGCGAAGGAGAACAACAAGCACAAGAACGAGAAGGATATCTGCGAAGAACTCAGAAGGAGATCGGGCGAGGGAAATAGGAGATCTGCGAAGGAAATAGGCGCGTCTTCAGTTTTGCGAAGGAGAACTGAGAAGGAGATTGGGCGAGGGAAGTAGGGAGATCTGCGAAGGGGAACTGAAGAAGATGGAGGAATCATACCTATATACGAAGAACGAGATCGGGAAGGAGAAGGGAACCTCTGGGCGAACTCGGGAGCGCGGTAGGGTAAACTATCGGGAGCGAAGAATGGGGGTCTGGGGCGTGGTAGGGTTGAAAGAATGGGGAGCGAGTCGAGCGCGACAGAAAAGTAGCTAAAGGAAGGGACATGTGACTTTCCAAAAAGGCGGAATAATGCCTTTTGGATGAGCGGTGTTTTCCACCGATTGAGAAAACAAACGACAAATTACGAACGGTGGCGTTTTTCAGAAAATGGAAAGGAGTAAAAAGGCCCTCCCCCGGGAAAATTTTCTATACGCATAGCGTATGAAATTTTCATGCGTGAATAAATAGTCGCAGGTCCCACATTTCATTTTCTTTCATTCGAATTTTTTCGTCCTTTCGCTGCCGTCTCCCAACTCCGCCCCGTTCTCTCCCCGATCTTGCCCTAGGCCACCTAAATTTCAGTCCGACACCATCACATTGTGATTATTCCTTCCGAAAGCAGCCCACTTTCGCCGCCGAAGGTTCTGCTCCCTCCTTCCGCTGCCGAAGGCGGACGATAGACAACCATCTATTCCACCGTCGCATTGTGATTCCATACAAATGATGATAAGTTATGAATAAAGTCTGAATTTTACTGTTTTATACAGTTTAAAAAAGACCCGAAATATAGTCTGAAATTTACTAATTATATACAGTTTAAAAAATGTTGTTTATAATACAGCCGTAAATTCAATGAATTCATACAGTTGAAAAAATGTTGTTTAAAATAAAGTCCTCCCTAGTTCTGCCATCTCAAAAACAACTCAAAACTATGAACACCATGGAAATAAAGAATGAAGTTCTGCTTACACCAACCGAAGTTTTACGCGGCGTTCTTCAACAAGACATCCACGCAAAGAGATACCCTAGCACAGAGGGTATGGAGCTTCGCCGACCGTTCTTCTCGTGTCCTGGTTCCATTGCTCGAAGTTTACCGTTCGACGACGAAACATGGAGAAGTAGCTACAGAGGGTTTGGAGCTCCAGCTTGGCAATGCCGACGAAGAACAACTGCAGTTGGTTTTAGCTTTCAGCTGGCGCGAACAAAAGAGAGAAAAGGCGAAAAAAAATCAAGCGATAACAAAGGAGGTATACCTGCGTCTATTTATTCACGCATGGAAATAGAAAATTTTCGCCCCAAACGGGGCCATAATGAGTATCTCAGGTTGAGAGGAGAGATAATTCTTGGACAACTGCTCTCAAGCGCCCTACGACCCTAGTAAAAGAGGCTCTCTTTCTTCCCGACTCCCTGCGTAGTCTAGGGCAAGGGCGGCGTTTATGGTGCATATATTTATTAAGCGCGGAAAGACCAATTTCCAATCCTCTCTCGCGAAGCGCCCCTGGCTGCCGCAGGCAAATTCCGACGCGGTAGATCAGTAAATCGTCGGAGATCGGAGCTCCTCCTCATCTGTCTCCGCCGTTATGGTTTCATGTCTCCCCTTAAACTGCACGGTTCTAGAGTTCAAATATCTCCTTGAGATGTACGACTCCATCTCCCGCATCCGAATCGACCCCAACTGCTCCGGGTATGTGACCTTCCGCTCTAATCAGGCTACCGAGGCCGCCATTGCCGCTTTCGTTGTTCCCGAGCTCGGAATATCTATTCGATCATCAAAGGCAGTTACTCTTCTCGCCTTGCTTCTTTATCTTTTACAACGAAGTATTCAACTTTTTACCGATGAAATTGCTTGCTTTTATAACTAATGGCTATTTGCTGAAAGATCCGGATGCGTGCCCGATTGTTGGGCGGGAATTTTGGTTATTATTGGGGCCGATGTAATTTTAATATTTGAGGGAGGGCTTTTGGTCATGTACTGCCAAGTATATAAGGCAAGGGTAGGGTTGTATCTTCTTTTCATGTTATGTTGTTGTGTAGTCTTGGAGTCGGACGGCAGAGAGGGGTGCTCCTCATCTACTATAGTTCCACTTGTTTAGGGCTTGCCCTTAGGGTTGGTTTTATCCTTTGCTTTTGGATCTCTGGTTGTTCTCTCCAGAACATCTAATTCCATTTTCTGTTTGTATCCCATTCGGTAAGTTGTTGTTTTACTGTTCTATTGCATTTGAGACTTATCAATTGGTATCAGAGCCACACCGGGTAGGAAACACGATACCGGTTTCCGACGGTACCCGTTCGAAGGAGATTTCCCCCGATTTGGATCTCCTCCGGCAAGAGCAAGCAACCATGGCGCAGTCCATCCAGTTCCTCACAACACATTTGGACCAGCAACGCAAGACTTTGGATGAAATGCGGGAAATGTTAGCCAATCTCGCCAGCCCTCGGTTCGACAAAACCGTGGACTTGGGCGGCCGCAGATCTGCCTCCGATGGACGCCACTACACAACTCATGAAAGCCACATGAATACAAGGTTTGCGTGCTTCGAGTTCCCCCGTTTTTATGGTGATGCCTTGCAGGAATGGATCTACAAAGCCGAGCAGTTCTTCGAACTCGACGATACACACGACGATTTGAAGGTGAAACTCGCTTCGACACATGTAGAGGGTAAGGTCTTATACTGGCTTCAAGCCTACGTGAAATCTTGGCTCACACGACATTGGCCGAAATGGGAAGAATACACACAAGCTCTGGCGACGCATTTTGGATCCGTCCTCTTCGACGATCCAATGGTAGAGTTGAAGAACCTGAAGAAAAAAGGCACGGTCCAAGCCTTCCTGGATGAGTTCGACATCCTCCTGCATCGGGTGAGTGTCACTGAAGAATACGCGATTAGTTTTTGCCTCGCCAGACTTAAAGATGAAATCGGATATGCCATCCTCATGTTCCAAGCGAAAACTCTCCAAGAGGTTTTCGCTCTGGCCCGCATGGTGGAGCGATTGACTGCATCCTCACAACGACGTAGCTTCTCCAGCATGGCCGAAACCATTATGGCGGCCGAAATACGGGTATCGGCACACAAGCCGTTTACAGCCCGAGTACCGGTTAACTAACACACTGGGAGCCAAGGCAACAACCGTCGTTTAACCTCGACGGAGATCGAGGACAAGCGCAATAAAGGCCTATATTTTTGGTGTGATAGCAAGTACGCACCAGACCACCGTTGTTTGGCGAAGGGGAGATCCTACGCCTTGGAGCTGATTTCCGAAAACGAAGACACAAACCCGGATCCAACCGGCGAAGGTGATATCGAAATCCTGCAGGAAACTTAGGACATTGAGGCTGTTCCACACTTATCCGTGCATGCACTAATGGGCATAACTCAATATCAGACCATGAGGGTAACCGCCTCGTATCAAGGTCACGCCATTCAAGTACTGATCGATTCGGGGAGTACACACAACTTCGTGGACGTGGGCGCGGCTCACCGGTTACATTGCCACTTAACTCCGATACCTTCATTCAACGTGGCGATAGTGGACGGGAGGCGGGTGCCCAACTCTAACAAAGTAATGGGGTTCACATGGCGGATGCAAGGCGTATTTTTCACAACCGACATGTTGGTGCTTCCACTCGGTGGTTGCGAGGTGGTTTTGGGGGTCCAATGGATAAGTACCTTGGGGGTGATCCACTGGGATTTCAGCAACCTCCGCATGGACTTCACGAGTCAAGGCCAGAAGATCTCACCGAGAGGAATGAAAACTGCTGCCGGGACTTGGATGAAACAACACAGTTTGGAGAAAATTATTGCCAAAGGAGGGCGCTTAAACATGTTGTCCACATGCGACATCCGCGAGGTTTAAGACCCACCTACGAATACTCAGGCGGACCCGGAAGAAGTCCGGGGTACACAGTTTAAGATGGTCGGGTGCGCTGAACCTGCAGACGCCTTATTGCCGGAGGACTCCACCCAACTAAAGGAAGTGCTGCTAGCCTTTCAAGACGTTTTCAGAGAACCCACCGGGTTACCACCTCACCGGGAGCATGTACATCGCACCCCCCTACAGACGGGCATGAGGACATTAATCTGAGACCCTATCGCTACCCGCCACTACAAAAAAATGAGATGGAGAAGTTGGTTGGCGAGATGCTACGTACGGGAATCATCCGACCGAGCTGCAGCCCCCTATGCATCACCGGTTGTGCTCGTGAAAAAGGGTGACAGAACGTGAAGGCTATGCATTGACTACCGCCACCTCAACCTGCAGACAGTAAAAGACAAGTTTCCGATTTTCATCATTGAGGAGCTCATTGATGAGTTGCACAGGGCTGTTTTCTTCTCCAAATTGGACATGCGAGCGGGTTATCATCAGGTCCGGATGGCGGAAGAGGACGTTCACAAGACGACATTTCGAACCTACCATGGCCACTATGAATTTTTGGGCATGCCCTTCGGCTTGACCAACGCGCCGTCAACATTCCAAAGCTTGATGAACAAAATCTTCCAAGACCAACTTCGGAATTTCATCTTAGTCTTTTTTGACGATATATTGATCTTTAGTAAATCTTGGCAGGAACACATGGAGCATCTCATCTTTACCTTTGAGACGCTATGCCAACGTAACTTATTTCGCAAGCTGAGCAAGTGCAGTTTCGGACAACGTGAATTGCACTACCTGGGTCATATCATCTCACACGGAGGAGTGGCAATGGATCCGGAGAAGATTCAGGCCATGTTGGAGTGGCCGATCCTTGAAACCGTGAAGCACGTGCGGGGCTTCCTAGGCCTCACTGGATAATACCGAAGGTTTATTCAAGGCTACGGCGGCATCGCTAAACCGCCAACGGAGTTGCTCAAAAGCCTCAAATCAACCGGTCTGCATTGGACCGAGGAAGCAGAACAAGCATTCACCCAACTCAAGAAGGCGGTCTCACAACCACCCGTACTATTCTTACCCGATTTCACTAAGCCCTTTGTGGTCGAATCGGACGCCTCCGACAAGGGCATAGGTGCGGTCCTCTTGCAGAACGGACGTCCGATAACTTACTTTAGTGAGGGTGTTGGGCAAGAAGAACTCGACACTCTCGGTCAATGAGGAGTTACTCGCGGTGATTTTAGCTGTCCAGCAGTGGCGACATTATTTAATTACCGGATCATTCGTTATCCGCACGGACCAAGAAAGTCTGAAATTCTTGTTGAACCAGAAGTTGGCCACGCCGGTACAACAAAACTACTTGTCAAAGCTGTTGGGATATGACTACACCATCCAGTAAATCAGGGAAAGAGAATTTGTGCGTCTATGCTCTATCCAGAAGGGAGGGGCAGGAGGAACCCGAATTATGCGCTTTGGTCACGCTCACCTCGGACTTCCTGCGACAGCTCATGGAGTCTTTGCAGCAGGACCCCAACATTCAGAACATCATTGCGCAGAAAACAACGGACAACACCAATAAACCGAAATATCAATGGGAGAGGGGGCTGCTGAAGCGGAAAGGCCGGTTGGTGGTCGAGGACGATGTTGCCATTAAATTGAAGTTGCTGCACATGTACCATGACAACGCATGGGGCGGGCATTCAAGCATCACTTCAACATACCATCGCCTACGGAAGATGTATTTTTGGAAGAAAATGAAGGTAGTGGTCTACGAGTATGTCCAACATTGCGTCATATGCCAGTAGTGCAAACCGGATAATAGAAAAGCAATGGGGTTACTCCAACCTCTTCCGATACCGGCTAAGATTTGGCAAGATATATCTTTTAATTTTGTGGATGGGCTTTCTAAAAGTAACGGTAAAATGACGATATTGGCGGTCGTTGATCTCCTTAGCAAGCAAGCGCTCTTCATGGCCATATCCCACCCTTATACCGCCGAGAGTGTAGCTCAAGTATTCTTGGACTCCATTTTCCGGTTGGATGGCATGCCGGAGTCCATCGTCTGCGATCGGGACGCCATCTTTGTGAGCCAATTCTGACAGGAACTGTTTCGGGTGCTGCAAGTCAAGCTGAATTTGTCTACCGCGTACCACCCTGAATCCGATGGTCAGACGGAAGTGGTGAATCAATACTTGGAGAATTACTTAAGATGCATGTGTTTTGAGAGGCCAAAAAATTGGGTTCATTGGCTACTGATGCAGCACGCCCGGACCTGCCCCGGCCGGCGGAGTCACACCTGCCAGCGGAACACGAACTGGCACGCGCCGCGAAAGGACTGCAGCCCAGACACCCCAACCCGTCTCCGCACCTATTCTCAGCGCGGCGGGTTGTTGAGGCCGGGGCTCGATCCCCAGACCTCCTTGATAAGCACCTTTCCTAACAGGCCTCATCACCAACTGACCTGACACCCCAACCCGTCTCCGCACCTATTCTCAGCGCGGCGGGTTGTTGAGGCCGGGGCTCGATCCCCAGACCTCCTTGATAAGCACCTTTCCTAACAGGCCTCATCACCAACTGACCTGCAGGTCAGTTGGTGATGAGGCCTGTTAGGAAAGGTGCTTATCAAGGAGGTCTGGGGATCGAGCCCCGGCCTCAACAACCCGCCGCGCTGAGAATAGGTGCGGAGACGGGTTGGGGTGTCTGGGCTGCAGTCCTTTCGCGGCGCGTGCCAGTTCGTGTTCCGCTGGCAGGTGTGACTCCGCCGGCCGGGGCGGGTCCGGGCGTGCTGCATCAGCTACCCTTGGCGGAGTGGTGGTACAATATAACGTACCAAAGCACAATCAAAATGACACCATACGAAGTGGTTTACAGACAACTGAGACAAGCACCGCCACTACATGCTGCTACAACTCCGGCCTCGCAAAGGTAGAGGAAGTGGACCGGTCCTTGGCAGCACAGAACGGGTCATCCAACTCTTGAAGGCTAATCTCGCGGCAGCCCAAAACCGCATGCGGGTCATGGCAGATAAAAAATGAAGGGAGCGAGTATTGGAGGTGGGCTCGTGGGTGTATGTCCGCCTACAACCCTATAGACAAACATCGATCTGTCCAAGGGGCTGCCACAAATTAGCACCCAAATTCTTCGGTCCGTTTCAAGTGGTGGAGTGAGTAGGGACCGTTGCATACCGGATAGACCTTCCCGAGGAGGCGAAGATCCACCATACCTTTCATATCTCGCAACTACGAGAGCACCATGGAGACCTCCCTACACAAACCATCCCACTCCCTTCAATGGTAAACAACGAAGGTAACTTGATGATTGAGCCGATTGCGGTGTTAATCCGCTGCATTGTTCCCCGGTACGGCAAGGTGGTTACGCAACTATTGATTCAGTGGGCACAAGGTACGACAGAGGAGGCGACGTGGGAGGATCTTTGGATGATTCAAAAGCGCTTCCCACATTTCCATCCTTGAGGACAAGGATGTTGTTGGGGGAAAAGGTAGTTGATGCGTGCCCGGTTGTTGTGCGGGAATTTTGGTTATTATGGGGGCCCGGGGTAATTTTAATATTTGAGTGAGGGCTTTTTGGTCATGTACTGCCAAGTATATAAGGCAAGGGTAGGGTTGTATCTTCTTTTCATGTTATGTTGTTGTGTAGTCTTGGAGTCGGACGACAGAGAGGGGTGCTCCTCATCTGCTATAGTTCCACCTGTTCAGGGCTTGCCCTTAGGGTTGGTTGTATCCCTTGCTTTTGGATCTCTGGTTTTTCTCTTTGTTCTCTCCAGAACATCTATTTCCATTTTCTGTTTGGATCCCATTCGGTAAGTTGCTGTATTACTGTTCTATTGCATTTGGGACTTATCAGATCCCTGGAACTTCAAATTATGCACTACAATGAAAATAAGAGTCTTCAGATAAAGTTGGATTAAGAAAATATAGGTGAAAGCTGAGTTTCCGGAAACTTGGTGTGCCCGACCGAAGGTTGTAAAAAAACACTCTTCAGTTGGGATGTTCCGTTTGGCCACCAAGATGGATAATCTGGGGTAAGATGGTTTAGGCAATAAGGTATGTAAGAGCCTTCATGTGAAGTCAGGAAGATGGATAGCATCTCATTACTATTTAAATGTAATCATACAAATATTTCGTCAGGTTTAGGCATATTATAAGGAGGCTAATGAAGGCAATTACTTTATGAATGAAAGAAATGTATGATGGACTTTGTACCGGGTTATATAGCTAACCCACTACGTGATCAGCTACACCAGGATCTGCTGTTACTAACATCTGCATACTCCAATGTATAGGATTCGGCCACATCTACAATCTAGGAAATATCGGATGGCCGAATAGGAAATAGCCACACATTGTATGCAATGGTAATATGAGTACCAAGGATGTACAAATAAATGTAGCCGGTTGTGATATGGATTATGATGAAGAAAGTATGGTAATTAATTGTTATGTGTTATGGTCCACCGTCGGTTATCATATTATATTCGTAGTATGTTATGTCGAGTCTTTATTACGATTTAGTCAAGTTAGAGTATGTTAGGTGTTTTAGTAGATCTAGTCTTATTATATTAGTATTCATGCTTTAATATTTTATGTGTTGAATGTAATTACGGGGTCGCCCCCGGGGGTTCTATATATTAGACCCGTCATGTATTTTGGAAGAAAAGGAATGAAATATGAAAGTTCTCTTCTCTCTCTAAATTCCTCTCTCTCTCTCTAAGCTCTTCTCTCCTTCCTCCACCCTCTAGGGTTTCTTCCTCTCTCATCCCCTCCTCCACCATTCTAGGGCTTGCCCTTTGTATCTCCGCCTCCAACAACCCGACAACGAACCAAGTCCATAACAACTTGGTATCAGAGCTAAACGCCGGAGACTCCCTTCCCGGCACTCCTTCCGCCGTCTTCCGCTGATTTCCGCAAGCCGCACCGCAGCCGCCAACACCTCCCCGTTCTGTCAAAGTCTCCAGCAAAGCCCCTTCCCCACTGCCACGCGCCGCTTCCATCTCCCCCTTCCCCGCTCGAAACCCTGCCTCCCTCTACTCACGCTGCAACTCCATTCCAGTCGCCGTTCACACAATCCCCTCCTTCACCAACCTGCAACAGCTCCATCATCTTCCCTCGCCGCTCAACCCCGCTCCAGCCGCTGTTTATCGAAGCCAAACTCCAACGCAACTTCTCCCGTCGTCGACCCCTCCCATCAAACCGCTGCTCCTCCGTGCCACCTTCCATCGAGCCGCACACGCCAGCTCCTGCTGTTCCCATATCACAGCTTCCTCGAGCCCCGCTTCTCTGTCTCGCGCCCATCCCTGACACCTCGAGCCCCGTCTTCTTACGCCTATCAGTCGTCTGTCTTCTTTTTTTACGTTATTATTATTTCTCTGCAGCCATCTATCCGCATCCATCTATCCGCAGCCATCCTGGACCCATCATTCTTTTTTTTAGTCGCACACCCCCAACCCTCTTAATTTATCTTGTCTATTCCTAACCGCACCCCCTTCTTCATATTTCATTGATGAACACTCATCTTAGTGCCGCGGATGTGGGCGTCCTCCACTCGATGTTGCTGAAGTGGTCGACGACATTTCAAGCCTCCATGTCTCGCTTCGAGACCAAGCTTGATCAATTGGGATACGTTGACGTTCCGCCACCGGCTGTTCCGCCTCTGTCTGCCCTTGCCCCGCCGGCCCCTGCCTTGTCAGTCCCTCCAGCCTCGTCGCTTTCTGCTCTGTCGGCCGCCTCACCATCGGTTTCCGCTTTGCCACCTCCGACCACGCCACTGCCTCGGCTACCGGCCACTACTCTGTCGGCCCTTTCAACCGCATTACCGTTGCCGCCTCGCACCGCTTCGCCGGTCCCGCCGGACCCCTTCCTTCTGCTGGACGTTGTCCCTTCGGTTGCCCTACTACTCCGGCCGTCCGCCGCTCCGCCGGACCACTCGACCTCCGTCCTTGCGACACTCGTCTTTCCGAAGGCGCCACCATTACTCCTCGCCGCCACTACCACCGTGACGGACTACCAGGCGCTATTTTGGCGCGAGATCAAGGAGCCAGAGAAGCCGAACATCAAACTGGAGCTTGAGCTTGAGGACAAGCTCAAAAAGAAGGACGGGTGGAGTGTTGTGTTATGGTCCACCGTCGGTTATCATATTATATTCGTAGTATGTTATCTCGAGTCTTTATTACGATTGAGTCAAGTTAGAGTATGTTAGGTGTTTTAGTAGATCTAGTCTTATTATATTAGTATTCATGCTTTAATATTTTATGTGTTGAATGTAATTACGGGGTCGCCCCTGGGGGTTCTATATATTAGACCCGTCATGTATTTTGGAAGAAAAGGAATGAAATATGAAAGTTATCTTCTCTCTCTAAATTCCTCTCTCTCTCTAAGCTCTTCTCTCCTTCCTCCACCCTCTAGGGTTTCTTCCTCTCTCATCCCCTCCTCCACCATTCTAGGGCTTGCCCTTTGTATCTCCGCCTCCAACAACCCGACAACGAACCAAGTCCATAACATTAATTTTTGCTTTGATTGTAATTAACAAAGGGTAATGATATGGGCAGCCCCTTTTTGGCTATTGGCAAACCATGAATTTTAGAATCTAAGCCTTTTTTTCTCCTCCTCATTCCCACTAAGGGCAGCCCGTTCATTTCTCACGATCAAATTGATGGAAAGCCCTAACCCGCCGCCCCATCCCGCGATATGCCTCTGTGATCCCTCGTCGCCACTTCCGGCGATCTGCCCAGAGCTTCCTCCATCGACGGTCGTTCCTCTCCGTCGACTGGGATCTCCGGCATGCGACTCTGATGTCGCGAATCTCCTTGAAGAAGAGCCGCTGTCTGAAGCCCAACATCGCTGGCGCGGGTGGCGGTGGAAGACGTATGGGTCCCTTGGTCGTGCACATTACGGGGGGAGCTGTACTCGAGGGCGGCGACGACACTCCCAGCAGGCGGCGCGTTGGCGCGGTGTCCCTTGGAGTAGAATCTTGCGCTGATGAGCTTCCAATTGCAGTTTCTGGAGTCAAAGCTTTCACCATTCTAACACACGCCTTTCCACCGGGAAGGAACCAGAGGCATCTCACTGTCCGAGAAGCTAGGGCTTTCTGGCCATACCCCGGTGTCTAGGAGGCCGATGATGATCCCTTGGCTGCTGAAGTGAGGTCCCCAGGCAACGACTTTGCCGTTGCGGAGCCCAAGAAACTCATAAGAGTAGGTGGTGTTGAGTTGAAGATGTCGGTCGGGATGGACGAAGTTGACGCCGGGGGTGGACCGAGGGCCGCGGCCTCGTCCTGGAAAAGTAAGGCAGAGAACTTAGTTTGACATTAAAGGTTTTGGTCTGACATTAACATTTTCGGTCTGCCATTAACGTTGAGCTACCATTAGCCAAAGCAGGTTTGCCTTTAAAACCACCCTTAACAAATAACCTCTTCTTTGTCCTCTTCTCCCTCTCACCGCCACCACACCCGACGTCTTCTCCGACCACCGGCCAACATTACAATTGGTGCTCCTTTTGATTCTCTCCCCTACAGTAACATATGGAGGGCGTTGTGACAGGGACCATGGAAAATGTGCTTGGTACTCTGCATTAGGACATGCTAATGTGTTTGATTACCGACAAGAGGCATTTATGGATTAATGAGAATATATTAGAGATGAGACGCAACAAGTCTAACAAGAATTTCATCGGGAACTTCAAAAGGTACACATAACATTACAACATTCTTTATCGTCTAACAAGAGTTGCACCACAAGTTCAATGTATTTAAAAAGCTAGAAACCATGATACTGAGCTTAGATTGGCGAGCCAACAACTTCAGCCTCATCACTGCTTTATGTTCGTGGGTCACTGTTGGGACAATCATATTGCAGGCATGGTCATTGCTACAAATAGGAATTTTCTACATTTTCGAAAGAGCAACACTCAAAGCGTTGTGAGGGAGAGGGAGAGAGGTCTCAAAGCTAATGCCATTGCATTAAATGATCATTATTGGATGCAACTTGGGAGACAAGCTTCCTCCTAAATCTTGAAGGTTGGGTCATCCAAAGAGCTTCTCTCCAAAAGAGAGCCAAAATACCAAGGGATCCAAAGATGATCAAAACACTCCTAGGTCCCTCCTAATATAGATGGAGGAAGGCACACCTACTAAGAAAACATTTAAAAACAATATAATATAAGCAATATTAAATAAATAAATAAATAAACAATTAGTACTAATTAATTAACTAGATCATTATTTAATTAATACTCGATTAATTAAATAAAAGATTACTGATTAAATGAGCACTCATGGTGGTACCCAGAATCGCTTCCGCAACTCTTCAATAGTGTCATGGCTCTTTGAGGGTGTCACTGCTCTTTGACGTGATACTTTGGGCGCTCTTCTCTCGTAGATGCGAGGTCCGCTTGAGAGTAATCGTAACAATATGTCCCTCTTCAAATTAGACTTGCCCAAGGTCGAGTCCAAAATTTTGTCCGCTTCTCTCAGAATTTTTACGACATAAATAATGTAGAGAAAGGTCATGAGTTGGTGTTGGTCTGTGATATCTGAGTGCTAGATAAATCACCAATGAAAATATGGGACGAAGTGGAGTGGTGGAAAAATTGTTTCATAATAACGATTAATGGGTGACTATACGGGATGTTTAAGTGGGGACTATCGCTATACCGAATTTGTTTTGGTTTTGGGAAGCCGACGAACGTGATGACATGTTGGGTAGGAATTTGGGTGGATGTGGGTGTAATTAGTGTGAAAAATGTGGTGGGAGATAAAGTGTGCATGGGATATATGGAGTATGGGGCCCAAAAGGAGTAGATGGGAATGAGACCCCACAATACGTGGGAGGCGAGAACTTGTTGTGTAGTTTATATATTTTTTTTCTGAGGAGAAGAGAGTCGCTGGTCTTGATGGCTAGATCTGGAGCAGACGCGGCGAGAAGAGGTGTTATCGAACTGGTGAACAGAGGAAAAACGGAGGTGGAATTGCTCGGACATGGGCGGCTGCAATGCTTTGTGCTGGAAGACAGGATGACGACGCGAGGAAGCTGGGAACGTTTTTTCTCGGAAGGTTGCCCTGGTCTGGGAGAGTTGGGCGAGGCCATCAGATGGCATGACCATGCAAGAGGACGATGATCGCGTCGATGCAAGCAAGTTCGGGTCAGGGCAGAAATAAGGCTGTCGGCTTTAGCGATCGTCGCTGGTTGGTAATGACTCTCCAGGTGGGGGTTAGGGAGCTGTGAGAGCTCAATACTGCCGCTTGTGAATTCGTGGTAGGGAAAGGGAGTGATAGAAAGCGGGATGTGAACTGCAAAAAATTGGTACTGACGTTGGTGTAGCCGCACCCTGTCTCCCTGAAAACTTGGGAAAGAGGACCCGCCAGGGTCGGCTTCCTACGCCATCGAGGGCTCGGGTGCGACGATGACGTCCCCGGGGGCCAGCTTTTACCCAATTGCTTTGTTGGTGTGCATATCTCATCCGGTCGGTCGAGTCTGTGGCTGATGGCCGAAGTCACTGGGACGACCGGGCAAGGAGCGGATTGTCGATCCAATCCGGACAACAACTATTGAGGAGACGCGTTGAGAGAAATGAGTGTTGTCTTCTGGGCGTCGTGACGATGTGTGGGAGTGCTATCAACTACCTCGTTTTGGGTGTGAGCCATCGATCACGTGCAGGACATGCGTGAGAGGTCGTTTAATGAAGTTGGACGAGAGAATTGTCACGTGAGCGTGGGGAGGAAAGTCAACGACGAATATCGCGGTCGAAAAAGGGTAGGTCAGACGAAAAGTTACGTAGATGAATTTTCTACAATTTTGAAAGAGCGAGCACTCAAAGTGATTGCGAGGGGGAGAGGGACAAAGAGAAAGAAAGAGCACTCAAAGAAAACAAAATTGCGTTAAACGATAATAATGGGGTAAAACTCAGGAGACAAGCTCCCGCCCAGCGCTCGGAGGTTGGGTCCTCCAAAGAGCTTCTCTTCAAAAGTAAGCCAAAATATCAAGGGATCCAAAAATGTTCAAAATACTCCTAGGCCCTGATGCAACCTGAGTCGCATTTTATTTTACTTTTATTTCCAGCATTTTTATTAGTGTCGCTCATGTCTTCGCACATGTTGTATCCTTTATTTCCGCGTCCGTTTCTTATATTTTCGCGCTTGTTTCTTTTAATTTTGCTCATGTTATTAGTGCACCTATGTCATGTATCGTGCTCGCGCTCCCTAATTCGGCTTATTGGCGTGACCGACCAATAAGTCCTTAAAAATATATTAACATTATATAAACTTTAGGTATTTTATCTTCTAATTTAAAAAATTCTGAAATTGCAAATTCCAATTTATACAATATTTGATTTAATTGGAAACGTATAATTCATCTCTTTGTTTCCCAAAAGGTCCAGTCCGCCATCAACGAACCTCCTCACGCCTTCACTCGTCTCGTTCCCATCCGCGGACATCAATGACCCTCGTCACGCCGCCGCCACTGCTGTTCTCCTCGTGACCTCGGACGAGCCTTCATCGACCACCTCCGACAGTCCGAGTCCCAACGTCCAGTTCCGTCTCCTGAGCAAGCTTCGTCTGGACTTACCGTCTCTTTCTCCACATCCCTGACATCCATCGACTAGTCCTCCACCCTCTAACGAACCTGAGGCCTTCCAGTCAGTTCCAAGGCCTCCACTCTTTGACAACTTTGACAACCACCTTGCGACCTACCTCCTTCTTCCCCCTTTCCATTACCTACAACCATTCATAATACCCCTCCTGCATCCTTCCAAAAATTCCCCAACTCGCCAGATCTTTCATCTCCGTTCCTGCATCCTTCCAGAAGTTCCCCAACTCACCAGATATTTCATCTCCGTTCCTTCTGCCGTTCGAACAAGAGCAATCGTACACGTATGGTATTCCTTTGATTATTCTTTGCTCGAATCATGCTAGTTTACTTTTATGCTTAATATTTTGGGTCTTAATTTGCAGAACTTGCCCTAGTTTTCACTTCACCTATTTGCCGTCAATTTCAATTCCACGGTTTCATCTATTTCATATTATGCCCGTGGAATTTATTGAATCATGTTAAGTCCTTGTTGGCATGCTAAATATTTATGCGTGTTTGCGAGCTTTAGGTTAACTATCACATATCATCACTCGTAACTTCTATCTTGCGACACAAGTTTTAAAATGATCTCTAGTTTTATCTCTTAAAATTAATTTGTGTAATTTGGAATACATCAGTTTGGTATCCGTGGGAGGTTGGATTCACTACTATCGTGGATCTTACGATCCATTAATTTTTAAAAAAGGGCCTTTTAAAGAGGGGGTTTTATTAAAAAAAGATTTTGAGTATTTTAAAATTTGATCTTTCCTTCTAAAAAAAATTATGGCACTTTTAGAATTTTAAGCCTTTAACAAAAAAATTATTTTAAAACGAGGAATCACGTAGAGAATAACGTAGGTGGTTTTGACGAGTGTCTTTAAAAGTTATTGAAAAAATTGAGATTCTCTCCTATAATATTAAACTGGACGTGAACGAGTTGTGGACATCGGTAAAAAGACTTGACATGAAAGTACACAAGCATTCTGTCTTACCTAACTACCTCCCAACTCCGTATTATAACGTGGAATACGGGCTTAGGTCTACTGATAACCCTCTTTCTAGTCTCGTGATTTCCCCCACGAGTACCTTGGCCCGACCTATCCTCACCTTGGAACTACCTTCAGTCGAGGAACTTTTTCCTACGCCTCAGCGTCAGGAAGAAGAGCTTCCTCCTATTTTTGTCATCCCGACTGAAGTTGTGGCTCCACTTGTCCCCATTATATCACAACCCTTAGCCACCAAGTTTATTCATGATCCCTTGCTTCAGGAACAATTTACGAGTGATGTGTCACTCCCCTTGGATGACACAGATTTGATTTTAATTCTCTCGGAGGAGTTGGCTAGCGGAGCCTCTCATCTTAGATGACATAGACTCGATCTCCATATGTCCTGATTCTCATAGTCCACTACAGCTGCAAGCCCTTGAGGCCGCAATCATTATGCTTGAGTCACCCACCCTGGCATTAGAGTCTTCACACTTCATAGATTTTGTATTTGGTGATCGCACTCCTATGTCACTTCACAGTCCACTTAGTCTAGACATGCACACTGAATTGTCTCGTTATATTATCTCCTCGTTTAGGAAAATTCATGTTAGGAGGATAGTCAAGATCCCTAAAAATGTTACTTCTCGTAGAGACTCACATTTTAAGGGATTTCTGTGGAAAATTTTAAATGGAAGATTTGTGATTAACTTCAAATTTTGTCGCACTAGTTAGGCTTTAACGGGTGATATTTTTGGGATAATTAATCTGGGTCTAGTTGACGCTTGTAAGTGTCCAGCAGACGAGCGTATGCTGTGATATGATTTACTGATTTCACATGTCGATCATACTTTTTCCCTACCTTATTTTGTCGATCTTCTTTCTCTTCCACTTTGTGATTCTCGTCTCATTGATACTCTGATTTTTATTGTTCATTTAAATATTTTGCATAAAATTATGACTAACAGTTTGCGAGTATCTTCAGAAATCTATAATTTCATAGTTGACTTTATTACCGGGGATTATATTTTTTCGAAGGAGATTGGTTTCCTGTATATTTCAGGAGAGAGTTTTCCCTACAGGTCATGAGTTGCAGCAAAGGATCTTTCCTTTGCTGCACTTCCTACCACAACGTGCAGTTTCTCACATCCCGTTTCAGTTTCAGACTTATTTTGGAGTTTGCTCATGTCTTGGTTGTTTGTCAGCATGTCGGTAGCAGAGTGATTCTGTTACGCACCCGGACGGCGCCTGCCTATTTGGGCGTCAATACACGCGACGACGGAAGGGATCCGGAGGTGACAACGGGGCTGAACCAACGAGTTCAGCCTCCACTATCTAAAGAAGCGGCCCTTGGGGGCTGAACCCACCCGGTTCAGCCCCTATTGGGGCCGGCCTGTAGGAGGAAATAATGAAAGCCCTTATCTCCAAATGAGGAGACAAACCAATTAAATAGACAAAAGAATATTACAGGCTAAAGGCAGACCAGACCAATAACTACACATACAAATATTCAACCATAACTCCAATACTCCCCCTCAAGGTGGAGCAAAGATGTCAATCATGCCCAGCTTGGAAGAGAGCAAATCTGAACGAGTAGGACCAAGGGCCTTAGTGAAGGCATCAACAAGTTGGTCAGACGAAGGAACATAAGTAAGAAGGACGGTCCCAGTACGAACGTGATCACGAAGGAAGTAAACATCCATCTCTATGTGCTTGGTGCGCTCATGAAGCACCGAATCCTAAGTGAGAAGAAGAGCTGACTTATTGTCACAGTAGAGAGTCGAGCCAGTGGTCAAGGATAAACCAAGTTCAGTCAGCAGCGATCGAAGCCAAATCAACTCAGTAACACCGTGTGCCATGGCACGGTATTCGGACTCAGCGGACGAGCGCGATACAATGTGTTGTTTCTTACTCTGCCATGAAACAAGATGATCACCATGAAACACACAGAGGCCGGTAGTAGAGCGCCGATCAGTCAAAGAACCGGCGAAATCAGCATCAGTGAAGCAGGAGAGACTGGAGACACTGTCACCCGATAGAATATCCCAAGACCAGGAGCATGCTTGAGATAGCGAAGAACACGCCGAGTGGCCTCTAGATGAGCAGTCCTAGGAGAATGCATAAACTGACTCAGAACGCCTACTGAGAAGCTGATGTCTGGCCTCGTATTTGTCAAGTATATCAGGCGGCTAACTAGACGCTGGTACTGAGAAGGGTCTGGTAGAGGATCACCAGATTCAGCACGAAGACGATGATTGGTATCCATAGGCGTACGCACAGGACGACAGCCCAGGAGACCAGAATCCAGGAGGAGATCTAAGGTGTACTTTCGCTGGGATATGGAGATGCCCTGTCGGGAGCGAGCCACTTCAATCCCAAGGAAATAACAGAGAAATCCAAGATCTTTCACCTCAAAGGCGGAGCAGAGAGTAGCTTTCATATCAGAAATACCAGCAGAGTCATCTCCAGTAAGAATAATGTCGTCAACATAGACCAAGACAATGGCACGCCAGCCCTCTGGCGTGGCGCAAACAAAGCAAGTGTGATCCGCATGACACTGAATGAAGCCTATCTGAAGGATAACAGTGCTGAACCGGTCAAACCAGGCACGCGGGGATTGCTTCAGGCTGTACAGGGATTTGTGCAGACGACAAACCCTGCCCGAATACTCCCCCTGAAGGGAAAATCCCGGTGGAGGAGCCATATAAACCTCCTCTTGTAAGGTTCCATGGAGGAAAACATTCTTGACGTCGAGCTGGTAGAGTGGCCATGCCCGGGACGCCGCAAGAGAGAGCAGAAGACGAACACTAGTCAGCTTGGCCACGGGAGCAAACGTGGCCCCAAACTCATTAGGAGCCTGAGTAAATCCCTTAGCCACCAAGCGAGCCTTGTAGCGATCAATCGAACCATCAGCACCATACTTCACAGTATAGACCCATTTGCACCCAACGGTGCGTTTCCCGGGAGGCAGAGGAACAAGAGACCACGTCCCAGTATGACGAAGAGCAGACATCTCCTCCTCCATGGCCCGAACCCACCGCGAATCAAGGAGAGCCTCAGCAGTCGAAGCAGGGATTCGAACCGAATTAGCAGCAGCCACAAAAACCTGGTAAGAGTGAGAGAACCGCTGGTAGGAAACAACACTAGCCAACGGGTGCTCAGTAACAGAAGAACGAACACAAGCACGGTGGCCCTTTCGCAAGGCAATAGGTAAATCATCAGAAGTAGTAGAGGGAGGAGGCTCAAGAGAGGTACCTGCAACCGGAAGGAGCAATGGATCCGGAACTGAGGGAGAAATGGGAGTAACAGGTGGTGTGGGCGCGCGACGACGAGTGTAAATAAGTAGGACAGGCGGAGGTGATGGAGGTGAGACGGAGGGGACGATCGGGACAGGTTACACAATAGTAGGGGGTCCGGGGTAGTCGAGGGAGACGGAAAGAAGGGAACCTCCTCGTGAAACGTCACATCACGAGAGTGAATGATCCGGCGGAAACGGGGATCATAACAGCGATACCCCTTAGTGGTAGTCAAGTAGCCTAGAAAGAGACAACGGACAACCCGATCGTCGAGTTTTGTCCGGGAAAGACGCCGATCCTGGACAAAACACACACAGCCGAAGACCCGAAGAGGGATGGGAAAAACAGAGGCGGAAGGGTGGACAAGACTGTAGGGAGCAATACCGCCAAGGGGGCGGGACGGGGTTCGATTGATAAGAAAGGCCGCGGTAAGGAGAGCAGCACTCCAGTAGAACTTAGGAACATGCATGCCTCGAAGAAGGCATCGAACAGTGTCCAACAGGTGACGGTTTTTGCGTTCGGCCACGCCATTTTGCTCGGGGGTGTCCGAACACGAAAACTAGTGGAGGGTGCCTTCCGTGCGAAGAAACATATCAAAGGAGCGTGAGGTGTATTCACCTCCACTGTCAGAGCGAAGAATGTGAACAGACTTGCCATGTTGTGTCTGTATCATACGAGTAAAGTGAGTGTAAACAGAAAGAACGTCAGATTTACGTTTCAGAAGGTAAACCCATAAACAACTAGAATAGTCATCAATAAAAGTGACAAAATACGAGAATCCATCAAAAGAAACAATAGGGGCAGGGCCCCAAACATCAGAATGTATCAACTCAGCACGACTACAGAACATACATATGTACTGCGAGTGTGTTTTGACAATTCGCAAACATCACAATGAAAAGGAAAAGAGAAAGACACATCAGGGCAAACAGATAACATCCGAGGAGGGCTAGCATGACCGAGGCGGGCATGCCAAAGCAAACTCGATGACGAAGCAGAAGCAGCAGTGGTGGTGGTAGCAGCAGTGGGGGGAGACATCACCAGATGTTACATCCCATTCTTCTCAATCCCCGTACCAAATGTCCTCCTGGATCGCAGGTCCTGAAAAACACAATGATCAGGGTAGAAAGTGACTGAGCAGTTCAACGCACGAGTAATACTACTAACAGATAAAAGGTTGAGAGCCATGTGAGGAACAAGAAGAACAGAGTCAAGGGAAAGAGAGGAAGAGAGAGGGACAGTGCCCCGACTGAGGACAGGAGTAAACGAGCCATCTGCAAGGCGCACATCCCGGTGGGAGCAAGGAGCAACCTGGCGCAGGAGGGAAGACGTACCAGTCATATGGTCGGTGGCACCAGAATCAATCACCCAGGGTGACGAACCCTGGTCAACCGTGGTCGCAGAGCAAGCAAACAGAGTACCTGAGGATGAAGAGCTAGGAGAGGCAGAGGCAGTAGTGGAGGACTGAGATTGCTGGAACTGCTGAAACTGCTGAAACTGGGCCAACAGGTGACTGAAATCCGAAGAAGTGACTCCCGAGGGACGCTCGACGGTATCAAAAGACTCGGCAGTAGCAACGGTAGAGCGCGGAGCACCAGACGAAGTACAATCAGAACCCCAGAGGTGTGGGTAGAGCTGATTGCAATGACTGCGGTCATGATAGAGACGCCCACAATGAGAGCAAGGGCCAGGCGGACCCGTGGAGCCACGGCCACCGGAGGAGCCACGTCCCCCAGACTGTGTAGAAGAACCACGACCTCCATGGCTCCGAGAGCCAGAAGCGAGAGGACGAGAAGAAGCAGCAAGAGCCATCTGCTCAGTAGGGAGCGAGGAAGTAGTACGCGCGCCAGAGAGGCATGAGTGACGCTGCAGGCGTTTCTCATGCTCAGAGACAATGGAGTAGGCCTCAAGGAGATCTGGCAAAGGAGACATGCCCACAATTTGAGCACGAGTGGACTCAAACTCGGGGCGAAGCCCCATCAAGAACTGGCAGGTCTCCCGACGCTGTCGCTGTTGCCTGATAAATGTGACATCCTCGGGAGATTTCAGGGCACTAAGAGGCTCCAGATCGTTGAGCTCCAGAAACCGATCCTGAAGGTAGGTGAAGTACTCCTGAACAGACCGCTCCCCCCGAGTAGCGGAAGCAATATCCTAAAAGACACCAAAAATCTGGGCATCAACATGTGTGTGCCCGAAGGTGCGCTGAAGGGCCGACCAAAGTTCGGCGATGTCTTTAAAACGCATGAACTGACCGAAGATACGAGGCTCCATCGAGCATTGGATCCAACCAAGAACCATGAATTTCTCCGTGGACCACTTGACCAAATCATCTTTCTTGTCATCAGGAGGCTTGGAAGGGCCGCCAGTCAACCAAGAAAGTTTATTTCGACCAGCAAGGGCCACCTTCATCGATGCAGCCCAAGAAGAATAGTTCCGCTCATCCAGAAGGATGCTAGTAATCCGCCTCGAGGAGGATTCGTAGGTGTCCGTAGAAGCCATGAACCAAGAGGAAAGAAACACCGAGATCCCTCCCACAAAGGAGATCGAGGATCGAAAAGAAAATAACGCGGGAACCTGAAGAAGCGCTAGAACAGGCGCTGGAACAAGCGCTGGATGGAAGTGAGCGGTGACCGGCGCTGGAACAGGGAGCGGGATATGTCGCTGGAACATGGAGCGGGATACGTCGCTGGAACAGGGAGCAGGATACGTCGATCGGCGCTTGAACAGGGAGCGGGATACGTCGCTGGAACAGAGAGCGGGATACGTCGATCGGCGCTGGAACAGGGAACAAGAAGAGACGTCGATCGACGCTGGAACAGGGAGCAGGAAGACGATACGCTGGAAGACGAGCGGGGTACGCTGACGCTCGACGAGCGGGATGCCGATGCGGGAACCCGAGCAGGATGCAGAACGAACGCCAAGCGGGAACCCTAGGTTCCCTCTGATACCATGTAGGAGGAAATAATGAAAGCCCTTATCTCCAAATGAGGAGACAAACCAATTAAATAGATAAAAGAATATTACAGGCTAAAGGCAGACCAGACCAATAACTACACATACAAATATACAACCATAACTCCAATACGGCCGGCCCCCTTGGCCGACCGGCCTTGGGTTCGGGTATAAATATACCCGGAACACCCCCCCCCCCCCCCCCCCACCCAGTGGTTGGCATGCAAGAATATATCAGGTATCTTCCCCTCTCTCCCTCTCTAACCCTAGTTCCTTAGCCCCTTTCTCTAGATCTCTCTCTCCCTCCATGACATTTGGTATCAAAGCATTCGATTCTCCACCATGGTTACCATACACACTCAGGAGGACATCGCTCGATTGGAAGCCCTAGAAGAAAACTACATTGGTTTGTCGGATTCGGTGGCAACCATCGAGAAGAACATGAGGGCTTCTACTCAGAGATTGGAAGAACGGATCGACGCACGAATGGATGAAATCAAAGCGCTCCTTGCGCAAAGTCTGAAAGGGAAGGTGCAAACACATCAAGAGGTCACTGGTTTGCAAAATCAGGCGGAATCGGGAAGGGATTTAGCTGGATTGACCGATCCCGCGCGTACAGTCGCGGAATCGAGCGGGTCGAACGACGGCGGGGTCGCTGGTACGGCTACGACGTGGGGAGGAGCAACCCCAACCCCGATCCGGGCAGCGGAGACAGGTGCGGGCCCTCCGCCCTGGGCGCGACACGCCGGCAGCGAGCAGGCAGGCGCGGGCCCTCCGTCCTGGGCGCAACACGCCAACAGCGAGCAGGTGGCCCGTCCGGCCTGGATGCGGCTTGACAACGAAACGGCGGACGCAGGGAGGGCCACATGAGGCCCAACGGGAGGAATGGGAGGCATCTTGCCTCCCCCGCATGGCGTCGGGCCTCAAGGGGGCTACGGCTTCGGCGGTCCTTGGGGAGGCCAGCAATTTCAGGGCTTCCTGGGCGCCAACATTAACCCGATGGAGCCGAGGCAACCGACATGGAATGGGCAAGGGCAAGGTTGGCTCGGTCAACCCGCTCCAAGAGCACACATGCCCCCAAACTAACCCGTATGAATTTCCCACGATTCAACGGCGGGGGGGGATGCATTGGAGGGGGTCCAGAAAGTAGAACTCTTTTTCAGTTATCAGGACGTACCGGAGAGACAGTGAGTCCAGTTGGCTTCTTTTCATCTGGAGGACGATGCCTTCCAGTGGACGCAGTGGTTCTTACGGGGACGGGAGTACGTGCCCTGACCGGAGTTTGTGGAGGGTTTTACAACCTGATTTGGGTTGCTTGAATACGAGGACTTCGAGGCCCTTCGACAGAGAATGTGTCAGAAGGGGATGGTGATGGAGTACCACACTAAATTCGAGAAGTTGGCGAACCGGGTGCATTGGGAAGAAAGGACGCTCTTGAGTTGTTTTATCTCGGGACTTAAGGAGCACCTTCGTGACGAAGTACAGTCGCATATGCCCCGTACTTTAAATCATGCGATCACATCGGCACGGATTCAGGAGGAACGCTTCAACAGAAAGAGGGCTCGAGTCCCGGGTAGGCCACCCGCGGCCCCAGCAGTTGTGTGGCTGGATCCACCAGTAGGTGGCAAGCCGATGGTGACACGGCTCTCCTGGAGTGAATTGGCAGCCAGAAAAGATAAAAGGGTTGTGTTTTAATTGTGATGAGAAGTTCACTCCGGGACACAAGTGCCAAAAGATACAGGTCTTTATGCTTCATGAGGATACGGAGGACGGCGGTCAGCCCAACTCCGAATGAGACGGAGATTTGGATCTAACGGAGTTTGGTGTGTCGATCCAGGCGATGGAAGGCTTCAACGACCCTCTGACAATGAGAATGACTGAGACTGGGAGAATCAGCCAGGAGAGGGTAACGATTCTGGTGGATAGTGGGAGTACCCACAACTTTATGCATTCAGAGGTAGCGCGCCGAGTGGGACACGTGATCGACCCGGGTGCCGCTTTTCAGGTTATGGTGGCAGATGGGAGCAAGTTGCAGTGCGAAGGGGTTATGAAAGGGGTGGAGCTTAACATCCAGGGTTATATCGTCCGGACAGATGTCCATCTTCTCCCTATCCGAGGTTCCAATATGGTGCTCGGGGTACACTGTCTGCGACAGCTGCGACGGGTGACATTTGACTGGGATGACATGACGATGGAGTTTGTGCAACATGGGAAGCAATTCTGTTTGAAGGGCCTTAGGTCATCCCCGGTGAAGGAAATCTCAGTTCAGAGTTTACAGCGCCTGGAGGAGGAAGCCTGATGACGGTTCTGATGCCGGCACAGTCGGCTGATACAGGGCAGTCAGGGGTACCTAGCCAGATGCAGCCTCTTCTGGAGCAGTACGCCGATATTTTTCAGGAGGCACGCACTCTGCCACCACCGCGATTTCGAGATCATTGAATCCAGCTCAAAGAGGGGGCTGGACCGGTCAACATCCGACCATACCGGTACCCGCATATTCAGAAGGCCGAGATCGAGCGCAGTGTCCGGGAAATGTTGGATGCAGGTCTTATCCGTCCCAGTACAAGTTCTTTTTCGGCTCCGATCATCCTCGTCAAAAAGAAGGATGGGTCGTGGCGGTTTTGTGTGGACTACCGCGGGTTGAACAGTTCGACTGTCAAAGACAAGTTTCCAATCCCTTTGATTGAAGAGTTATTGGACGAGCTGCATGGTGCGCGAGTATTCACCAAGCTGGACCTACGATCCGACTACTATCAGATTCTCATGCATGAAGGGGATATTCACAAGACGGCCTTTCGGACACATGATGGACACTACGAGTTCCTGGTCATGGCGAATGGGCTGACCAATGGGCCGTCTACTTTTCAGGCCAACATGAATGAGATCTTCCTCCCATTGCTTCGCTCTTTTGTGTTGATCTTCTTCGATCACATCCTGATATACAGCACCAGTTGGGAGGAGCACGTCACCCATGTTGAGCAGGTTTTTTCGATTCTTCGCCAGAACCAGCTTTATGCCAAGCGCTCTAAGTGTTCCTTCGGTCAGGAGGAGGCGGAATAATTGGGACATTTGGTCTCGGCTCAGGGCGTCCGGGCCGACCCCAAGAAGATTGAGAATATGCTTTCCTGGCCGCGACCCCAGACTGTTCGGGCTCTACGGGGCTTCTTGGGCCTCACTGGGTACTATCGCCGCTTTGTGAAGGACTACAGCAAGATCGCCAGGCCTCTCACCCAGTTACTCCAGAAAGATTCCTTCAGTTGGCACGAGGAGGCGGAAGAGGCTTTCCAGGCGCTCAAGCAGGCAATGACGTCCACTCCAGTACTTGCACTTCCGGATTTCACCAAGAATTTTGTGGTGGAGACAGACGCCTCAGGCGTGGGCATTGGTGCTGTTTTGATGCAGGAGGGCCGACCCCTCGCCTTTTACAGTAAGGCATTAGCCCCTCGGACACTTGGACTATCCACTTATGAGAAAGAGATGCTGACGGTGGTTCATGCAGTGGCCCTTTGGCGACCATATCTTTTGGGACGACACTTTCAGATTCGGACCGACCATCAGAGTTTGAAGCATTTCCTGGACCAGCGGGTCTCCTCTCCTCTACAGCAGAAGTGGGTAACCAAACTTTTGGGCTACGATTATGAGATTATCTATCGCCAAGGGAAGTTATTAAAGGCGCAAGGCGCACCAAGGCGCAAATGGGTCTTGGAGCCTAGGCGCAAGGCTCAAGGCGCAGGCGCGCGCCTGACGAAGGCAAGGCGCAACCATATTCAATTTAAATAATCAGCATCAAACACCACTTCATCTTCTTAATCAGATTTTTTCATCTATTCTACTCATTAATGATTCATTACTATCATTTATATCTCTTATAAAATAGAATCAATGTGATCACTTGCATCATATCTAAATCTCAACGCTCGATTATGTTCGCAAACACTAAATCATGGAAAAAAATATTGAGTTCTTATATTATTTCTTTCTTTATTTTAAAAAACAAAATTTACAATAGAAATTGCACCTAGACGTGTCTTTTATGCTCCAAAGGCGCACAAAAGGCGCACTAAGGCGCAAACCTCTGAGCCTGGTGAGCCTTGAGCCTTAGGCGCGCCTGAGGCGCGCCTGAGGCACGCCTTTAACAGCTTAGGGAGAACTTGGTGGCCGACACATTGTCCCGTTTGCTGGAGAGCGCCCTTGCGTAGATTTCAGCACCCCTGATTGACTCGGTGGACGAGATACAGGAGGAGGTTCGGCGTGACTCAGAGTTGCAACCTATTGTAGAAGCTCTCCGACAGGCACAAGAGACGGTTCCGGGGTATCATCTCCAGAATGACAGGTTGTACTATCAGGGCCGTGTGGTTGTCCCTTCGCAGTCAGCATGGAGGACAGTCATGATGCATGAGTTTCACTTCTCCCCCACAGGTGGTCACGCCGGTATAGTCCGTACCCTACAACGGGCCCGGGTAAACGTCTTCTGGAAAGGCATGCGACGTGATATTCAGTTGTTTGTTCAGCAGTGTGAGACGTGTCAGCATCAGAAGTATGAGAAGTTTGGACATTCTCTCCCTCCATCTTCCTAACAGATTCCAGATCGACGTTTGGACATTCTACTAGTAGGGCACATCACAGTCTCGCATGGGTCGAGCACTTTCAACCACAGGAGAATTGATGCAACTTGAGTCGTATCTTATTTTACTTTTATTTCCAGCATTCTTATTAGTGTCGTGCATGTCTTCGCGCTTGTTGTTTCCTTTATTTCCGCATCTTTTTCTTTTATTTTCGCTCCTGTTTCTTTTAATTTTGCGCATGTTATTAGCACGCCTATGTCATGTATCGCGCTCGCGCACCCTAGTTCGGCTTATTGGCTTGACCGACCAATAAGACCTTGAATGAAAAAGTCCGTCAAATTAGGTTAATTAATAATTAGGACAAGCTTAAGAAAATATATTAACATTATATAAACTTAGGTATTTTACCTTCTTATTTTAAAAAGTCTGAAATTACAAATTTCAATTTATGCAATTTTAATTTTAGAAATATTTATTAGTTTTTTGGGAATTCCTAGAGTTTTTAACCAAAATACCGCATTCGTGAGTTTCAAATCCAAGAGCCAACTAAAATAACTTTTATTTACTTGAAACTCTCTTTATTAAATCCTAGCCTTGAAACCCCCCTTATAAATTCTGCCATTACCCCTTGAAATCCTCTTTATTAAATCCTTCCTTTAATTAAAACCCTAAACTCCTTCCTATAAATGAACCGGGCCCCCCTCTTCATAAAGGCAGCTTGGACAAATTTTGGGAACGAAGAATTCATCTCTATGTTTCCCAAAAGGTCAGCCCAACATCAACGAACCTCCCCACACCATCACCCGTCTCGTTCCTAGTCGTGAATATCAACGACTCCCCACGCCTCCGCCGCTGCTTTCCCCGTAATCTCCGTCGAGCCTTCATCGACAAACTCTGACAGTCTGAGCCCCAACGTCCAATTTCGTGCCCGAGCGAGCTCCGTCTGGACTCACCACCCCTTCCTCTACATCCCTGGCCTCCGGTGACTAGTCCTCCTCCACCCTCTGACGAACCCGACACCTTCCAGTCAGTTTCAAGGCCTCCACTCTTTGACCACTTTGACAACCACCTTGCGACCTACCTCCTTCTTCCCCCTTTCCATTACCTACAACCATCCAAAATACCCCTCCTGCATCCTTCTAGAAATTCCCCAACTCACCAGATCTTTCATCTCCGTTGCCTGCAGCCGTTCGAACAAGGAATTGGATTTTATCGCAGCAATCATGCACATATGGTATACCTCTAATTAGTAATTACTAGATATTTATGTGTGTCTGCGAGATTTAGGTTAGCTATCGCATATTATCACTCGTAACGGCTATCTTGCGACACAAGCTTTAAAATGATCTCTAGTTTTATCTTTTAAAATTAATCAATGGAATTTGGAATACATCAGGCCCCCTCCTTATATAGTTGGAGAAAGGCACATCTATTAAGAAAACATTTAAAAAATTATGTAATATAATATAATCAATATTATATTTTATTGTTTTTACACCATAGCAAGGTTGATTGTGTTATTGGCCTTATTCTCTTTATTAACTGGTACTATGGTCTTATCCTTACAGACCGTAGCATGTATCTGTTAACCCAATCACATTTTCATTTTACTTCTGAGTTTGCCCGAAAGCGTGGTGCTGGTCCCTTTGATGTATCTACACAATGCCATTGTAAGCGTGGTCCTACTGGTGTATCTACACAATGCCATTGTAAGCCCTCCGGAGCCTGTCTACCTCGCCCTTGCTCCAAAGAGACTCCTGATGTCTACCCTCGACGATTGCTTTTTAGATCATGTCGATCAATCATCCGCTTTAGCTTCCCCTTTGAATAGTACTCCGTTCAGTCAGTTGTATGCTCTCCTCGAAATAGGCAATATGGAACTTGATAATTTAATTATTACATTAGAAAAAGAAGAAATCTTTGGCGAGCATCCTCCAAAACATTGGGAACGCAGTACATTAGAATGCAAATTAGAATTAAAATATCCCAATTTCCGAATCGTTTCTAGAATCGTTTCTATAACTAATGACTACTTTAAAATTATGCACTACAATGGAAATAAGAGTCTTCAGATAATAGTTGGATTAAGAAAATAAGGGTGAAAACTGAATTTCCCGAAACTTGGTGTGCCCGATCGAAGGTTGTAAAAAAACTCTTTAGTTGGGATGTTCTGTTTGGCCACCAAGATGGACAATCTGGTAAGATGGTTTAGGAATTAAGAAAATATGAGTGAATCCTTCGTAATCTGAAGAATGCTTTGGGACAAGGACTTGTGTATAAGTCTTCCTCTTCTCTATCATTAATTGTCTATTCTGATGCAGACTATGTAGGCTCCTTTGATGATCGTCGGTCTACAAGTGGCTACTACACATATTTTGGAGGACACCCAGTCACTTGGCGAAGCAAAAGTAGACGGTGGTGGCACGCTCTTCAGTGAAGGTTGAGTATTGTTCGATAACACCCGCTACTTCTGAACTTACGTGGTTAAAAGTTTTCTTACTTATCTTTGTGTAAAGCTCCCCTTACTGTCCCTTCTCTACTGCGATAGTTAAGTTGCCTTCCATATCGTTAGAGAATCCTGTTTTCATGAACGTACAAAGTATATCGAAGTTGATTGTCATTTCATCCGGGAAAATGTTCAACTTCGCAAACTTGTTCTGCGACTTGTACCCGCTGCCAAGCAATTTTTTGATGTCCTCACCAAGGCGTTACCACGCCTAATATACGTACAATTCGTTTCCAAGCTTGGTGCCTACAATCTGTATTCTCCAGCTTGCAAGGGAGTGTAGAAGAACTGGATAGGCCCATGTAAAGGCTCTCTTTTCTCATGTATAGATTAGTCCCACATCTTGGTTTGTAGTTGAGATTTCACTCCATCCTATAAATATGTGACCAAAAAAGACTTGGAATGTATCTATAAGGAAATACATATTGTACTTAGGCATTAGTAAGATTATGACTAAGGATAGAGCGCATTGGAGACAAAGGATCATATAGCCGACCCCACTATGGCGCGATAAAGGCTGAGTGTGTTACGCTGGGCGACACTACCAAATTCAGGGAATATTACTGTGCACGTCGACCAAAGGAGAAGGCGGAGGAAGACCGGGCTGAACCATCCGGTCCAGCCCGTCAATATTAAATAAGACGCATTGGGGCTGAACCACACCGGTTCAGCCCCTATGGGGGCCGGCCGGCCCCTTGGGTCCGGGTGCTATATATAACCGGACCCCCCTTTTGGAGAGGGGGATCAAATGAAGTATTATTTCAGGTTTCCTTCTTCCTTATAACCCTAGCTTACTTTTGCCCTAGTTCTTCTCTAGTTTCCCTACTTTTCCTAGCAAGTTCATAACATTTGGTATCAGAGCATCCTTCCTGCGACCATGGTGACACGCACGGAGGCGGAGGTCGCGAGGCTGGCAACCCTAGAGGAAAATTATGTGGGGTTGGCAGATTCGGTGGCGGCAATCGAAGAACAAATGAAATCATCTACCAAAAATCTGGAGGAGCGTTTCGATGCCCGCATGGAGGAGATTAAGACTCTCCTTACCTAAAATCTGAAAGGGAAATCAATGGTCAACGAAGGGTCGGACGTTGAAGCGTCAGATCTACCATCAGTGCAATTTTCGGCGACCGGGATTGGCGGAAATCAACGACCTCCCCCGCCTTGGACAGCCGCCGGAAGCAGCAACTCGACGGGTAGCGGGATTTACGCAGGCGGGCAGCCGATCGGGCACTGGACGGGACCCGATCCCTACGGCGTCACCGGTACGATGCGAGGGTGACGGAAGAAGGGCCGACGCATTACCTAGAGGCCGGCGCACCACCGGGTGGTCGGGATGGAGCCGACGACAGCCGGCAAGGACTTTGGAGGTCTGCTTCTCAGCCGACGGGAGCGGCTTGGCAGGGAGCAGCACCACCGGCCTGGAACGGGGCGGGATAGCCCGCAGCGACCCCGTGGGGACCTCCAAATCCGGAAATGGGCCCGGCCGTGCCGGCAGAGGGGCCGACTGGTCCTGCAACCATGTTGCCGGCCTGGAATGGGATCGGACAGCGTGCCGGGGAGGAATGACGGCCTCCAAATCAGGAAAGGGGCTCGTTTCGACCCACCGGAGCAAACGCCGTACCAATGGGAGGAATGGCTGGATTTGTTCCGCACCCACCAACTTTTTCTCCGCCCACAGGGTACGGGAACGACAACCAGTGGCAGGAAAGGCCGCCCATGGCCAATCCATGGGGCGGCGAACAACAAATGGGTAATGGACCCGAAAGGGGACGACTTCCTCCTCAAACGGGACTAGCGGGCGGGTACGTGGCAGGCCCACTTGGACCACCCAACCATCCAGGAGAGCAACGGTGGCCAGCTGGTCATGGGCAAGGAGGTTACAGGATGGCAAACCAGCGGCCTTACATGCAGCCCAAACGCACCCGCATGAATTTTCCTAAATTTTGGGGCGGAGATGCACTGGAATGGGTGCAAAAGGCGGAACTGTTTTTTACTTATCAAGAAATTCCCGAAGACCAGTGGGTGCAACTCGCGGCCTTCCATTTGGAAGACGACGCGTACCAGTGGGTACAATGGTTCATACTGGGATATGGATATGCTCTGTGGGCATATTTTGTGGAGGGATTCTCGGCCCGTTTTGGACCCTTGGATTACGAAGATGTGGAGGCGACGTTACAAAAACTCCGTCAGAAAGGCACCGTGATGGAGTACCGCACAACGTTCGAGAAGCTGGCCAATCGGGTCAGTTGGGAGGAAAAGACCCTCCTCAGTTGCTTCATATCAGGGTTGCGGGATGGGTTGCAGGATGAGTTGCGGGATGAGATCCACGCCTATATGCCACGTAGCCTGAGCAATGCAATCAGTTTGGCAAGGATACATGAGGAGAGATTCAACCGGCAGAGGACCCGTACAGCGGTGAGAGCTCCTACGGTTGTACATCCTCCTCGGGGGGATCCCCCGGCAGAGGGCCGACCGACAGTGACAAAACTGACGTGGCAGGGACTTCAGACCAGGAGGGAGAATGGGTTATGCTTCAACTGTGATGAGAAGTACACCCGAGGGCACGCATGCCAGAAGGCGTCCAGGTATTCGTGTTGAGGGAGGAAGCGGAAGATGTTCCCAACACAGAGGAGGAGGGAGAGTTGGCTATAACAGACTTTGGAGTATCCATCCAAGCCATGGAGGGGGTACCCCATCTCCGACCTTACGCATAGCCGGGAGGGTCGGCAGGGAGACGGTGACGATCTTGATGGACAGCGGGAGCACTCATAACTTCATCCAACCCGCTGTGGCCCAGAAGGCGGGGTATGACATAGATCGCGACGCATCTTTCCACGCCAGGGTAGCAGATGGAAGTACACTGCAGTGCGAGGGAGTGATGAAAGGGGTGGAGCTCCGGATACAGGGTTACAATGGACATATTGATGTTTACTTATTGCCAATCCGGGGTTCTGACATGGTCTTGGGTGTACCGTTGCTGCGGCAACTTAGGCGGGTGACTTTTGATTGGGACAAGATGGCTATGGAGTTCAGCCATAACAGGAAGGAGTATTGCTTGGAAGGCCTCAAGTCGTCTCAGGTGAAGGAGATCTCACTCCGCAGCTTGTAACGACTAGGGCAACCGGATAGTACGATGACCATCGTCAGGGAGATTAGAGCGGAGCCTGCGGCTCCAACAGAGGTTTCGTCTCAGATGCAAGCCAGGGTGGATCAGTATTCCGACTTATTCCAGGAGCCGCGTGCTCTCCGCCTCCAGCTTGAGTACAAGCTGGCCCTTGATGAGGGAGGGAATGTTACGCCGGGCGACACTACCAAATTCAGGGAATATTACTGTGCACGTTGACCCAAGGAGAAGGCGGAGGAAGACCGGGCTGAACCATCCGGTTCATCCTGTCAATATTAAATAAGGCGCATTGGGGCTGAACCGCACCGGTTCAGCCCCTATGGGGGCCGGCCGGCCCCTTGGGTACGGGTGCTATATATAACCGGACCCCCCTTTTGGAGAGGGGGATCAAATGAAGTATTATTTTAGATTTCCTTCTTCCTTGTAACCCTAGCTTACTTTTGCTCTAGTTCTTCTCTAGTTTCCCTACTTTTCCTAGCAAGTTCATAACAGAGTGTTGTTGTTGAAGTAATAAAAAATTATTCTGCTTCATATTACTATTAGTTATAGGTTTGAATGATGCCCATCTATGTATTCCTATTAGTTATAGGTTTGAATGATGCCCATCTATGTATTCTTATTAGTTATAGGTTTGAATGATGCCCATTTTTTTACTGACTGCAAACCTAGCATCTGTCTCACCTTTTCTCATTCGCGTCTGGGTATCAGTTTGAATTTGCCCTTATATATAGAGCAGTGGATCTTGGTGGTAGATGGTTTTAGGAGATTCTTATTAATTACAACATCTTACTATATTGTAGATCCTTTATGTAGAACATGTAATTCTTTTGGTCCCAATAGAAGGACATTTGATTAAAGAAAATATTTTTATCAAAAACAATGTTTGAACTAGAAGTAACACTCAAAAATCACCATTTTTTCACCCCTCAACCCAAAATATATCAGGAGCTCCTAAACAAATTTTCCTCTAACCATTGTAGTAGTAAACATTGACGTTGTTGAGGGACTCCCGGATACGCGATATTCTGTCGATCTTCCGCTGTTGTCGATCGAAGAATGATCGTCGTTCTTCTGCTGCTATCAATCGAAGAACGATTGCCGTTCGCCGTTCTTCCGCTGCTGTCGATCGAAGAATGATCGTCGTTCTTACGCTGTTGTCAATCGAAGAACGATCGTCGTTCTTAAGCCTGCTCTGCTTCTTCTTCATCTTTTTGATTCCTGTTGCTCAAGATTTTTTTCAATACCAGATTTTTTGGATTCCTGCTGCTCCAGTTTTTCTTTCAATTCCAGTTTTTTTTTCAATTCCAGATTTTTTATTCAGTTCCAGATTTTTTTTCAATTCCTGTTGCTCCAGATTTCTTTCAATTCTCGATTTTTTCAATTCCAGATTTTTTCAATTCCTTTTGCGGATTTCTGAAACATATTTCAAATTGTTTCAATTCCAGATGTTTTCAATTCCTGTTTCCTGTTGCTGATTTCAAGAACATATTGGAGGAGATGCACGGGCAAATTCTTTATGCAATTATGCTTGATCTTTTATTTTTTGAGGATTTTTAATTAAATTTGTGAGATATACATATATATATATATAAATTTAATACAACGTATCCCGCCGTACCCATATTCTTATTTTTTTTAATTTTGCTGTGCCGCCGTACCGGATATGTATCCCGGTACTCGTACCGGTGCTTCCTAGTCGATGAGATAGAGGTTGGTAGCTTGTGGTTGAAAAATGGTGAAGATGAGATCCAACCTTTGTATACCGCCAGTAACGAGAGCAGCAGCTCACGATGGACCCAATTGATGGAGAAGAGCTCGGAGGAGTTAACATGAGTTGACCAATGGGGTTGACTGAAGATGAGGTTATTGGTGATAGGAGGCAACAACAAAGCAACTAAGACCCATGGAGAGCAATGGTTCACAATACTGAACTAGTGGATGGTGGAGAAGATGATAGACAAATGAAGAGAGAAAGTGGCTAAGAAGTTTGAGGATGCGATGCCACATTTTTTCTTCTTCTATACAATATTTTCTGAGGGTATCTTTATTTTCATAAGTTGGCGGAAAATGTATGACATTTTCGGGCCTCCAAGTTTAACTGGAGGAAGAAGTGTCGACAAGGCTCCGAGGAAGACTACGTTTTTCTTATCATCCTCATCTACGACAATGAGGTTCCGAGATTCAATGTTGATCTTCAATACGAACGCCGCTGTTTTTCTTATCATCCTCATCTACCCAATGTCTGATCTGACGGAGCTTAGGGTGGTAGTGGATAGGATCCAAGGGAAGGAGAAGGAGTGTGTTTATATGTGGTTAGAGTGAACCTAGGGGTTGAGGTTCTCGGGTTGATCATGTGTCAAGCCAATGAACCTCAGTTCGGATTGGAGAATAGTAGAATTAGAAAATTGAGGTATTAAAACCAAAATTTCGGATATAGGAAAAAGAGGAATATTTTAAGAGATGCATTTTTTCAATAGAGAAATCCTCTATATACAATAGATGCATAATTTGTGCGAGCAAAAATGAATGGCTAAGATGATAATTGTTGAGCGATTACAACGAGGCTTTTCTAAATGATAGAATAAGCTAAATATGCTAACAATATTGATGACAAAATCAGCTTAATATGCAAACTTTCTTCCTTATGTGCTTCCCATTCTCTCATCCATAAAATAGAAGAAAAACCCTTTGACTGCATGTTAGAAATTATTATTATTTAGATTAACAATTTAAAATGAGAATATTAAGTACTTTTAATTCTCTCATCTATCATGAAATTGTTTTAGCAAGATAGGATTAATGAAGCGTTTCTCTGCCCTGTAAAATAATTAAAATTATTTAGAAAAACAAGAGGAAGCATATTTTGATATTGACCTATCAGTTTATGTTATTTTTGTAATTAAATATAAGTTAGTTTATCTTTTAATTACGACATATAATAGACAATTTCACTTTAATTTTTTTATTCAGTTATTAATTGAATGCAATAATTAGAAATGTACATGATCTATGGTTAGATTGTTAGACTGATTTTATATGTATATGACTTGCATTTTAATACAATAATTTGCTAAAAGCCATTTTAGATTTGTGTGCAACATTTCCCAAATAAAATTGTCACTAAAATATTTGTTTCAATGTATTTTAGGCTCCGTTTGGCATGGCGGTGACGGTTGTGAACGCTGTGGGTATTAACCATCGTTCATGTTGAAACCGATTTCTCGGTCTCTGTGGAGTTCGGGGCCCTCACCGAGATGAGGGGCGACCAACCCTTACTCCTCCCAAGGGAGAGCTCTAGGTTGAAGGTTGAGGAACTAGGGATAAGACCAAGGGCCTAGTGGGGAGGTCCCACCACATACCCGGAAGTCCCTTAGGAACTTCCCCTCCCAAGCCACTACTAGGCTTGGGCACCACTGGAGGCTCTCCTCACCCCACTGGAGAGACTTGGGGAGGGAGAGAGAGAGGGAGAGAGCTAGCCTAGAAACCGGACCACTCAAATGGTGCCCCCTTGGTCCTATTTATAGGATTTTCGGATCTGGACTGCGAATAGCCAAAACTGGACTGCGAATAGTCAAATCCCGCTGTTCTGAAGCACTAAACGCAGACCACTGGACTGCGAATAGCCAAAACTGGGCTGCGAATAGACTAAACCGGACGAAAGGGAAGCCTCCAAGCTGGGCGAGAGGGGGGGGGGGGGGGGGGGGTGAACCGCCCCTCCCCCCTCCTCGCCTCCTAGCTGGGCGAGAGGGGGGGGGGGGGGGGGCGAACCGCCCCTCCTCGCCTCCTAGCTGGGCGAGAGGGGGGGGGGGGGGGGGCGAACCACCCCTCCTCGCCTCCAAGCTGGGCGAGAGGGGGGGCGAACCGCCCCTCCCCCTCCTCTCCTCCTAGCGGGCCGAGAGGGGGGGGGGGGGGGGGGGGGGGCGAACCGCCCCTCCTCCTCCTCGCCTCCAATGCTGGGCGAGAGGGGGGGGGGGGGGGGGGGGGGGGGGGGCGAACCACCCCTTCCCCTCCTCGCCTCCAAGCTGGGCGAGAGAGGGGGGGGGGGGACCGCCCCGCCCCCTCCTCGCCTCCTAGTTGGGCGAACCGCCCCTTCCCCTCCTCGCCTCCAAGCTGGGCGAGAGGGGGGGGGGGGGGGGGGGGAACCGCCCCTCCTCGCCTCCAAGCTGGGCGAGAGACGGTCTCCCCCTCCTCGCCTCCTAGCTGGGCGAGGGGGGGGGGGGGGGGGGGGGGCGAACCGCCCCTCCCCCTCCTCGCCTCCAAGCTGGGCGAGAGGGGGGGCGAACCGCCCCTCCCCCTCCTAGCTGGGCGAGAGGGGGGGGGGGGGGGGGGGGCGAACCGCCCCTCCTCGCCTCCAAGCTGGGCGAGAGGGGGGGGGGGCGAACCCCCCCTCCTCGCCTCCTAGCTGGGCGAGGGGGGGGGGGGGGGGGGGGGGCGAACCGCCCCTCCTCGCCTCCTCTATGAACTGGGCGAGCGGGAGGTCTCCGCCTCCACCGCTCGTCCTCCCTTTTCCTGCCTGGGACTATTATGCCCAATAATGTTCTAAAAGGCCCTTGAGACCCGGAAAAACACTCGGCGAATTCAGGGTTGTACAGTTCATGAACGTCCGACCTCACCTAAGGAACTTCATTTCCTTTTATGTTCAAAACTAGCTTTCTTTTCTTGGTAGTGGTCATAATGGTTGTCATGGCAAACATACATTCAATGGCGACTGCGTTTTTGTCCAAACTCACTGGAGCAAAAATGTAGTGCCAAACGGAGCCTTAGGTGGCGTTTGGTTGGGCGGATAAGCTCCGGTGCGGCTGGGACAAGACACAGTTTTATCTATAAGCTGCGTTTGACGGAGTTGTTTACAAAAACTCCATTTTTTGAAAAAGCAGCGTATAGGTCTAATTCCAACCGCAGTAAAAACCCGCTTTTCGTGCGTCCAGATGCGCGCGTCTGTGGAAGGCGGATGGCTCGATGCAGAAGGCGGAAGGCACTGTTCACCATCGTGTCGCTCTACTTCCTCTTCTCCGCCAAACGCACTGTCGGAAGGCCAGACGGAGGCCGCCCCTTCGGCACCATCGACCACCATTCCCCGACTACCCTCCGACCTTCTCCTCTTCCTCCAATCGAGCAATCCGCCTCGTGCACACGCCCAGTCGCGCCCTCCGAACCTCTCTTCTCCTTCCAACAATCTGCCTTTGCGATCGTCACAAACTTTCCCCTCTTCTTCCAACCTTCCGCTCCTTTTGACAGCCGACATCCACCACTCACAGTTCTTTTCCCCTGATCCAGTGCCTGCAACAGGACAAATTCCCACGGTTTCCAAACCTCTCTTACCCACCTAATTTCTAATTGCCCTACCTTGTTATTTATTACTCTTATGCTCATATTTTTATGCTCAACACAAATGAACTTGCATCGAAACTGTTTTCCCTTAATTTTCTTTTCCATGAGCTGCGGGAGTGAATGTATCTTGTGTAGTTATTGTTATTGTCAAATATGCTACGATCCTGTATTGCATCAGAAATGTCGCTGACTATGCATTCAAGTGTACATTGATGAGTAATGAAGATGGTTTATTGTGTACTGTGTATGTTTGTATGTGTGTGTTTATGTGTAGTTGTATGTGTGTGTTTATGTGTAGTTGTGAAAAAAATGTCTTTTTTATATATTTTTATGTTTGTTATCATTTTATGAAGAAAAAAATTCCAACCAAAACTCTGTTTTGTACCCAAACAACTTTTCCAAAACTCTGTTTTGCAAACTCCATTTAAACAGTTTTTTTTACAAAACTATGTTTTCCAGAAACAACAGTTATCTCAAACTCCATTTTCTATCAGCAGCTTTCCATCAGCAAGAGCCCAACCAAACAGAGCCTTAATCTCCCCGCACGTTTACTAACTATATGGATATATAGATTCTGACCTCTGTCCTCATATTGCAGCTTCTAGTGGCTCGGGCGAGTGACCCGGTGGCACATTGGAGACTCGGAGTCAGAACTTCTTCCACTTCCAAACTCGTGCGAGCTGAAAAACCTTTGAGCAGACATGGCAGAACTAAGAAGCAGATAATTCCAGGTACACTAGCAGCTAAGAAAGTTCCAGAACTTTCCTATGCCGAAAGGAAAATCAGAGCTTATGATGATCTTTTTTGATGACAATAGTTTAAGTATACCGCCCTATCTCGTGATATTTAAGCCTAACATAAAACCATAAGAAATGTTATCAGCTAGTCTTCCGCCAGAGAATTCGTAGCTGAGTTTGGCTTGTGTTGTAGTTCTTTTGGACGTAGATGACTCAGTTTTGATTGTGTTGTAGATGACTCAGTTTTGATTATGTTGTTTTTACACGCAGCGGGCCACACGCTCTTGCATGCATTTTGTATCATTTTGCATGATTCGGGTTAACGGGTCGGGTTCGACTTGAAAATTACTCACAACAATCAACATGAATACAATCAGTTTATTGAACGTGTTGAAAATATCGACCCGAAACCCAATTCAGCTAAACCAAAACACTGAGTAGACTTGGTTTGTGCATGTCAACCCTAAACATAAAAAGTTGCCAGTATGTATGACTTCTAAACAGTGAAAAAGAAGAACCTACTAATTAAATAGGTTCTCGTGTTGAATATGATTCATTGGGATCCCTACCGAACACAAAATTCGTTGTGCTGGGTTATCGTATCGGAGAAACCTGCTATAAATTTCTTCATCTGAATTGTGTTTGTGCTGTGTAGAAATCAGCTATGAATTTACTTCTTGCTGTTAGCTTCTCATCTGTGGACTAGAAATGAACAGGTTTAGCAGGGATGATTATATAAGCTGTAACATGAACCAAATATGCATTGACTTCCTGCTTTCATTTAGAAAGCATACATAGAAGATTAGCGGGAAATTGTGTTTACATAGCATGCGAGGATGATCTATAATAATCGCACAAGACTACTTGGTCTCTGATACGTAAAAGTCTTTTATAATTCGGTGATGCGCGTGTCATTGTGACTAGCCTGCTCTGATACCAAGTTAGAACTTGCAAGAAAGATGAAACATTTGAATTATACAGGCCATGCGAATGCATGGTGTGCCCATACAAAAGGTTTGAATAAGATGCCCCAAATGAGACCAAATTTACAAATGTAGCCTAATTATACACGTCGTCCAAATCTATTTGAGAAATCGCCCATGCTAAAAATGTGCAATTTCTCCATCAAAAGTCTTTAGTAACGAAAATAAATCTTACGCTTGGGCTAAGGATCTATGTTAAATGCACGAGACTACATGAGTTTCATAATATGAGAACATATTCTAAGCACTTGGTCAAAATTTGAGTGTTTTTTGTGTGCCAAATACTGTGTTCTATAATGCAAAATAAATGCTGTTTTAATAATGTCTTGTAATATGATTAAAGGGTCTTATGTCTCCAGAAGAAATGTCTTCCATACTTGAACTATTAAATAATTTATATCCTTATTAAAATGGAATGTTTATTTTTCTTATTATTGATGTTTTGTATATCCTATGTAGGAATTGTCATAATTAGTTGTTGCAGTCTTCAATCAGCTAATACGATTACTGTAGATCAGCATCTTATGCACTGGTTTTGAGCTCTTGTTCCAAAGTATTTTTTTTATACTAAATTGTTGCAAGAGTTTGAGAATACACGAGTTTTTTAATGCGAGATTATGTTTTTGCCGCTTCATGTGTAGGGTATTTAACCCTGTAATGTATGGAGTACCCTAAGTGTCCGTTCGTTTGAACGGAATTGGCTTTCTGGAATTGGTTTTTCGACGAAAACCAATATCTACATGAATTGACTTTGTACAGAATTCCAATTTTGTTGTTCGGCTGTGAAAGTGCACAGTTAACCTCACTAGAACTCTCTAGAGGGGGGGGGGGGTGAATAGAGATTTAAAGATACTTTGTGCAAATATATATATGTGTAATAATCACATATTTAAGCTTCCCACACACACCAACAAGAATTAAGCAAAAGAAATAACAAAAAGAAAATCAAAGCACAACACAAAGAAATATAGTGGTTCCCCAAACTTTGGGTAATCCACTCTTCTACCCCCTTGGTAGGAATTCACTATCTTGTACTGAGTCTTTTGATAATGAGACTCTTAGAACCAGCCTGAGTCTTTTGATAAGGAGACTCTTAGAACCAGTACAACTGAATTTTTTGAAGAGAGATTCTAAAAACTCTTTTACACAGTTTGAAAATGAAATGAGAATAAGAAGAAGAAGTAGAAGAAGTAATTGAAACAAGAAAGAATATTCATCTTAGTAAGAAGATTAGAAGCACAAGAAATAGTGAATGAAATCTTTCTTCTATAGTGAGAAGGAGATTGTAGGCTTTTTTCTCTTTCAATGAGAGCTATCAGAGATTGCAGCAGTATGACTTCAGAAAGAGAAGAAGAAGAAGACTTGTTGTTTGCTTCAGCACACTATCACTTCTCTCAGTTTTTCTCATTTTTTCTTGGGAGCTTTTCCTCTATTTCAAATGTATGGAGTGGATCACTTCATTTTCTTCTCTGCCGACTTCCCTCTTATTTATAGCTCTGTTTATTCAAAGAATACTATAGGAGAATAATCAATTAGCAGTCAGAGAAATAGTAAGAGAGAAAAGATTCTATAATCAATATTTTTGTAGAAGGAAAGAGATCATTCTGATTTCAAATAATATCCATAATAAACTTAATCAATTTAGCCAAGAATCAAATAGAAGGAAAGACTGATTCAGAACGACTATAAAAAAATAATATAATTCCATAAGAATCAGATCTACAAGAAAGAAGGAAAGAGATCTGACGTGTTTTGAATTTGACATAGAAATCGACATACGTCGATTACTATTCGACGGAAGCGTCGATTTCAGACTGGCTGGACGTCGAGAGGAGAATATGGAAGGTGCGTCGACTAAGGTGCGTCAACTTCACTAGATACGTCGACTAGAAGTCAGAGTTACGTCGATATAGGTTACGTCGAATTCTGTTTAGAGCTACTTCGACTCATTCTGAGAGGAACGTCGACTACACTTCGACGTTGCGTCGAATACTATTCGACGCATATTTACTTAGACTAATTTTTCATTCTTAGAATTTATATTCTACTCATTTTTAGGGGTTAAGATAAATCATTTCCCCAACAATCTCCCCCTATTTGTCTTAACCCTATTCAGGGAGAAATTGTACCAGCTTTTAATCAACACAGCAAGACATTTATAGAAAAGAAATATGTTAAGTAATCAGAAGAAAATAGAATCATATACACAGACTTCATAAACAGTATTTGAGCATGGAGGAAGGAGTATATCAACATTGTTCAACACATCACTCAGGAGGGGTAGGAGGAGTTTTTCTTTTCCTAGTGAATACTAAAGTTTTTAGAGAAGTGGGTTGCTCCTTCTCAGTAACAAGTGATTCACTCAGCTCCCCCTGAGTCACAACAGTTTGCTCCCCCTGAGATGGAACTTCCTTTTGTTTTACTTCTGTCTTTTCAGTTTCTTTCTCAGCTCCAGCTTCAGTTTTGTCAGCATTTGCCCCCCCCCCCCCCCCCCCGAGCTTCAGCTTCTTTTTCAACATTAGTTTCCTTTTCAACTTCTCTCTATGCTCTGCTAGCCTCCCCTTGAAAGAGAACTACTTGTTGTGTAGCTTCTCTTGCTATAGAGAGTACATCTGTTACCTGGTCCTCAGTATGTAGCTCTGGTACTAATTCATTCCCAATTGTCTTAAGCAGTGCAAGACTATCAGATTTTGAAGTGGGAAGGGACTTGTGTGAGAGAGATTTGTGACTTGAGAGCTGTTCTTCATCTAATTTCTCCCCTTCTTGACCTTCTTAGCCAAGGAGGGTAAGAAAGACCTGGTCACTTTAGAGGAAGAGACAGAGGACTTCAAGCTTTGCACAGAGGCATTGACCCCATCTATTTGGGTTTGCATATGCATGATGGAGGAGTGAAGTTGGGAGCAGTGTCCATCCAGCATTTCTTGAAATTTTTGGGCTGCTGACTGGATACACTGGGTGATGAGAGTTTTAGTGGATGGAGATGGTTCAAGGTGTGTTGGAGTAGGAGATAATGGTGGAGGTGGAGGTGATGAAGGTGGAGAGAGGACTGTATCATTGTGATGAAGTGTGTTTGATGGAGGAGGTGGAGGAATAGAGGAGGGTTGAGCAGGTGTATGTGAAGATGTAGGTAAGATAGGAGTTGTGATGGTAGTAGAGACTATTGGTGTGGATGATGTTGGTAGGGAAGGGATGTCTGTATGTTGAGGACGAGGTGAAGATGGATGACTAGGAGAGTTAGGAGGAGAGGGAGTCCTGTCAGGAATGGCACCAGGCTTGGGGATTTGCCTGGTCCATTTTGAGAAGAGGGCTATGAACATCCTTTTTCCAGGGGGAATGGGGATTCCTTTTGACCTACATAGGTCAGGGAAGGAGTGGAGGAGAACATGACTGATGATCCTCATATATGCATTCTCTTTGTGAGAATATTTGTAGCCTATCATTTTTAGTAAGCAGCTGGCCCAGTCAACCTTCTTTTTCAGCACAAGGGCCCCCATGATGTTCAGTTGCTGCTTGGGCACTGCATCATGGGCAGAGATTTTGCATAGTAGAACTTTTCCTACTATGTCTGCCAATAGCCTATATTCATCAGAAAAATCTATTTTCTTCAGGTGGATTGGTCTATCTTTGGAGAACTTCATGGTGATTAACAGACTTTTGATTTCCTCAGGGGTGAGTTCCACAGATTCATCACCTAATAAGGGAATGATGATGGAGATTTATTTAGTTATTTTTAGAAAATAATTTGCTTCCCCTTTTTGATTTGAACAAGGATAGTGTTGGTATGTACCCGATGGAAGATCAAAAGTGTCCCTAAGGTGTTCTGCTGAGATTGAGACAAGTGTCTCATAGAGTGTTCCTGTGATTTCTCCTTGCTCAGATATCTGAACATGATTCATTAACTCAGTGAGTTCTGTCTCTAGGATTCTGCATCTTGTGGAAATGAGTTTGTCTAAACCAGCTTCAGTGAAGAGAGCTATGATGCTCTTATAGTTTTCGGCGACGGCTTGGAAGGATTCAAGATCAATATCGAAACCAGAGTTGATCTTGGGAGCCATTTAGGTCAGTGAGAGAGAGGAAGAGATGGCTGGACTGAGAAATGAGAAGGATGATAGATGCAAGGAGCGTGCTGAATTTTAACTGAAGAGTCTATTTAAGTCAAGTGAAACGTCAACACGAGACACAACTCGAGGTTTATTCGGTACAACAGTAGATGTGACTGAAAATATTTTAGTATTGCTGCTCTTTTTTATGAAGTCGACGTTGCGTCGAGTGGAAGTCGATGTATGCGTCAGTATAGTATGATAGGGTTTCCTATCGACGTATGCGTCGATTAAGAAATCGACGTGACTTTTACTTTGTCTGAAAATTCCAGGTTTTTTCTTGAGAGATTATTTCTTCCTAATCCTAAGGTTTTCTAAGTCACCCTTGGACTAATTTTATAAACAATTGGATTGATTGTGCCAACATTGTTTATAAACCTCCCTTTGATACCACTTGTAGGATCAAGCACAACTGTCCCAAAAGCCCAGACTGATGGGAAGGGCGTTACTTTTTCTTTTAAGGAAGTAGGAAAGGGCGCTATGGGTCAAGTGAAGGAACGTTGACCCAACAATCCCTCCAGCGTCCAGCACGACCAGCAAGCTCAGAGGTGCCCCACATGGCTCAGAGGTGGCGCACCACATGGCCCAGAGATGGGTTTTCACATGGCCGCGACCGCCTGACCCGCCGGGACCCACACAGGTAGAGAAATTTTGGGATTTAATCAGCGCCCCCCGGTCTCGAACCCGCAACCTCCCTGATACCAATTGAAAGTGCACAGTTAACCTCACTAGAATTCTCTAGAGGGGGGGGGGGGGTGAATAGAGATTTAAAGATACTTTGTGCAAATATATATATGTGTAATAATCACAGATTTAAGCTTCCCACACACACCAACAAGAATTAAGCAAAAGAAATAGCAAAAAGAAAATCAAAGCACAACACAAAGAAATATAGTGGTTCCCCAAACTTTGGGTAGTCCACTCTTCTACCCCCTTAGTAGGAATTCACTATCTTGTACTGAGTCTTTTGATAAGGAGACTCTTAGAACCAGCCTGAGTCTTTTGATAAGGAGACTCTTAGAACCAGTACAAATGAATTTTTTGAAGAGAGATTCTAAAAACTCTTTTACACAGTTTGAAAATGAAATGAGAATAAGAAGAAGTAATTGAAACAAGAAAGAATCTTCTTCTTAGTAAGAAGATTAGAAGCACAAGAAATAGTGAATGAAATCTCTCTTCTATAGTGAGAAGGAGATTGTAGGCTTTTTTCTCTTTCAATGAGAGCTATCAGAGATTGCAGCAGTATGACTTCAGAAAGAGAAGAAGAAGAAGGCTTGTTGTTTGTTTCAGCACACTATCACTTCTCTCAGTTTTTCTCACTTTTTTCTTGGGAGCTTTTCCTCTATTTCAAATGTATGGAGTGGATCACTTCATTTTCTTCTCTGCCGACTTCCCTCTTATTTATAGCTCTGTTTATTCAAAGAATACTATAGGAGAATAATCAATTAGCAGTCAGAGAAATAGTAAGAGAGAAAAGATTCCATAATCAATATTTCTGTAGAAGGAAAGAGATCATTCTGATTTCAAATAATATCCATAATAAACTTAATCAATTTAGCCAAGAATCAAATAGAAGGAAAGACTGATTCAGAACGGCTATAAAAGAATAATATAATTCCATAAGAATCAGATCTACAAGAAAGAAGGAAAGAGATCTGGCGTGTTTTGAATTTGACATAGAAATCGACGTATGTCGATTACTACTCGACGAAAACGTCGATTTCAGACTGGCTGGACGTCGAGAGGAGAATATGGAAGGTGCGTCGACTTCACTAGATACGTCGACTAGAAGTCAGAGTTACGTCGATATAGGTTACGTCGAATTCTGTTTAGAGCTACTTCGACTCATTCTGAGAGGAACGTCGACTACACTTCGACGTTGCGTCGAATACTATTCGACGCATATTTACTTAGACTAATTTTTCATTCTTAGAATTTATATTCTACTCATTTTTAGGGGTTAAATAAATCATTTCCCCAACAGGCTGTAAGATTGAATTCAGTCAATAGAATTGGAATTGAGGCACAAAAGTTGTTCGGCTGAATAATGGAATTGATATTGGAATTGACATTATACAATAACTTTATAAAACTCAAAATAGGCGTTAGCGTCGAACGCATTAAATTGTATAATATGTTTTACGACGCGCGTTTTTTGCCCAAGCGCAATTTTTTTGCATTTTTTCCCCGGGCGAAAATCGAGCGCTCGGGCGAAAAACGCGCGTTCGGGAGAAAAACGCGCGCCCGGGCAAAAACCCGCGCCCGAGCGAAAAGCGTGCGCCCGGGCAAAATCAACGCGGTCGGACGAAAAATAGCGCCCGGGCGAAAAACACGCATTTTTTTTCGCCCGGGCGCGATTTTATCGCCCCAACGTGATTTTTTCGCCCGGTCGCGTTTTTTCGTCGCGACGCGTTTTTTTGCCCGGGCGCATTTTTATCGCCCGGGCACGTTTTTTTCGTCGGGGCGCGTTTTTTGCCCGGGCGCGTTTTTTTCGCCCGGGCGCGATTATTTCGCCCGAGCGGATTATTTCGCCCGGGCGCGTTTTTTTCGTCCGGGCTTGTTTTTTTCGCACGGGCGCGTTTTTTTCGCCCTGTCGCATTTTTTTCGCCCAAACGCGCCCGTGGGAAAAAATTTCACCCGAGCGGAAAATACTACGCCGGGGCGAAAAAAGTGCGCCCGGGCGAAAAAACGCGTTCGGGAGAAAAAATTGCGTCCGGCAAAAAATATCGCGTCCGGGCAAAATATATCGCGCCCGGTCAGAAAATTCGCTTCCGACCGGAAAAATCCCGTTCGACCGAAAAAATCGTGTTCGGTCGGAGAAATTGCGTTCGGGCGAAAAAAAGTGCGCCCGGGCGAAAAATAGTGCGCCCGAGCAAAACAAACGCGCGCCCGGGTGAAAATTGCCTGGCCGGCCGAAAAACCCACGGACGACCGAAAAACGCGCGCCCGAGCGAAAAACGCCAGCCTGGGCAAAAAATTAATGCCCGACCGAAAATACGCGCCGACCGAAAAACACGCATCAGACGGAAAAACCCACTCCCGACAGGAAAACACGCGCGTAGGCCGGAAAAATCATGGGTGGAGGTAAGAATTGACGATTTGATTTTTTAGTTCAAAGTCAAAGTCATGAGTTTTCATATAAAAGTCAATATCCTCATAAATTTTGTTGCGCCGAACATTAGAATTGAATTTCTAATCACCAATGCCAATTCCAGAAAGCCAATTCCGTCCAAACGAATGGACTCTAATTGAATTGGGTTGTTGAGTATAGAATGCTATGATACCATATTACAGTAATGTAGGGTATTTAACCTTGTAATGTATGTTTTTGCCGCTTCACGTGTAGGGTATTTAACCTCGTAATGTATGGACTACCCTAATTGAATTGGGTTGTTGAGTATAGTATGCTATGATACCATATTAGAGTAATGTAGGGTATTTAACCTCGTAATGTATGTTTTTGCCGCTTCATGTGTAGGGTATTTAACCCCGTAATGTATGGAGTACCCTAATTGAATTGGGTTGTTGAGTGTAGTATGCTATGATACCATATTAGAGTAATGTATCCCACCTAAGATCAATTGATTGTAGGGGGAGTGATAGTTTTTATGCCATAGAAAATACAAAATAATTGTTTTTAGCAATATCAAAGCCAAACCACTTCTGGCTATTTGTAGACATAAAATCCATACTTTGTGGGTAAAACAACACCCCACTCTTCCTCGACGATGCCTTTCTCTCGCGTCTCCGCCGCCGCCGCATGGTTGGCTTTGATGTCGGGCATGGTTATCTTCTTCGCCGCCGCTAGAGTGACTGCGATTCTTTGCACGAACCAGAGGACTCTCGACATCATCCGCATCACAAGATTTCTCTCGATACGATTTGTATAGAGCCTTCAAATCAATCCAAAAACCAACAATCTAGCTCATCAATGTTTTTGTTTTTGGTCTGCACATAATATTATTTGTAGACACATAATATTAATGTTTTTGGTCTTCCATCTGCACATAACAATAACAATGATTTGCATTTAGTCCAAAGTGGTATATGCCCTTAATATTAATATATATTTTTTGTTGAGAATACATACATCCAACATTAAATGCCATGTTTCTAGCTTGATATGTCCACTTCATAAATAGAAAAAAAAACACTCATAAATTACAAAACGTTACATCTATAGCTTGGTCTAAGCAATAAATAAGATGATCTACTTTCCTTTTTTATCATTTATGAGCCCTTTGAATTCTTAAATATTGCCCTAATCATTATGCGCCTTATCTCAATTATTCGCGCAAGTTTTATTAATCTTCATTTTTCATTCGTTCTCGTCGAACGAATGTTGCACGGGGCGATAAATATGAACTCAAAAATTATTTTGAACAACTCTCATTCATACTCATGGGCGGATCTAGGAAGTTTGATAAGGGGTGCTAGACATTATCTTCTAGTCAATTTTTTTTGAACGTCTTCATCTTATCGTAGTCGTTTCTTTCTCATTCGGACACTGTTTTTGACGTGTAAATAGTCAAAATTCATTGAGAGGAATCCAAATCAATTATCTATTTTGCAAAAAAAAAAATATTTATACTTTCTTTTTACCGTAGTCTATTTCCTCCTCCCACCTTTATCATTTCGATATAAATTATGTTTATTTCTCTACTTAGTGCATTTATGTTAACCTTCATTGTACATGCCCAAATCACTAACTCAATTATTATTATTATTTATATTGAATAGATGTCACTCCTAAGTCCTAATGTTCATAAATATAATCATTTTTGCTTAATTTATTTTTCTAGTTTTGTCATATATCCATCTTAGTGTTCTTATTTATGATGCATAGAGCTGTCACTGTTCCGGTTTGGTTCCAATTTTACTAAATCGTGAATCGAACCGTTAAGGTAACAGTTCTTCAAATTAAGACCAAAACCTTATTTGGTTTGATCGGTTCCAGCTCTAATATAATTTTTGAAACTGTCGTGCCTACGGTTCCGGTTCAGCAAGAACCAAGACTAAATTATCGACTAACGGTTCGATCCGATTCTATGTGGATCTGATTCGATTCCGTTTCAAATCAATAAAACATTTAAGAACAAGAAGGCAAATGTCAAAATATAGAATACTAATAAAATTGAAGTTGCATACTAATAAAATTGAAGTTGTACTATTTTTAGGAAAAAAAAACTAATAGAATACTTCTAAACGTGAATCAAACTTTAAATAGGAGCAGTAACAAATCGTTCAATAAAAAATTGTGAGTAAGAGGATATGATGGCAAATCGTTTAACCCTAAAGTGTTAAAACTTTGGTCTAATTTGAGAAATTAAAAAGAAGAAAATAGTGTGTCTGTACACTGAATGTCTGATTTCAAATTGGTAGAATCAAATGTTAAAATATATGAAAGTATTAAAATTTTGATTTAATTTGAGAAATTAAAATAAGAAAATAGCTCAAGCCAAATGAAATTTGCGGATGTAGGGCGAAGAAGCAGGGTTGCTGACTGTTGTGTGCCTGTATCGGTGAATGACTGAATGAAAATTAAAACCTGAATGCCTGGATGAAAAAATAATAGTGCTTTAACCACTCATTCAGACATTCAGATATCAAAAACTATTTTAATGTCCGAATGAAAATTGAAACATAAATGAAATTGACGTCCTTATTAGGTTTTAGGGCACTACCCGAATCACCTAACTACCGCACTAGGCACGTGCGGATTGCTCGCCTGCTCATATTCAAATCTTCACTCTTCGTCAGTTTGTCATTGACTTGTTTGAAAGAATGAGATAAGGTGCAAAAGGTGGAAGCATGGAAGAACTATGGAAGCCGCTACGAGATAGGGTATGCTGGACGGCTCGTGGATAACACCGACAAAGAAGTTGTAGTGGAGATAGGGTGTCGGGCTGCTCATCGAAGTCACTGTCGAGGTAGGAATCGAGGAAGCAATTAGGGCTTGTTGAGAATATAGTTTCGTGTTGAAAAACTCATAAAGCCGCCGCGCAACCAATTTATTTCGTGTTAAAAGCGTAGATCATAACATCCTTAGCATAATTACTTAGAAATTCTTTCGATCTTATAATCTCATCTTAATTTATTATTTTTGCATGGACATGAACTTAGTCAAGAAATATGTAGTTAAGACTTGTTAGAATATTTTCATTATTGATAAATTCTATTTTTGTAATCCTCTTCATACAAATGAATATGTGTTCTTCAATTTTACATTTTTTTTAATCCAGCAGACAACTTAGTTTTTTAGTATATAAAATTATCATAAAATCAAAAAATAATATAGCTTAATTTTTTAATATATAACCAGCAGATAGCCCAGTGGGATTGTCGCGGTCGGAGTGGTTTCGTAGATAGTGTTGAACCTGGAAACCACGGTTTAACGAGGAGTTCAGATCAAGAGTGTAGCTTGCACTTAATTCTCTTAAGTTGACTCACTAGGCCAGATTCTCGGGACAAAGAACATCACTTTTTATGGTGAAAAAATTAGAATAGACCCTCGAGCTGCAGCAAGGAGGTCCTGCCACACACCCAGAAGATCTTAGAGATCGAGCTTCTCCTCTTAAGCCAAAAGCTGACCCGAACACCTTGGAGAGTACTAGAGAGTTCCTGACCACACTCCCAGAAATCACGGTGAGGACCCTCTTGCCAACCAAAGCTAGCCAAAGGAGAGGAAACCTCTTTTCCCCTCCAAAGGTGCCCTCGGGGGTTTATGTATAGTTTTCTAAAAATGGCCCGCGGATAGCGAGATCCCGCCTTTTGGTTTTTCTAAATGCAGCCTAAATTGGTCTGCCAACAACGGAATTCCGTTGTTTGGAAAAACTAACTGCAGGTCAGTAGTATTGACTTAGCTATAGACGAGCCGAAATGCAATTCTTTTCAGCTCACCCAGGTGTGACGAGTACCCCATGGGGTGAACGACTCACCACTCGCCCATAATCGTCGGGCGAGTGCTAACACGAAATGACCCACTCTCCAGGTCGTCACGCCTTATCTTGGTCATTATTGAATCACTCGACAAATATGGGGTTGCACAAATAGCTTAATTTTTTTTAAATGTTTTTTTTAAAAAACATTTAGAAGCATTGCTTTGTTAAATGTGAATCATTAATTAATTACATAAATTTTGATGTGACATTTTTTTTTATAAAATTCACTATTCAAAGTTGGTGTTGTTTGGTTAGAAATTATTAAGGAATGGGAAGGTCTGGTCTGAAGTCACAATATATTATTGCTTGGAGGGGGACCCACGCATGTACCTTGTATGTTATATTTAATTAAATAATGTACTATATTTATCTATTAAAAGTATTTATTTATTATAAATTTTGCCTAATACATGTGGTTGCTAGAGAATGAGAGGCCCCATTCATTCAATGAAGAGAGACAATTTAGATATAGAAGTTTTGAGGGGCCCAGTGACGTGGTGGGCATGTCGCACCGATCTTCATACGTGGGCATTCTCTGCTCCACGTGTTTTAGGCTGATCGAGTCGTGTCGCGCGAAATATTTCGGTTCAGGACTCGGACAGTTCGCGTCCACACATACGGCATTATGAGCAAAGGAGAAATATCCACAGATAAAAGAGGAATATCCTCGCATAAAGGAGAAATATCTGTACTATGTATAAAGAAATCCCCTTATCGGTGCAATGGTCCGCCATTTCATTCTCACCGTCCGATTAAAGCGGATGGTCTGCGAATAGCCATATAGTTTTACGTTGATCGCTATTTGCAGATCGCATGGGTCTGCGGGTAACAAAACAGTTCTGCGCTGCAGCTATATATTTACAGACCACGGTGGTCTGCGAATATCCAATTTTTTTTGCATTGACTGCTATTTGCAGACCACCAGATTCTACAATAAAATGTTTGCGAACAATAAATGAGGCGTTATTCACAAACCGCGTGCGGGTGCACCCGGAGGTGGGCTAAGCCTGCTAGACGGAGGGGGGGGGGGGGGGGGGGGGGGGGGGCGAAGCCCGCCCTGCGGCGAGGGGTAGGTCATCGCAACGAGTATACTGTCGCGCGGGGTACGGGGGGCCCCCGTGCACTGTCACTCGTACATATATAAATAAACCAAAAATAGTAAATCGAACCGGAATCGCAAAAAAAAAAAAAACGGAACGATCATTCACGAATTATTCGGGTTCCGGTTTGAATTTTGGAACAGTAAACAACAATGGTCCGGGTGGGGTTCCTTCGTTTTATTATCCGGACCGAAACCGGAACTGCAATATAAGTGTCTCGAGCGGTTTCAGAATTTTTAGACTCGATCTGAACCGGACCGACGCAGAACCGAACCGCAATCCATTTATTATTTTTTATAATATATATTTATGATTTATTATAATATAAATTTATGATTTATTATATTATTATTTTTATTTTTAAAATATTAATAATATATATTTATTATCTATACGACTATACTTATATCAGCAGTTTAATTGCAGCGCCGTCCTTGGAAGATAAGCTATAGTCAATCGGTCCTTGGGAGAAGGACCGGTGAAACAACTAAAAGTAATTTTTATATTCGCCTTGATTTCTAGCATTTTTAAAATTAAATCAAATATTTTTGTATTCATCTTCTAGTGAAATAAAATCTTATCTCTCTTTGTGTTATTATTTTGATTTTATTTCCTTATAAAATATTTTAAATTATATTTACATCCAAGCATTAATGCAAAATTTATTGTAAAATTCGTTTTGATCATTAACTTGAGGAATTCAACTTCTGTGCACTAGCATCAGACATTAGCCCTAGCGCTGACGGTAGTGGAGAGAAATTGAATTTTGTTTTCTTTAAAAAGTAATCGTCAATATAATCTTATCTGAGATATTAAAATATATTTTCCTATAAAATATTCCGAAACTTCGGTCACAAACTTTGATATTTATAATAAGTTTTAAGATCCATAAAACCTTTATTCACCTTCTCCCCCCTATAAGGGCTCCTAAAGATCCAACAAATTTGACTACAATTCGTAAAATGGCCCCGCAAGCTTTATGCCCGAATGTGTTAGAAATAATAATTATGTGAGTTATATATATTAATTATGCGCGTTACTCGGGTGTTGATAATATATATTTCACATATTTATTTATCATAGTTTATGTTTTCTTTTTAGTAATTTATTAGTATTATTATTTTATTTTAAGTCTAATTTACTTTATTTTGTATTTTCAGGGCTTTGAAATTCCGGAGAAATTTTACATTTTGGTCTGCTAATAGCAAAAATTTAGAATTTTTGGTATGCGAATAGTAAATTTCAGAATTTTAAAATTGCACGCCCTAGGTCACGCTTGTGACCAAGGGGTGTGTAATCAAGTCATGATTATGGATGCGACCCAAGGGCGTGTACACTCCAGAATCAACAAAAAGTCAGTGTTGGTTGAATTTCAAATGACCATAACTTTCAATCTAGGAAGAGTTACGAAATATGCCACTACATTTCGGAATGAGAACGACGTCATCTACAATCTGGATAAAGTTTGAAAGTTAAATTACATACCCTAGGACACGGACGTGACCCATCCAGAAATCTCAGAAAACAACCAGTTTCGCCCGTTTCTTCTCGCACTAGTCACGCCGGCGTGACCTAGGGCGTGACTCATCAAATTTGAATGAAAATTGGCAATTTTTACAAAACGTTGCCGTGCTTTTATTCGGTGGTTTTTCTCCAGTTACACGCCCCAGGTCAGGGCATGTACTGGGAGGGCATGTACTGGGGGCGTGTACGTACTTGGATTTGTGTGCCCATAAAAGCCAGTTGCTGCCAAGATGATCATCATCCAGTCGTTGCATCGATTGAATCATTTTTAGCTTAATTTTTCTGCCTTTTATTGTAATTTTCATTCATGCAATTTACATTATTTCTTGCAATTTATTTCCTTGAATAGAGTTTAATTTCATGCACTTGTAATTCCTTTTCTTTTATTTACTTGAATAGAGTTTAATTTTCTTGAATAGAGTTTAATTTCATGCACTTGCTATAAATATGTTATGGTCACCGGGTCACAAGGTATCATATTCACTCTTATTCAGTTCTAGCATCTCATCGCTGGAGAGAGCCTAAGCAGGAGGAGGAGTCGTCTTCTTCATCAAGACCTTGTAGACTTGGAGGATCCGTGACAGCAACAATCCATTTCCATGGATTCAGGTACGCTTTCGCTCATGTTCTTATCTCAATGTTTCGACTAGAGCGAATCCATCGTCGTCATAAAATCACAGATTCACCCCAACAGAATGAACCTTCATCGTCATCAGACGACCAACCACCGCCACCTCCGCGGGAGAAGTTGACGCAGAATAACGCCCAGCTCTGGCGAGGAAGCCCGACCGAGTACCCCGGGGACAGGTACTTCTCCGAGAAATCGTCCAAGTCCTTTTGGCGCGAGGTCGACTTCTTGAACGTTGTCGCCGCAAAGTTCTTCTCATGGCTGACGCGTCGAACAGTGGCCTCGCCAACCATCTCGGTGTAAAGAAGGAAGAGAAGGTTAGCGAGTAGTAAATGCGAGGAGGGAATACTCGCGCAAAGAGAGGTAATGTCGCTGATAGCGTAATAAATACTTTCCCATTACCCTATTTATAGGCAAAGGTAAGGTATGAGAGATTGACTACCCCGCCGCGACTAGAAATAAGGGGGTAGCGAGTAGCACGAGAAGTCGCCATATCCGCGATGCACATCAAAACCGCCGACCTCAACACGCGAGGACCTGCACTGGAATACATAACAACTAGCAAAATACACGCGACATCAAACAACAAATACTCGCAAAAATCAAGAATAAAGAAAACAAAGCAATAAATCAAAGGCGAGATTTAATGTTCGCCAAATAATATTACAAAATCAAATGTTTTTACAAAGTCGCCAGAGGCGTTCTACTCAACATACATGCAATAAACGAAATAAAGACACAGTTACCGGTGTTGAAACCGTCAACCGGTCTCTGAGTTCGGACCCTCAGGGGGTGTAGCCTGCGCCTACTTCTCCCTCACCGATCTCTCCTGACCGAGGATGAAAAATCTGGAACAGACCCAAGGCTGCAGCGAGGAGGTCCCGCCACACACCCGGAAGATCTTAGAGAGCTTCTCCTCCCAAACCAATGCTCAGCAGGGCACCTTGGAGGGCACTAGCAGCCAACTCCCAAAATTGCCTGGAGGAGAGAGCTCAAAAGATCTGATCTTCTCCAAGTTGCCCTTAAGGGTCTATTTATAGATTTTCTAGTCTTGGACTGCAAATAGCGTAAATCCGCCTTTTGGTTTTACTAATTACACCCCAAATTGGTCTGCCAACAGCCTAATTCCGCTGTTCTGAAGAGTTATTGGCAGCCCACAAGGGGTATCTAGGTAATTTCCCCCTCAAAGCCCTCTGGGCGAGTGGTCCGTGAAGGCACCACTCGCCAGGCTCCCTGCCTATCATGGTTCGCTAGGCGAATGGTTTATGAATCCATCACTCGCCATGCGTTCGGCTCGCTTGGGGGGGGGGGGGGGGGGGCGAGACCTTGGGTGCTCTCGTTTATCTGCCATGATGCCTATGTGAGTGGTCCGCGAGTGCGGGCCTCACTCGCCCAAAGGCCTCTTGGACTCCTTATTCCGTTCCTTGCCCTGCCACCTGGCCCTTGGGGCCCCTTGGTCCCACTCGGCGAATACGGGGTTGTACACAATCCCCGCTCTTTGCGAGCGATTCCCGCGTTCAGAAAGAAAAGTCCAACCCCCAGTATTCGGCGAGTGCTTTCCTGACCTGTAGGGAATCTTCTTGGTGCGACCCTCCACTAAGCTATAAATACGGCCCCAGTTGTTGTCTTTAGTTTGCCCATCTTTTATTCACTGTTCCTCGTTTTCTCTCTCGGAGCACTCGCCATGACGTTCATGAAGCCGACGCCACAGCCACTTTCGGAGGGAATGATGGCTCGTCTCGCCGTCGCACAGAGAGGGACCGCTCCCAAGACCACTCGATACGCCCCCTGGCTCTCGTCGACAAGAGACCCCTCCAAGCCCTACAAGCTAAAGAAGGCCAAGACGGTCCGGCGAGACCGGGGGGAGAGGGATTTTGCGTCTGAAACTCCCCCCTCTCTGACTTTCCTCCTGTCAACACCAACGAGGTAACAGAACACATCTCGCTTTCGAGGTTGATTATGATGATGCGATTGACCTCCGCCTATCTTGCCATTCGCAGGTCCTGACGACGACCGAGGGTGACCCTGGACTCAATCAGGTGAGTGCTGCCATTCCTCCTCCTGCTCTCGAGAACGCCCCTCCGACCCAGGAGCCCGCCCTTATTGGCACATATGGCGGAGCCCTGTCCTCGCTTGGTGAGCATGCTGCTGCCCTCCCGCTTGCCTTCTTCTTTTCGCAACTCTTCTGACTTAAGCTCTCGCATCCCCTACCTTCGGGACCACGGGATTGTCTCCTCCCTTCCGCGCTTCTATAGTCCCGGATGCCACCAAGAGTCCTCCCGCTCTGGAGCAGGAACATCCGGCGAGGAAGAGTCCCGGGACCGATTCTCCTGCGGTGGACCCGACCATCACTTCCGCGGCGGCCGATCAGACGTATCGCCCCGGGAAGGGGAAATCTCTCCACCTCCCAAGCCGACCATTCGCAGGGCATCCTAGCACCTCTCGCCAGTCTCCCGTCGAAGAATACATACCAGGTTGGTTGTCTCCTTCCGCAGAACTCACGGCTTGTATCTGAGAGAGGTCTAATCTCTGCTTTTGCAGGATTTCGCCAGATCCCGATCACCGATCCTTTAGAGGAGGAGGGGCTGATCTTGCCTCCCCCCTCCCCCAACGACCTCTCTGAATTCCTCGGCGACCATGAGGATGCCCGTACTATGAAGGAGCGGGTGACAGAGATCCTTGGCAAGCTGATCTGGATGCAGCGAGACCAAACCAACCTGACAGAGGAGCACCAGGCGTCCTTCGAGCGTCGGATTAGCGCCCTCGAGCGAGACTACAGACACCTAGTCGGGGAGATGGAGCGCCAGGGAGGCGGGTGCGTGGAGACCTCGCCTGGGAGGCACATTGCGCGGGCTAGGGATCAAATGTGCTTGATCAGCCAAGAGCTGACAACAGTCAGCGCATTCCACTACCCGCGAGTGCCTCCAAGGACAGGGAGGCGAGGCCGGGGCCGATGGCGGTGGGATCAGTACTAAGACTACCGGCTCTCGATCCCTGCGTTCTCTTGTGCCCCTGCTATTTCTTCCTCTTTGTTTCCTTTTTCTTTTTCATACCGGACCAAGGCGAGACCCCCTTTTTTTCTCGCGAACTATTACTTAATCGTGTGTTTGTATGTATATATCTTGCTTTCCGCTATTTTCCTGAATGCTGCCTTGCGAGTGCTCTCGCTCTTGTTATGCTATTTGCTTTGCATTTGCAGGAGAGATCTCCCCTACCGCTCTCGCCTTCTATAAGCGGCTGGGTTCCGGCGGGTGGTTCATGTAAGACCCCATTTTTTTTCTTTTCAAACACCGGGTCTTAGGACCAGAACCGCCGCTTTGCAGTGACCCCTTCACTCGGAAAGGTCACCACTACAAAACAACGATCCTGCCGGCCAAATCGATCACAAAGAAAAGTGCATACAAGGAAACAAGTCCACAGAATCAACATGAAATATAAAACCATAAAGGTAAATGTCCACAGATAATAACTGAATAAAAGATTGTTACAATAATAAATGGCACATGCCCTGTACATCATGTCCTCACTACAAGATCACTCGCGGAAGCTAACTACTAATCACTCACTGATCATGAATCTTGGCTCTTGTAATAGGCTGGCCCGCCTCCGTCTGCACCGGCCTCTGGTGCTGCTGCGTCTCCTCGATCTCCTAAAATGATATGGTCCACCGACCGTTAGTCAAAAAGACTAAGCCTTATGTTCCCCACCCCACCCCCAATGGCTCCTAGGCACCGTGCAAGAGGATGAAGCGGAGGACAGCAAGGGGTATAACAAAGAGCAGGTGACAGTGGTACAGGAAATGTTTCTACACTACACATGTGTATATATATAACTGAAGCAGTAAAGGGGCATAGTAAGAGCAGTAAAGAATAAGTAAAGTGCAGTAAGTAAAGACAATAGTAATAGAAAAGTAACCATTGCATTTCAACCCCTACCCCTATCGTATAAGGCCTGGACCGTTACAAAAAAGTGCAATCCTGGAACTCTACTTGACGATACCACACATCGTAATACCTGACCTGGTTGCTCCGGGCCTCCAGCATCCTAACCCAAATCAGTCGCACCTGGGTATCTGTGTCCTTCACAAATTCAGAGCCGAGTCTCCTTAAAACCTCATCCTGGGTCCAAGATTGTGGAATTCTGTGCCTCTGTCCCTCTGAGGGTGGAAAGTTGTGCTGAACGTCAACCAAGAGCCCAGATAAGCCTGGATTGATCTTCACTCTTTAGACGTAAACCGTTCATCCCGATCCGACACGATTGTCCTTGTCATACCACGATAATGGACAAACATCTCGTCAAATCCCATCCAACACTAACGAGAGCATCCTTCCATCCCAGGGTAACCCTAGCTATCCTGATCAATCTATCCTCGAGCTTCCACTCCCTAACATGGGCAGTGACTATAGTAGTTCCCCAAAGATTCTTGCACTTGGCCTTCACTAACTGACAAGCCTCACGGTGCGTCACAAAACTTATGTTGTCTTTCCTCATTCCGGGGAAATATACATTCCGCAATACACTATTTTTTCGGTGACTATATTTCTCCAAATATTTGCCAAGTATGAAAATGATCATGAAGTGTAAGTAAATCTTATGATATGACTCTCCAAAAATTATGATAAATCTATGATGATCAAATAACATCAGAAACATCATATCATATTTTTACAGTAAGAATTGTCCTCTAATTTAATTATTTATCATCCATCCAAAATTGTAATTTTATGAAGGAACCACCAAAAAGATCAACACTAAAATTATGGGAAAAATACCAAACTCTTGTATTCATCAGAAAAGGCTACTGACTAAGTTTCAGGATTTAAGGAAATTACTTTCTCACTAAAATAAATACTTTAAGAAAACCTCAAATTAAATGAATTGTGAAGTAGCCTACTGATTTAAGTCTTCAAAAATTCTATAAAAATTCACAGAGCTTCCTAATGTTCTGAAAGGTCCTATCACCAATTTGCACAATTTATCAAAGAGTATTGGACCCTCAATTATTTTTCTTAAGCCTAAGACAAAATAAATGCCTTGTGAATGAAGTACTGGTTAAATCATTCAATTAAATACACAAAATTTACCAGAGGTGTATATCATGATAATAAAGACACTGCCAAAGTTTCATCATCATCCAAAACCATTTAGGCATGTAAATTTCTCTTATAAGGAATTTCCCTAAAGGGGTTATGACCTATTTAAAAGGTAATAATTGTTCCTAAAATTCTTATAAAATTACCTAGGGCCTATTTACCCCCTATGAACTTATCCACCAAGTTTCATGACCATTCTATAGATTTTGACCACATGTCCTTCACAAAGCTCTACATGCACCCCAAGGGGTAAATCTAGGATCCTAGGTCATATCCACCTCCACACCACCCCAACTCACTCATGGGGGTGTTTTAGGTGATCCTAATCCATTGGCCAAGGTTTCATCTCATGGTGAGGAGATTTGACCACAATACCCCAAGATAAACATCATGCCCTAATTTTGACCTAATTAGACCCAACTTAGGTTAACCAATTTCCAAACTAAATCAGTCCCAATTGGGATGAAATTTTTACCAGGGTCATGTGATGACCCTCAAAAGTACCCACCAAAATATGGATGACATTGGAGGTCATTTGACCCAATAATTAATTAATATATGATTTATGAAATTATTTCAAAAACCTTAAAAAAATGTTCTCCTAAAATTCCCATCTTTGGATATGATGTGTGTGTAGGTACAAGTAGACTATGTTTCAAATCTCAAGTCCATATCATTTCCCAATCAAAAGTTATTCAAGAAACGGTGGCTGTCCTACACTAGGGACCAGCCCCACCAAAATGGGCCTACAGGGAGCTACAGAACTCCTTTTGGGGTGAAATCAATTTTAAAATAAAGTAGACTCCAAGGGATACAACTTTGGTGCTGACCACTATTTCTGTAGAGGGCCCTAAGTATTTTCTATAATTATTTCTAAGTACAACCAGTAATAAGAAAATAAAACAGAAGAATAATCATTATTATAAAAAGAACCGTACAGGAAAGCAATCAAGGGCCACGATTACGTCTTCTTCCTTAAGCCGATGGCCGAGATTCATTTCTCCTGTAGCCTCTTCCAGCCCGTTTTCCCGGCCATCCGGCCACCTCCCTGGCCGGCCACCACCACCACCACCTCCGTTGAGGTGGTGGCTAACGCCGGGCGGCGGAACGACCGCCGGAGGGGCCGATTCCGGCGAACCCAACGGGAAGAAAATCCATGGAAATTTCAGATTTTTCTCACTTGGATCGGGCTCAATTGAGCCCGATTTCTCACCTATTTTGATCTAAGATATATCCATAGAGGGAGAGGAGAAGAACCAGACCTTCTTGGAGCCCGACGACGATGGCGGCGGTGTTCGGCCATGGCTTTTCCCTTCTCCGGCGAGCTTGCCCGATCTCTCCATTCTCCACCAAAACCTTCGATCCAATATATGATTTCGACTGTCATCCACCTTTTGAAGCTAATGGTGGAGTTAGATTTGAGAATGGGGGGCTGTATAAGGGGAATTTGAGGAGAATAGATTTCGGCCATGATGGTTGGGCTCCTCCATTGATGGTGGCTGGCTGGAATTTATGGGGAAACTCCTCCCAAGCATCATGGAAGATGAATGTAGGGGCTTGGGGAGATGAATGGAGTGACCCATGGCCTCCCACCATTAACTTTCCTTCTTTTTTCCTCTTTCTCTCTCTTCATTAAGGGGGAAATTGCACTTTCTCTCTCCTACTCATCATTTCCAGAAATTGAGTGGTAACTCCTGGTAGTTATTAGCCTCCTAAGCTAATGGGCTACTCCAATTAGGCCTAGCCCAAGTGGATTGGGCTTAATTTAGCCTTTTCCCCTCTTTTTGGGCAAGGTTGACCAAGTGTTGACTTGAGGTGTTGACTTGGTCAACTGATGGGTTGAGTGGTCCAAGTGGTGTCTTGAGTCCCTTGACACGACCCAAAGTTGGTTGATTCATGGTGGTGCCCCAATTGGGCCAATTAATCCAAAAAGCGTTGGTTTGACCAAAACATGGCTAGAGTTGACTTTGGTCAATTTGACCATTTGGGTTGACCCCAATGGGTGGGGTAGTGACCATTTGGGTCTCTATTAAGGGTTAGGAAGGTCTAGGTAGGGTCAATTTGGCAAGGTGGAGGTCAATTGACCCTATTTAGGCTACTTTGACCAATTTGGGGTTAGAGTTGACTTTGGTCAATTTGGCCTCTTTGGTTGACCCCAATGAGTCTTTGGTGCTCTAAGGGGACCCCTAAAGGGTTAGGTATGCTATGGTGTGGTCAAAGGGTCAAGGTGAGGCCCTTAAGTCCAACCCTATGCTTGTTAACTGGAAATTGCTATTTGCAGACCACTGTGGTTTCCTTCTTCTTGGCTAAGGCCAAGTGGTCTCTTCGAGCTTCCTAGGGTTTTGTCATGACCTAGTCATGACAAAACCACTCTAGGGGTCTAGTTGTTTGGGGGATGTTACAAATTTAGGACTTATACGATCCTGGAGGCTGAACCTTCTGGTGCCAGCTGGGTCCCGTGTTGGCGGGCCTGGGCCGGGAGGGTGCTGGCGGTCCAGCTGGGTCCCGTGTTGGCGGGCCTGGGCCTGGACAGTTACAGAAAGTGCAGATCAATTGGTGATGAGAAGTGAAAGTACTCCATAGTTAAGCGTGCTCGGGCTGGAGTAGTCACGGGATGGGTGACCTCCTGGGAAGTCCACGCGCTGCCGCTTAACTGACTCAATTCTCATCAAAGGGGGACTGCGGTCTCCAACAACCCACTGTGCCCTGTGGTGGGACAGAGAGGGGTTGGGGTGCATGGTCTGCAGACCATCTGGTTAGGTTGAACCCTTCCGGTGCCAGCTGGGTCCCGTGTTGGCGGGCCTAGGCCGGAAGGGTGCTGGCGGTCCAGCTGGGTCCCGTGTTAGCGGGCCAGGACCGTTACAAAAAAGTCCTATCCTCCAGGATTGCACTTTTTTGTAACGATCCAGGCCCGCCAACACGGGACCCAGCTGGACCGCCAGCACCCTCCCAGCCCAGGCCCGCCAACACGGGACCCAACTGGCACCGGAAGGGTTCAGCCTAACCAGATGGTCTGCAGACCATGCACCCCAACCCCTCTCTGTCCCACCACAGGGCACAGCGGGTTGTTGGAGACCGGAGTCCCCCTTTGATGAGAATTGAGCGAGTTAAGCGGCAGCGCGTGGACTTCCCAGGATGTCACCAATCCCAGAATTGCTCCAGCCCGAGCACGCTTAACTATGGAGCACTTTCACTTCTCATCACCAATTGATCTACAGATCAATTAGTGATGAGAAGTGAAAGTGCTCCATAGTTAGATCAATTGGTGATGAGAAGTGAAAGTGCTCCATAGTTAAGCGTGCTCGGGCTGGAGCAATTCTGGGATTGGTGACATCCTGGGAAGTCCACGCGCTGCCGCTTAACTCGCTCAATTCTCATCAAAGGGGGACTCCGGTCTCCAACAACCCGCTGTGCCCTGTGGTGGGACAGAGAGGGGTTGGGGTGCATGGTCTGCAGACCATCTGGTTAGGCTGAACCCTTCCGGTGCCAGCTGGGTCCCGTGTTGGCGGGCCTGGGCTGGGAGGGTGATGGCGGTCCAGCTGGGTCCCGTGTTGGCGGGCCTGGATCGTTACAGTTCAGACCCCGAGGCGCCAGGAGGTCGCGGCAGCTATCCGCACCCCGCGCGCCAATGATTTCAAACATTTTCCTCCCTTTTTCTATAAATAGTTCACCCAACCACCGTCATTATTGCGCTTTCATCTCTCTCTACTCTTTTGCTCTCGCGATATCACTCGCCCTTCTCTTTACTCTTTTGCTCTCGCGAGATCGTTCCGTTCCTCCACGATGCCGAAGGAAGTGGATGGTAGGGCTAACTGCGCCCAGGTCTTCTCCAACCGAGGCTTCGACACCTGCGACCTCTCGGAGGCGGATTTCAATCAGGCTATCGCGGATTTCGTTCTGCCGGGTTTCGTCGGGCGCCTCCCGGGGAGCCGAGATCGCATTAATCAGTTCTCGCCAGACACACTCGCAATCCCCCTCGAACACTTTGAGGTAGGACTCTGCCTCCCGCTGTGGCCAGAGGTGCGCCTGACCCTGCGCTACTTCGGGGTGGTTCCCGCGCAGCTCAATCCCAACTCCATCGCCATGCTGGTAGCATTCGCCTGCTATCTGCGCGAGGAGGGGATTGAGTTCTCGCTCCTAGTCTTCCAGAAGCTCTTCACCTTCAGGGCCACTCGCGGAGTGGCATTCTTCTCTGGGCAGAGCCCCCTCAACGTGATTGGTACCGCCAATAAGAACCACGACTGGGTTCGGCAGTTTATCTTTGTCACGGGGAAGTTCGGCAACGTGCCACTCGCACCCGTGCAAGAGGACGAGTCGACCTTCCGACCTCCAACGCTGGGACGGTTCGAGGCCAAGCTCCACGCCTGCCTCCTGAAGCACGACATGGACGCCGTGCATCTGCGAAAGCACGTCGGCTCGCTGCCGATAGTCCCACCGGGAGAAGGTAAGCTGAATTACTTTGATCCGAGCTCTCGCTCCTTCTACGTTTGCTTCTGTCTATTTTAACCGACCTTTTGAATACAGGACTTTGGAGCCTCCCCCTCCATCCGCCGAATGTGAGTGTAGGGGTCCCTCCTACCGATTCCCTCGCCCGCGCACAGTCTGCTGCCGCGGCATGCTGCGAGAACTTACCTCCCGCGAAGTCCGGTGGGCAAAAGCCGAAGCAGAAGCGGAGGCCTGACTCGGTTTCGAGTCCTTCCGTCAAGCGGGTGAAATCCTCCTCTGCTGATAAGGGCAAAGAGGCTGTGGAGGATGTCCCGCGCTCGAGTGCTCCCGTGGTGGGGACCTTGGCCGTCCAGCTTGCCGCTGCGCCAGCGGCGACCTTTTCGGGGTCGGTGCCGAGAGGTCACCAAAATTTTCCTCTCGGCGAGAAGTACGTTGACCTCGCCGGCGAGCCCCTCGTTAACTGGGACCGGCGGGCCAACCAGGTCTCTATTTCCACCCTTCCCCCGTCTTGGATGGAGCAGGAGACCACCAACGACCACACTTATGGCCTCTCGTACGCGCTTTACAGCCGCGAGGGCGCCTCCATCTATGACACCGAGTCCACGCAGACTCTCGCGCACAAAGCGGCGAGAGCTATGATGCGGGCCCATGAGCTGACCCACATGTCCTCTCGCCGGGGCATGACTCTCGCGCGAAATATTGTAGAGGTCGAGAAGACCTGTTCTATTGCAGCCGCCGAGGCCGCGGCCGCGAAGCAAAAGCTGGCCGCTGTCGAGGCCCTTCTCGCCAGCCGCTTAAGCCGAGAGTTAAACCACTCCTCTTCTCACGCCTCAAGTTCTCGCTCTACTTTCCTTCTTTCCCGCGCACTAACCTTCTTTTTACTTGCAGGACTTAGCCAACTACGGTACCTTGCTCGTGCGGTCTCGCATCCTCGAAGAGCGAAATACGGCGCTGGAGGACGAGAACCAGAGGCTGCGAGATGCTGCCGCTCGGCCACCCCCCGTGGAGAGGGAAACTCCGCATCTCTATTCCAACGCCGAGTTTGACGGGCTGATGCAGAGGATGGCCCAGGGAGCGGCGGAGCATGCGCTGGGTGTGCTGCGGAGGGCCGGTCTTCTGAAAGAAGAAGCCGAGAGGATCCTGGCCCGTCACGTACTTCCGGAGCTCTTCGCCTTGATCGATGCCGCAGATGAAGCTGGCGGCGGGCAAGATCTGGGGGGCCTCTCCTCTCCGAGCGGCGGGTACTCCTCTGACGAGGCCGATGACCCTTGAAAATTTCTCCTTTCTTTTGATATAAGGCGAGAGTCTCTTGTAATTTGATGACGAAATTGAAAGTAATACTTTTGTTGTCGTTCGTGATCTTAGTTACCACTGCACATTTCATTTTCTGCACTTCTCGTTAATGTCACCCGGTAGTTCACCCACTCGCATTCCCTTTCACGTGTTTTTTAAGCTATCGTGTTCACTCTCACGTCTCTTGCTTGCTTGGGTGTCGATGGCCCATATCCTTAGGTCACGATCGAGATGATTCCGCCACGCAGGCGCAACCCTTTTCGCACTCGCACCTGACCTTTAGAGACTTAGACAATTTCATTGATCTCTGCCGGGAGCGAAACTGCGGCGTGGACCCGCTTCATCTCGTGTACTTCTCGCATATCTTGGGACTGCTATCACTCCGTCGCACATTCGACAATCGAATGCCTTTTTGTATAACCCCATTAGCGGGCGAGTGACCTTTGTGATGTGCATCACTCACCACTTTGGTGCTTGATGAGAGCTTGGTCAGCGGGTCTGCTCGGGGACAACCTTTGAAACTTTTGGAACCTGCCACCGAGTGAGCCTTCGGCCCTGCCAGCTTGATGAGAGCCTGGTCAGCGGGTCTGCTCGGGGTCAACCTTTGAATATTTTTGGAACCTGCCACTGAGTGAGCCTTCGGCCCTGCCAGCTTGATGAGAGCCTGATCAGCGGGTCTGCTCGGGGACAACCTTTGAATCTTTTGGAACCTGCCACCGGGTGAGCCTTCGGCCCTGCCAGCTAGGTGAGAGCCTGGATAGCGGGTCTGATCGGGGCCAACCTTTGGAACTTTTGGAACCTGCCACCGAGTGAGCCTTCGGTCCTGCCAGCTTTATGAGAGCCTGGTCAGCAGGTCTGCTCGGGGCCAACCTTTGAAACTTTTGGAACCTGCCATCGAGTGAGCCTTCGGCCGTGCCAGCTTGATGAGAGCCTGGTCAGCGGGTCTGCTCGGGGCCAACCTTTGAATCTTTTGGAACCTGCCACCGAGTAAGATTTCGGCCCTGCCAGCTAGGTGAGAGCCTGGACAACGGGTCTGCTCGGGGCCAACCTTTGAATCTTTTGGAACCTGCCATCGAGTGAGCCTTCGGCCCTGCCAGCTAGGTGAGAGCCTGGTCAGCGGGTCTGCTCGGGGACAACCTTTGAATCTTTTGGAACCTGCCACTGAGTGAGCCTTCGGCCCTGCCAGCTAGGTGAGAGCCTAGATAGCGGGTCTGCTCGGGGCCAACCTTTGAAACTTTTAGAACCTGCCACCGAGTGAGCCTTCAGCCCTGCCAGCTTGATGAGAGCCTAGTCAGCGGGTCTGCTCGGGGCCAACCTTTGAATCTTTTGGAACCTGCCACCGAGTGAGCCTTCGGCCCTGCTAGCTAGGTGAGAGCCTGGTCAGGGGGTCTGCTCGGGGCCAACCTTTGAATCTTTTGGAACCTGCCACCGAGTGAGCCTTCGGCCCTGCCAGCTTGATAAGAGCCTGGTCAGCGGGTCTGCTCGGGGCCAACCTTTGAATCTTTTGGAACCTGCCGCCGAGTGAGCCTTCGGCCCTGCCAGTTAGGCGAGATCCTGGACAGGGGGTCTGCTCGGGGCCAACCTTTGAAACTTTTGGTACCTGCCACAGAGTGAGCCTTTGGCCCTGCTAGCTTGATGAGAGCCTGGTCAGCGGGTCTGCTCGGGGCCAACCTTTGAAACTTTTGGAACCTGCCACCTAGTGAGCCTTCGGCCCTACCAGCTTGATGAGAGCCTGGTCAGCGGGTCTGCTTGGGGCCAACCTTTGAAACTTTTGGAACCTACCACCGAGTAAGCCTTCGGCCCTGGCATCTTGATGAGAGCCTGGTCAGCGGGTCTGCTCGGGGCCAACCTTTGAATCTTTTGGAACCTGCCACCGAGTGAGCCTTCGGCCCTGCCAGCTAGGTGAGAGCCTGGACAGCGGGTCTGCTCGGGGCCAACCTTTGAATCTTTTGGAACCTGCCATTGAGTGAGCCTTCGGCCATGCCAGCTAGGTAAGAGCCTGGTCAGTGGGTCTGCTCGGGGCCAACCTTTTAATCTTTTGGAACCTGCCACCGAGTGAGCCTTCTGCCCTGCCAGCTAGGTGAGAGCTTGGACAACGGGTCTGCTCGGGGCCAACCTTTGAAACTTTTAGAACCTGCCACCGAGTGAGCCTTCGGCCCTGCCAGCTTGATGAGAGCATGGTCAGCGGGTCTGCTCGGTGCCAACCTTTGAATCTTTTGGAACCTGCCACCGAGTGAGCCTTCGGCCCTGCCAGCTAGGTGAGAGCCTGGACAGGGGGTCTGCTCGGGGCCAACCTTTGAATCTTTTGGAACCTGCCACCGAGTGAGCCTTCGGCCCTGCCATCTTGATGAGAGCCTGGTCAGCGGGTCTGCTCGGGGCCAACCTTTGAATCTTTTGGAACCTGCCGCCGAGTGAGCCTTCGGCCCTGCTAGTTAGGCGAGTGCCTGGACAGGGGGTCTGCTCGGGGCCAACCTTTGAAACTTTTGGAACCTGCCACCGAGTGAGCCTTCGGCCCTGCTAGCTTGATGAGAGCCTGGTCAGCAGGTCTGCTGGGGATAACCTTTGAAACTTTTGGAACCTGCCACCTAGTGAGCCTTCGGCCCTGCCAGCTTGATGAGAGTCTGGTCAGCGGGTCTGCTCGGGGCCAACCTTTGAAAATTTTGGAACCTACCACTGATTAAGCCTTCGACCCTGCCAGCTTGATGAGAGCCTGGTCAGCGGGTCTGCTCGGGGCCAACCTTTGAAACTTTTGGAGCCTGCCACCGAGTGAGCCTTCAGCCCTGCCAGCTTGATGAGAGCCTGGTCAGCGGGTCTGATCGGGGCCAACCTTTGAAGACTTTCTACCACCACCTTGCAAGTCATTCCTACCACACACACATATAAAAACCAAGTTGTAAAGCAAAGTATTCTTGTCACCATGACTTAGGTATAGAAATGCTTTAAGTCATCACCACTCCACGTGTGATTGAGGGACTCACCCTCCACATTTTGGAGGCGGTACTTTCCTGATTTCAATGCTTCTTCTACGACATAGGGGCCTTCCCAATTTGGATGGAGCCTCCTTACTGCGGCTGACCTTCCGGCCGTGTCGACCTTTTTCATCACGAGGTCACCCTTCTCAAATTGTTTGATCCTGACATGCTTGTCGAAGTATTTGGCCATCCGCCGCTTGACTTCTTCTTGACGAATGGCGGCGAGATCTTGGACTTCCTCGATCAGGTCCAAGGAGAGCCGCAACTCCTCCTCATTTCCTGTTCTCCATCCTTCATCACCATCTGAGACGGCCCTTACCCGTGGCGTCTTGACTTCAAAATCCACGGGAATGATGGCCTCGCAACCATGAGAGAGTTTGAAGGGGGTCTCACCAGTGGTCGTGTTGGGGGTAGTCCTCAGAGCCCATAGGACCGAGGGGAGTTGCTCCACCTAATTCCCCTTCAAGTTCTCCACCTTTTTTTGAGCAGGTTCACTATGACCTTATTTGCTGCCTCCACCTGCCCGTTGCTCCTGGGGTGATGGACGGATGCGAACCTGAGGTCTATCCCCAGCTGACTGCAGAAGCTGATAAACTCTTTGTTGGCGAACTGCAGACCGTTATCTGTGACTATGGCTTGAGGGAGCCCATGTCGACAGATAATCTCTCCCCATACGAAGTTGCTGACCACCTGGGAGGTGACCTTTGCCAGAGCCTTGACTTCCAACCACTACGAAAAGTAGTCGATCATAACCAAGAGAAATCTTCTTTGCCCACTGGTCTGAGGAAAAGGTCCTACCAGATCCATACCCCATATGGCAAAGGGCCAGGGCGCAGTGATGATCCTTAGCCTCTGAGCTGGCAAGAGTTGAAGTGGGGTGAACAGCTGGCACTTTCGACATTGCTTGGCGAACGTCGCCGCGTCCCTGCTCAGGGTCGGCCAAAAGTATCTCTGCCTCATTACCCTTGCTTCTAATGTCCTGCTCCCCGAATGACTGCCACATTTGCCGGAATGAACCTCCTCCAGGAGCCTCGGGGCTTCTTCCTCCGAGACACACCACGCTAAGAGTCCGGAGAGGGTCTTCCGATATAAGTCCCCTTCATGAAGCACGTAGTAGGCAGAATTATATCGAAAGCGCCTTTGATCTGGGACCTCTTCTGGAAATTTACCCGTTTCCAAGAAGGTCACGAAAGGGTCCTTCCATGAGGGCCGCCGCTCTATGTCCATGATCTCCCCTTCCTCAATCGAAGGGCAAAATAGATTTGTCAAGGTCCCTCCGGCCCGAGGGCCGGACTTGCCCAACCGATCTGCCTGGATGCTTTCTTCCCTTGGTATGTGCCTGATGGAGAAGGTCTTGAACGCACCGATGAGACCCCTTACTTTGGCCAGATATCTCATGAGTGTGGGCTCCCATGCCTCGAACTCACCCTTGATTTGCGAGGCTATCACCATCGAATCCGTAAGAACTTCCACGTCGTGAACCCCCCAACTCCTGAGCCAGACGTAGGCCGGCGATTTCTTCCTCGTATTCCGCCTGGTTGTTGGTGACGGGAAAGTGTATTACTAGCGTTTGCTCGATTTTCACCCCACGAGGGCTCTCCAACACCACCCCTCCTCCTAAGGAATTTCTGCCCGACGCCCCATCGACCAACAACTTCCAAGGAATGTGACGAAGAGCTTGATCTTCCTCCGTTTTGATTACGTAGTTTGCCATGAAATCCACGACCGCTTGAGCCTTCATCGACAATCGGGGGATAAAGGTGATGTCGAATTCACTTAACTCCACTGACCATTTCGCGAGCCTTCCCGAATGTTCCACCCCCTCAAAGATTTTGCGAAGGGGATGGTCTGTCACAACTTGGATCGAGTGGGCCTGGAAATACGGTGTAAGACCCCCCTCCCAAATCGGCGGTCCGACCGAGGGATCTTATCGCACACCACCCTTTTAGCACGACGCCGAAGCGATCCCGAAGGGTGGAGGTACTAGCTTCTCCAACCCCCTTCCTGGAACACCCCGTTGTCACGCCTAGGGGTGATGTTAAGCGAAAGTCACTACACACCAACAGAGTAGGGAAACAATATTATAGCGGAAGAAATCATCAAAGAGTGCATATTATAATACTTAGCGGAAGTCGTCATCAAAGAGTGCACTTTATAGCACATAGCGGAAGACGTAGTTTATCACAGAAACCACAATTTCAAGACCTATAAATAATCTACATATCTCTGTCGCATAAAATCCTAACCATCAAGGATTTATTGCCATTATATATATATACTCTGGGATAGGGCACAACACAAGGAGATGCAGCTTAACAAACTTATACCTGACGTAGCTTGCTCTGTGGCTTCATCCACACACAGATGTTGTCACTCATCCGCACCTGTCACATGTGTGAAAGACAAGTTATTAGAACCACGAACAGAATCCAACCCCTACTAACAAACAGTCATAATATAACATTTATAAGGGAGGGGATATCTGGACTCTTATTGGGCCGAGGCAGTCTTCCCACAACCACCGCCTACGTACTCCGTATCATCCTGCATACGGTCTCAGACCCACGTAGTTCTATTAGTTTCGCACGGGTTGCCCTCCCAGACCGTCCGTCGTGCGGGTTGCCTTAGAGTAAAACTCATAGGCCATCCGACATTCTCCCAAGGCACATTTTATATTCCCGGAGGAATAATTCTCGAAGGCACAATATATTTCCCGTAGGAATATTTCTCGAAGGCAACATTTCATTCCCGTAGGAATTACTTCTCGAAGGCAACATTTCATTCCCGTGGGAATTACTTCTCGAAGGCAACATTTCATTCCCGTGGGAATTACTTCTCGAAGGCATCATTTCATTCCCGTAGGAATTACTTCTCGAAGGCTGCATTTCATTCACGTAGGAATTACTTTCTCTAAGGCAGCATTTCATGAGACGAGAAAAGAGAACTCTTTAAGGCTTAGCCATATATCCATCCGAGAATTTAGTAGAGGGAGAGAAGAGGACCTCCTTATAAGCTACCATATCTCCATCCGAGAAGGTACAACTATTTTAACTCGACTTCCATCGCTCTTTTGGATTGCTTGGCAATCTAACCCAAGCTATCTGCATAAGTCACATTGGTATTCATGTGGGCTCTCGTCGATCACCTGAGTGCTTTAGAGATTAAGCCCAAGTCACACATAAACTTTATGTTCATTTATAGGCACCAGAAGTAGCATAGTAGAGTGAAAGAGAGAAGATAGAACTAAGATATTAGCACATCAACCAAATGTAAAGCTCTTAGAGGGAGAGTAGGAGCACATGAAACACCCAAAGGCTGCAACAGAGCCTTTGCTCATCCACCTTCTCCTATGAAGCCCCCTTCTTATGTGCATATATATATATGTATAAATATATGTGTGTATATATATAAAAACTTGCACAGACAAAGAAAGAGGGAAAGAGAGAGAGAGAGAGAAAGATATTAGCACATCAACCATATGTAAAGCTCTTAGAGGGAGAGTAGGAGACATGAAACATCCAAAGGCTGCAAAAGAGCCTTTGCTCATCCACCTTCTCATGTGAAGCCCCCTTCTTATGTGCATATATATATGTATAAATATGTGTGTATATATATAAAAACTTGCACAGACAAGGAAAGAGGGAAAGAGAGAGAGAGAGAGAGAGAGAGAAAGATATTAGCACATCAACCATATGTAAAGCTCTTAGAGGGAGAGTAGGAGCACATGAAACATCCAAAGGCTGCAATAGAGCCTTTGCTTATCCACCTTCTAATGTGAAGACCCCTTCTTATGTGCATATATATATGTATAAATATGTGTGTATATATATAAAAACTTGCACAGACAAGGAAAGAGGGAAAGAGGGAGGGAGAGAGAGATGTTGGCACCACAAATCGACAACATCCTCCCTCAATAAAATCAGAATGTTTTCATATTTCGTACTCCCCCATCATCAGCCAAAATAGTTATTCGAAATGAATTCATTTGCCGAAAAATTTGAGGAGGAGGAGACGCAGATGGGGGAGGGAAAACCATTGTTGTGTACTTAACAAAATTATCATATCAAAATTCTTTTAAGTCATTCTATTTCATCACCAGACAAGAGGAAGCAAAAGATTAAGGGGGTATTAATGGGTTGTTTTAGCTAAGAAGATTATGTGACTGGTTCCTCTTGGGTGATGCTTATGGTGTGAAGAGTCCCCCATAAATTTCATGCCTACGCATATAATCGCCTTCTTACTCTCCTACCAGTTCGGAGTGGCACGACTCCATTCCACACCGAATCGAAAAGGCGAGAAAAAAAAAGAAATAAAATAAGTGGCAGATTCCTGCCATGGGAGGGAGAATTGAGGTGGGAGGAGGAGGGGAGATGGAGAAGAGGGAACCTTGCCGTGAATCCCTTGCCCTCGAGACGAAGGTGATGCCATCCTTATATAGCCGGGATTGGCCAATCGGAAGCTCTCAGGGAAGCTCCTTTTTCCGAATCCAAAAGCACAGGTGGCCTTCGTTCCATGAGTGCTCGTCCAGGGAGGAAGATCGAGCTTGGTTCGCACTTCCTGTCCGGCTTGCGATCCTGGCACCGGAGTTCGCCCTCTTCTTTCCGCACCTAGGTTCGCATCTGCTGTTTTTTTATTAAAGTTTTCTATATCAATATATATACTCTTATATATATATATAAACGTATATCTTTACACATATAAATCTATATATGTATATATTCATAATTCCCAAAGTGAGCATGGGAGAAAATGTGCAGAGAATGTCATTTTATTCGTGTCAACAATACGAATCCAATGGGATCAATCAGTGTTGATTCCGAGTATATTTACTCGTAGTTATTTGCTCGAGTCGACGCGTAACTCGTAACGACTTATTTCGTCCAATTTTTCTCGACTCTCCTTGAAATTGAATGAAACAAATTGCATCACGCTTGTATAGGTCATATTAATTCAACTCAACCGACTGTGGTCGATTTGGACCATTTGCTCAAAAAGTGTTTCGTGATGGCCGTGTTGAATGACGTGACCTACGACGGTCACTTCTGCTAGATGACCTCGGATTCGAGCGTAATGAGTTCCGATACCCTTGAGTTGACTATACGAGTCTAATGCAACTGATGGAAGTTGATTCGGAGCACGTATGCTCACTATACTAAAATAGCTCCGTCGTGACGTGCTACGGTACTCAAAACGGCCACTTTCACCAAATGACCTCGGATTGGAACGAAACGAATTCTGTTGCACTTGTATCGACCATACGAGTCTAACGCAACTAACGGAAGTCGATTCGGAGCACGTATGCTTCATATTCTAAAACTGCGTCGCAGTGACGCGCTACGGTACTCAAAATGGTCACTTTCACCACATGACCTCGGATTGGAACGAAACGAATTCCGTTGCACTCGTATCGACCATACGAGTCTGACGCTACCAACGGAAGTCGATTCGGAGCACATATGCTCAATAAACAACTTTGACGTTGTGGCGAAACACGATGCTACCCAAAACAGTCATTTCTCTAAATGACCACCACTATGTGGTGAAGGTCGGGTCGTGGTTGCCTAGCCGTGAACATAAAGCCCGATCGGACCGTCCTGGACCGGGCCCGATCGGGCTTTTTCGTACATCGGTCCGGGCCGGCCCGGTCCTCCCCTAGAATCAGGCCGGCTCGGGCCGGGCAGGCAGCACATAATGCTCCGGCCCTTCAGGCCGGGCCGGGCAGGACCGGGCCGGTCTCGGGCCTGATCCGGGCCGGCCCGGTTTTTTTTACTTTTTTTAATTTAAAATTTTAATTTTTTAATTTTTATTTTTATAAATAATTAAATATTGAAATTTTGAACCAAAAATTTAAAAAAATTGAAAAATTTGGAACAAAAAATTTAAGTCAATTGGAATGAAAAATTTGGAACAAAAAATTTGGATTAATATTGAACAATTGGAACGAAAAATTTGGAACAAAAAATTTTATTATTATTGAAAATTTGGAACAAAAAATTTAAAATATTACAAAATTTAAGTCGTACAATTGTACAAAATACAAAATTGAAAATACAAACCTCTGAGGCTATGAAGGCTATGATTCTTATAAAATTTAATTAAAAAAAATTTACATATATAAAAAAAAGTACATTTAGAGTGCTCGATTTAATCATCTTGTTGATTCAACGCGTCCATTTCGTCTTCTATCTCCTCCGAGCTATCCTCCAATGCTGTTATGTGTTGCTTCCTCTTTAAACTGTCCAAGTTGTCCTTGTAGCATATGCAAATCTCCAGCGAATCTTCGTTAAGTCGGCTCCTCCGCTCGTTCAAAACCCTGCCACTAAGAGAAAAAGCAGACTCCGAAGCTACTGTACTAGCTTGGACAGTTAATAAATCACGGGCCATACAGGCCAAAACAGGATAGGTATTAGCTTTACCTTTCCACCAATTTAAGAGATCGAAGTTTTCGATCTCGTCCGAACTCAGAAAATCGCTAAATTGAGTTTTTGTGTATAATCCTAATTCATCTAAACTACCAGATGTGCGCGCTTTTTTCCTAAAATCTAAATCTAAAATTTTATTTTTAAGACTATCATTCGTTTTGGGTTGCGTTATTTCTTCGCGGGGTCGTGACCTGTATAAGTTATTGTAGTAATTATAACTTTGCGTAAAAAAAGTAGTAAAACTTGTACTACTAACGAGGTCATCCTCATCATAATTTATATTTAAGGTTAGATTAGTATTGATTTCGTCGATCAAATTTTCTACGCCTTCTACGTTAAGTAGCGGATTTAAAGCGGCGGCGCATGAAAACATAGGCGGTATTTCTCTATAATTTTTTAAAAAAATTTCTTCCGTTATTTTAATTAAAGGAGACCAACCTTGGTGTTGCCTATAATAACTAAATTTTTCTGTGATATGTACGAAATGTTCAATTACTAATGCGCTCGTTGGATAATACACTCCAGATAAAGAAACGGTGGCCCTATAAAAACACTTTAGTAAATCTATATAATATTCTATAATATTCCAATCAGTTTCACCTAAACCGTGTTCAATATTAAGCAAACTATAATATTCCATTAGAAGATCTTTTTGTAGAACGGCTCTTTTTAACATTTTATAGGTTGAGTTCCATCTAATAGGCATATCTAATTGTGGTTTCAAATATTTCTGATTTTGTGCTTTACAAAATTTTCTAAAATCTTGAGCTCGTTGTTTAGTACAATAAATTGTTTTTAACATGTCGCGAATTTTATTAATATATGGTGACATTGCCTTTAAACTATCCTGTACCACTAAATTTAGGACGTGACAAACACATCTAGTATGAAAAAACGCGCCGTTGAGAAATGGTTTTAAATCTCGTTTTAACAATTCAATTGCGGCGCCATTATTGGAGGCGTTATCAAGAGAAAAACTAAGTATTTTATCGTTAATTTTAAATTCTCGCGCACATTTCATAATAACTTTATATAAAGCTATAACCGTGTGCGGGAATTCAAAACCTGTAAAATATATTACGTGTTTATTTTGCTCCCACAAAATGAGATCAATCCAATGACAAGTGATGCAAAGATAAGCTAATCCTAAATTTAAATTACTCGTCCAAACGTCGCTCGTTAGACTCACACGTCCTTCGAAATTTTCAAAATACCTAATTAATTCTTGTTTTGCTTCTAAATATAACTTAATCGTGTCGCGCCTTAAAGTAATTCTACTAACCTTTTGGTATTTGGGCTGAAGCCCCCATGTATGTACTATGTGCCGTCGTTATTGTCAAAGACGCTGAATGGCAGCCCACGTTTGATGACGAACTTTGCCTGCAGCTCTCGCTGTCGCATTTGATCGTACGTCCAAATCTGTCCGGCTCCAGAAATTTGGGCTTGACTTGACTCGGGAGGAGCTTGTTTCGACTCGCAAGATTTCTGGTGTCTAACGAGCGTCGAGTTGTCGCTGATGGATAACAACTTCGAGCACATCTTGCAGCGCGCTTTTCTTTCGGTCCCGACTAGGACCATCTCGAAATGCTCCCAAATACTCGCTCTACGATTGTGCTCCACCACCGAAGTTGTACTTTGGGAAGACGAAGCTGGAGTTGTGGAGGACGACGCCATTGGGAGAGCTAAGAGAGAGAGAGAGAGAGAGAGAGGGGTGGGGTGTGAGAAAAGAGAGAGGGGAGGGGGGGTATTTATAGGATATTTTTTGTTTTTTTTAAATTAAAAAATTAAATAAAAATTAATAAAAAAAAGAAATAAATAAAAAAAAAGAGCAGCCAACGGCTCTCTTGAGAGAGAGCCGTTGGCTGCTCTCTCATGGCAGCATGGCTGCCACTTGGCAGCCATGCTGCCATGATGAGCCTAACGGCTCTAATAAGAGCCGTTAGGCTCAATCGGGCCTAGCCCGAGACCGGATCGGGCTATGGCCGGCCCGGTCTCAGGCTAGCCCGATTTTCGGGCTTTACCCGGCCCGGACCGGGCCGGGTAGCACGGGCAAACCGGGGCCCTTTCAGGGTCCCGGGTAAGGGCTCGGCCCGGTTCGGGCCTGAACCGGGCCGGGCTTGACCGGGCCTTGACCGGGCCGTTCTCGGGCCGGCCCGTCAGGCCCGGTTTTTAAGTTCATGACTATGGTTGCCCTATGACCCGGCCTAGGTTCCTCCAAGGGTTCAACTGAACCGGCTAGACCCCTTTTCAAAGTTGGGATGTTACAAACCAATAAAACAAAGAAGATTTTCGTCCCCGAAAATATGAGCGGGTCATGGGGATTCAAAACGGTACCTACTGTAGATCACTATAGGTGTCGAATGATCCCAAAATTTAAGGGTCTATAGGTTTGGTTTTATCTAATGAGCTGTATTGACTTCTCCTATCGTGCAATATAATAAGCAGCTTAAGTGGAACAAAGGTAGCTTTACCGTAGCTATGTCCATTCTGCCGTAACTTGGATATATATTGTTCGTGAGAAAATTTTGTGCGACAAATTGTTCGCTAGATGAATTGCCAGCTTAATTAGTGATTCTGAGTAAATAGTTCTAGCATAATTGAATACCCCAATGTTTGCACATCCGAAACGCAGAAATTTACGTGTTGTGTCCTAAAGGTACATAGTAAAAACCCATTAACATATAACCGACTCTCATACGATAGTTATATGTTAGTGGAGCAGATAACGAGAAATACAAGTAAGCAGTGTAAATCCATGAACATATAACCAACTCCCATACAAAAGTTATATGTTGATGATACATGTAAAAATTGCAAATAAGCAGTGAAAAATCCATGAACATATAACCAACTCCCATACGAAGGTTATATGTTAATGGAATATGCATATATGTATGTTTTGATGCAAATGATGCATATGCATGCCATGCATAACGAGTACTCACGACTCAATCACATATCCCTACATCGACATAGTCTGACCGCTTTTCTTCCAGCAGGGTAGCGACCCCCGCGGGCCTCACCTATGTGGCCGTCGGTGACAGTGGCCGGTCCTGCCACTTCTGGGTGTGGACGTATCGCACTACCCATGCCCCAACGTACAACTTCGTGTACTCTTGGATGTGAGCGACATCCGATGATTCTGAAATTCGGCTATCCAGCGGAGGGACCTCCCGGGGAAATAATAAATAACCTCACGGGGTTCACACACTCCCTAGTGCCTCGTGAGTCATCAACCTTCCCATTCCTGTACGAACGGTCCTTGGGTATGACTGACCCGCCACGATAATCACATACAATTATTTGCACCTTATGTTGCCATATTTCGACCGCTTTTCTTCCAGCAGGGTAGCGAACCCCGCGGGCCTCACCGATGTGGCCGTCGATGACAGTGGCCGGTCCTGCCACTTCTGGGTGTGGATATACCGCACTACACAGGCCCTAACGTACAACCCCGTGTACTCTCGGTCGTAGGAGACGTCCGACAATAATTGAATTTGGCCAACCAGCGGAGGGACCCAGCGGGGCATATAAGATACAACCGAGCTCCCGGGATGCACATCTCCATGTCGCCTAGAGTCGTCAACCCTCCCGCACCGGTACGTACGGTCTACGGGCATGACCGACCCGCCACTTTTCCACCGCAAGCAATTTACAGTAAAAGCAATGAATAAAATAGGCAACCAGCATATTCGGGTCCGCGGTGACTTACCCTTTTTAACGAGGCTTTCCGGCTGGCCGAGTATGCAATATCGCAAGTCCCATGAATGCTAACAATGTACTTCTGGGATGGGGTGCATACAAGCTTTTCTAAAATTGCCACTATTTTATTTCAATCCAGCACATTGCCTTAGTAAATATTTCCTGAAATATGGACGTTATTGAAAAGACTAACCTTCCATCATAGCTCCTCTACGATTGCACAACTTTATTTTAAACAGATCATCAAATTGATAAATGTTATATCATGTCAAAGCATATTTCATATTTGCAATCGTCAGAGCAATTCTCCATATACACACAAAATTTCATTTGATTAGCTTACATCAAATAAAATTATGAAAAATGCGAATTTTAATCCCAATAAAACAAAGAGGCTTAAACCCGAGATTGAAATTAGTAATAGAATCCTTACATTGCACACAAAATTCCATTTGATTAATTTACCTCGAACGGAATTTTGAAAACGAAAATTTAACCCTAATAAAATAAAGAGGCTTAAACCCGGGGTTCAAAATTTGAAGTGGACGTTTGTAGGGTTTAGCGGAAGTGTTTTATGGGGACAATGTAAATCGTCGTTTTAAGATCAGATGTGGTAAATGACATTTAAGTGTCAATCCACAAATATATGCCAAGTTAATTTGTTGTCAACTTTTAACTTTAAGGTCCACCACCGCTTCCGCTGTTGTGGTTCTTCCCGAACCACGCAATAACGACCGGTGGAGAAAGAGTTGTTTCTGTGATCACTTTTGGTCGACAAGATCGGTTACACTCTGATCCATTTGTAAGACCCCCCTCCCAAATCGGCGGTCCGACCGGGGGATCTTATCGCACACCACCCTTTTAGCACGACGCCGAAGCGATCCCGAAGGGTAGAGGTACTAGCTTCTCCAACCCCCTTCCTGGAACACCCCATTGTCACGCCTAGGGGTGATGTTAAGCGAAAGTCACTACACACCAGCAGAGTAGGGAAACAGTATTCTAGCGGAAGACATCATCAAATAGTGCATATTATAATACTTAGCGGAAGACGTCATCAAAGAGTGCACTTTATAACACTTAGCGGAAGAAGTAGTTTTATCACAGAAACCACAATTTCAAGACCTGTAAATAATCTACATATCTCAGTCGCATAAAATCCTAACCATCAAGGATTTATTGCCATTATATATATATACTCTGGGATAGGGCACAACAAAAGGAGATGCAGCTTAACAAACTTATACCTGACGTAGCCTGCTCTGTGGCTTTATCCACACACAGATGTTGTCACTCATCCGCACCTGTCACATGTGCCAAAGACAAGTTATTAGAACCACGAACAGAATCCAACCCCTACTAACAAACAGTCATAATATAACATTTATAAGGGAGGGGATATCTGGACTCTTATTGGGCCGAGGCAGTCTTCCCACGACCACCGCCTACGTACTCCGTATCATCCTGCATACGGTCTCAGACCCACATAGTTCTATTAGTTTCGCACGGGTTTCCCTCCCAGACCGTCCGTCGTGCGGGTTGCCTTAGAGTAAAACTCATAGGCCATCCGACATTCTCCCAAGGCACATTTTATATTCCCGGAGGAATAATTCTCGAAGGCACAATATATTTCCCGTAGGAATATTTCTCGAAGGCAACATTTCATTCCCGTAGGAATTACTTCTCGAAGGCAACATTTCATTCCCGTAGGAATTACTTCTCGAAGGCAACATTTCATTCCCGTGGGAATTACTTCTCGAAGGCAACATTTCATTCCCGTAGGAATTACTTCTCGAAGGCTGCATTTCATTCTCGTAGGAATTACTTTCTCGAAGGCAGCATTTCATGAGATGAGAAAAGAGAACTCTTTAAGGATTAGCCATATATCCATCCGAGAATTTAGTAGAAGGAGAGAAGAGGACCTCCTTATAAGCTACCATATCTCCATCCGAGAAGGTACAACTATATTAACTCGACTTCCATCGCTCTTTTGGATTGCTTGGCAATCAAACCCAAGCTATCTGCATAAGTCACATTGGTATTCATGTGGGCTCTCGTCGATCACCTGAGTGCTTTAAAGATTAAGCCCAAGTCACACATAAACTTTATGTTCATTTATAGGCACCCGAAGTAGCATAGTAGAGTGAAAGAGAGAAGATAGAACTAAGATATTAGCACATCAACCATATGTAAAGCACTTAGAGGGAGAGTAGGAGAACATGAAACACCCAAAGGCTGCAACAGAGCCTTTGCTCATCCACCTTCTCCTATGAAGCCCCCTTCTTATATGCATATATATATATGTGTGTGTATATATATAAAAACTTGCACAGACAAAGAAAGAGAGAAAGAGAGAGAGAGAGAGAGAGAGAGAGAGAGAGAGAGAGAGAGAGAGAGAGAGAGAGAGAGAGAGAGAAAGATATTAACACATCAACCATATGTAAAGCTCTTAGAGGGAGAGTAGGAGCACATGAAACATCCAAAGGCTGCAACTGAGCCTTTGCTCATCCACCTTCTCATGTGAAGCCCCCTTCTTATGTGCATATATATATATGTATAAATATATGTGTATATATATAAAAACTTGCACAGACAAGGAAAGAGGGAGAGAGAGAGAGAGAGAGAGAGAGAGAGAGAGAGAGAGAGAGAGAGAGAGAGAGATATTAGCACATCAACCATATGTAAAGCTCTTAGAGGGAGAGTAGGAGCACATGAAACATCCAAAGGCTGCAACAGAGCCTTTGCTCATCCACCTTCTCATGTGAAGCCCCCTTCTTATGTGCATATATATATGTATAAATATGTGTGTATATATATAAAAACTTGCACAGACAAGGAAAGAGGGAAAGAGGGAGGGAGAGAGAGACGTTGGCACCACAAATCGACAACATCCTCCCTCAATAAAATCGGAATGTTTTCATATTTCGTACTCCCCCATCATCAGCCAAAATAGTTATTCGAAATGAATTCATTTGCCGAAAAATTTGAGGAGGAGGAGACGCAGATGGGGGAGGGAAAACCATTGTTGTGTACTTAACAAAATTATCATATCAAAATTCTTTTAAGCCATTCTATTTCATCACCAGACAAGAGGAAGCAAAAGATTAAGGGGTATTAATGGGTTGTTTTAGCTAAGAAGATTATGTGACTGGTTCCTCCTGGGTGATGCTTATGGTGTGAAGAGTCCCCCATAAATTTCATGCCTACGCATATAATCGCCTTCTTACTCTCCTACCAGTTCGGAGTGGCACGACTCCATTCCACACCGAATCGAAAAGGCGAGAAAAAAAAGAAATAAAATAAGTGGCAGATTCCTGCCATGGGAGGGAGAATTGAGGTGGGAGGAGGAGGGGAGATGGAGAAGAGGGAACCTTGCCGTGAATCCCTTGCCCTCGAGACGAAGGTGATGCCATCCTTATATAGCCGGGATTGGCCAATCGGAAGCTCTCAGGGAAGCTTCTTTTTCCGAATCCAAAAACACAGGTGGCCTTCGTTCCATGAGTGCTCGTCCAGGGAGGAAGATCGAGCTTGGTTCGCACTTCCTGTCCGGCTTGCGATCCTGGCACCGGAGTTCGCCCTCTTCTTTCCGCACCTAGGTTTTCTATATCAATATATATACTCTTATATATATATAAACGTATATCTTTACACATATAAATCTATATATGTATATATTCATAATTCCCAAAGTGAGCATGGGAGAAAATGTGCAGAGAATGCCATTTTATTCGTGTCAACAATACGAATCCAATGGGATCAATCAGTGTTGATTCCGAGTATATTTACTCGTAGTTATTTGCTCGAGTCGACGTGTAACTCGTAACGATTTATTTTGTCCAATTTTTTCGACTCTCCTTGAAATTGAATGAAACAAATTGCATCACGCTTGTATAGGTCATATTAATTCAACTTAACTGACTGTGGTCGATTTGGACCATTTGCTCAAAAAGTGTTTCGTGATGGTCGTGTTGAACGACATGACCTACGACGGTCACATCTGCTAGATGACCTCGGATTCGAGCGTAATGAGTTCTGATACCCTTGAGTTGACTATACGAGTCTAATGCAACTGATGGAAGTTGATTCGGAGCACGTATGCTCACTATACTAAAATAGCTCCGTCGTGACGTGCTATAGTACTCAAAACGGTCACTTTCACCAAATGACCTCGGATTGGAACGAAACGAATTCTGTTGCACTCGTATTGTCCATACGAGTCTAACGCAACTGACGGAAGTCGATTCGGAGCACGTATGCATCATATTCTAAAACTGCGTCGTAGTGATGCGCTACGGTACTCAAACGGTCACTTTCACCAGATGACCTCGGATTGGAACGAAACGAATTCCGTTGCACTCGTATCGACCATACGAGTCTGACGCTACTGACGGAAGTCGATTCGGAGCACGTATGCTCAATAAACAACTTTGACGTTGTGGCGAAACACGATGCTACCCAAAACAGTCATTTCTCTAAATGACCACCACTATGTGGTGAAGGTCGGGTCGTGGTTGCCCTATGACCCGGCCTAGGTTCATCCATGGGTTCAACTGAACCGGCTAGACCCCTTTTCAAAGTTGGGATGTTATATACGGCCTGAGCTTCCTAGCCGAGATGACCAGAGCGAAGGCCAACTTCTCCAAAATCGGGTATCGGAGTTCCGCCTTCTTCAAGACCCTGCTTACATAGTAAATGGGCAACTGCTTCTCGCCCTCTTCCCGGACCAAGATGGAGCTTACGGCTTCGGCCCCAACCCCTAGATACAAGGATAGATTTTCTCCCTCCTTAGGACCTTGGAGTAGCGGAGCTTTGGTGAGCTGGCTCTTTAGGGCCTGGAAGGCCTCCTCACATTCCCCCGTCCATTCGAACTTCTGGTTACCTCGCAACACCTTGAAGAAGGGGAAGCATTTCTCTCCTGCCCAGGAGAGAAACCTACTCAACCCCGCGAGCTTCCCAGTCAGACGTTGAACTTCCTTAGCATTTCGCGGCGATTTCAACTCCATTATGGCTTGGACCTTGTCTGGATTCGGCTCTACCCCTGCTGGGGTGAGGAGATGTCCTAGAAACTTCCCCTTGCTGGCTCCGAATACGCATTTCAGGGGGTTTATCCGCATTTTGTACTTGCGCAGGGTGGCAAAGGTCTCCTCGAGGTCGTGGAGGTGAGAGCTCACGCTCTTACTTTTGACCATGAGGTCATCTACATAAACTTCCAAGTTTCTCCCTCTTTGCTCCCGGAAGACTCGGTCCATCATTCTTTGGTAGGTTGCCCCTGCGTTCTTTAGCACGAACGACATCATCTTATAGCTATAACACCCTTCCCTTGTGATGAAGGAGACGTCCTTGACGTCTGCGGGGTGCATCCTAATTTGATGATAACCTGAAAAAACATCTAAGAAAGACATTACAGAAAAACCGACGGCTGAATCAACCAGCGCGTCGATTCGAAGCAAAGGATAACAATCATTGGGGCAGACTTTGTTTAATAAAGAGAAATCAATACACATACGCCAGCGACCATCACCTTTCTTTACCATAACGACATTAGATACCCAGCCCGGATACTGGATCTTTGATACGAAACCTGCCTCGAGGAGCTTCTCCACCTCCTCGCGAATCGGCTCCTCCAACTTGTCAGCGATGGCCCTCCTCTTCTGCCTGATGGGGAGGGCTCCGGGCTCAAGGTTGAGGCGGTGGAAATCCACATCTGCATCGATGCCTGGCATGTCCGCCGCACTCCATGTAAAGATGTCCACGTTTCTCTGGATGCATTCCAACATCCTCTTCCTGTCCTCCGAGCCAAGACCCCCGCTGATCCGTACCTTTTCCACTCTTCCCCCTTTGGTGGTGACCTCCATCTCGACCACTTCTTCAGCCGCCTCAAGACGGGCCGGCTCTTCCCATCTACTCTTCTCCTCCCTTCCCTCGGGCTGGGTCCTCTCCTTCTCCGAAGCCTCCTCCTCCATCGGCTCGGCACGCTCCTCCGGAGCCACTTCCTTCTCCCCTCCTAGGATACTGCTCTCTCCTTCTTCTTCCCCCCATCTTCACATGGCCCCTCCGTCTCCTTCATCTCCCTATCCACCTTTTCAGCCTCCGCCATCCAAGAGATAGTATTGACGACAGTCACATAGCACTGCCTCGCCACCTTTACATCCCCCCGGATCTGGACCTGAACTCCTCCGCTGCGGAACTTCAAGCATTGATGGAAGGACGAGGGAACGCACCAGAAGGCGCTGATGAGAGGGCGTCGAAATATGGCATTGTAGCTGCTCGGAGCATCAACAATGACGAACCGACAGTTCCTGGGGACCCCTCCCAACATCACTTGGAGGCCAACTCCTCCCTCGACCTCCTTCCTCTCCCCTGAGAACCCAAACAGAGGTCCATATGAGGCCTGTACCCTTTTCGCTTCCACTTCCAGGGCGTCAAAGGCCTTCTTGAAGATAACATTCACTGAACTCCCGTTGTCGACCAAGATTCGGGAGACTGTGAAGTTTTCGATTGCCGCCTGGATCACCAAGGCGTCACAGAATGGGTCTTCAAAGTCTGGCATGTCCTCTGTCGAGAAGGTGAGCTTCTCCAAAGGGGGTGGGGTTTGGGAGGTCGACGCGATGCTTCTCCTGAACATCGCCTGGAAGCTTCTCTTGCGAGTCGCTTTTATTCCCACTTCACCATGGATCACTCCGACCCCTCCCCTGGCTCCTACGTCCGTCCTGTCTTCACACCTATCCTCTTCATCTCCAGGCAGCACCTCCTCGATCCTCACAGGCCACTGCTGCTGGCCTCTTCCTCTTACCTCCAGAAATTCTGGGCAGGTGGCCATCGCGTGACCTTCTTTCTGATGAAAGTCACAGTAGGGCAACGCCACCCTGCCCCCTCTTCCACCTCTTCCTCTTCCTCCTCTTCCTAGGCCTACCGCCATGGCTTGCTCTCGAGGGGGGTGAGGTGGTCTGGGACCTTGCCTCCATCCCAGATGATTGACCCTCCCCTCCCCCTTCGTTGGTGATCTCTTTCCTGACCTCTCGCCGGTCCTTCTTGGGTCCTCCAAGCCAGACGGTTATTGGGCTCCTGATGCCCCCAATCCCGCTGCTGCCCCCCGAAACCCCTGACTTTTGGGTTCTTCTCTTCTTCTTCCCTCCCAATGCCTCATCTCTGTCTCGCTCAGCCTTGCCAACCTCTTTGCAAACTCAGGGTTGGCGGCCTCTCCCTCGATCTCCTCTGCTGCCCGCTCCATCAGCTCCTCAAAGGATAGAGGGGCCTTCCGCTTCAGGTCCATCTTGAAGAACCCCTCCCGCAACCCCACTATGAAGGCTAGCTGGAGGGTGAACCCCGACACCTCCTGGACTTGCAGGACCTCTTCTTGGAATCTATCCACATAATGGGCCAACGACTCCCCGGGCCCCTGCTTGATCTTAAAGAGTGCCTCCGCATCCTTCTTCCTCTTTTTTGAAGTGCAACCTGAAGCTCCGGCGCAATTCCTCGAAGACGTAGATGGAACCTACTGGGAGATGGTGGAACCAGTCCCTCGCCTTCTCCTTCAGAGTGGTGGAAAAGAGTCGACACTGGAAGGCATCTGTCATCGAGAGGATCGAGACTATGTCCTCGAACCACTGCAGGTGTAGGACTGGGTCATCTTTGCCGGTATAGTAGGACATCTCTGGCCCTCTGAACCACTCTGGAACTGGAGTCGAGAGTATCAACTCACAGAAGGGACTCCCTTCCCCTGCCCGGCGAGTGGTCCTCTCGCGCGGAGTCAGCTCGCACACATCCCCACTCGCCGGGCAGATGAACAGCTGCCGCCCAGGGAGATCTCGCGCACTCGCTTCTGCCGCGACCTCCTTCCCAAGCCGCTGGCCCGGAGCGTTCTCGCCGATCTGTTGGGGTGGAACCACCGGGACCACGGGCGTCTCACATTCGCTTCTTCCGGCGAGAGCTACCTGCATGGTCTACATAACCTCTCGCTTGAACTTCTCGAACAACTCCAGCCACTCCATTGCTGTCGGTGGCTGCGAGTGGTCTGGATCAGAACTATCTCCTCCATATCTTGTCATCGAGCTCAACTTGGGATTTTCTTGCACTGGCTACGGTCCACGCTCACCGCACCAAAAATGTTGAAACCATCAACCGGTCTCTGAGTTCGGACCCTCAGGGGGTGTAGCCTGCGCCTACTTCTCCCTCACCGATCTCTCCTGACCGAGGATGAAAAATCTGGAACAGACCCAAGGCTGCAGCGAGGAGGTCCCGCCACACACCCAGAAGATTTTAGAGAGCTTCCCCTCCCAAACCAATGCTCAGTCGGGCACCTTGGAGGGCACTAGCAGCCAACTCCCAAAATTGCCTGGAGGAGAGAGCTCAAAAGATCTGATCTCCTCCAAGGTGCCCTTAAGGGTCTATTTATAGATTTTCTAGTCTTGGACTGCAAATATCGTAAATCCGCCTTTTGGTTTTACTAATCGCACCCCAAATTGGTCTCATAATAGCCTGATTTCGCTGTTCTGAAGGGCTATTGGCAGCTCACAAGGGGTATCTAGGTAATTCCCCCCCCCAAAGCCCTCTGGGCGAGTGGTCCGTGAAGGCACCACTTGCCAGGCTCCCTGCCTATCATGGTTCGCCAGGCGAATGATTTATGAGGCCATCACTCGCCATGCGTTTGGCTCGCTTGGGGGGCGAGACCTTGGGCGCCTTCGCCTATCTGCCATGATGCCTATGCGAGTGGTCCGCGAGTGCGGGCCTCACTCGCCCAAAGGCCTCTTGGACTCCTTATTCCAGTCCTTGCCCTGCCACCTGGCCCTTGGGGCCCCTTGGACCCACTCGGTGAATACGAGGTTGTACAACCGGGTCCTTGGGTATTCTCTCGAGGATCGAGAGGTTGAGGATGTTGCGCAACCCAGCCCATCCTGTGCGCACACTTGAAATGCTCCAGGGCCAGCGACATCGCATCCTCGCCTTGGCGTAGTTAATCTTCAATTCTCGCCAGTCGGCCGATCGAGCCCATGCTCGCCCGCATTCCGACCAGCTCGTCATGATGAAGCTGTTGGCGATGGTCGATCCTCACGATCCGGCGCTCCAGGTCATGGATAGATTGGAAGCGCGACTCCGCGCCAGCTACTAGAGTTTCAAACTCTTCCAGCCTGGTGACCCGCACATCCAGCTCGGTAAGGCAGCGACGAGGCTCGCTGATCGCCAGACGCTCGACCTTCGCCTCCAGCTCAAGGTACGCGCGAGCGACCTTTTCTTGATACTCGCGGGGTGAGAGCCCGATGGCTTCGATCAAAGCTCCCCCCCCCCGTCGTAGTAGCTCGAGCTGCAGACAAAAACAATCGAGTCAGCGACAAGTCCAGTAAAGAAGTAGCGACTATCAGAAAGGAGACGATTACCGGGCCGAGGTGCTTCGCTCCTCGCATCGCGACGAGGGTTGTGAGATCGTCCCCGACGAGGAGACCTAACTCGGCGCGGAGAAGGGCTGCGATGATCCCACCGAGCCGCAGAAAATCCACCGAGGTGATCCTTGCTCGGAGGCACATTTCCCGGCCGCGACCATCCCCTGGTCGCCCTCTCCCTCTCGGGGCGAAGAAGATCGAAGTCCCGCTGCGCCGCAAGGACTCCGCCGGATGGACCGAAGGAGCGGTTGACGAGGAAGGGCGATGATCGCTGGGAGTGTTGGCAGTAGGCGGCAAAGGAGGCGGTGGCGGAAGACCACCCGCGGGCAGCTGTGAAGTACTCGCCGCTGCGAATCGCAAGGTAACTGGCGGCGGTGGAGGTATACTGCTCGCCAGAGGACCCCCATGTTTGCTCCCCGAAGGTCGCGAGGCCTCATCCTCAGGAGGCCTCTTACCAGTAGGCGCCAGAGGCGAGCTGTAAAGGATCTGCACCGAGCGACCTGATCACGGAGCCGACCGGGCCTCCGACGCGACCATCGGCGATGATCACAGAGGGAGGACATCTAGATGCTCGCCCGGATCTCCAGTGGTCGGCAGGTCTGCAAATAGATAAAAAGAAGCGTCAAAACCTCGCCAACAACATCAGAACAACAACAGACCTAACAGGACGAGAAGGTATCTTCTACCTCGCAAAAAAGCGAGGTCAGGTTGACTCTGGGTCTGGGACCCAGTGGTGCTCACCCCGGGGGAGACCTTTGGTGTTGAAGGCGGGGAAGCGGGTTGTTCGCCCGCATCAGATAGGCCCAGATCGTCGAGCACCTCCGAGTGCTCGCAGAGGCCCCCTGTTGGTCAGCAGGAGGATTGGCGACATCCTCCGCGGAAGCAGACTGTTGCTTCTTCTTCTTCTTGGCGAGTTTCTTCCTCTTTTTGGAGACGAGGAAGTCATCAAGCTCGACCTGTTCGCGAGTACGTTTCCGAGGAGGCATTAGCAGACCCAGGAGCGTATCCTCGACAACCTCTTCAGCACCAGTGCGTGACATTTTAAGCAAGTTCAGAAAGGCGGTCCAATAAAAGACCACCGTTCTATATAGAGAGTCCTGGAACTAGCCAGGCGGATGCCGAGTAGCCCCGATACTCGCCCAGAGCAACTCGTCGAATAAAGGTTGGATGATTCTTTCTTAGCTACTTCGTTGCTCGAAAAGAGCGGGGATTGTGCACAACCCATATTCTTTGAGGGTAGGGCCCAATTCAAGCCACGTAGGTAGAAGTCAAAGTCAACACAGAAGATAGGAGTCAGAGGTCGAATACAGCTCAGCAAGCAGAGGCAACAGAATGTCTGTGCGAGTATGGGCGAGTATGCGCGAGCAAGCCCTTTTTACTCGCCAGATGTGCGACCATCGCGGATACTCGCCGAAGCCAGGCGAGATTCCCCTCAATGTCGCGTAGTCGCCGGGCAGGGCTGGGCTATAAATAGCCCCCCTCTCCTTTGATTTTCCTATAAATAGGACCCTATGGGTACTTGGATTGACACCTTTGACTGAGCTTTCGGAACCCCATTTTCGAAGACTTGTCCAATCGCTGGAGAGAGCCTAAGCAGGAAGAGAAGTCGTCTTCTTCATCATGAACTTGTAGACTTGGAAGATCCTTGACCGCAACAATCCATTCCCATGGATTCAATAGCATCCCATCGCTGGAGAGAGCCTAAGGAGCATGAGGAGGAATCGTCTTCTTCATCATCATGGACCTTGTAGCTTGGAAGACCCGTGACTGCAACAATTCATTTCCACGGATTCAAGTACGCTTTCGCTCATGTTCTTATCTCAATGTTTCGACTAGAGCGAATCCGTCTCCGTCAGAGATTCTCGAATTCACCCCAACAAAATGAACCTTCGTCGTCATCAGACGACCATCCACCGCCGCCTCCGCGGGAGAAGTCGGCGCAGAATAACGCCCAGCTCGCATGTTAGCCCGCTGCTCATTGTGCCGCCTACCCCACCACAACCTCGCCGCACTCACTACAGTACATCGTAGCCTCGCCGCCTTCTTCTCCATGGATCCACCTTTAAAAGTTTCTTTCTCCAAGATGATAAACCGGCCGTGCAATTCCAAACCACAATTCATCACTTTTACATAACAATTTTACACGCCTTGAACTATTTTTCTAGACGGTAAAGGTGAATCACATGAATTTGAAAACCAAACTAATTAACTACTCAACAATAACCGCTCTTAATTAATGCACCAAGCTCAGGGTTAGAAGCACAAAATTTTAATCAAATCATTCAAATTACATCAACATAAATAATAAGTTATATATAGCGCAATTATGATTTTAATACTATATATATTTCTTATAAAAACAGCGTTTAATTAAAAAACCAACAGACTGGCAATCCAGCTTCACACTTCACCATCACCCACAACAGTATTTTTTAGTCAAGAAAAATTATTAAAAAAACCATAAAAAGTAAAAAAAAAAATGCATTCTATATATATATATATATATATGATGATCAATCATACTCCCACAATAATTAAGATTCATGCACATATAATATGGACAAAAACTTCCATCCAAAAGTCCCGGCCCAGCACTCTGGCCGGTCTACCCGCTGCCTTCCTTTTCCCTGACAAAAGCTTCCTCGTCCAGCTCCACCGCGCCGCCGCCCTCCGCCGCCGCCCTCGGCCTCGGCCTCCACCCCTTGTAGCGGTAGAAATGAGCGCAGACCAAGAAATAAACGAAGTTCGCCGCCCCCAGCACCGCTATGACGTAGTAGAAGTAGTCGAGGTGGCCGCCGTTCATGTCTCCGGCGAGCCACCCGCCCCGCCCGTTCCGGCTAGTGGCCTTCTGCACGACGGCGATGAGCGTCGTGCTCAGGTACCCCGCCCCCGCCAGGCTGCAGTAGAACAGCGAGCCCGCCACCGTCTGCAGGTGCTCCGGGAACTGCTGGTTGTAGAACTCCACCTGAAGAATAGTTAATCTCATGCATTAATAAAATATCGGATCCGGATCCTCTTCATTTCATCATCTAATGGACAAAATAACTTTAACAGATATTCAGTAAAATGATGAGAAACGGTGAACTCGTTCGATCTGAACCGTCAGAAATGAAGAGGATCGTGATGTCAAAATCTCACCCTTCTTCCATCACTACACGTGGCCTGCGCAGCTTTTTCAGAAAGCGGATTTCATTTCACGTTAACCAAACGTGTGCCACCGCAGATCTGAAGTTTGACCGGTACATAAATGTGTCACAATGAAAAGTCAAAAGTAAAGTCAAATCTCCAGTGTTTGTTCCCTATCATTCCGCGAATAATTCAACTTTCTGTCACTTGAGACTCCCCTTCGTGTAAATAAATCACTCTTCGCACCCGGAATGATTATGCGGGGTGCATTTTACGGTAAAGTGCGGGTATTCAACAGTCCGCGTGAATCCCTGCACACATCTGAAAGCGCACACATCTCAATGTGGTCTAAGATGCTTGCGGGCTCACATGGACGGTAAAGTGCATCACGCGCACTTTACCGCCCCTTATATAATCGGTCAATTCGTGCACTCGAGATGTTCGCGAGTATATATAGGGTTTACACACTTAGACACTTTATAATTAAATTTGAATTTTAATTTATGTATATTGGTCTAATTGTTTGTGCTTAATTAGAGCAATAATATAGGTCCAAAATTTTAATGTATGTTGCGCATATTTGCGTCCGGGTCCCGGATCTAGGCCCGGGACCAATAGAAAGCATCCGGGACCAATAGAGAGTATGTGAATGGGCTCTAGATTACGATAATTTGTGTTCGGGCCGAGATGTCTAAAAGAGGTAGTTTTCAACATCTCAGATGTCAGAAATGACGTATAATTTCTCATGCATGTGCGGATTTTTTCTTCTGCCCGGGACCAATAGAAACCAACATGCAGTGGACCCCACATGAAATTGTTATGCGCACACCTAACAGTGCACCGAGGATCCCACTGCATGCTGGTTTTCATGTACTCTATTGGGCCCGGACGCCAGGACGCCAGCTGGCGTCTGGGACCCGAACGCAAATATGCTGCGCATTATGTGAGAGCAAGTTGAGACTACTGCAAGTAAATTATGAACCCCTTGATCTTCTTCAACTAGTGACTTTAGTTTCTATGTTTGTGTTATAACATTCATTTAATATATACTCGAAATAATATAAACATAAATTTATTTAAAAAATAATTTGAAATTATTGAATTAGAGAAATATAAAATAAATCTTCAAAAAAAAAAAAAAATAGTGCATACTTAATCAATTAAATAGTTAAAAAGTTTTTTTAAGGCAATTATTATTAGCACACCAGTTTTGACTATTCGTGCATCAATTTCTATGAGTTATTACGCGCCTTTTGAAAATACGCTTTGTACATGCATTTTTAGGAAAAGTGTTCAACGCGAAAATTGTAGATCTCGTCGAGATTTACAACTTTCGTGCTGAACACTTTTTCTAAAAATGCACGCACAAGGCGTATTGCCAACCTGATCGTAACTATAACGAATTTTTGACGAATTTTTGACGAATTTTTGACGAATTTTTGACAAATTTTTGACGAATTTTTTGACGAATTTTTGAATATACGTCTTGTACATGCATTTTTAGGAAAAGTGTTCAACACGAAAGTTGTAGATCTCGTCGAGATCTACAATTTTTGTGTTGAACACTTTTCCTAAAAATGCATGTACAAGACGTATTTTCAAAAGACGCGTAATAACTCATAGAAATTGATGTGCGAATAGCCAAAACTGGTGTGCTAATAACAATTGCCTTTTTTTTTAACCCTAATTATAATTGATTTTTTATTTCTCACATGTATGTATTAGAGAAAATTAGAACTAAGAAAGAATTGGCCCCACCTGCCCAACGGCGTTGAACGCCTCTGCCACGCCCATCAGCACCAGCTGCGGCGACAGCCACAGCACCGCCGACATTTCCGCCGCCGCCGCAACTCCCTCTCTCCGGCGCCTCCCCTCCACAGCCCCGGCGACCACCATGGAGAGGGCCGAGATGAACAAGCCGACGCCCTGCCGCTGGAGCAGGCTCAGGCCCGTTTCCTGGCCGGTGGCGCGGCGGAGGACTGGGACGAGAAGGCGGTCGTAGACCGGGATGAAGAGGGTGAGGGCGAGGAGGGAGATGATTCCGACGGAGGCCGCCGGAACCTGGAAGTGGGGACCGAGGTGGCGGTCCATGGCGATGGACTGGATGACGGAGAAGGTCCATTGCTGGGAGAGAGCGACGAAGCAGACGATGCCGGAGGCCCAGATGGGGATGATGCGGATCAGGAGCTTTACTTCCTCCACCATCTGGACGGTGCAGATTCTCCATGGATTGATTCGCTCGCCGGCGTCGCTCACCTCTCCCTCGCATTTAATGGCCGCTTTGTTCAAGAACCTGAAATTTAATTAGTTCAGAGAAAATATTATTAAAGATAATTAAATATTTTTATATATATAAGCATCTATATATATTACAGAAGTAATTAAAAAAAAAGACTAACAAATTTTGGCTATCCACAGCTCTAATAAAGGAGATAAATTTGTTATTTGCAGATATTTTGGTTATCTACATATTAGTAAAGAAAAAAAAGCTTCCACGATAATATTTTCAGCTTTTAGCAACACTTGAAAAATACTGCCTAAAACTGTAAACTATTGTCAAAACATAGATAATTGTCGTCATAGCGTATTGCTTATACCTGGGTTACCAAAGGTCAAATACAACAGTTTTCAAACATTTAGGCGCACACTATACAACATTTATAAACTGTTGTTTGATGAAAACATTTATGAACTGTTCTCTATTGTATGTTTAGACAACATTTTATAAATATTGTTAACTAAAGTGTTGTTAAAGACAAAAAATGTTGTAGTGAATTTGATCGTCATCTTCAGCTTCCTCACCACAGGAAAGAGTAACCATAGCTATCTAAATCTTCCCAAACAAACCCTAGCTATCTAAATCTTCCAAAACAAATCGAAATCGCATGAAAAGCGAATAAATCGTCTTTCTTCCTCAACTCGATCTCTATCCGCGCATTCATTTTATGAATCACGATCCGTGCACACATTGAAGTGCTCAGAAGGTCGTCGGAGAAGTTCCTTTGTTGTAGGGGTCCTGCTCAGGAGAACGAAAACATCGACTGCTCAAGTTTAAAATTGGTCTGCTGATAACAATTTGTAAACTCAAATAAAGTGAGAAAAAATTGATTTGCGTATATACATTTATGATCTGCGAATAACAATTGCCTAAAAAAAAGGAGATCAAATTTGGATGGCACTTTGGTTGCAGCTGGGGATAGTAGTGGAGGTCTTTTACATTTTTGGGAGCGACATATGGATGTTAGCCTATTATCTTATTCCTCGTATCATATTGATGTTAGTGTTAAGAACAAATTTTAGGTACACGGACGTACAAAGAGGATCGTAGGGGAAATTCAAATATATGCTATATTTCTTATTTTATTTTTAAAAAAAATGACAAAATATTGATTCATGTATTTTTATGGTCATTTTAAGTAGTCATATGTATATATTTTAGGATGAATATACACCTATAAAAAGTGTAACTGAAAATACAACTTTAATTTAAACTGAAAATACAAATCATTTACAACTGTAACTGAAAATACATCTGTAATTTGGCAATAAAAAGTCCCCTACGACTCCCTCTATACGCGCACACCTAAAATTGTCTCTAGTGTTAAGGGCTTCTATGGGCACCCGTTATCTAGTATTTTATTTTTCTATTAACATTTATTATTTTATATAATAAATGTCTTTCTACTTTGCCTAGATCAAATGTCGCATTCTCAATGTATCTAGTATGCCAAGTGCTCATTATTCTTTCTTTTTAAAGTTATCTATTACTCTTTCTAATTTTTTTAATTTTTAATTACATTGTTTTTAAATTTTACAACAAAATAAAAACAACACATTTAATATAGTAAATTAACTAAAATAAAGTAAAACATTAATATAAAAAGACGATTGTTATCGGCACTTTTTTTTATGAGTTATATATTACGTGTATTTTAGAAATACATCTTGTGTGAGCATTTTTAGGAAAAGTGATAACACGAAAGTTTTTGGAAATACAGATTTTTTGGAACATGTGCGTAAGTATAGTGAATTTTTGGAAATACGTCTTGTATATGCTTTTGTAGGAAAAATGTTCAACACGAAAGTTATAGATCTCGACGAGATCTATAACTTTCGTGTTGAACATTTTTCCTAAAATTACATGTAAAAGACGTATTTCTAAAAATTCACTATAGTGTCAATTTGGTCTATTTTGATACAACTAAAATTTTGTAAACTAATTATTTAACATTGACTTTAAACAACTTTAGGGACGGATATAGTTTTTAACCGAAATATTATTGAGACCATTAATATGATTTTCTTAAAAAAGCAAAAAAAAAAGGAATTATTGCTTTTTTTAACCAAAAAAGGAACCTAGCTAGTAGCTGGACGAGCTATCTACCACTGGCAAAAGTTTACGAGCGCTGGTATTCAACGCTCCACGTGAATATTCGCACACATCTCAAAGCACTTTGTGATTTGTGTTGGTATCAACGCGGATATTTGAATACCCGTGCTTTACCAACTTCCAACATTGGAAAACAGAAAACCTGAACCCATGCAGCCACACTACTTTTTACATCTTACTATTTTCTACAGTTGCTTGGATGAGTGCTGGGAGTGTTATTGGAGCTGGAGGCTGAGAAAGGAGAAATTTTCATATCAGCGGCCCGAATTTAAATCGACATCAGGGTTTTACGGATTGTGGGCACGCACCGGTCGAAAAAAACGAAGAAAAAAATGGACACCGCCCCGCAAATGGCGTCGCCCAAGAGTCCTCCGCCGACGCCCTCCTCCGGTACACCTCTAGCTACCCTTCAAAGCTCTGAAGTCCTCAAAATCAAAGCCATCCACACCAAACATTGAGGTTAATTATTAGGTCGTATGTATGTTTTTTAATATCACGTGACGGAAGTTTTGATGTCAAATCAATGAGTTGAGATCACTGAGAATGCGACGGAGAAAACTTTTTTTTGTATGCAGAGCGCATGATTCTTTTGTGTTGGGGATAGTCCGATCGTCAAAATAGTGCAAGCATAATTTTTGATCAGGAAAATCCAACTGGAATTTGGATCGGACTAGATTTTCGGATTGGAAAAATCAAACTCGATTTCCCAGATGAATTTCAACCGCCAGATTATCGATTTTTACCAATTGGAATTTGGATCGGACTAGATTTTCGGATTGGAATAATCAAATTCGATTTTCCAGATGGATTTCAACCTTCAGATTACCGATTTTTACGGTTCGATTTTCCCCCGCACAAGAAGAATCATGCGCTCCACGTACCAAAAAATTTCCCGAATGCAATGATGTATGACTCATTAGGAAGTACTCATGTTTCACCTCAAAAAATATATGGTAAGATAAAGCGGTTGTTATTCACAAAACGTGTTTGTCTATTCGTACATTTTGTCTATTCGCAACTTCAAAGTCAAATTTGTTATTCACAGATATTTTTGTTATCCACAGAATACTTACAAAAAAAGAACGTTGGTCGTCCTCTTCGCCTTCCTCACCACAGGGAGAGAGTTACCATAGGTATCTAAATCTTCCCAAACAAACCCTAGCTATTTAAATCTTTCCAAACAAACTGAAATCGCATGGACAACCAAGAAATCCTCTTTCTTCCTCAACTCGGTCTCTATTCGCGCATTCAATGTATGAATCACGATCCACACACACATTGAATTAGTGCTCGGGAGAATGAAGACATCGACGACTCAAGTTTAAAATTGATTTACGGATAACAATTTGTAAACTCAAATAAAGCTGGAAAAAGTTGGTCCGCGGGTAGACATTTATGGTATACGAATAACAATTTCCTAAAATAACGAGGTTCGACTTCATTTTACTTTATAATGTGTAATGTTAGAAATTTTTTTATGCAACTTGATTTTTTTAATAGAATTATATAAATATTATGAATAATTTCATATTATTTCAATAATTGTATAGTTTGTACTACTTAACTTAGGTTTAACTTACATTCACTTTTGCACTGCAAATTAATGTGAGTTTGCATAGAAACATACAAATGTGCCTAAATTTGTGATATTATTTTTTGAACTTAAATAAACCTATATGTAAATGTAAAATGCTTCTAATTACATTATTTATAATTTTTAAGAACTCTATAATATTTTAAGTAATTAGCATATATATATAATATTGAATTAATTAATCCTGTATAAAATATTTTAGAAACAGTAGTATTTGGCTACTTGCATGGATCAGCATTATTGCCACTTTCATGAAACTATGAAATAATGCGAACTGGTCCTAAATAAACTAAATAATAATAATAATAATAATAATAATAATAATAATAATAATAATAATAATAATAATAATAATAATAATAATAATAATGAAAAGCAAGTTCCATTTTGTAACATGCGCGCTCCATGTGCGCTTAAATTGTGCCCACATAACCACGTCACCTACTCTATAAGTATGGGAATTGTTATCCGCAGATCGTAAATGGCTATCCGCAGATCAATCTTTTCTAGTTTTCAAATTATTATCCGACCAATTTTAGATTTGAGCATTCAATATCTTTGTTCTCCTGAGCAGTGCCCGACAACGAAGGAACATCTCTGACGATTTCTTCACCGTTCATGCGATTTCGTTTGTTTGGGAAGATTTAGATAGCCAGGGTTTGTTTGGGAGGATTTATATAACTAAGGTTATTCTCTCCCAAACAAACTGAAATCGCACGAACGGTGAAGAAATCGTCTTTCTTCCTCAACTCGGTCTCTAGCCGCGCATTTATTTTACGAATCACGATCCGTGCACACATTGAAGTGCTCAGAAGGTAGTCAGAGATGTTCCTTCGTTGTCAGACCCTGCTCAGGAGAACAAAACATCTCTGACGATTTCTTCACCGTTCATGCGATTTCGTTTGTTTGGGAAGATTTAGATAGCCAGGGTTTGTTTGGGAGGATTTATATAGCTAAGGTTATTCTCTCCCAAACAAACTGAAATCGCACGAACGGTGAAGAAATCGTCTTTCTTCCTCAACTCGGTCTCTAGCCGCGCATTTATTTTACGAATCACGATCCGTGCACACATTGAAGTGCTCAGAAGGTAGTCAGAGATGTTCCTTCGTTGTCAAACCCTGCTCAGGAGAACAAAGATACCGAATGCTCAAATCTAAAATTGATATGCGGATAACAATTTGTAAACTAGAAAAAGTTGGTCTGCGAATAACAATTGCCTTATATATATTAGTTTATGTTAATAGCATCGAAATTTAGAAAAAATCATTCAATTACTTTTATTTTTTTTAATTAATAATGGGATCCCTTAATAATTTTACAGAAATTTATAACAAAATAAAATAAGATAAAGTATAATATCATAATATAAAATACAATAAAATATAAGGCGATTGTTATCCGCACTACAGTTTTGGCTATCCGCACTCTTTTTGTACGAGTTAAACAGGGAAGTGGTAGACCAATAAATGCTTGGAATGAAATTATAAAGAAAGACATGGTGTACTTTGGCATTAGTGAGATTATGACTAAAGATAGGGCACAACGACGACAAAAGATCCATATAGCCGACCCCACTTAGTGGGATAAATGCTTGAGTGTTGTTGTTGTTGTACACGCTATAGTGGGAGTCTTATTATAAATACATTGATGCAAATGGGAGGAGCGCAATTGCCCGTAAAACCTCGAAACACTTGGAAACGGTTTTTTTTGTTTAACGCTGCGTTCGGCACGACGGTAGCGGTCTTGAACACGGTAGTTATGTACTGTTATCATACCAAACATACATTCTATGGTGAATTGGTGGTGACGTTGATGTCCAAACTCACCCGGGCAAAAACACCGCGCCAAAAATTTCCTAAATGTTGTTAAATTTCAATATTATTTAAAAACTAATTTAGTTTTTAAAAACTAATTTAGTTTTTAGGACATAAAATTAAATTCATTTATTAGAAATTAGAAGACTGTCAAAGAAATAACGATTACTAATTTACTAGCTTAAGGCTTCATTTGGCGCGGCATTTACCGCCTTCGTTCGGAGCAAACGCAAACGCCGTCGGACGGCGGGTATAAATAAACCGGCGGCCAAACGAAGCCTAAATATTTTTATAAATAACATGAAATAGTTAGTGTGAACGAAGATTTAATATAGCTGTTAATAATCATACCTGAACTGAAGGGTAAGCGGAAGCTTCGTGTCGCGGCCGCTCCGCGCCGCCGGCGGGTTATACAGCGCCGCTTCCTGCAGCGCGGCATCCTCGGGAGCTGGGAGCTGCAAACCGCGCTTCCGGCAAGCGGCGACAAAGACCTGCGCGACGCCGGAGAATACGCTGCCCTCCGCAGGGACATAGATGTAGAGCTTTGTCCCTAAGAAGAGGGCAATAATGGAGAAGAGCATGCAGACGGCGGGAATGGCGAAGCCGACGGCCCAGCTGATGCTGTCCTGGATGAAAACGACCACCGTCATCCCCACCACGACGCCGGCCGTCGAGGTGCAGTAGTACCAGTTAAAGAAGCTGGCAAGGCTCCGGCGCCCGGGTGCTGTTTGGCGGTTGAACTGATCCACGCCGAAGGGAAGACTGCAGGGGCGGACGCCGCCGGCGCCGGCGGCGAGGAGGACGAGGGAGAGGATGAGGACTCCGAGCTGGGAGCTGGATGGGGCGTCGCAATGGCTCGATTTGTGGTCGCCTGGAGTGCAGCTCGCCGGCCGGAGCTGAGGGACGGCGGCTGTTAGGGTCAACACCACCATTCCCTGCTCAATAATTAAAAATATACAATTTTTGTGAGATAAAAACTGACGGTAACGGTGATGGAGTTATTTTTGCTGGAAAAATATACAATTTTTAATTCTATTCCCTTAATTTGTTAATTTATGGTAATTACTAATTAAGAGCTCGGCCGGCCAGCTAACTATTGGATCCGGATTTCTTCGTTTGGGTGAAACCGATAGTATTCATTTTGTGGTATGGATGCAATTCATTTGATCTAACGGTGGAGAATTTTTTGATTAAAAAGAAAATATAAAGAGATAAATTAGTGAACCGGATAATGAAAATGATATTTATCCATAATCAATAATTAAAAAGAAAGTTTCATTTAAAAAGTTTCATTCAAAGAGTGATTTTGATGGTACGAAAAAGCAAGTCGTATTTTTGAGTAAGGCTTCGTTTGGGGGATTTATTTTCACCGGTCAAGCGGTTACGACCGCATAAACCGGACCTTAATTAAGGTCCGGTTCATGCGGTCGTAACCGCTTGACCGGTGAAAATAAGTCCCCTCAAACAGAGCCTAAGTGCAATCACAAACACTATTTTTTTCGAAGTCTAAGGTCAAAAACAATACCAAAGTCATGTAAATATTGTCAAATGTTAGCCGTTGTGAATGTGCAAATTAACCCTAAAAAGTGAATTTGGGGCAAAAAAAATCTATGTAAGTTAGCATAATTACTGAGAGCACCTCTATTATTTTCGAAATTACAAAAACCTCCCCCGAACTTTTCATTTCATAACATCATGAACAAAAATTCAGGATTTTTTTGTAATGAAATTGTACACCGATGGAATTTTTTGTAATGAAATTAAAACTTCAAGGGAAGTTTTTTGTAATTATGCTAACTTATATGAGAGTTTTTTGTAATTTCGAAAATAAGAGGAGTGCTCTCAGTAATTTAGCAAAGTTAGCAGGGTGGTCCCGGTAAATGGCCCTAAATTTTATTAATAAGCAGTTCCGAACGCATTTATGATTGAGTTTCTGCTCCAATTTTGTTAGAAAATGACATTTTTGAACGAATCGGTAGCGCTTAAACCCTAGAAAATGAAGATTGGTCTTAATTTCAAACAGAAGTTTTACGCTACCACCCAAATGTCATAACCGTCTCAAATCGAACCGATTTTTTTTTTAAAAATGTAAGATTATGTTAATTATGAGCATGTAGAAAAATGTTTTTGAAAAATAATAATTTTTCCGACAATGGATGACCCACTTAGAGACTTGGGAGTCAAATAACATTGAGAAGCTAGTATTAATACATATAATAATAGTGCACACCAAATTTATTTAATGAGTTGCATATAATAGAAGGCCCGAATAAAGAAATCAAGAAGAAGCATCCACTACGCTTTCAAAGGTTATGGCTAACTACTATTTATAAACAATGAATAAATTATACTTTATTTATTTGAAGCCACATTAATATTATTGTCATTTTTTTTCATCATAAAACATGCAAAATAAAGTTTTTCTTAAAATATTAGGATATATATATTAAAAACATTTTTAATCAATTTAAAATAAATTTATTCTTTTTGGAAAGCAAAAAAAAAATATTTTAAAAAACAGTTTTTTTTTATTATGTAATTAATTGATAGGTGGATAACCATTCTTTCCTTAAAAAAAAAACATTTGCAATGATGACATTTTGCATTCTTGAAATATGGGTTTTTAGCATTTTTGCATTCTCGCTTTCTGGCACTTTGCACCCAGGCCAAAATTTCAAGGGTATATATTTAAGTCCGGGAAGCACAAAAAAAACTCATTTTGATGTTTTGCACCCGAATTTTGGTGCTGTCTGAACCTAAATATCCTTAAATGAGCATTTTTGGTGCTGTCCGGACCTAAATACCCTTGAAATTTTGGCTTTGGGTGTAAATTGCCAGAAAATCTATAATTTGGGATGCAAAGTACAAAAATCTTGTATTTCAGAGGTGCAAAGTGTCAAAACCCCTAAACATTTGAGCAATTTGTTAATTAAAAGTATAAAATAGCAAGTTGTACAAAAATAGGTTAGCAATTTTGTCCTAATAATAGAATAAAAAGTTAATTAATTATTCGGAGGATAAGTGTGCAGGAGAGATCGGGGTGAGGCGACGGCGGCGGAGCAAGAGAGTTGATCAGGGCGGAATCGCAAGCAATAATTACCAGAAGAGAGGAGATGGAGCCATAAACAAGTGTCCGAAAGCGGCCGCAGTATGCGTCGGCAATGAATGCGCCGAGCAGCGGCGCGAAGTTGGTGGTTCCGGCGAAGATGTTGGCCATGCTCGCCGCCGACGCCGCCTCGATGTGGAACCTCTTCAGCAAATACACTGTGAAATTCGCCGTAATTCCGTAGGTCGCCATCCTCTCGAACGTTTCATTGCCTTCGCAAACAAAACCCACCACAACATTCAGCTAATAAATCACATTCACGGAGCTAGATACAGAGGGAAGGAGGTCAGAGAGAGAGAAAGAAACCGATGATGTAGGGCATGCACTTCCAGCCGCCGGGTGTTCTCTTGGGCGGCGGTTCGGCCGGATCGGCGTCGCCCTCCAGATCCTTGGAGAGAGCGGGTTGGGTGAAGAACGGGGAGCATTTGAGGTAGTAGATCAGAGCTCCCGGCCACGATTTGAACATATTTGGGAATCGCGTTCTTCTTCTTCCGGCAGTTCTCGGCTGTACTATTACGGCGGGGGAGATTTTGGGGGGAGGAGGAGATGGAAGGGAGCAGGGGAGAAGAAGAAGAAGAAAAGGGGTAAAGCTATTAAAGGCAGGAGGGAGGGAGGGAGTACTGGAAAAGAGAGGACGGCAGGGAGGAGGAGGAGGCCCACCATTAATGGTGACGTATGTAGGGCGAAGTGTCAGAGTCGTTCTCCGTATGTGGATCGGAGAGGAGGAGAGCCATTGCGACGATTCTCAGACGCTGCAGGTCGACGGAGTTAACATTCCGGCGGTTTGCTAAATGCTGACCAAATCTGTGACCGTGTTCGCCGGAGTCGGTCCGATTCAAAATTTAGGTTCCAGCTCGAATGTTTGGGAGTGGTGCTATAGTAGACGTATCAATATTGTTAATTGTATATGTCTCGTGTTCTAACACAAAGTTGACGACTGATGCTGAACACAACTCGCGTGTGCGGTTGGGACCGTTTCGGAAGACAGTGGACGCATACAGAAGACGGGGACGTGTGCCGTTCTGACGGTTTCATGGTGTTTGTTACGCGTCTGTTGATGAAAAGACGCGTTGTTTGGGCCATACGACCGAGGCACACGGGCATGTTCCAAGAGCGTGTTAACCTGTATAGAGTGATATATAAACTCTTGATCATTCTGTCTTATGCGGGGCAATTCTGAAGTTGTCGTTCTGGGTTTTGGGCTTTCTGTTTTTCTATTTCCCGTTCTGAATAGTGAACGTCTAACTGCTGCTGTTCATGGACGTAGCTCATCTTGGGGTGACCACGTTAATCCGAGTCGTCTGTGATTTTTTTCTGTTTCGTTCTTCATTCTTCTCTCATATTTTCATTATAAAACATCGTTATGTGCACACCGTAAATCAGCCTAAAATACTTAAAACCTCATATTTCTAATTCCTGGAGTCATATACTTGCACCCCGCCTGGTCTCGTGACCCCACCCCCTTTTCGATGCGCTAGAGCAGTTGTGCTGGAGTCGTGGGACGTCTACCATATTTTTGGAGCCGACAACCTCTTCCGGAGCCGGAAGAACTCCATTTTCTCCCTCTGCCCTTCTTTCGCCGACAACGAGAGCTTCCGCTTTGGCGAGCATTTCTCATTTCGGGGATTGCAAGGACGTCATTTTTGCTATCCGACTCCCTTCTGTCGTGTACTACCTCTGTCCAATCCTTCATCTTGCAGTCCAAAGGAAATGTAGGTCTTCTCATTATGTTGGTAGGGTTTACCAGAGCTTCTTGGATATTGATTTATTTCAGCAATACAGGAACACCATTTTTGCATAGTTGTGCATCGAGAGGCATTCCTTTTCTGTCTAGTGAGGATTGTTATGTTCATCCTGATCCATACTCGTTCTGTCTAGGGTAAGATTTTTTTGGGTAGTTAAACATGAGTTGCAATGTAGTGATAGGACGATTGGTAAGAAATCAAATAATTGTTCTTTTATATTTCTATAATTTAGTTGAGCATAGCTTTAACATTCAATCAGTCTTGTGCTTGTTTATTTTAATGTCATTTTCGTGACTATAGGTTAAAATGAATCAGAAACAAACATTGTTGTTAGTTCAAGACCAATCTAAAAGAAGTCAAATAGATGTTGGGTTGCATGTCTTTTATAAACACGATACACCCTAGCTAGCAAAGAGGACCTAATTTTGTAGGCTCACAATGTTGCCAAAGGAGTGGGGTTTGTCGTTGTTGTTCAAAGAGCATATAAGTTTGATGGGAGACATAAGGCTAGGGTTTTTCAAGGTTGTGATTGATTACGTGCTCCCGCTGGCAGCTTTTGACCCGCCAGCTTTTGAGCCCATGTTGCTTTCAACCATTCGGCAAGCCCGACAAGTCTCCTCCCACACGACAAGTCTCCTCCTGTGTTCCTCGATTGCCACCCGCCAAAAGAAGCACCTACCTCCCCTCGACAGAGCCCCCGCCGAAAGCAGCAGGTATACCTTCTCGAGAGAGCCTCCTGCAAGTCTCCTCCTCCATAGAGCCTCACCTCCACCCTTTCCGCGATTCCTCGACAAAGAGGCCCTCCTTAGCTCCTCCTCCACCGTGATTCCGAAGCTTCCTTCAGGTGCATGTGCAGTACGACTCAGAGAGATTCCAGCTAGCTCCTCCTCCACCGTTGCTACGATTCCGAAGCTTCCTTCAAGTGCCTACCTATCGATCCTCCTGAACCGTTCATGCACGACAGTTCTATATGATTGCTACGTGAACTAGCTCTAGCATTTCAGCTATAAAAATCCAACTCTACAATTTCTGTGTTGGAACATGCGTTCTGCATCTCTCAAGTTTGATAATAACAAATCCCAAAATGAAAGAAGCAAGAAATTAATAGACATCTTTGAAAAACTTAAAATAAGGTTTAAGAATCTAAGGTTAGGAGCTGATACTGCCATGCCAAAGGACCCTTCAAACATTCCTGGTTGGAAGAGCCTAGTGTCATTTCTCAAGGGAAAAACCTCAATGTCTTCTAAAGATGTTCCTCCGACATCAAAATCTAGTAGTAGAAGTCATAATATTGAAAACCTTCCCTTCTCTTTCTCTATGGAAGGAATTCTCGAAAAAGTGCCAAGAAAATTAATTCAAGAAATTATAAAGAATAATAGTTTTTCTAAGTGTTCTGAGTATGCGTCGAATACTACTCGATGCAACCCAAAATTCACACAAAATAATTATCAGCATGCCAATGCCATGTAGAAAGCTATTCGACACAACTATCTTGCTCCGTCGAATGTTACTCGACGCAGTCCTTATGTGTCGAATACTATTCAGCTTATTCTTAGATTTCAGACTGTTGGACATGTGTGTCACATCCCTTTGTTTGAGAATAACAAATCCCATATTGTATTTGATCTTGCTTATCGTGTGTTTATAATGTGCAGGAACTATAGGTGCAATATTCCACAAGTAGAAAGCAGCTTGAAACCAAAATTTTCGAACTGCAGCACTACCGCCAGCGCTAGTGATACCACAGGCGTTAACGCTATCGCCAAGCATTAGCGCTACCGCCGACGCTAGCTCCAGTTCATGCCACACCCCCACGCCTCCACGATCTCTAACTGACTGCTACCGCAGACGTTAGGAGCTACCGCAGGCGCTATCTCCAAGTTCTATAGAATGGGTCTTTCTCTCTCATTTTGCATACACATCCCAAAGAGAATACCAGTGCCAAATTTCAAGAGATGTTACTCTGCCGAAAGTTGATCTCCCACTCAAAGCTAAAGAAGATTTGTGAAGGAGGATGTCATCACGCTGCATCCGAAGAACGATCGCTTCAATCACGCTTATGCTACAACGATCCTTCATCTTCAACTTCAAAAAATCTCATAGAGGGAGTTTTTATTTGTGTTATTTCATTTCATCATCTTTGTGAATTTGTGTAGTTAATTCGCTTTGTGTTGGCGACTAGGTCCTTGCGCGGCTTAGGGGGAATTCACCACATGTGTTAGCGACTAGATCTAGGTGATTAGATCTAGGGGGGTGTTCGAGGCCATATTCGGGGAAGGATTGGCTAGAGCGGCTTGAGGCCATATCCGGGGAGGATAAGCTAAAACCACCGGTTCGTGGGGATACGAGTCAGTATAGAAAAGGAAAAATTATTTGCATTTGCACGCCTTCGATTTCAAGCGATATTGAAATCAAAATTGTGTAAACACTCTTTAATATAATACATTCATATATCTATTTGTGTTTACTTGATTTCTTTCATTTGACATAAAATTCTTATATTGCAAATTACAATATTCTCTACATTTGGCTAAATTGTTATTTCGCTCTCTTATATTTTAAAATAATTTAGTAAATTTCTTAAACATATAAAAAAAATTTTATTCTCTTATTCACACCCTCCCCCTCTAAGGGCGTCTATCGATCCAACAAGTGGTATCAGAGATAGGTTATTTCAAATCGGTTTAAAACCAGGAATAATGATGTCTTATGATCTCGCTTTTTTCGAGGGCCAGGGAATTAGTAGACCACCTCCACTATTTACTGGGTCAGATTATAATTATTGAAAAATAAGATGCGATATTTTCTTATGACCCTAGATATTAAGGTATGGAATATGGTAGAAGAGCAATACTCTCCTCCTACAATTGTAGTTGGAGAGATAACATTAGAAAAACCTACGGATAAATGGGATGATAGGGATAAACTTAAATGCAAAAATAACGCCAAGGCCATGAATGCTTTATTTTGTGCGTTAGATAGAAATGAATTTAATAGAATTTCTGCATGCACTACTGCATATGATATTTGGAATCATTTGGAAATTACTTATGAAGGTACATCGCAGGTTAAAGATTCAAAGCTTTTTCAACTAGAGTCAGAATATGAAATGTTCCGGATGGATGAAAGCGAAGATATTGATGCAATGTACACACTCTTCACCAAGATCGCCAATGCCTCCATAGCTCTTGGAAAGACCTTCTCCAATGACGACTTAGTCCGAAAGATTCTTCGATCTCTTCCTCCAAAATTCAATCTGAAGGTGACGGATATCTCAGAGTCACACAATCTAAGAACGCTCTAGGTTGAGAGCCTCATTGGGAATCTCAAAACCCATGAGGTAGAACTCAAGATCCAATACGATGAATACAACAAGGAGCCAAAGAAGAAGGCGTTGACACTAAAATCAAAGAAGGAGTGCCATGAGGATGAAGATGAAGAAAGTCTCTTGGTAAAGAACTTCTGAAAGTTCATGCGAAATCCAGAAAGGAGAAACACCTTCCGGAAATTTTTCCAAAAGGATGCAAGATGGAAAGGGTCATCCTCAAAGAAGGAAAAAGGAGAGCAACGATGAAGAAGAAAGACCTCCACTGGAATGCTATCATTGCAGGAAGTCCAGACATATTCGGAGCCAGTGCCCAAAATACTTGAAGGCCAAAAAGGAAAAGCGGCACAAAGGGAAGGTAAAGCGGAAGGTACTAAAAGTTGAAACATGGGATGACTCCTCCTCCTTCGAAGAAACAAGCGGGTTTCATCAAGCAACGATGAGGAAGCGAACATGTGCCTCATGGGACATGGAAATGACGACGATGACACTAGTGTTCTTAGCGACACTGAGGTAACTCCTCCAAATTAATATGAACTTTCTAATGAATTTCTTCAAACTTGCAAAGCTTTTGATTAAAATATAAAAGATAGTATTTTATTGAATCATGAAAATGAATCTCTTATTAAAGAAAATCAAAAGCTTTACAAAAAATTAATTGTTTTAGAAAAGAGAAAGGTTTCTTGCCAAGAGTGTGATCACTCCATTAAAATGGCAAAAGATATTGAAGATTCTCTTTCTAAAGCCCTCTCCCATGCAAAAACTCTTACAAAAGAGAAGAGGGAATTAGAAAGAAAATTAGAAGCCTCTTTTTTGCAAATTCAAAATAATAAAAAGGGTTTTGAAAATATATGTGTAATGCTTGTGAAAGAAAATTCATCACTTAAAGCACAAGTTCATGATCTCACCATGGCCATTAAATAATTTGGAATGAGCCAAAATCATTGGATATGATTTTAGGGAATCAGTGCTACAGTTCTGGAAAATTTGGGCTCGGATATCGAGGTGAGGGCTACCGCCAAGCGCTAGCGCCTCATACAAGAATTCAGTATTTCTTTTGCAAAATCACTCTCTTCTGCAAAACTGATTCCTTCCAGTAAGAATAACACAAAATTCCAGAAAAGGGTCTCAAACCCCTTTATTTCCTGTGCAAACTGTCATAGGATTGGTCACACGTCTAGTTCTTGCAGGAAAGTGAAACAAAATACTATAAAACAAATCTGGGTACCTAAGGCTTCCACTTATTCTATTGGTGGTACTGCTTGGGTATCCAGATATTTACTCTCATCTTCTTTCTAGATATGCATGCATGTTAAGGACAATGAAGACACGTGGTACTTGGATTCTGGATGCTCCAAGCACATGACGGGCAATAAAGCAAAATTCCTTAGCCTATAAAAGAAGAAGGGATGGATCGTGATGTTTGGTGATAACGGAAAAGAAAGGATCAAGGAAATTGGTACAGTTGGTAACGAATCCTTTACGATATCGAATGTTCTTTACGTGAAAGGGCTAAAACATAATCTAATTTCTATTAGTCAATTATGTGACAAATGATTAGATGTTTTATTTGAATCTTCTACTAACTTATGCAAAATATCTAATCCTACTACAAAAGATATTTTACTAATTACATCAAGAATACATAATGTTTATATTGTTTCATTTCATGATCTTTCTAAATCATCTATAAAATGTTTTATCACAAAAAATGAAGAAATAGAACTTTGGCATAGACGGCCACGACATGCTAGCACAAAGCTTATTGTAAAACTTGCCAAAAGTGATTTAATTAGAGGATTGCATAGGTTAAATGGAAATTTACCTTCACTTTGTTCACCATGTCAAAAAGGTAAATTAACTAAATCCTCTTTCAAAAGTAAAAATATCATTTCTACTACAAGACCCTTGCAATTAATTCATATGGATCTTTTTGGTCCCGTTAGCACCGCAAGTCTTGGTGGTAGATAATATACATATGTTTTAATAGATGATTTTTTAAGATATTATTGGACATTATTTCTCTCATCCAAATCCGATGTGTTTTGCGAATTTTCAAAATTATGTACTCGTAATCAAAATGAAAGTGATTTAAAAATTAAATGCATTCACTTAGATCATGGAGGAGAATTTGAAAATGAAAAGTTTATATCTTTTTATGATATGTTAGGGATTAAACATGAGTTATATGCACCACACACACCACAACAAAATGGTGTTGTGGAAAGAAAATATAGGACACTTCAAGAACTAGCACACACTATACTATGTGAATATAAATTGCCTAAGTCCTTTTGGGACGAAGCCGTAAATATATCATATTATGTTATGAATAGAATCATGCTTCGCCCATCTCTTAAGCACACACCATATGAACTTTATTTTCGAAAGAAGCCTAACGTATCTTACTTCAAAGTTTTTGGTTGTAAATGTTTTATTTTGAATACTAAAGATATCTTGGAAAAGTTTGATGAAAAATGCGATGAAGGAATTTTTCTTGGATACTCTTCAACTAGTAAAGCTTATAGAATTTTTAATAAAAGAACTAGAAAAGTTGAAGAGTCGATTAATGTGAAATTTGACGAGCTTGTTCCTTGTGTAGAAAGACTTTCCGCAGGCAAAGAGAATGATCTCTTACCACCTTTGAAGCATGGTGACGAGGAACCTTCCAAAGAAGAGGAAGAGGAGACCAAGGAAGATGATTGTGTGCCTCCAAGCGCCTTGAAATTTACAAAGAATCATCCACGGGAACTAATAATTGGTGAACCATCCATTGGGGTAAGAACTTACTCTTCTCATCATGAATCTTATTCAAACATTTGTTTTGTTTCTGAAATTGAACCAAAAACTATTTCAACCGCTTTAAATGATGAGTTTTGGTTTTTGGCAATGAATGAAGAGTTAGAACAATTTGAGCGAAATAATGTTTGGAAATTAGTAGAAAGACCATCTAATCACCCTGTTGTAGGTGTAAAATGGATTTTTAAAAATAAATTAGATAGTGAGCCTAGAATCACTAAAAATAAAGCACGCTTAATAGCACAAGGATATTCTCAAATCGAGTGGATAGATTTTGATGAAACTTTTGCACCCGTTGCTAGATTGGAATCTATACGAATTTTTCTAGCATTTGCAATCTTTACAAGAATAAAACTATTTCAAATGGATGTAGAAAGTGCTTTTCTAAATGGGTTTGTAAAAGAAGAAGTTTATGTTGAACAACCCCCCGATTTTATTAGTGAAAAATTTTCCAATCATGTTTATAAACTAGACAAAGTGCTTTATGTTTAAAACAAGCACCCTGTGCATGGTATGAAAGACTTACATCATTTTTATTAAAGCACAAATATATTATGGGAAGTGCCGATAATACTCTCTTCATTAAGCACAATAATGATTTGATTATTTTGCAAATATATGTTGATGATATAATCTTTGGATCTACTAATGAAGAGTTGTGTAATGAAGTTATTTTAGTGATGAAAAATGAACTTGAAATGAGTCTAGTAGGAGAACTTTCTTATTTTCTTGGTTTTCAAATTTCACAAAGAAATGATGGTATTTTTATATGTCAAACTGAATATATCCATGGTATGCTTAAACGCTTTGGAATTGAAAACCTTAAACATGCTTCTACACCAATGAGTGCATCACTAAAATTAGGAAAAGATGAATCAGGAATTTCAATTGATCAAACTTTATATAGAGATATGATAGGATCTCTACTTTATCTAAGTGCAACTAGACCCGATATTATATTTGTCGTATGCTTATGTGCTTGATTTCACGCCAATCCAAAAGAATCTCATTTAAAAGCGGTAAATCGAATTTTTAGATATCTAATTGGGTCATCTAGATTAGGATTATGGTACCCTCACAATAATTCATTTACACTTCATGGCTATTCCGATTCGGACTATGCCAGATGCTCACTTGATAGAAAAAGCACTAGCGGTACTTGCCATTTTCTAGGACCTTCATTAGTTGCATGGTCTAGTAGGAAATAAATTTCGATTGCACTCTCTACCACGGAGGCCGAATACATTGCACTAGGAAGTTGTTGTGCACAAACACTATAAATGAGACAAACTCTAGAGGACTTTGATTTTCATCTAAAAAATATTGAATTAAAATGTGACAACAAAAGTGTTATTGATCTTACAAATAATCCGGTACACCATTCTAGATCCAAACATATAGATGTACGTCATTATTTCATAAGAGATCACATTAAAAAGGAAAATGTTAGTATAAGTTTCATTGACACGGACTCTCAATTTGCTGATATATTCACTAGACCTCTTCCCGATGCAAGGTTTCAAATTTTAATGTTGGAATTAGGAGTCTTAGACATCTTAGGATGAGTTATATGAAAAATGCTAAAGTTTTATGCAATTTGAGCAATCAAGACATCTCCAAAAATTACAAAATTTCTGCATAAGACTACTCTTAAGAATCTTAATAAATATTAAAAAACAGAATTTTAAAATTCTCAAGATTTCACTCAATGTTTGCCGCGTTAGCACTAGAACTGGCGCTAGCGTCGGTGTTCGATTTTCCTATTTTTTTAAATTTCTAAAAATCATTAAAATTATGTTAGTTTATATGTATTACTAATTAGTTTTGTATTTCTGACATTTGTTATTTCTTGTTTTATTTTTATTATAGAAAATCAACTACAAAATTTCAAAATTCAAAAATACATAAATATCTGTTTGTAGTTTTCTGTTTTTCTTTCATTAAAATTTCAAAACAACAAAAAAACTGTATGGTCTTTATTGTTAATATCAAGCATGCATGAATTCTATTATAATTATTTACAATGTTGAAATTTATTCATTCAAATTACTATGAACATTGTTTTGTTTATCACACTATGATATATCTAATTAAGTGCATCAATTGTATTGAAAAATATGTGTAGAACCAAACTTAGCATGCCTCTAAGTATGAGTAAATGTTTTGTGATTGATAATGATACTTTTTCAATCACTTATTTTGGTAATCTACATGTGTGTTTAAATATAAAAATGCTTGCTTGTGTATTGTAATTGCACAATGAATTAAAACTTGCATAAGTTTATTACATACACTACATTTGAATTGCACTTAAGAAATTAAGACAAGTGTTGTTATTGCAAAATAAGTGTATTCGGAGAATGTTGTCTCACAAAAGTGAACAAAAATAAAACTAGACAAATATAACTCCACCAAGCACTACTTGAACCTCCTGATAAGTATTGTGAGGTTGAGAACCTTGGAAAGAATAGTAAAGTGTCTTGTGCAAACCTTGGTTATTACTCCACTTTTTTTAAAATGTGCATTAAAGTGTGTGAAAGTTAATATACTTGTGTTTATTGTGCACTTTACTCTACATATGTCTTGTATTTTGTGATTTAAATCACTTATTAACATTGCTGAAAAAACACTTATGTGCACATCATTATCTTTCATAACACTTCTTCTCATGAGTATTGGATTCTAATGCTTTATCTATACTACTCTTTATATAACAAATGCACTAGATAACCTAGCATGATCTCTACAATGTTTGGTATCTCTTAAACTTGAAATTAAGTAACATTATAGTATATTCTCTTTTTGATATGTTCATTTCATGCTTGGTAACTTTATGTAAAACTATGGGATTTCAAAAACGTTAAACATCTTTGTATAACCCGTAATTCGTCGAGATCAGAAATGCAAGAGGACAACACAGAAGACCTCCCCCACCTGGGCGAGTACAGAAGACTTCCCCCACCTGAGCGAGTACAGAAGACCTCCCCCACCTGGGCGAGTACGGAAGACCTCACCCACCTGGGCGAGTACAGAAGACCTCCCCCACCTGGGCGAGTACAGAAGACCTCCCCCACCTGGGCGAGTATAGGAGACCTCCCCCACCTGGGCGAGTACAGAAGACCTCCCCCACCTGGGCGAGTATAGGAGACCTCCCCCACCTGGGCGAGTACAGGAGACCTCCCCCACCTGGGCGAGTACAGGAGACCTCCCCCACCTGGGCGAGTACAGAAGACCTCCCCCACCTGGGCGAGTAAAGAAGACATCCCCCACCTAGGGAGAGTACAAATTTTCACCCCGTCAAAAGGCGAGAGCGGCTATACGCAGCTCATTTCAAAAGGCGGAGCGGCTATCCGCAACTCATTTTAGAAGGTGGGAGCAGCTATTCGCGGTCCATTTGGATTTGCCTATAAATAGGACCCCAAGGCACAAGTAGAGGGCACCTTCCCCTCCCCCTATGGTGGGCGAGTACCTTGCCTGTCTCTCTTGTGCCAAGCTCAGCATTGTCTTTAGGAGGGGAAGTTCCTATAGACTTCTGGGTATGTGGCGGGACCTCCTCGCTGCAGCACGCGGGTCTTGTTTATAGGCAGGTTAGAGTGGTTTTGCATGCTCTCTAGCTTATTATCACCTTGTCTCACGTGGGTCGATCACTAAATGAGTAGCCTTTGGTCACCCGCAAGTCTCGAACAGTTGGACCGGTATCCGGGATCCAACATTTTTGGTGCAGTGAGCGTGGACTGTGACCAGAATAAGAAACTTTAGTGGGAGACCTCACGACAAGCCATAATGAAAAGGGTGCTAGGCGAGTTCAACCTGTGGTGAGTACCAGTTCAGGAGATATCCGGCTAGGCGAGTTCTGCTCGCAAGCGTCCTACTCGCGAGATGCGAGGCGACCAGGAGAGAGGTATTCTACTCGCAGATATTCTGATCGCATACGCAAATATTCTACCCGCAAGCATCCTACTCGCGAGATGCGAGGCGGCCAGAAAAGAGGTATTCTACTCGCAGATATTCTGTTCGCATGAGTTCAACTCGCAGATATTCTGCCCACAAGCGTCCTACTCGCGAGATGCGAGGCAGCCAGGAGAGAGGTATTCTACTCGCAGATATTCTGCCCGCAAGCGTCCTACTCGCGAGATGCGAGGCGGCCAGAAAAGAGGTATTCTACTCGCAGATATTCTGCTCACATGAGTTCAACTCGCAGATATTCTTCCCGTAAGCGTCCTACTCGCGAGATGCGAGGCGGCCAGGAGAGAGGTATTCTACTCGCAGATATTCTGCTCGCAAGTATTCTACTCGCAGATATTCTGCTCGTATGTATTCAACTCGCAGATATTCTGCTCGCATGAGTTCTACTCGCAGGTGTTCTACTCGCATGTGTTCTACTCGCAAAGTGCGAGGCGACCCAAGGTAGGTGACCTCCTCTAGGGAAACTTAAGGCCAGGTGAGAAGAAATCAAGCTCGAAGAGGAGTGATTTCAGGCGAGAAGAAATCAAGCCCCCTTGACCCCTCTCCTGCACACTGGCTACTTTCCCCCTTTAGCGAGTTGATGTCCTCGAGCAGAGTGTTGCCATAGTCCAGGTCACTACACGAGCTCCTCTCCTATACACTGGCTACCTGCCCCCTCGAGTGAGTTCTATGTCCTCGAGCAGAGTGTTGTCGTAGACCAGGTCACTGCACTAGCTCCTCTCCTGCATACCGGCTACTTGCCCCCTCAAGTGAGTTCTATGTCCTCGAGCAGAGTGTTGTCGTAGTCCAGGTCACTGCACGAGCTCCTCTCCTGCACACCGGCTACTTTCCCCCTCGAGTGAGTTCTATATCCTCGAGCAGAGTGTTGCCATAGACCAGGTCACTGCACGAGCTCCTCTCCTGCATACCGGCTACTTGCCCCCTCGAGTGAGTTCTATGTCCTCGAGCAGAGTGTTTCCGTAGTCCAGGTCACTGCACGAGCTCCTCTCCTGCACACCGACTACTTTCCCCCTCGAGTGAGTTCTATGTCCTTGAGTAGAGAGTTACCGTAGACCAGGTCACTACACGAGCTCCTCTCCTGCACACCGGCTACTTGCCCCCTCGAGCGAGTTAATGTCCTCGAGTAGAGAGTTGCCACTTAGTCGATGCTAGGAGCCCAAAATGTTTGGCACCTCCTCCAGTTGAGGCTCGATCCTGGAGGGTGTCGACTCTTCTCCACCTCCAGTTGAGCCTCGCTCCTGGAGGGTGTTGACTCTTCTCCACCTCCAGTTGAGCCTCGCTCCTGGAGGGTGTCGACTCTTCTCCACCCCAAGTTGAGCTCGCTCGTCTAGCGAATGGCCTGGAGGGTGTCGAATCTTCTCCATCTCCAGTTGAGCCTCGCTCCTGGAGGGTGCCGACTCTTCTCCACCTCTAGTTGAGCTTCTCTCCTGGAGGGTGTCGACTCTTCTCCACCCATAGTTGAGCTCGCTCGTCTAGCGAATGGCCTGGAGGGTGTCGAATCTTCTCCACCTATAGTTGAGTCTCGCTCCTGGAGGGTGTCGACTCTTCTCCACCCCCAGTTGAGCTCGCTCGTCTAGCGAATGAACTGGAGGGTGTCGAATCTTCTCCACCCCCAGTTGAGCTCGCTCGTCTAGTGAATGGCTTGGAGGGTGTTGAATCTTCTCCACCCCCTAGTTGAGCTCACTCGTCTAGCGAATGGCCTGGAGGGTGTCGAATCTTCTCCACCTCCAGTCGAGCCTCGCTCCTGGAGGGTGTCAACTCTTCTCCACCTCCAGTTGAGCCTCGCTCCTGGAGGGTGTCGACTTTTCTCCACCTCCAGTTGAGTCTCGCTCTTGGAGGGTGTTGACTCTTCTCCACCTCTATTTGAGCCTCGCTCCTGGAGGGTGTCAACTCTTCTCCACCCCTAGTTGAGCTCGCTCGTCTAGCGAATGGCCTGGAGGGTGTCGAATCTTATCCACCCCAGCTGAGCTCGCTCGTCTAGCGAATGGCCTGGAGGGTGTAGAATCTTCTCCACCCACAGTTGAGCTCGCTCGTCTAGCGAATGGCCTGGAGGGTGTCGAATCTTTTCCACCTCCAGTTGAGCCTCGCTCCTAGAGGGTGTTGAATCTTCTCCACCTCCAGTTAAGCCTCTCTCCTGGAGGGTGTATAATCTTCTCCACCTCCAGTTGAGCCTCGCTCCTGGAGGGTGTCAACTCTTCTCCACCTCTAGTTGAGCCTCTCTCCTGGAGGGTGTCAAATCTTCTCCACCTCAAGTTGAGCCTTGCTCCTGGAGGGCGTCGAATCTTCTCCACCTCCAGTTGAGCCTCGCTCCTGGAGGGTGTCTAATCTTCTCCACCTCCAGTTGAGCCTCGCTCCTGGAGGGTGTCGAATCTTCTCCACTCCCAGTTGATCTCGCTCGTCTAGCGAATGGCATGGAGGGTGTCGAATCTTCTCCACCTCCAGTTGAGCCTCGCTCCTGGAGGGTGTTGAATCTTCTCCACCTCCAGTTGAGCCTCGCTCCTAGAGGGTGTCTAATCTTCTCCACCTCCAGTTGAGCCTCGCTCCTGGAGGGTGTTGACTCTTCTCCACCTCCAGTTGAGCATCGCTCCTGGAGGGTGTCGAATCTTCTCCACCTCCAGTTGAGCCTCGCTCTTGGAGGGTGTCAAATCTTCTCCACCTCCAGTTGAGTCTCGCTCCTGGAGGGTGTCTAATCTTCTCAGCCTCCAGTTGAGCCTCGCTCCTGGAGGGTGTTGAATCTTCTCCACCTCCAGTTGAGCCTCGCTCCTGGAGGGTGTCGACTCTTCTCCACCTCCAGTTGAGCCTCGCTCCTGGAGGGTGTCAGCTCTTCTCCACCCCCAGTTGAGCTCGCTCATCTAGCGAATGGCCTGGAGGGTGTCGAATCTTCTCCACCCCTAGTTGAGCTCGCTTGTCTAGTGAATGGCCTAGAGGGTGTCGAATCTTCTCCACCCCCAGTTGAGCTCGCTCGTCTAGCAAATGGCCAGGAGGGTGTCGAATCTTCTCCACCTCCAGGTGAGCCTTGCTCCTGGAGGGTGTCTAATCTTCTCCACCTCCAGTTGAGCCTCGCTCATGGAGGGTGTCGACTCTTCTCCACCCCCAGTTGAGCTCGCTCGTCTAGTGAATGGCCTGGAGGGTGTCGAATCTTGTCCACCTCTAGTTGAGCCTCACTCCTGGAGGGTGTCTAATCCTCTCCACCTCCAGTTGAGCCTTGCTCCTGGAGGGTGTCGAATCTTCTCCACCTCCAGTTGAGCCTCGCTCCTGGAGTCTGTCTAATCTTCTCCACCTCCAGTTGAGCCTCGCTCCTGGAGGGTGTCTAATATTCTCCACCTCCAGTTGAGCCTCGCTCCTGGATGGTGTCGACTCTTCTCCACATCCAGTTGAGCCTCGCTCCTAGAGGGTGTCGACTCTTCTCCACCCTTAGTTAAGCTCGCTCGTCTAGCGAATGGCCTGGAGGGTGTCAAATCTTCTCCACCTCTAGTTGAGCCTGGCTCCTGGAGGGTGTCTAATCTTCTCCACCTCCAGTTTAGCCTCGCTCCTGGGAGGTGTCGATTCTTCTCTACCTCCAGTTGAGCCACACTCCTGCAGGGTGTCGACTCTTCTCCATCTATTTTAGTTGAACTTGCTCAGCCAGCGAAGGGCTTGAGAGGGATACTGAGTGACATGTCATCCACTGCCCATCTCTCCGAACCACGGGTCCTACATTGTTTTTCTGAGCTCATATCGAGCTCGAAAAAAGCAGGGATTGTGTATAACCCGTAATTCGTCGAGATCAGAAATGCAAGAGGACAACACAGAAGACGTCCCCCACCTGGGCGAGTACATAAGAGCTCCCCCACCTGGGAGAGTACAGAAGACCTCCCCCACCTGGGCGAGTACAGAAGATCTCCCCACCTGGGCGAGTACAGAAGACCTCCCCCACTTGGGCGAGTACAGAAGACCTCCCCCACCTGGGCGAGAACAGAAGACCTCCCCCACCTGGGCGAGTATAGGAGAACTCCCCCACCTGAGCGATTACATGAGACCTCCCCCACCTGGGCGAGTACAGAAGACCTCCCCCACCTGGGCGAGTACAGGAGACCTCCCCCACCTGGGCGAGTACAGGAGACCTCTCCCACCTGGGCGAGTACAGAAGACCTCCCCCACCTGGGCGAGTACAGAAGACCTCCCCCACCTAGGGCGAGTATAGATTTTCACCCCGTCAAAAGGTGGGAACGGCTATCCGCAGCCCATTTCAAAAGGCGGGAGCGGCTATCCGCAGCTCATTTTAGAAAGCGGGAGCAACTATTCGCAGTCCATTTGGATTTGCCTATAAATAGGACCCCAAGGCACAAGTAGAGGGCACCTTCACCCCCCTATGGTGGCGAGTACCTTGCCTGTTTCTCTTGTGACAAGCTCCGCATTGGCTTTAGGAGGGGAAGTTCCTATAGACTTCTGGGTATGTGGCAGGACCTCCTCGCTGCAGCACGCGGGTCTTGTTTATAGGCAGGTTGGAGTGGTTTTGCATGCTCTCTAGCTTCTTATCACCTTGTCTCACGTGGGTCGATCACTAAATGAGTAGCCTTTGGTCACCCCAAGTCTCGAACAGTTGGACCGGTATCCGGGTTCCAACAATCTTTATATTTTGAACTTAAACATATATTTATACTTATGATTTTCATACTTAGCAAAAAATGTTTCTTATGCTCTTCTACTTGCTTAAAACTCTTATTTATTTATTTGAAATCTCTTCTATATTATGCTTAAACTCTTCATCATTACCTATATTACAAAAGCTTGATCATGATTTATCATTTATAAAGAATGACTCTTTACTTCCCTCACCCACCTTCTTTTGATAATACCAAAAGGGGGAGATTAATTAAAGAAATATAGAGGAGAAATCTAGAGGATTAAAGGGAAAATAATTCATGTAATCATTTAGGGAGAGTAAAACTTAAATTGCATTTATGTATGTAGGGGGAGCATTAAGATAGGGGCAGTATGCACTATTCTCATGCTTATCATATACTATAGTATGCACTATTATCTCGCTTATCATATACTATAATCACCATTGTTGATTTCTTGCTAAGAGGATTTGTTATTATCAAAAGGGGGAGATTGTTGGACATGTGTGTCACATCCCTTTGTTTGAGAATAACAAATCCCATATTGTATTTGATCTTGCTTGTCGTGTGTTTATAATGTGCAGGAACTATAGGTGCAATACTCCATAAGTAGAAAGCAGCTTGGAACCAAAATCTCTGAACTGCAGCACTACCACCAGCGCTAGTGATGCCGCAGGCGTTAGAGCTATTGCCAGACGTTAGCGCTACCGCCAGCGCTAGCTCTAGTTTGTGCTACAATGCCACTCCTCCACGATCTCTAACTGACCACTACCACAGGCGTTAGGAGCTACCACATGCGCTATCTCCAAGTTTTATAAAATGGGGTTTTCTCTCTCGTTTTACATACACATCCTAGAGAGAATACCAGTGCCAAATTTCAAGAGTTGTTACTCTGCCGAAAGTTGATCTCCCACTCAAAGCTAAAGAAGATTTTTGAAGGAGGACGTTATCATGCTGCATCCGAAGAATGATCGCTTCAACCGCGCTTATGCTACAGCGATCCTTCATCTTCAACTTTAGAAAAATCTCATAGAGGGAGTTTTTATTTGTGTTATTTCATTTCATCATCTTTGTGAATTTGTGTAGTTAATTCTCCTTGTGTTGGCGACTAGGTCTAGGTGATTAGATCTAGGGGTGTTCGAGGCCATATCCGGGGAAGGATTGGATAGAGCGGCTTGAGGCCATAGCCGGGGAGGATAGGCTAGAGCGGATTGAGGCCATATCCGGGGAGGATAGACTAAAGCCACCGGTTCATGGGGATACAAGTTAGTATAGAAAAGAAAAAATTATTTGCATTTGTACGTCTTCGATTTCTAGCGATATTGAAATCAAAATTGTGTAAACACTCTTTAATATAATACAATCATATCTCTATTTGTGTTTACTTGATTTCTTTCATTTGGCATAAAATTCTTATATTGCAAATTACAATATTCTCTACATTTGGCTAAATTGTTATTTCGCTCTCTTATATTTTAAGACAATTTAGCAAATTGCTTAAACATATAAAAAGAATTCTTATACCCTTATTCACCTCCCTCTAAGGATGCCTATCGATCCAACACAGACTACTGCTTCTCTCTATAGCAGATCTGATGAAATGAATTTGAGAACTTCTTTTCCTCTCTCTCACAAAATTCATTCAAAAAGATAAACTAAAAACAATAAGTATGAGTGTCATTGTTCCCATAAGGTAGGTCACTTCATGAAAGACTGATGATACATTTTATCAGTAAACTCTCTCTCTAGAAGTTTTGTGAGAACTCATTTTCATTTTCACATTAACTATTATTCTAAACATTTAGGACCCAAGATACAATGAGATCCTTCTATTATTTATCCTTATTAAAGGTAAAAACTCATCCTCTTCACAAACTAGCTGTGGATAGAGACTTATCTAAAAACACTTAACTACTGGAATTAGTTTGTAAAGAAGATCTTAAGACATAAATCTCAAGAAATTAAATGCACAAGTCGAGGCACCTCTTAACTATTGTGTGTCTAGGTCCTAAAGTCTAAAGGCTAATCTCCTGCATTGGAACTACGTGTGATAAAAGACGAGAATTTGTTTTCTCCTCGGTATCAAGAGATCGTCATGTCTCTTGAAAAATCAAATGGTTAGCAGTCGCGTATTTCCCCCATCCATTTCAGTCAAAAAAACAGAATCATCATTCTAAGTTAGACGATCCAGATCTCTTGCCTATTTAAAGACTTCTCCAAGTGAGCATTTCCATCTATCTCATTTCTTCTGTTTTTTTACTACCTCATATTCTTGAAGCACTCCTTATTCAAGCAACATATCATATGACCCATTCCCTTCTAGGAAAGTCAGATCTCTATCTTCTATAGAATCAATAGGGGGGGGGGGGGGATGGTGTATCCTAGCGTGAACCATGTAATGTGCAATGTCACATATGGTCACTGGACAACCCCCTTATCCTGCGTGGATTGTTGAGCTCTCGCTAGGGGGAGGAGATATTTAGTATTAAGAAGCATTTCCCAAACTCATTGCTTCTTAATCATCGCCTCTTATTCTCACAATCTATAGGAGCCTGTTGCTCAACAAGTCTTCATTGCTGATGAAGAGGGTGACAATTCAGGGGGACAATGAGGTAATTGGATCTGTCATCATGTAGCCTTGATTTTACGAAAAATGAGGAAGACAGAGCCCAGTTACCTAATCTTCCAAAATCCCCTTCTCCCCCCATCTCTCTCTGTTTGTAAGACAAGTAGAACTTGTTTAAAGCCTATCGGTTTAGGACTTAGGGTTTATCTGTGCAAAAAAATATTTGATCACAAATATTTCACTAAAAATTATAAAGAAACCTTGGAAATTTATATAAAAGTTCTTGATCGTGTTCAAACTTTCTGTTTTTGTATTCTCACTGATTGCATTAACTTCTTTTCCTGTTTGTGCAAATAGTTTATCTAAGAAATGTATCTATGCAATGTATAATCTGAGAAGTGTATTGCTTTAATTTTTTCCTTTATTAAAAAAAACTTAGGAGACCATTAGAGGTACCTGGTAGGCGTTGTGAGAGTTTAGTTACTATACATGTTAAACGGGGGAGGGGTAGACCAAAAAAGACTTGGAATGAAACTATAAGGAAAGAAGATATGATGTACTTAGGCATTAGTGAATCTATGATTAAAGATAGGGCGCAATGGCGACAAAGGATCCATATAGCCGACCCCACTATGGCGGGATAAAGGCTTGAGTGTTGTTGTTCTTTTTTCTGTAAATCACTCTAAAAATCTTTGTAAAAATTGGTATATCAAATATGGGAGATTGTTGGGAAAAACTCACCTCTTGATTTGATATACAGTTTTAAGAGTGATTAATTATGATATTATCTATATTGTATAAAAAGGTAATTTGTATCATCAGAACTTAGTATCGGTATAAGAAGTTGACAAGGGCTATTAAAAGTAGCGTCAAAAGATATTCGACGCAATGCCAAGAGTAATCGACGAAACGTTAGAAAAAGCTCCTAAAGTATTTATGAACTCAGATCTACGACTACTTTTTCTCAATGCAGCATCAAAATATTCAAGCAGCGCTGAATTAATCAAAGCAGCGTCGAAATCTCTGAACAATGCTGAATCAGCGAGAGAAGCATCGAAATATCCAAGCAGCATCGAAATCTCTATACATCGCTAAATTCGTTAGAGCATCATCGAAATCATACAAGTAGAGCTGACTCCTCCATGCAACTCTAATATCTCTTCTCCTTTATTCAGAGTATACGTTGAAAGGGCCTTGTTGGACAAATGGCGTCGACATTCTTAAGAAAGTCTCCAACGGTCATCCCCTCTAAATGTGCCACGACAGAAAGCATGGGCAGAATACAACCGTTGAATTTCTATGTTTAGACAAAGATATCCACGCCCATGGAAGTAGCATCCAGAGCAATTAATGTTGTAGTTTTGGAATGAATTCAAAATAAAGGACGTATATAAGAACAATCATCATACAAAACAACACAAGGAAGAAAACAAAAGAATATTGTTAACTATCAAGAAATGAAGATCAACACTCTCTCTGTGTGGTGCACAACCACTGAAGGAGGTTTCATCTCGAAAACTCCAACTAATGATAAAGAAGAATCTTCTCCTCTTTCTAAATATTCAAACAGAGAAGCCCTTGTCTTAAGGGTCATTTTTGAAGATCAAGATTCATTCTTCACCTCCATAATCTTGGTCAATAAGAAGAAGGTGTTGTTCACTCTAGTCTGAATCCACACCGCACTGCAATGAACCAATTATTTCATAGATCTGTTGTTGAAGGACATATTATGGAAATACCAACTCAACCTGCTGAAAGAGTTCTTGAATCTTTCTTTAAAAGATTCTAACTGGTTTGAAGATAGCTTATCAGCAACTCCTGGTTTAACGAGACTCCCTTAGAAAAGACTCTTGGTTTTGGAGAGACTTTGTCAACAACTCCTAGTTGAGCTTCCTTATCAACAACTCACACAATTTTTGGAGAGACCTTGTCAACAATTCCTAGTTAAACTTCCTTATCAACAACTCACTTGGTTTGGAGAGACCTTATCAACAACTCCACTATTTTAAGGGATCCTTATCAAAATCCCTGTTGGAAACTTTGCCCTCAATTTTTCTGATTTGAAGAAGTCCTCAAGACAAAGATAAAGACACTTTGTATTTGAAGTGTTTAGTCAAGTTGATTTCAGGTACATGATAGTGCAAGTCTAACATAGGGCTAAACTTAGTGTCATCAGACACAATTTTGCCAATGTAATCCCTCATTGAGCAAAACACAATGTCGACCTATGATCTAGACTATATTAGACTTGACACTAACTCTAAATCATCAAGAATATAAGTCTATCAAGTGAGCTGAAGCAAAGGGATTGAGTTGAGAAGTTCAGAAATTGACTAAGGCAATTATCGCCTTGGTAAGCTTCATTATCATCGAGTGAAGGTCTCAATATTGTCTTGAAGACTCTAAGCTCCAAGACGATATCGTCTTGTAAACTTGCAGCATTGCTTTTATCGTCTAGTCTAAGAAGAAGAAGGTTATCCAAATATCATCCTAGTAAAAGACTCTCCTAGATGATATCGTCTTGACAAGGTTCATACACCTTCATATCGTCTTAGAAGTGTGCTACATATAGTCTGAACGATTTATATGATGAAAGAAATTGACTAAGTCAATTATCGTCTTGGTCACTCAAAATGTCATCGAGGAACCAAGACAACATTTCATGAATAACAAGACGATTCACTTAGAAGAGCTCAGATATCATCTTAAAGACTGAGAAGATATCTATCAAGTCAAATCGTCTTGAAGATTTAACTAGAAGGCTGAAGAAACAAAGTATCGTCTTGAAGAAAGATAAGTCGATCCATAAAGAAGAATCGACTAGATGACTGAAGAAACAAAATGTTGTCTTGAAGTCTATGAAGAAAGATTAAGTCAATTCGTGTAGAAGGATCGACTAGAAGACAGAAGAAATGAATTATCGTCTTGAAGAAGAGATAACAAGATGATTCGGGCAAACAAATTGCCTAGAAGAATAATGCCTGAAATATCTTCTTGTAAACTATCAGTCGTCAAGATGATTCGTGCAGACGATTCGTCCAGAAGAGTACACTATAATAAATCGTCTTAAAGATTATCCAGGCATCTAGACGAATCGTGTAGAAGAACTAATGTAAAGATTTACAGTGCAGAATTGTCCAGAAGAAGTAAAATCGACTAGACATCTAGTCGATTGGCTGAAAGGCATGAATTCAAATTAAAGCTTAATTTTGGCTTCACGTTATTTATTGTTGTAGCAGATTGAGCCAATGAATCTCGTTTGCTAAGGAAAGAGATCTCTGACATAATGTTAGTAATAGAATCAATCGTTATACGTTCTCGTCTTATAAAAGGGAATGGGATGATGATGCAAACCCTAATCAACATTGTTGAAGCCTGGAAAATCCCGGCTCCAAAATTCAGACCAATGCAGCCAGAGACTACTTGCCAAGCGGCTCGAAGAGACGGCTTGACGGGCGATTATGAGGAAGCTAGAAGAGCAACAAACAGGACCCCAGGTGCCACGATAGGGAGGTCCCACCACGTACCCAGTAGCTCAGAAGAGACTTCCCCTCCATAACCAAAGAATGGCCGAGCAGGGTACGAGGAAGGCACCGACTTGGCTAGGAACTGGAGTAGCGGCCAAGTACGACAGGTTCCAGAATGCTAGAGCTGGGTTTCAGGAGCTCAAGTTCAGGTGCCAATATAAGTACCCCTGGGGTCCTATTTATAGGAAAACCAAGGGGTAGGGGGGGGGGGGGTTATAGCCCAGCCCCTGCCCGGTGACTAACGACATTGAGGCGATCTCCTTGGGCAAATGGGCGAGTATCACCTATGGTCGCCTACCATTGGCGAGTATACGGGCTACTCACACGAGTGCACCCCTACTCGCCTAGGCTTTCTTCTGCTCCTATGCTCGACAAACTCTTCTACTATGCTTGCTGGCCGACTTTGTCTTGGTATCTCGAACTGTTGACTTCTGTGTTGACCCTTTGACTTTGACTTTTGCCTATGTGGCTTTGAATGGGCCCACCTTCGGAGAATGAGGGTTGTACACAATCCCCGCTCTTTGCGAGTAACGTAGTTGCTCGGAAAGAATCATCCAACCGTCATTCGACGATCAGGCCTTCGAGCGAGTATTGATTGAAAGTCGGTATCCTGCTGGTTGACGCTCTGGCTCTATATATAGAGGGGGAGGGGTGTAAGATCCCCCTCCCGGAACACAAAACACGGCCGAGGGAGATCTTATGCCCAGAATAGCCGCCTTGCGGAAGCGCCAACGCACGAGCTAGCCTCCCCCACAAGACGCCTATCCTGCCGGCCAAACCAACTGAACAACGCCAACCCATCAATGAAAGAAAGCATTAAAATCCAAAGATTCACAATAAGTAAAAATGTCTTTCGTCATAGGAGCAAACCCTAGCACCTTCCTCATCGATCTCACTCCATGGACCACGACCATGCGCAAAATCAGATCCTATCTCCACCTTTTGGCGAGAAGAAATGATTCCAAGGAACTTCGCGGCATGCGGTGCCCTAAATCGGAAGTTCCATGTGGTGACCTAAGAGAAAACTCCATTAATCTCTCATGAGAAGCTCTTTTGAGCCCTCATCTCACCTAGTGTAACTAGGATACTAGCACCAAGGGAGAGGGGAGGAAGCTCACCGAGTGTCCATGCATGCTACCCAATAGCCGCGTATGCGGCGTTTGCGCGTCACTCCCGGCCGTGGTTGGATCTCGCCGATCCGGATCTCGTCGGACGTCGCCGAAGTAGAGTCAACCCCTTGAAGTGGGCTGTTTGACCTTCAGAGAGCAGGGCCCGCTGTTTTGGGTCTTCGAAAGAGGAGATCTCGCCAAAAAAAGAGATCATAAGCCTTGGTGGAGAGAGGTTGAGCTCGCCGGAGTTTGGAGCTTGGTGGTGGTCGACCTAGAGGAGAGGATCACGGTTTTGCCATGGAGTTATTCGCCGGAAATGTCGCCGGAGAAGAGAGGCTCGGCTTGCTTGGAGGCGGAGCTGTTGGATCTGGAAGAGCTCGGCCATGGAGGTTGTAGAGAGAGAGAGAGAGAGGTCAGCCATGGTGGAGTAGAGAAAGAGAGAGCTAGAGAAATGGAGAGAAAGAGAGATCTGTGGGGTGATGGATCTGGAAGTTTGTAGGCTGCCATGGACGAGGAGGAGCTTCTCCGGAGGAGTTCCGGCCGGAGTCGAGCTTGCCGTGAGGAGCGCCGGAGTAGAGCTCGCTGAGAGGAGCGGCGCCGGAGAAGGGAGTTGCCGACTGCGAGGTTTCGTCGTGAGAAATGGGAGCTCGCCGGAGTGGGAGGCTGGATCAAGGAGAGGGAATGGAGAGAGGGCTGTCGTGCGGCGCATCTGAGAGGAGAGGGCTCGATGAGGTAAGTTGTTTCTAACCTAAGTTTTTATGTATGTATATATATATATATATATAATATCATATAATAATATTAATAATATGATTAGTATTATTATTATTATTATCATCTTTTCATTCAAACGTGTGTACATCGCTCTAAACTGGTCGGAATCTGTCCTGAAAGGGCTCGTTACGACCGTCTCGCCGATACGCATCTATCGGAACAGTCCACGATCAAATCCGAGTTCGTTTGCTCATTTTACGCTCGCCGGAGCGCTTACGACCTAATTTTACGCCGCATTAAAATTCGTCGAACGACGTCGGAATTTCAAACGGACGACTCGGTTGGACTCGTATCATCATTACGAGTCCAACAAAACTGACTGGGGTCCATTTCGAGGTTGTTTGTTCGATTGCACATTTTTGGGTAAATGAGCTATTGCAAATCACGTTATAATTTCGCCGATTCTTATCAGAATCGAGCGCGGACAGTTTCGTTGGCCTCGTATGGGTTTCACGAGTCTAGCAAAATTGACTGAGGTGAATTCCGAGATCGTTTGGTCAATTTCACCATTTTGGATAAATATGCTATTCGCAGACCACATTATAATTTCGCCGATTCTCATCCGAATCGAGTGCGGGCAGTTTCGTTGAACTCGTATAGGCTTCACGAGTCAAACAAAACTGACTAAGGTGAATTCCGAGACCGTCTGCTGCATACCGCCTTTTGAATAAATACGCTATTCGCAGACCGTGTCATTTGAGCTAACGTACGCACTATAATTCCTTCAAGGCGGTACGCCTCCTTCGAGTTTTATCGCTCAAGTTATGCTCTCCAGACGGCTCGGATCCCGATACAACAACCATCGAGACAAGGAATAGAAATGGTACTCGCCGCGTTCGTCGAGTGCACTTCTCCGGCTCAGGTGCAAGCCGGACCCTCAATACACCCCGAGCTCGAGTCACCTCGCTCGACTCAAAAACACGCACAAGGGGTCTAGCTCGAGTCGGGATGTTACAAATCCAATAATCGAAGAAACAATTTCGTTCCCGAAATTTAAGTTAAGGTTAGGGGGGGGGGGGCTTCCGAATGAGATCGAAACATACTCACCGTATGCAGTTACAGATGATTCACCCTTAACAATATCAAGGTCATTTATACATTCCCAAGCGTTATGTTTTATACATAGGGTCTAGATTGGGCGAGCGCTCTTGTCTTGTCCAGTCATACGAATTAATCGTGGCTCACACTATTTCAATCATAGCTAATAGAAACTACACATAGCCGTCCTAAACAAAAATAATTCAAACTGGAACGATATATCGCAGTCTCAAATTAAAAATATAACGAAACTGAAGAGGTAAATCGGCCCCAAACCGAAATACATTATATATAATTTATATATATAGCAACTCTTAGGATTTTAATTGCATACAGCAGCCCAAATCTCCTAACATTTAATTCCAGACATTTCACGAACCAGGAGATTTACTTTAGCATAAAACTAGGGAAATTCCGTAAAACTCCCAACACATAATCTCTAGCATAGACCAAGCAGCTACCAACATATTTCCCAAAAACTCTAGCATAAAGATAAAACCAGGAAAACCTGGAAGAAACCTGTAAGCAATGCAAATCATACAATCTAGAAGGAATTTCCAGCACGACCAAGGGAATTCACCAAAACTCCCATCATCATCAAACAGCTGCTATTCATGAAACCAATAAAACACAAAACAACTACTAACATTCGACTTCCTACCTACCATGAGTCTTCAGCACACTTCCTCGGTACTCTTACTTTGCTTACTATATCCATAAATCATATATGTCGTCCTGTGCATCGACACAACTCCTCTGAATCCCTGAGAATCAGAGGTCAAGTTGAGGGTAATCACATTTTCTCCCAGACAACACGTTGGACGAGGTCGATAAACCGACAAGGCTTCTACAAGGGTTTAGTGTACGTCTCGTGATTTCACATGGTCCGAAAATTACTACACGCATTTAAAACGCATTTGTATGAATTTGTCAACTTAATAAATCACGCGACAATGCCTTAGCACCACGGGTGCTACAATTCCGTATTCTTTATCTTAGAACGGACGCTTGCAAACACACCTCTCCGATCAAAAATCGATACAGTTCCCACTTGACAAACTTTAAGGCGTCCCCCAAAATTTGTCATGCGGTCGTCAGATCGTCCTTTGATCCTTGAGAGGCACTGCAACACTACATTACAGTTTACTTCTCCGCATAGCCTTCGGTTACAGTGAAGACCTGCTCATCCTTAAGGTACTCACCTCCAACCCTCTGGAAGTGAACTCACCGCAACCGAAACTTGGTGTTCAACCAATCCCCCTTGCCTAAGATGAACACACTCATCAAGGAGTGCCAAATTCCAAATACTAAAACAAGTAGGCAATTAATCATACAACACGCATCTTCTCCACTTAGCACGACATCCACTTGATATTAAGTTTCAACAATTGCTATGATCACCTTATAACAACTCAAGTGCAAGGGCATGCATGCAAAAGCCACCAACCAAGTCCAATATCAAGTTATGGCAAGATATCTACAATGGTTAAACATCATGGATGTTTTCCGCTTGACTTGAAATGACATTATGCCCTTTCAATCCATCAACTACCCCAAAAATGATGTTATTAGCTCAAGGGTTTAAGCTCAGGAAGCTTTTATATTTCCAAATAGCTTCCAAATTCCGCACGTGGTCATCCGATAATGCTATCAATTGGTTCTGGCGATATTATGAGTCGCTATCGAGGCTCAAAGTAAGGTGAATCCATGACTCTACACCTCGCACGGGTCATAATCAAATCATTCCCTTCTAATAACACATGGCCTCGAGTCAATTGTTACTTTTGTCTACTCCCAGTTCTACTTAGATTTGCACCGGATTCAAAAATTGGTGCTACTTTTATCCCGTGATTTAATTCATTTCATTTAAGGGCTCCTAAACCGTGAACATAAACCTTATCCAAGGGTTGGGTTTCGGCACAGAGCCTGCAGAGGACTGCCTTATCGAGGCAATACAATCACACGTACACCTACTTGTACGTATAGAGACATATTCATATCTTACTAATTAAGTAAATGCACTTATCGTCAATATTCCAATCACGTGTTTAATTCACAACGTGTTTCAACACCCTTGACGCTCTCACCCGTATTGAGAGGTTATCACGAATCCAATCCTCATCGTTCACGTACTATTTAAATAAACAGGATCTAAGGGAAAGCGAAGTCAGAACATAAATAGGCCAAGAAACGAAGGGACAAGCCCCACACGTTTTGAACTAAATTTCTTCCACCGCCCATATGGTACATTCATCACACGTATGGGCACAAACCTTAGGGGTATACCTTCCTCGACTTAGAGTTCTTACCCTATAGCACTTGCCACAAGGCACTTGAATAACAGTTCCTGGGAAATATTAAAGTGTTCTAGGCCTTCAAGCTACCATTTTCACAACCTTTTTAGGGGTCGACATGTTCCCAACTACAAAATGGTCACTTTCTAGACTCGCAGTCTTATTGGATGTAAACTACAGAGAGGAGCACCACATTGTGGGTACGAACATCAACTTAGAAATCTCTTACTGCCCCAACAGTAGATAAGAAGCACTACTTCTAACCGTGATACTAGTCACGAGTTGCTCTCACTATAAGGGGGGTCTTAACATTTATCATGTGGTTTCACTATATTTACTGTTGATAATTAAAATTTATTTCCCAAAATCATGAATCTTTCTAAAGACGATCATGATATTTTCAATTTATGTGTTTTGACTCTCCATATCATCATATTTATAGTAAAAAGATTCATACATATAGTATACATCTTCCAAGATTAGCAAGTGATCGACTACCTTTTAACCTTGGGGGGGGGGGGGGGATACTTCCAATGTCATGTGTTTAATCATCAAGAAGTTTCACCATTTATCTTTTAGTTCATAAGAACAATCGAGTTCACATTCACCTCATTTCACTTGCCATGGTGATATCCTATCTCGATCCACAAATCCCCAACATGGTGTTATTGCCTCAAGAATTTAAGCTTGGACAAATTTATATTTTCAATGATTCCCAAAAATCAACATTTGTTCGACCTGTGATGTTTAACAATTTGTCTTAGTGATATTACGAATCATCGTTGCGGGCTTAGAGGAAGATATATCTATCGCTTCCTTCTAAGAGCACAAGGACCCGAGTCAGGTATTACTTTGGTCCAACCTAGATCATAGTTAGACTTGCACCGAATTCATAATTCGTGCCGAATTTCTTTTGGGATCCAGATAGTTCCATTCAAGGGCCTCTTATCGTGAACTTAAACCTTGTCTCATTGTAGGGTTATGATACCTAGCCTCTAAAAATGCTTTTCCTCTCTTATTCCGCTAATAAAATTCCCATCAACCCAGACATGTCCTTAGCAGCCTGTTTTGCTTAAGGTGAATTAACTCTCAGGGGTCAAAACTTTCAATGTCAAAAATTACAAAGATTCTAACTCCTCAAGGGATCCAAGACGGTACATAACTAGCCCAATAAACGAAGAGATAAGCCCCCGTATCTCTTCGACTGAGTTTCTTCTACCACCAATATAACACATTCGTCCCAAAATGAGCCTTCTCTGGATCCAAATTCTTATCATATCTCCTCCATATGAAACCTTCTACATGAATAGAAGTGAGAGGTATCGACATACAGTATAAAAGGCATGCTTGGTGGTCTCTTACTAAGCTGATAATGGACTACAGGCACCAATCTCATTGAGATTGCCCTAAAATTTTTTTGGGTAAGATGATAATATTACTCCATATCTGGGATTGAAATCTCAGGGTGCGAGTCTTTAAAATTTACACTCACATTAAACTCTTCCCTTAGTCACTTAAGGTCACTTATTGCTTGGCTCAATCATCCCCAAGAACCGTATAAGGCTAGGATACGTCATGACCTATCCTGCTAAGTCGACCAAAATGGTATCACATGCCAAGCCAACTCTGACTGTTGGAATGGGAAAACAAATTACTCTTCCCTTAGTCTCGGGTACGAGTTTGGCTTAGGTTGGCACTTTCTATAGGAAAAAGCGGACATACTTATTGTGAATTACACATGGGCACACCACCGCTTCCGCTGCATCAGTTTGTCCTCAAACTGATCTAGCTAGCAGCGGTAGCCTAGTGGTCTAATGGACTTCTTTATCTCAGGATCGTTGCAAGCTGATACCATTTGTAAGATCCCCCTCCCGGAACAGAAAACACGGCCGAGGGAGATCTTATGCCCAGAATAGCCGCCTTGCGGAAGCGCCAGCGCACGGGCTAGCCTCCCCCACAAGACGCCTATCCTGCCGGCCAAACCAACTGAACAGCGCCAACCCATCAATGAAAGAAAGCATTAAAATCCAAAGATTCACAATAAGTAAAAATGTCTTTCGTCATAGGAGCAAACCCTAGCACCTTCCTCATCGATCTCACTCCATGGACCACGACCATGCGCAAAATCAGATCCTATCTCCAACTTTTGGCGAGAAGAAATGATTCCAAGGAACTTCGCGGCATGCGGTGCCCTAAATCAGAAGTTCCATGTGGTGACCTAAGAGAAAACTCCATTAATCTCTCATGAGAAGCTCCTTTGAGCCCTCATCTCACCTAGTGTAACTAGGATACTAGCACCAAGGGAGAGGGGAGGAAGCTCACCGAGTGTCCATGCATGCTACCCAATAGCCGCGTATGCGGCGTTTGCGCGTCGCTCCCGGCCGTGGTTGGATCTCGCCGATCCGGATCTCGTCGGACGTCGCCGAAGTAGAGTCAACCCCTTGAAGTGGGCTGTTTGCCCTTCAGAGAGCAGGGCCCGCTGTTTTGGGTCTTCGAAAGAGGAGATCTCGCCAAAAAAAGAGATCATAAGCCTTGGTGGAGAGAGGTTGAGCTCGCCGGAGTTTGGAGCTTGGTGGTGGTCGACCTAGAGGAGAGGATCACGGTTTTGCCATGGAGTTACTCGCCGGAAATGTCGCCGGAGAAGAGAGGCTCGGCTTGCTTGGAGGCGGAGCTATTGGATCTGGAAGAGCTCGGCCATGGAGGTTGTAGAGAGAGAGAGAGAGAGAGAGAGAGAGAGGTCAGTCATGGTGGAGTAGAGAAAGAGAGAGCTAGAGAAATGGAGAGAAAGAGAGATCTGTGGGGTGATGGATCTGGAAGTTTGTAGGCTGCCATGGACGAGGAGGAGCTTCTCCGGAGGAGTTCCGGCCGGAGTCGAGCTTGCTGTGAGGAGCGCCGGAGTAGAGCTCGCTGAGAGGAGCGGCGCCGGAGAAGGGAGTTGCCGACTGCGAGGTTTCACCGTGAGAAATGGGAGCTCGCCGGAGTGGGAGGCTGGATCGAGGAGAGGGAATGGAGAGAGGGCTGTCGTGCGGCGCATCTGAGAGGAGAGGGCTCGGTGAGGTAAGTTGTTTCTAACCTAAGTTTTTATGTATGTATATATATATATAATATATCATATAATAATAATATTAATAATATGATTAGTATTATTATTATTATCATCTTTTCATTCAAACGTGTGTACATCGCTCTAAACTGGTCGGAATCTATCCTGAAAGGGCTCGTTACGACCGTCTCGCTGATACGCATCTATCGGAACAGTCCACGATCAAATCCGAGTTCGTTTGCTCATTTTACGCTCGCCGGAGCGCTTACGGCCTAATTTTACGCCGCATTAAAATTCGTCGAACGACGTCGGAATTTCAAACGGACGACTCGGTTGGACTCGTATCATCATTACAAGTCCAACAAAACTGACTGGGGTCCATTTCGAGGTTGTTTGTTCGATTGCACATTTTTGGGTAAATGAGCTATTGCAAATCACGTTATAATTTCGCCGATTCTTATCAGAATCGAGCGCGGACAGTTTCGTTGGCCTCGTATGGGTTTCACGAGTCTGACAAAATTGACTGAGGTGAATTCCGAGATCGTTTGGTCAATTTCACCATTTTGGATAAATATGCTATTCGCATACCACATTATAATTTCGCCGATTCTCATCCGAATCGAGTGCGGGCAGTTTCGTTGAACTCGTATAGGCTTCACGAGTCTAACAAAACTGACTAAGGTGAATTCCGAGACCGTCTGCTGCATACCGCCTTTTGAATAAATACGCTATTCGCAGACCGTGTCATTTGAGCTAACGCACGCACTATAATTCCTTCAAGGCGGTACGCCTCCTTCGAGTTTTATCACTCAAGTTATGCTCTCCAGATGGCTCGGATCCCGATACAGCAACCATCAAGACAAGGAATAGAAATGGTACTCGCCGCGTTAGTCGAGTGCACTTCTCCGGCTCAGGTGCAAGCCGGGCCCTCAATACACCCCGAGCTCGAGTCACCTCGCTCGACTCAAAAACACGCACAAGGGGTCTAGCTCGAATCGGGATGTTACAAGGGGTCTTTGAGGGCACGAATTTTCTGATCTCGCTCAAGATGTCGCGCAGTATTGCCGAGGAAGTTGCCGCTGATTTGACCGAGCTTGCTAGTTTGCTGCCACCATTGCGGAAGCCCGCTCGCGATGCCGAGCTTGAGGACTTCCTCGCCTCTAGGAAGAGGAAGAGGCTCGAAAAGAAGAAGGAGAAGAAGAACAAGAAGAAGAAGAATGCCGACGCCCCTGAGAATGTCGCTGATTCTCAGGTCGGCACTACCCAGCAGGTACTCGCCGTCTTTGGTCTCGGTCACTCGGGCGGCTCGCCTGCTCCTAATCTTCCTAAGTCGAGAGTTCCCCCGGAAGCGAGTTTGGCTAAAACCTCGGCCCAAGTTCAAACTGAACTCCCTCCTTTACAAAGTGAGAGCTACCTACTCGCCGTTATTCCGGTTTGAGTCGCTTACTTTTACTGGCGAGTTTCTGATGCTTTCTACACTATCTCGCAAATCCGCCGCTCACCGATGTTCAGGAGGAGCCTTTGGTCGCTATTCCTCTGTGATCATCGCCCATGATCTCGCCCGGGACTGGGGAGGGTTCTCGCCGCGGTGTCGCGGTTAGGATCCTTCATAGCTCTCTGCTCGAGAAGAGGCCGTCGAGCGAGCAGAGGGCTCCTTTGACGAGTAGTGCGCCTCTACTGCCACCATCTTCCAATCCTTCGGAGCTGGCGAATAGCTCGCAGCTTCCCGTTGAGAAGCTTCCGCCACCTCCTCCGTTCCCTCCTCCTGCTGATATCCAGGGCGATCGGCGCCATTTGTCTTCTGCAGTTCCCTCAACCCATCTGGGGGAATCCTCGCGCCGAGGCGGGGTTGGGGGTTCTTCTGGGTTCTTCGCCCCAAGGGGGGAGGGCGACCAGTGGATGGTCGCGGTCGGGGGGGGGGGGGGGGGAAACTCTTCGCGACAGGGAGCCCTCTGCCGGGGACCCATCCGGTCGGCGAGGTGCTGGTCATCACAGCTCCTCCCCTCACCGAGGAAGGAGTCCCTCTCCTCGGCGATCTCACAGTCCTCCTCGCAGCTCGAGGAATGATGCTCGCCGACCTGGTAACTTAACTATTCTCTCTGTGTGAAGCTGTCTCTTCTGTACTCGTTTACTAAAGCTCCTTTCATTTCTGTCACCCTTGCAGCTCGCGCTCAGACTCCTATGGGAGCTTTGATTGACGGGGTGGGGCTTCCTTCGCGCGAGTACCAGGAAAGGGCTACTCGCGCCATTTTGGATCTAGAGGCGAAATTGGAGCGCCTAGCGATCAGCGACCCGCATCGTCGCTTGACGGATGGATGATTCTTTCCGAGCAACTATGTTACTTGCAAAGAGCGGGGATTGTGTACAACCCTCATTCTCCGAAGGTGGGCCCATTCAAAGCCACACAGGCAAAAATCAAAGTCAAAGGGTCAACACATAAGTCAACAATTCGAGATACCAAGACAAAGTCGGCCAGCAGGCATAGTAGAAGAGTTCGTCGAACGCAGCCTTCCAGAGTTCGTCGAGCGTAGGAGCAGAAGAAAGCCTAGGAGAGTAGGGGTGCACTCGTGCGAGTAGCCCGTATACTCGCCAAAGGTAGGCGACCATAGGTGATACTCGCCCATTTGCCCGGGGAGATCGCCTCAATGTCGCTAGTCGCCGGGCAGGGGCTGGGCTATAAAACCCCCATACCCCTTCGTTTTCCTATAAATAGGACCCCAGGGGTACTTGGATTGGCACCTGAACTTGAGCTCCTGAAACCCAGCTCTAGCATTCTGGAACCTGTCGTACTTGGCCACTACTCCCAGTTCCTAGCAAGGTCGGTGCATTCCTCGTACTCTGCTCGGTCATTCTTTGGTTGTGGAGGGGAAGTCTCTTCTGAGCTTCTGGGTACGTGGTGGGACCTCCCTGCCGTGGCACCTGGGGTCCTGTTTGTTGCTCTTCTAGCTTCCTCATAATCTCCCATCAAGCCGTCTCTTCGAGCCGCTTGGCAAGTAGTCTCCGACTGCATTGGTCCGAATTTTGGAGCCGGGATTTTCCAGGCTTCAACAAACATATCTAAAGAGAAAAGCTTTTCCGCCACTGAAAGCTCTGTTCCATTGAAAAGCTAAAGGAAGGAAAAGACAAGCTCCAAGAAAATCTATAATCTTCTCCCAGAAGAAAGGCCGATCATAGTTGCTGATTCAGATCAAGGATCGTTTAACCAAAAGAAGAACCTTCATCTATGCAGAAAGAATTTCACTGCTTCATCTACAACATCTTTAAGAAGATTTTAGATGAACTCAATCTTCATTAAGGCTTCAAGAAGACTCCAAAGCTTTCAAGCGTATTCATTTTGAGTCTATAAAAAGTTTTGTAATAAAACTTATTAAACCGTAGGATCTATTTGAGATATGAGTTGTAGCATTCTCATGTGCAATCTGAGTTGTAGGGTTCTATCTAGCTTGAGCATAGGAGAGGTTATCTCTGAGGTCGGAAGCCAGGAGTGCTTCTGAGTTATAGATTCTTGCGGGATCTGAGGTAGGAAACTTGGTCTCTGAGGTAGAAAGTCGGACATGGCTTCTGAGTTGTAGGGTCTTTTGGGACCCGAGGTAGGAGACGCTGTCTCTGAGTTGTAGGAGCTGTGGATCTGAGTTTTTGGTGGAGATTGTAGAGTTTAGCACACTGCTAGATAGGCGAAGGGGAACAATGGATTACCCAGTGACACATTATATTTGGGAACCACAATAAATTGTATGTGTCTGCACTATGATTGATCTGTGATTGTGTCTTTTACATTTATTATTCCGCAAAGTTTCAAAACAACCAATATCACATATTCACTCCCTCTAGGTGAAGACATCCCTGGACTTATAAGTGGCATCAAAGGTAGGTTGTTCAAAAAGAGCCCAACAACTTGAACATCATCCTCAACAAGGGACAAAATCTATACACCATGACTTCTGTAGAGAACTATAAAGAGCTTAGTTCTATGAAGCTGCCCATATGTAGAAAAGAGAACTTTGGGATCTGGAAGTAGAGAGTTAGAGTGTTTATGGAAGCATCTGACTCCAGAATATTCATAATACTGGAGGAAGGACATTTTATCCCCATGAAAGTCTCTACAATAGATGCCAACAGACAAGTACCAAAGAAGTATTCAGAGATGACAAAGTATGAAATTATTCTAGCCACTACAGATAAGAGGGTCAAGAACATTATAGTGAGTGTCATAGATGACTCCACATTTCAAAATCTCATTCATTGCAAAACAACAAAAGAAATGTGAGATTAACTTATAGTTTACATGGAAGGCGTTGAGGAAGTGAGAGATGATATGAAATCTCTCCTAAATTAAGAGTAAGAAGCATTCAGGTAAGATAGAAAGTTCTCTATAGCTGAATGTTATGAAAAGTTCTTCAAGATAGTAAATGGATTGAAGAACTATGGAAGACAGTGTTGGAACATGTTTTCCGAACTCCTTGGTTTGCTAATAACAAATCTCGGGTGTGTTTGATCCTACTTTCTCTATGGTGTGTAGGTATAATAGGTATGCAACTATGCTAATTATTGTTTGGAGCTCAGAATGAATAGTCCAGAAAATTCACTGTCGTCAGCTACACCCAGAAATCGGAATCCGACAGCTCAGCGGTTTTCCCATGATTCTGCAGTTTCGTCCACTGTCAGAATTCCGACAGTGATATCGGAATCCGACAGCCCACGTTTCAACCGAAACCGTCACGTCGCGCAAAAACTTTGTTTGCATGGGACACGTGGCAGCTGTAGGAGATAACGTCGGCGGGCGACAGTCAGATGTAGTCGACGACATCGACAAAATATATATTGACTCATTTTTCGTGGAGGAGAAGTTACACACCATTTTGGAGTACCAATTCCTGAGTGCATTTCGTCCAGAGAGCTCTAGAAATTCGAGAACTTCCATTTCGACAAGATCGTTCAAGATCGAAGGAGAGATGGTTCATGCGCAGTATCTTAGGAGACCTTTGCAAGGATTCGACACCGTCTTCAGAGATGTGGATTTTGGGAGTTTTCATATCTTAATCTCTATTTTGTAATTCATTTATTCATCTTATAATCCGTAGAGGAAATCGCCGCCTTGTGCGTGGCGTCTAAGTCCGTGTGTGGCTTAGTGGAAATTGCCGCCTTGTGCGTGGCGTCTAGGTCCTTGTGAGGCTTAGGAGTAAATCGCTACCTTGTGTGCAGCGTCTAGATCGTTGAGAGATCTAGGGGGAGGCTAGTAGCAAGATCTAGGAAGAGATTCGCTAATAGCCGGCCGGTCCTTGGTTGAAGGACCTGTAAATTGAAAAGAATTTTATTTTTATCATAGCCTTGATTTTAAGCTTTATTAAGATCGACAATCCTTTGTATTCATCACTTGTGGAAATAAAATTTGATTTCCAATTTCTCATGATTTTCTAAGTGCTTATTTAGGTTGTGCAAAAATCTACTTGTTTATCCGTTAAAATTACATAATATATTAGAAAAATTTCAAAGTAAATTTTAGCCCTTATTCACCCCCCCCCCCCTCTAAGGGCGCCGCAAGATCCAACACTTGGTATCAGAGCGAGGTTACTCCAAAACGGTTTTACCACCGGAGTAATGGCGCATAACGATCACGCATTTGTAGAGGGTCAAGGGATTTGTCGACCACCTTTATTCACGGGCATGGACTATAACTATTGGAAAACTCGTATGCGTTGTTTTCTATTTGCACTAGATATCGAAGTCTGGAACATGGTAGAAACGAGTTATACTCCACCGACATTAGTCCTTGGAAGAGTAACAATGGATAAGCCTAAGGATAAATAGGATGATAATGATAAGTTACAATGTAAGAATAACGCAAAAACAATGAACGCTCTATTTTGTGCGTTAGATAGAACTGAGTTTAATAGAGTATGTGCATGTGAAACTGCGTTTGAAATTTGGAAATGATTAGAAGTTACTTATGAAGGTACTTCGCAGGTGAAGGACTCCAAACTGTTCCAACTCGAGTCAGAATTTGAAAAGTTCAGAATGGAGGTTGATGAAGACGTCGATATGATGTACACCAGATTTACCAAGATCGTCAACAATTCCAAAGTCCTTGGAAAGAATTTTTCAAATGGAGATTTAGTTAGAAAAACCTTAAGATCACTTCCCCCGAAGTTCAATCCGAAGGTGACCGCCATCTCGGAATCTCATGATCTTAAGACTCTTCAACTAGAGAGTTTAATTGGAAACCTGAAGACACATGAAGTGGAATTGAAAATCCAACATCAAGAGTACAATGTGGAGCCAAGAATGAAGGCATTGGCACTAAAGTCTAAGAAAGAAGTTGAGAGTGAGACTGATGGAGATGAGGAAGAAGATGAAGAAAGTTTGTTTGTGAGAAAATTTAAGAAGTTTATGAGAAATCCGCAAGGGAGGAACACTTTTAAGAAGTACTTTAACAAGAAGTATTTTTCATATAAAAAGGGAAAAGGAAAGAGTGAAACTGAGGAAGATGATGAGCGTCCACCACCAGAATGTTATCATTGTAAGAAAATTGGACATATAAGGAGCAAGTGCCCAAAGTTTCTGAAATAGCAAAAAGAGAAAGGGCAAAATAAGAGATACAAAAAGAAAGTTCTAAAGGAGGAAATATGGGACGACACATCAACGGAAGGAGAAAATGATTCAAGTTCCGAAGGTCATGAAGAAGCAAATATGTGCTTAATGGGAAAAAGCGACGCATCATCTGAGAATGATTGCAGTGTCCAGAGCGACACTGAGGTAACTCCCCCAACTTATGATGAGCTTTATGATGAATTTCTCCGTACTTGTAAATTTTTTCAAAAAAGTCTTAAAGATGTTGATAGTCTAAAATCTGAAAATAAAATTCTTTCAAAAGAAAACAGAAAACTAACAAATGAATTGAAAGTTCTTGAGAAGGAGAAGATTGCTTGTTAAGAGTGTGATCTCTCTTTGATAAGAATTAAAGAATTATAACTAGAACTTTCTAAATCCAAATCTAAAGTAGATTTTTCTTATCAAAGAAAAGAGGGATTTAGTAAGATATTTGAAATCTTCTTATTCACAATTGGATAATAGCAAGAAAGGATACGTTGCTGGAAAACTCAAGTCCATGATTTAAACTTGGCTATAAATAAGTTTGGAGTTGGCCAGAAATCACTGAATATGCTATTAGCCAACCAATGCCATGGAACTGCTAATTTGGACTTGGATACGTTGCTGGAGTCTGTCGAAAAATGACAGCCACTGTCGCCGACGACAGTGAAAATTCCAGTAAATGGAAAGTTAATAATAAAAATAAGTATAATATTACTGCTGCAACATCCTCTTCCAGTAATAGTCCACAAAAAACTTTGAAAGAGTGTCATCTCTCTTTGTGATGTGTGCCAAATGCAATAGATTTGGTCACATCACGGACTCTTGCAGGAAGAAGGGATCATGTAATATTAAGCAAGTCTGGGTATCTAAGGCGTCCACCTATACTATGGGAGGAACTACTTGGGTAACCAGATCTTTACTCTCAACATCTTGTTAGGTATGCAGGCAGGCTAAGGATAAAGAAGATGTGTGGTATTTGGACTATGGTTGTTCAAAGCACACGACGGGCAATAAATCAAAGTTCCTTAGCCTGGAGATGAAGAAAGGAGGAGTTGTAACATTTGGCGACAATGGAAAAGGAAGGATCATGAGAATTGGTGAAGTTGGTAACGATTCTTTCAAAATCTCTAATGTTTTATTTTTTAGAGGTTTGAAACACAATTTAATATCTATTAGTCAATTATGTGATAGAGGCTTGAATGTTTTATTTGAGTCATCGTCAAACCTTTGCAAAATAATAGATTCAAAAACTCATGAAGTTATTTTTAGCGCACCAAGAATTCATAATGTTTATATGATTACCTTCCATGAACTTTCTCATTCATCACTTAAATGTTTTATTTCAAAGAATGATGAGTTAGAATTGTGGCATAGGCGACTAGGACATTCTAGTACTAAACTTGTAGTGAAACTTTCCAAAAACAAATTGATTAAGGGTTTACCACTATTAGATGGAAAGCTTTCTTCATTGTGCTCGCCATGTCAAAAAGGAAAATTTACAAAATCAACTTTTAAAAGCAAAAATATTATGTCTACTTCTAGGCCTTTGCAATTAATTCACATGGATTTGTTTGGTCCAATTTCAACTCAAAGTCTAGGAGGTAGAAAATATACTTTTGTCTTAATTGATGACTATTCTCGTTTTTGTTGGACTATTTTTCTAGTATCCAAATTTGATGCGTATATTGAATTCACTAAACTATGCACTCGCATTCAAAATGAATTAGATTTACAAATTAAATGTATACGATCAGATCATGGTGGTGAATTTGATAATGAAAAATTTATTTCATATTGTACTGAATTTGGGATAAAACATGAATTTTCCGCTCCTCGTGCACCACAGCAAAATGATGTAGTGGAAAGGAAAAATAGAACACTTCAAGAACTAGCACGCACTATGTTATCTGAATTTAAACTATCAAAATATTTTTGGGCCGAAGCTGTTAGTACTGCATGTTATGTTATAAATCGTGTCATGCTACATCCTAAGTTGAAACTTACTTCATTTGAATTATATTTTCAAAAGAAACCTAATGTATCTTATTTCAAAGTATTTGGGTGTAAATGTTTTATTTTAAATACAAAAGATACTTTAGGTAAATTTGATGAAAAATGTGACGAAGGTATTTTCATTGGTTATTCTTCAACTAGTAAGGCTTATAGAGTTTATAATAAATGGACTAAAGTAGTTGAAGAAACAATTCATGTTAAATTTGATGAACTTGTTCCATGTGTAGTGGAGAATAAATCTGCAGGCGATGGTGAAGAACTTCCGTTGAAAAGAAATGATGATGAAGAAGACATACTTGAAAATGAAAAAGAAGAAAAAGAGGAAGAAGTATAAGAAGAAGTTGAGGAATTTGTGCCACCAAGCGAACTTAGATTCACTACTGATCATCCGCAATACTTGGTCATTGGAGAACCTACAAGAGGGGTAAGTACACGTGCTTCTCTACATGATTTATTTTCAAACCTTTATTTTATTTCCAACATAGAACCAAAAGATGTTTCAACCGCTTTAAATGATGAATCTTGGTTTTTAGCTATGACGGAAGAACTTAATCAATTTGAGCGAAATAAGGTTTGGAAGCTTGTAGAAAGACCTAGTGATCATCCTGTTGTAGGAGTAAAATGGATTTTCAAAAATAAATTAGATAGTGAATCTCGGATTACTAGAAATAAAGCTAGGCTTGTAGCAAAAGGTTATGCTTAAATTGAAGGAATAGATTTTGATGAAACCTTTGCACCCGTAGCACGTCTTCAAGCAGTTAGGATTTTCATTGCATTTGCTAGTTATAAACGATTTAAATTATTACAAATGGATGTTAAAACTGTATTTTTAAACGGGTACATTAATGAAGAGGTTTATGTCGAACAACCACCTGGCTTTATTAATGATAAATATCCTAATCATGTTTATAAGTTATATAAAGCTATTTATGGTTTGAAACAAGCACCCCGAGCATGGTATGAAAGATTGATGCTCTATTTATTAAAGAATGATTTTAAAATGGGTAGTGTTGATTGTACACTCTTCATTAAGTATGTAAATGATGATATAATTGTTTTGCAAATTTATGTTGATGACATCATCTTTGGATCAACTAATGAAGAGTTATGTAATGATGTTGTTAAAGTGATGAAACATGAATTTGAAATGAGCATGGTAGGAGAACTTACTTATTTTCTCGGTTTTCAAATTACACAAAAATATGATGACATTTTTATTAATCAATCTAAATACATTCATGATATGTTAAAGAGATTTGGTTTTGACAATCTTAAACAAGCTAATACTCCTATGAGTGTTTCATTAAAATTGGGAAATGATGAAAGTGGAATTTCTATAGATCAAACTTTATATAGAGGGATGATTGGATCATTATTATATTTAACCGCTTCAAGACCTGACATTATGTTTGATGTATGTTTATATGCTAGATTTCAGGCTAATCCAAAAGAATCACATTTAAAAGCGGTTAAACGTATTTTTCGTTATCTAATTGGTACTTCTAAACTAGGTTTATGGTATCCACATAGTGATAACTTTATTTTGCATGGCTATTCTGATTCTGATTATGCTGGGTGTTCATTAGATCGCAAAAGCACTAGTGACACTTGTCACTTTTTAGGCCCTTCACTCATTTCTTGGTCGAGTAGGAAACAGAATTCTGTTGCCCTCTCCACCACCGAGGCCGAGTATATTGCACTTGATAGTTGTTGTGCACAAGCTCTTTGGATGAAACAAACTTTAGAAGACTATAACATTAATCATCAAACAATAGAATTATGGTGTGACAACAAAAGTGCTATTGACTTAACAAACAACCCAGTACATCATTCTAGGTCTAAACACATCGATGTTCGCCATCATTTTATACGAGATCACATCAAACAAAATAACATTAAAATTTCATTTATAGGCACCGATTCGCAACTTGCCGATATATTCACAAAACCACTTCCTGATTCCCGCTTTTCAATGCTAAGACTAGAATTGGGAATCCTAGACATATCAAATTAAATATCCAAATTAAATGTCAAAACAAAAAAAAACAACAAAAAAAATTTATTTCAAAAATGCTAACTCCACACCATGTGATTAAAACATCATTAAATTTCATCAAATTCCCACTACCTGAAAGTTTCATACAAAAACTAACTAAAGATAACTTCTCCATATAAGTTCCAACACAAAAAACTGAAAGAAAATTAAAACTTCCCTATCGTCCACGACATCTAGCTGTCACCGACGACATCTACCAGAACATCAATATCTGCAGAAAAACACTCAAAAATCTCTGCTCTCAGCACCACTACTCTCTGCATGATCCCCTATGGAGCTCTGACCAGCATCTCTTCCATGTCGCGTTCGTCTCATCGAGTGACGTGGCGGCTCTGGTTCCGAATCTTCCCATTCAGCAGCCTCAGCAGGTGTAGGCTTCAACTTTAACCCTTTCACCAGAAATTTCATAAATTTCTGCATCTTGCCCATCTTCTTCTTCACATCCTTCTTATGCTCCTCAAACGACTTCCTGTGCTCCTCAAATGACTTCCTATGTGTAATATCTAGTTGCCAACCAAAATCACCTAGAGGGGGGGGGGGGGGGGGGGGGGGGGGGGTGAATAGGTGATAATTGCGTCTTTTGCGGAATTGAAAATCTTGAAAATAAAGAACGCACATAATGCAAATCACAACCACAGACGACACAAGAAATTTATAGTGGTTCCCCGTTCTTGGGTACTCCACTTGCTGGCCTCGCCAATCTAGCACCACAGCTAGACTTGACTACTTCACTAAATCTCGAATCAAGAATGATCCTACAATCCTCAGAGTCAAAACTCTTACAACTCCGAGATCAAACTCCTACAAACTCAGAGATAACCTTCTCTTACAACTCGGAGAATACCTCTCCTACAACTCGGAGAACAATCTCTCCTACAATTAAATGTAAATTTAGATTGAAACAATACTTAACGAATCACGATCAGATCTGAGAAATTTGATGATGATCTTCTTCCTTCTTGCGACAGAAATGGCTTCGGCTTGATGTTGAAGAAGAAGAATCGAATCGGCACAAATCAGATCTTCTAAGGTCTTGATCGATCCAATGAAAACAGGACGAGTGAGGCGATGATCAATCGACCTTTTTCTTCCACTTGGAGATGAAATCAGATAACTCACGATCGAACTCCAACGATGGCGATGCACGACACTAGACGACGATCTTGGATCATATTAGGGTTTTTGAGAAATGAACGAACTCTGATCTTCTGTTTTTTTTCATTACTATTTCTCATTCTTAAGGAGCAATCATTATATAGATGAAGATCTAACGATTAAACCTTAAAACGAGGAAATACATCACGTCAATTTGACGGAAAAGACTTGACGTCAAAACGGAAAAACAGGGCTTACGAGAAAGGATAGAACCAGACTTCTCGAGAGATCCAAGACTTCTCGAGAGAAACTGGCTAGTTCTCGAAAAACAGCTTTAGAAGAGAGATTCAAAGAATTATGACAGAACTTCTCGAAAGATACAAGACTTCTCGAGAACAAAGGAAACTTCTCGAAAACTTCAGAACAATTTCGAGAACAACCTTTAGAGAGAAAGCTTTTCGAAAGAACCAATGATTTCTCGAAAACAAAAGTACTTCTCGAGAGAGAAAAAGACTTCTCGAAAGCTGAGCTGAGACTCACTTCTCGAAAACAACTGGAAAAGAACTTTTCTCGAAAACTAAGAAGACTTTTCGAGATCACAAAGAATTCTCGAGAAATGCAAATAACTACTCGGAAAATTCAACTTTTTCTCGAGAGACATCTGAAACAACCCTTCTCGAAAATAATCAAGGACTTCTCGAGAGCATAGAAGGACTTCTCGAAAAGTACCCATACTTCTCAAAAAATATACTTAGAAAACTTTCTTTCTTTGTCTTCAGACCAATGCTGCACACCTAAGCTTTGAATCTTTAATGTCTTGATCATAAAGTGTATCCCAATTGAGAGATCACACATGAGTCAACCCCATACCCCACACAATGAAGAATTACATTGCATGAGACTGTGCTTATTGACCCATTGTGACCTGACATTGGTCTACACTTAGCAAAGTGATCCTGCAAGAACAATACTAGAAAAATATATCAAATACACAAACAATTCAATCTTGGTTCAAAGTTGACTATCTACAAATCAAGGTTATTGTGGATACAAAACCCAACAATCTCCCCCTATTTGTAGAAGTCAGAACCCTACTTACCAAGATGAATTGTAACAAATAAAAATATAAAAAGATATACTGGAAAGAACATTTACAACAATATCTAAATATAAGAACATGATTGTCACATCAATATCAAAAACTATATTTAGATTTAAGATTGTCTAATGAATTAAAGTTCTCGCACAAGTTCACTGCCGACACCGATCTTAGATTTTCCTGAAGGAGCCATTGATCGAGAGGAGAACTTGAAATGTGGGCTGGAACGAGAGAAAATCCGTCTGAAGGCGAACTGGAACGACGATTTTGCGAAACAAGAAGATTAAACGTCGGCGTTTTTTTCGAGAGGAGATGGAAGAACCTCGCGTGAACTTTTAATTCATTTCGAGACTCTATATATAGTTTGGTTTGATGTGATAATTAATTTGGTTTTAATTAATTTAAAGAAAATGAAATACACGCGTACCTGGCTCTTCATATTCTCGAATATTGAAATTAAAGTTTTTGAAAAGTATAAGACATTTCTCGAGAGTTTGTGAAAGTTCTCGAGAAGTCTCAGAACTCTGCTGATTTTCTTCCGAAAGATAATTAAAGTTCTCGAGGGATGACCCATTTCTCGAGAAGTGTGAATTCATTTTGCGAGAGATGATGTCAATTTTCCGAAAACTTTTATCTTCATCCAAAAGCAAGTCATTTCTCGAGATATTAACTTCATTTCTCGAGAAGTTTAATGATGACTTGGATTTTTCTTCTTAGATTTTTCTTCTTTCCAAAAGATAAACCTGTACTTCATTTTAGAACATAAAACAAGATAAATTTTTAAGAAAATTCACTTATCTTCTTCTCTTCTCCTTTGCTTGACCATTATTCCATGTTCAGCATTCCAAGTTCTGTCTTGAAGAAAGAGAACTTAGTCTCATCCAGTGGCTTTGTGAAGATATCTGCAATTTGCTTATCCGTAGGGACATAGCTTAAGTTGATATCCCCATTCTCCACATGTTCTCGGATGAAATGATATCTTAACTCGATATGCTTTGTTCGACTGTGTGAGACTGGATTATTTGCTATAGCTATTGCACTGGAGGAATCACAAAACATTGGAATATTCTTTATCTTCAAATTATAATCTTGAAGTTGATTTCTTATCCAAAGAAGTTGTGCGCAACAACTGCCTGCAGAAATATATTCTGATTCGGCTGTTGAGATTGCAACACAATTTTGCTTCTTGCTGCTCCAGGAGATAAGCCTTCTTCCGAGAAATTGACATGTTCCGGAAGTGCTTTTCCTGTCGTCTCTACTTCCTGCAAAATCTGCATCTGAATAACCAATTAGCTCGCTATCATTACTTCTTGGGTACCATAAGCCAAGATTTGGTGTACCTTTAAGATATCTCAAAATTCACTTTGCAGCGGTATAGTGAGATTCCTTAGAGTTCACTTGAAATCTGGCACAAACACATGTAGAAAACATTATGTCAGGCCTACTAGCAGTAAGGTAGAGCAGAGAGCCAATTATGCTTCTGTACTTGGTTTCATCAAATGGTTTCCCTTTCTCATCCTTGTCCAGAGACATAGCTGAGCTCATTGGAGTCCTCATAGAGGTTGCACTCTCCAATCCAAATTTCTTGATCAACTCCTTGGTGAATTTTGTCTGTGAGATGAAAATTCCATCTTCAGATTGTTTCACTTGAAGTCCTAAGAAATATTTTAGCTCTCCCATACTGCTCATTTCAAACTTTCCTTGCATAAGTTTTGAAAACTTTTTGCAAAGATTGTCGTCCGTAGAGCCAAAAATGATGTCATCGACATAGATTTGCACTAGCAAAATCTTGCCTTTTACTTCCCTAAGGAATAATGTTTTATCTATCTTTCCTCTTGTGAACTTGTTCTCAAGAAGAGAATTAGACAGCGTCTCATACCAAGCTCGAGGAGCTTGTTTTAACCCATACAAAGCTTTTTGTAGTAAGTAAACATAATTAGGATGTTCAGAATCTAAAAAACCTGGAGGTTGTTCAACGTATACTTCTTCTTTTATGTTACCATTCAGAAAGGCTGACTTAACGTCCATTTGGTATACGGTGAAACCTTTGAATGCAGCATAGGCTAAGAACATTCTGATTGCTTCAAGTCTTGCTACCAGAGCATAGGTTTGATCGAAGTCGATCCCTTCTTCCTGTCTATAACCTTTTGCTACAAGTCTAGCTTTATTCTTTATTATCGTTCCATTCTCATCCAACTTGTTCCTGTAAACCCACTTTGTTCCAAAAATATTTTTATCCTTTGGTTTTGGAACTAGTGTCCACACCTTGCAACGCTTGAATTGATTTAATTCTTCTTCCATTGCAATTATCCAGTGGGGGTCTTCATTTGCTTCTTGAAACTTCTTCGGTTCAACCTGTGAAAGAAAACTTAAATGCATATTTTCGTTAGTAGTACCTCTTCTTGTTCTAATTCCGACTTGAGGATCTCCTATGATTTGATCAATAGGATGATCTCTCATGTGTCTGAACTCAAGGTTCCTTGCATCAGTTTGAACATTTGGAGCATCATTTGCTACTTGAATGTCTTCCTCCACTTGTACTGGTTCTTCATCAAAATGATCTTCTTCTTCATTTGTGATTGGGGAAGAGATCTTGACGAAGGTTTGAGCATCAACTTTGACTGGCTCATCCAAGCTTATATCTTGTGTCTTTGAACCTGTACCTTCCATAGAAGCACTAGAAGAGCTGCTAGGTAGCATGCTCGTTTCATCAAATACAACATTAATAGACTCTTCTACAACTAGGGTTTTCTTATTAAATATTCTATAAGCTCTACTATGGCTGCTATAGCCTACAAAAATACCTTCAAAACTCTTTTCGCTAAACTTGGTTTTGTAATGCTTTCCATTATTAAGTACAAAGCATTTGCAACCAAAGATTCTAAAATAAGAGATGGTTGGTCTCTTCCCTTTTAGTAGTTCATAAGGAGTCTTTTCATGGTTTTTATTTATGAGTGCTCTGTTTTGCACATGGCATGCAGTGTTGACTGCTTCAGCCCAAAGATATTCGGGTAGAGAAGTGTCACTCAACATCGTTCTGCAAGCCTCAATGAGTGTTCTATTTCTTCTCTCAGCTACCCCATTTTGTTGTGGAGTTCGAGGAGAGGAAAACTCATGAAAGATACCTAGATTTTCACAAAAATCTGTCATAGCTCCAGATTCAAATTCTGTTCCATGGTCACTTCTGATTTTGACTACCGAACATTCAAATTCGTTCTGGATTTGCTTGACAAACTTGGTGAAAATGTCAAACTTATCTGACTTGTGTTTTAGAAAGAATACCCATGCAAAACGTGAGTAATCATCTACAATAACAAATGTGTAAGACTTACCTCCTAAACTTCTAACTTGCAAAGGACCAAATAAGTCCATATGAAGTAGATATAAATACCTAGTAGAATCTTTGCCTAAGATGCTCTTAAAGGTAGCTCTTGTTTGCTTGCCTTTTACACAAGCATGACAAGGTCTATCTTTAATGCACTTAATATTTGGCGCATCACGTACTAAGTTTTGAGAAAATAATTTATTTATAGTTTTGAAATTTATATGTGCTAATCTCTTATGCCATTGGTCAGCAAGAGATGCACTATTTTTTGCTAAAAGACACACTGGTGTAGAAGATGATAAACAAAGAAAGTTTAAACAAAACATATTTCTACAACGAGTGCCTGATAAAATTGTTTCTAGATTTTCTGTCGATTTTATCAAACATTTATCTCTACGAAAATCAACTATGTATCCTTTGTCACAAAGTTGACTTATGCTTATCAGATTATGTTCTAATCCTTCCACATAAGCTACATCTGAAAAGGATACATTACCGTTAGAAATCATACCATAGCCTTTTGTTATCCCTCTGTCAGATCCGCCAAATATAACTTTTGGACCGTTTTCAATTGGAATGTAATTTTGCAAAAGACTTCTTGTTCCGGTCATATGCCGAGAACAACCACTGTCCAAATACCAGATAGGATTATTGTTGGCCTTTGGACATACCTGCAAAAACAAATTATTTTGCCTTAGGAGCCCAAACAACTTTGGGTCCTTGGTCCCTTGTTAGTTGAGCACCATGAGGAACATTAAAATTTCGAGCGGTCTTTCTTGCATTGTTAACTTGTGGTCTTTTGGAATATGTAGAATTGAACCAACAATCTACGGCAAAGTGACCTATTTTGCCGCAACACCAACAGTTAAATCGGTTGTACCTTAGTTTTGTGTTTTCCTGCTTTACTTTTTGAATGATAGCTTTGGCAGGAACATTACTCTTGGAAGAGGATGCTTCATGGGTACAACATACACAAGGTGTGAATGTCTCATTATGCTTATGTGCAACAGTTTTTACTATTGGTGCTCTCTTAGCACTTGGACCATGAACATAAGGACCATAATCTTTCAGATTGATCTCTTCATAAGGTGCTTTGAATACACTTGCGCCAAAGTTTCTAGGACGAGTCCACCCCTTGTAGTCAATGACAGGTCCAAAGTTAACTGGTCTTGTCAAATGACCATAGGAGCTTTCCAGATCATAATTATTTGTAGGAAAGATAACTTTCCTAAATGTCACTTGATCTTGATGGGCTTTCCCTTTCTCTTCGGCGGTGGATTTCATAGCAACCTTATTATTCTTTTTGGCATGGATGCCCTTAGAAGAATTACTAGGTCCAGCCACATGACCTATTCCACTTGCTTTAGCGGAGAATCTATCAATGATTGGAAGAATGGTTTTTGGTTGTGAAAACTTTTCAACTAGCTTCTTCTCAGCGGCTAGCTGTTCTTCCAAAACTTTGATGGAGTTCTCTCTCCGATCAAGGAGCTCATCTGAACTTTTGATCTTGTCTTTCAAGACTTGGTTTTCCTCTTTGAAGGAAGAAAGTTGTTCAACTTCCTTTCTCAAATTAGATTCCACTTCTTTTAGAGACATGATCTCCTTGGCCTGTATTTTGACTACCTTACGGCATTTGTCAAAACTTTTAAGCATTTCAGTGTATTGGGTCATGAGGTCAGAATCATCATCTGAGAGATAATCCTTTTGCTCATCTGGAGCTTGATCAGAATCAGATAAGGCGGTGTGAGAATTTACCTTCCCAGTATATGGAGGTTCTTCTTCTTCATCAGTCATAGCCATTAGCCCGAAGTAGGCTTCTTCTTCACTACTTGATTTCTCCGAGTCACTGTCGCTTAAAGTTTTATTCTTTTTAGCGACTAGGCTCTTTTCAGTCTTCCTTTTCCCGTGGGTGGATTTCCTTTCTTCTTTTCTTCCACCCTCTTTCTTTTTATAAGGGCATTCAGCAATCATGTGTCCTGGCTTATTGCAACAATAGCAAACTATATCATAAGAAATATGTTTACCAGTTTTAGATTTATACCTGTCATGATTGCTAGAGCTCTTTTTGTGATAATCACCATCACGTCGAGAATGTCTATTGTCAGAGGAAAACTTATTCTTCATGTGTCTTCTTTTGTTTAACAATTTCTTAAACTGACGAGAGATTAGAGAAAACTCTCCATCAGACATTTCAGAACTGGAGGAGCTGACTTCAGATTCTTTTTCATCATCAGATTCTTGTGTTCTAACTGGAGACAAAGCTCTGCTTTTTCTGGAGCTTTCGGCCTTCATAGCCAAGGTCCTTTCCTTGTTAGAAGCTCTATTCCCATCTTCTTCTGTTTTCTGAATGTTCATTTGTAGCTCGTGGGATAATAGTTTCCCAAACAGATTCTGAGGGTCTAAATTTGGTAACTTCCCAAATTCTGATTGCAACTATCTTGCTATCCCAGTCTTTCGTTAGGGATCGCAGGAATTTGTCATTTAGTTCACCATTAGTAAATTCCCGACCATAATTCCTTAGGCCGTTTACTATCTTGAAGAATCTTTCATAAGCATCGGCAATGCACTCCTTTTTATTCTGCTTGAAAGCCTCGTACTCTTGATTCAAAAGAGATCTTCTATCATCTCTTACTTCTTCAGTACCTTCCATAAGGACTATTAAAGACGTCCACATTTCTTTGGCAGAATTACAGTGAATTAAGTTTTGCAACATTGAATCATCCACTGCACTGGCAATTATGTTCTTTTCCTTTTTGTCCAAAGCAACGAGTGCAATCTCATCCTTTGTTAAGTCCATCATTTTCTTTGGTACTTTTAAGGTTGGATCAATAGTAGAAGCGGTCATAGGAACATGAGGTCCTTCTTCCACGACTTGGAAGATTCTTGGGTCTGCGGCTTCCATATAAAATCTGACTCTTTCTTTCCACATAGGAAAATTAGCCTTAGTGCATATTGGCAATTTTAATGAAGACGATTCCTTGCACTTTTCCATGATTTGCAGGTAACTAGAATGGATAGATCTTGTTCAAGGTGTTAACCTAAATACGAACAACCTACCTCTGATACCAATTGTAATATCTAGTTGCCAACCAAAATCACCTAGAGGGGGGGGGGGGGGGGGTGAATAGGTGATAATTGCGTCTTTTGCGGAATTGAAAATCTTGAAAATAAAGAACGCACAGAATGCAAATCACAACCACAGACGACACAAGAAATTTATAGTGGTTCCCCGTTCTTGGGTACTCCACTTGCCGGCCTCGCCAATCTAGCACCACAGCTAGACTTGACTACTTCACTAAATCTCGAATCAAGAATGATCCTACAATCCTCAGAGTCAAAACTCTTACAACTCGGAGATCAAACTCCTACAAACTCAGAGATAACCTTCTCTTACAACTCGGAGAATACCTCTCCTACAACTCGGAGAACAATCTCTCCTACAATTAAATGTAAATTTAGATTGAAACAATACTTAACGAATCATGATCAGATCTGAGAAATTTGATGATGATCTTCTTCCTTCTTGCGACAGAAATGGCTTCGGCTTGATGTTGAAGAAGAAGAATCGAATCGACACAAATCAGATCTTCTAAGGTCTTGATCGATCCAATGAAAACAGGACGAGTGAGGCGATGATCAATCGACCTTTTTCTTCCACTTGGATACGAAATCAGATAACTCACGATCGAACTCCAACGATGGCGATGCACAGCACTAGACGACGATCTTGGATCAGATTAGGGTTTTTGAGAAATGAACGAACTCTGATCTTCTGTTTTTTTATTACTATTTCTCATTCTTAAGGAGAAATCATTATATAGATGAAGATCTAACGATTAAACCTTAAAACGAGGAAAGACATCACGTCAATTTGACGGAAAAGACTTGACGTCAAAACGGAAAAACAGGGCTTACGAGAAAGGATAGAACCAGACTTCTCGAGAGATCCAAGACTTCTCGAGAGAAACTGGCTAGTTCTCGAAAAACAGCTTTAGAAGAGAGATTCAAAGAATTATGATAGAACTTCTCGAAAGATACAAGACTTCTCAAGAACAAAGGAAACTTCTCGAAAACTTCAGAATAATTTCGAGAACAACCTTTAGAGAGAAAGCTTTTCGAAAGAACCAATGATTTCTCGAAAACAAAAGTACTTCTCGAGAGAGAAAAAGACTTCTCAAAAGCTGAGCTGAGACAGACTTCTCGAAAACAACTGGAAAAGAACTTTTCTCGAAAACTAAGAATACTTTTCGAGATCACAAAGAATTCTCGAGAAATGCAAATAACTACTCGGAAAATTCAACTTTTTCTCGAGAGACATCTGAAACAACCCTTCTCGAAAATAATCAAGGACTTCTCGAGAGCATAGAAGGACTTCTCGAAAAGTACCCATACTTCTCAAAAAATATACTTAGAAAACTTTCTTCCTTTGTCTTCAGACCAATGCTGCACACCTAAGCTTTGAATCTTTAATGTCTTGATCATAAAGTGTATACCAATTGAGAGATCACACATGAGTCAACCCCATACCCCACACAATGAAGAATTACATTGCATGAGACTGTGCTTATTGACCCATTGTGACCTGACATTGGTCTACACTTAGCAAAGTGATCCTGCAAGAACAATACTAGAAAATATATCAAATACACAAACAATTCAATCTTGGTTCAAAGTTGACTATCTACAAATCAAGGTTATTGTGGATACAAAACCCAACACTATGCTCCTCAAGCGAGTCCCGTAGCTCATCCACGGCTTCGCGTACCAAACATCCACTTGAGATTCATGGATTTCTCATCTCTACCGATGGCTCACGCTGAGATCGACTAGGTCACATCGTTTCCGTACTAAAAATACCGGGAACACAATCATTCAAATAAAATTCTTGGTTTATCCAAGAATATTTCTTATATAATATGCGTTGAATGATTGCTCCCATTGGCAAGCTATGCACCTTCTGCAATATCGAAAGGCTCTTTCTCTAAAATATAATACGTCACAAGACTAAGTTGTGCCGTAATACTTCTCAAGTCACCTGCTTTGTACATGACTATTTCTTAGGATTTCTTGCACAATCTATGCATCCGGTGTGAGCGTCGTCGTTGTCGTAATTAAATTCCTCATAGAATTTCCGTGCAATACCAAATTAAGGAGCGTCCAATCTCGGTCTTTTCTATAATTTTCTACTATGTCCGTCACATTTTCACTCTCAATCAGTCCAAATTCATTTCTCAAATCTATATGAGTAATTTCCACATACTGTCCTTGGATTTTCGATCTTACACCACTATTCAGATCCGTATATGTTGGATCTTCCAAGTGATTGTAAAACTCTCTAATTAAAACTGATGAGAATATATCTGGAATTATGACCGAAAGTATACCTGCCTCGGCGAGTAGAAAATATAAGTTTTCATGTCGTGGAAGATCAAACTCCACAACTTTCGCTACTCCAATTAGTGATCTTTCAATGCCTGGATAAGTTTGATATGACGAATGAGAGTCACCAGAAGTACTTCTCCGTGCTCTAGAACTTGATTCCATCTATTTATTCGACCAACCTTCACATAAAAAAAAACATTTTATACCGACACTTAGATGTAGCATTTCATACCTCCAAATCTAAAAAAAAAACAATACAAAACCCTACTGAAAATGACTCCCAGATCTGCCCTCCTCGGTTTTGCAACTTTTTATGTTCTTTTTGATAAGGCATGTTAGGAGTGGTTCTTATCAAGGAGGTCTGGGGATCGAGCCCCAGCCTCAACAACCCGCCGCGCTGAGAACAGGCGCGGAGACGGGTTGGGGTGCCTGGACTGCAGTCCTTCTGGCATGCGTGCTTGACCATGGTCCACTAGCTGGTGTGATGCCACGGGGTGCGGTCGGGGCCCCGACATCCTGCATCACTTTTCGCTGTCGTCGACGACAACTAGATGTCGTTTTCCGACATCATCAAAAATTAAATTAATTTCTAAACTTCATACACAACATGTTAATTTATATGTGCTATTATGTTTTACATTACTGACATTTTTTTGCAACATAACTTTCAAATATTGGTATCATGAAATCTATGATTTTCTAACAATATTTTGTATCATGAAATCTAGTATTTTCTCTTTAATCTACACTTAGATCTAGAATTTCCTTTCTAAAACTTCACAAAACAAAAAGGAATCCTTAAATCAAGTTTTAATTTCAAAAATTTCACCAAAAATTAACAAAAAAACCATAAACTTACCTAAAAACTTGGATTTCTGGCGACTTCCGACGGCAGCTCTCGTGCAAACCCTACAGGAAATGCCTCCCAGATCTGCTTTCCTCGGATTCGCGATCTTTTATAGTTTTTCCGCTGTCGTCGACGACACCTAGATGTCGTTTTCCGACATCCTCCAAAGGTCATATTTCTTTTAATTTTTTTTTGTTTTCGAAAATTACTCAAAATATTTCCATTTATATGCACTATTTTGTTTTGAATTTCATGCTATTTTTGTAATTTTTGCTTTATTTTTATTATGACGCATCAATTTACAAGTTCACACATCCAGTTTTTTCTTTTTCTATTAAACAAATTTAAAAAAAATACAAAAAAAATGATCTTTATTGCTTATATCAAGCATGTCCGCATTCTATTATTTAGAAATATTTACAGTGTTAAAACTCATTTCTTTAAATTACTATGAACATTATTTTGTTTATCATGCTTTGACATCTCTAATTAAGTGCATTAAATGTATTGCAAACTGTGTAGAACCAAGCTTAGCATGCCTTTAAGTATGAGTAAATATTTTGTGATTGATAATGATATTTTTTCCTCACTTATTTTGGTAATCTACATGTGTGTTTAACTCTACAAATGCTTGCTTGTGTCTTGTAATTGTACATTGAATTAAACCTTGCATAAGTCTATTACCTACACTACATTTGAATTGCACTTAAAAATTTAAGAAAAATGGTTGACCTTAAAAATGTGTTGGGTTTGCAACACAAGTGTATTCGGAGAAAATTGTCTCACAAATGTGATCCAAAAATAAAAATAGACAAATATAACTCCACCAAGCACTACTTGAACCTCCTGATAAGTCTTCATAAGCATTGTGAGGTTAAGCACCTTGGAAAGAATAGTAAAGTGTCTTGTGCAAACCTGGGTTTTTACACCTTTTTTTTTCTAAAAATATGTGCATTAAAGTGTGTGAACGTAAATATATTTGTGTTTTATTGTGCACTTTACTCTACATATGTCTTGTATTTTGTGATTTAAATCAATTGTTAATATTGCCCAAAATAAACTTCTGTGCACATCATTATCTTTCATAACACTTCTTCTCATGAGTATTGGATTCTAATGCTATATATATACTACTCTTTATATAAGAAATGCACTAGATAACCTAACATGATCTCTACAATGTTTTTGGTATCTCTTACACTTCAAATTCAGTAACATTGTAGTATATTCTCTTTCTGATATATTCATTTCATGCTTGATAAATTTATGAAAATTTATGAGATTTCACAAAGGATACAACATCTTTACAATTTGAACTCAAACTCATATTTATACTTATAATTTTCATGCTTACAATCCAATGGTTCTTCTAATCTTCCGCTTACCTAAAACTCTTATTTATTTATTGAGGAATCTTTTCTATACTATGTTTAATCCCTTAAACATTACATCTTTTACATAAGGTCCATCATGGTTTATAACTTCTACAGAATGCATCCTAATTTCCCTCAACCCAATTTCTTTTAATAATACCAAAAGGGGGAGATTATTCTTGTAAGAAAGAAAGAAATTATTCCTAACCACATTAATTTCTTATCATATTTAGGGGGAGTACACACTTAGGGGGAGTACACACTTAGGGGGAGAATACATATAAGGGAACTTCATCTGAATAACGTTATCACACAACCAATTATTTAGTCTTGCTTATCTTATATCACTTAATAGGACACTCTGATTTCTTTCAAAGTGGATTTGTTATTATCAAAAGGGGGTGATTGTAGGAACATGTTTTCCGAACTCCTTGGTTTGCTAATAAGAAATCTCGTGTGTGTTTGATCCTATTTTCTCTATGGTGTGTAGGTATAATAGGTATGCAACTATGCTAATTATTGTTTGGAGCTCAGAATGAAGTCCAGAAAATTCACCGTCGTCAGCTACACCTAGATATCGGAATCCGACAGCCCAGCGGTTTTCCCACGATTCTGCAATTTCGTCCACTGTCGGAATTCTGACAGTAATATTGGAATCCGACAGCCCACGTTTCAACCGAAACCGTCACGCCGCGCAAAAACTTCATTCGCATGGGACACATGGCAGCTGTAGGAGATAACGTCGGCGGACGACAGTTAGATGTAGTCGACGATATCGACAAAATATATATTGACTCATTTTTCGTGGAGGAGAAGTTACACACAATTTTGGAGTACCAATTCCTGAGTGCATTTCGTCCAGAGAGCTCCAGAAATTCGAGAACTTCCATTTGGACAAGATCGTTCAAGATCGAAGGAGAGACGGTTCATGTGCAGTAACGGTTCATGCGCAGTATCTTAGGCAACCTTTGCAAGGATTCGACGCCGTCTTCAGAGCTGTGGATTTAGGGAGTTTTCATATCTTAATCTCTATTTTTTAATTCATTTATTCATCTTGTAATCCGTAGAGGAAATCGTCGCCTTGTGCGTGGCGTCTAAGTCCATGTGTGGCTTAGGGGAAATTGCCGCCTTGTGCATGGCGTCTAGGTCCTTGTGAGGCTTAGGAGTAAATCGCCGCCTTGTGTGCAGCGTCTAGATCGTGGAGAGATCTAGGGGGAGGCTAGTAGCAAGATCAAGGAAGAGATTCACTAATAGCCGGCCGGTCCTTGGTTGAAGGATCGGTAAATTGAAAAGAATTTTATTTTTATCATAGCCTTGATTTTAAGCTTTATTAAGATCGACAATCCTTTGTATTCATCACTTGTGGAAATAAAATTTGATTTCCAATTTCTCATGATTTTCTAAGTGCTTATTTAGGTTGTGCAAAAATCTACTTGTTTATCCGTTAAAATTAGCATAATATATTAGAAAATTTTCAAAGTAAATTTTAGCCCTTATTCACCCCCCCTCTAAGGGCGCCGCAAGATCCAACAGAGAGTTCTCAGATTATGATCTGAATGATAAGTTCTTGAGGTCCCTCAACAAAGAGTGGGACATCAAGATCTATGTTATCAGGGAAATGGGGAATCTGGCTAACATCCAGCCCCAAAATTTATATGGGAAGTTGCTTTCCCATGAGCTGCAATTAAACACCAGGAGGGCAGAAGAAGAGTCATTCAGATATAGAGAAAAGACTGTAGCTTTCAAGGCTGAAAGCTCAAGGAAAAGCAGAAAAGATTCTCCTAGCCTCAGGGAGAAATCTACATAAGAGGAAGAGTCTGAGACCAACACTTCAGCCTCAGAACTCTTTGATGGAGATCTGTCCTTGTTCTCCAAACACCTCAAGAAGCTGTTGAGCAAGAGGAGGGAATGGAAGAACAAGCCATCATCCTCATCCAACTCAAAGAAATTTCACAATAACTCTGATAGAGCAAAGCACAATCCCAGAAGGGATAAGTATGACTCTAAGAAGAATAAATATTTTTCTAATGACATTGTATGCTACTGTTGCAACAGGTCTGGACATGTCATAGCTACTGTCCAAAAAAGCATTAGGAGGGAAAAAGAGAAGACGTGAAAAGATCTCATAAGAATAAGAAATCTAAGAAAAGTTTCTTAGCCAAGAAGACAAAGATCTTAAGTGATAGTGAATCAAGGTCTTCAGAATCTGAAGAAGAAGCTGAAAGTGCACAATTAACCTCAGTAGAATTCTCTAGAGGGGGGGGGGGGGGTGAATAGAGATTAAAAATATTTTGTGCAAAGTTAATATATATATATATATATATGTATGATCACAGATTAGAGCTTCCCACACACCAACAAGAATTAAGCAAGAAAATAAAGTAAATGCAAGAAAATAAATCACAGCACAACACAAGAAAATATAGTGGTTCCCCAAACTTTGGGTAGTCCACTCTTCTACCCCCTTGGTAGGAATTCACTATCTTGCACTGAGTCTTTTGATAAGGAGACTCTTAGAACCACCCTGAGTCTTTTGACAAGGAGACTCTTAGAACCAACTGAGTCTTTTGACAAGGAGACTCTTAGAATCAGTACACTGAATTTTTTGAAGAGAGATTCTAAAAACTCTTTTACAATGTTTAAGTAAGAAAGAAAGAAAGGAGAAGAAATAAAAACAAGAAAGAATCTTCTTCCTAGCAAGAAGATTGGAAGCACAAGAAGTGAATTGAATCTTTCTTCTATAGAGAGAAGAAGATTTGCAGCCTTTCTCTCTTTGTGAGAGCTATCAGATTTTGCAGCAGAATGACTTCAGAAGCAGAAGAAGAAGAAGTGCTTGAATGTTGCTGCAGAGCTTTTTCTCAATTTCTCTCTTTTCTCTTGGGAGCTTTTCCTCTATTTCAAATGTGTGTGGTAGATCACTCTTCTAACATTTTCTGCCGACCTCCTCTTTATTTATAGCTCTGTTAATTCAAAATAATACTATAGGAGGATAATCAATTAACAGTCAGAGAAATAGAAAGATGAAAATGTTTCTATAATATTTATTTCTGTAGAAGGAAAGAACCAATTCTGATTTCAAATAATATCCAAATAAGTTTAATCAAATTAGCCAAGAATCAGATATAAGGAAAGAATGATTCAGAACGGCTATAAAATATTGATACTTATTCCATACAAATCAGATCTACTGAAAGAAGGAAAGAGATCTGGCGCATATTTAAATCTGTCATATAAATCGACGCGCGTCGATTCTTATTCGACGTAAGCGTCGAATTCATCCTGGCTGGACGTCGAGAGGAGAATAAGGAAGGTGCGTCGATTAAGGTGCGTCGACTTCTCCATATGCGTCGACTAGAAAACAGAGTAACGTCGACAACACATACGTCGAAATCTTCCTAGAGTTACTTCGACTTAATCTGAAAGAGACGTCGACTACATTTCGACGTTGCGTCGAACACTATTCGATGCATATTTACTTAGCCTTGTTTTTCATTCTTGGAATTCATATTTGACTCATTTTCAGGGGTTAAGAGAAATCATTTTCCCAACAATCTCCCCCTATTTGTCTTAACCCTTCTTAGAGAGAAATTTTATTAGCATATAATTAACACAACATAGTATTTGTATAGATAAGAAATATATTGAGTAGAAGGAAAGAATTAGGAAAAGAAAGCACATGACAAGTATTTGTCTTTCACAAGAATTAAACTAGAAACTTCTTTTTGTAGATGAAGTTGACAAAAGCAGAATAAAGTTTCCTAGATAAGTCATTAATGGCAGCAAAAATGTATCCCCTGGCTCTATCAGGTCTTTCCTGGACATTCCTGATGATTGTATGCAGTTTTTCCAAGAGTTTATCACCATCAGGAATAGTGTCATTTATGGAGTACCCTTTGCTGATGATGATTGCTGCCTTTTCATCAATCATCTCAATGGTAATGTTGTGAGATTCTTTTTGTGCAGGCTTGGGCTCAGGAGGTCCTTTGTTATCAACCTTTGGCCTATAGAGTTTCTTCTTTTCTGGTTCCTGTTTCTCAGGAACTTCATACATCTTTCCTTTTCCTTTCCCTTTCCATGGTGAGTTAAGCCATTTGTCTAGCTTTACAGGCCTTGTAGGCTTCTTATAGGGAATGTAGGTTTCTTCTGTACACCTTATACCCTTCTTGTCCTTTTGACCCTTATCCAGGATAATCCCTGCCTGAGGATTTTTCTTTTGATAAACTTCAATATCAAACAACTTATTTGGAATTCTGATAGAAGATTCAGCAAGAATTTGTTCCTTAGTCATGCCCTTGTTAATCTTCTCCATCCAGGCCCTCCTTTTATCTTCCACTTCTTTCCTAGCTGCTTCATATTCATACACTTCTCTTTCTCTTATCTCTTCATGCCTCTTTTCCATGTCAGGATCATGGTACTCCTTGACAGGACTGTTAGGACAGATACTAGGCATCTTTTCAAATCTTTTTATTTGCTCACATGCTTTTCTATACTTCTTTTCTTTTGCAAACTCCTTCCTTTCTTCTTTAGAAAATTTTTGCCAGTGGGGAGTGACTTCCCTTTTTTCTCTTTATCTGTCCTCCTGAACTTTGCCTAGGTATGATCTGTTTAGGGAGTCTTGCTGCTTGTGGAGGTAGAGATAGCAGAGGAGGTAGAGAAGAAGGTAGAGGAGGAAGTTGAGGAGGAGAAAGAGGAAGAGAGGAAGGAGGAGTTTTCTCTTTGGGTGGAGAGGGAGTTATTTCAAGAAGAGTTCTTAGATGTTCTGCAATAGAGGGCAGAGTGATTTCTGGTAGGGTGATCTCTGCTGAGGGAGGAATGTCTCCTCCAGATTCTTTTGTAGGGATGTCCTCAAGTAGAGGTGTCTTCAGCTTGATGTAACTGGCAGAGAAGCCAGAAGAGTGATGTTGAAGTTCCTCCTCACATAAGGGTGCATTAATCCATATCTGCCCATTCCAATCATCAGAGGTGGCTGCTTCTTCCTCCCCCTGGATTACTGGGTCCTTTACTACAGGAATCCCCCCTGGTTATAAGGATCATCAATTCTGAATGCTGAATCCACAGCATGCTCCCCTTCAGTGTTGTAAGAAGAGGATTCACCAAAATGTTTGATGAAAGTGTAGTCAGAGTGATTTGAGAGGAGTGGAGCCTATAAGAGAGTTAGAGAGAATACTTAGTGTTGGAGAGAAGAGATTTAAACCTGAGCTTTTAGTTGAGATCAAAAACCTGGCAAGAGGGGTTTCTGGAGCAACTCTCCCCCTGGTTTATATCTTTCAGGAAGGATGTAAACCTTTGTGGCGACAGAGGTTCCTCTTGAAGAAGAAGATGAAGCCCGGGAAGAGAGGCAGACAGGGTGGCCAATTTGGCTTCACAGGAGGTGATCATATTGGCACATTCATTGGAGAATTTAGTTAATCGTGTCTGGAAGTCATTGAGAAGATTTTCCAGAGCATCGTTCATTGCTTTGATAAGGTCAGTTTGAACAGGAGTAGGCGCCATTGATGCAAGAAGAGAGAGAGGTAGAAGACGCAGTTTTGGAGGGTTCAGAGAGGTATTTGTTATGAAATAAGAAGTACTTTTTAAAGAAGATGAAACGTCGAGAAAGGAAACAGAAATCAAGGTAATCCAGTCGTAAAAGAAAAGGAAGTAAGGATTTGATTCCAATTTTAACCAGAAGTCGACGTTACGTCGAATTGATGTCAATGTATGCGTCGATATGTAGTCGGCGTTCCGTGAAGGTTTTGTCAGTCTAAAGATTTGTCGATGTGGTCATAGACTTGCGTCGATAAGAAGTCGATGGTACGTTGATAGTGGATCGACGTAACTTTAACTGAAAGAGATCAGAACCAGCGTCGAGGTCTTCTCGACGGTACGTTGATATATATTCGACGCATCTCCAGGAAACTTTCTTAGATATTCTGATGTCTTTAGATTTCCCTAACAATGAGGTTTACAAGCTTCCATCAAGCATCCCCAAGGTATTTATGAAATAGTTATGCTTAGTTTCATCTAAAGGTTTTGTGAAGATGTCTGCTCTTTGATTGTCTGTGGGAATATATTCTAAGGTTATTTTACCCTTCTCAACATTGTCTCTAAGGAAGTGATGTCTGATTTCTATATGTTTGGTCCTACTATGAAGGACTGGGTTGGATGCTATGGATATAGCACTAGAGCTATCACAATAGATCTTAGAGTTGTGTATTTCCAATTTGTAATCAAGTAGTTGATTTTGCATCCACAGGATTTGTGAACAACAGCTCCCAGCAGCTATGTATTCAGCTTCAGCTGTTGAAGTTAAGACTGAGGTTTGTTTCTTACTAAACCATGAAATCAATCTGTCACCTAGAAATTGGCAGGTACCAGATGTGCTTTTTCTATCAACCCTACATCCAGCATAATCTGCATCTGAGAAACCTATTAATTCAAAGTTGGTTTCTGCTGAGTACCATAGTCCTAGTTCAGGGGTTCCCTTTAGGTACCTAAGAATCCTTTTTACAGAGGTGAGATGAGATTCCTTTGGTTCAACCTGAAATCTAGCACATATGCAGGTGGCAAACATGATATCAGGTCTGCTTGCTGTTAGATATAGAAGGGATCCTATGATGGCCCTATAAGTCTTTTGATCTACTGATTTTCCTTTATCATCTTTTTCTATGATGGCATTGGTTGCCATGGGTGTTTTCATGGTACATGCTGATTCCATACCAAACTTTTTGATTAGTTCTTTGGTATATTTTGATTGTGAGATAAAGATTCCTTCACTACTTTGTTTTACTTGTAGCCCTAGGAAGTAGGAGAGTTCACCCATACTACTCATCTCAAATTTAGATTGCATAAGATTAGCAAATCTTTTACATAGTTTAGGATGGGTTGAGCTAAAGATAATGTCATCTACATATATTTGAACAAGGAGGAGTTGGTTTTTATGTGTTCTAGTAAAGAGTGTCTTGTCTACTTTTCCTCTTTCAAAGGAATTTTCTAAAAGAAAATTTGAGAGAGTTTCATACCAAGCTCTAGGTGCTTGCTTAAGACCATATAATGCTTTGTTAAGTCTATAAACAAAGTTAGGGGAAGAGGGATTAACAAAACCTGGTGGTTGCTCCACATATACCTCTTCTTGCAGATCTCCATTTAAAAAGGCACTCTTGACATCCATTTGGTAGACTTTCATCTTCATGAAGGCTGCATAGGCAAGAAAGAGCCTGATTGCCTCTAATCTGGCTACTGGAGCAAAGGTCTGATTGTAGTCTATCCCTTCTTCTTGTCTATATCCTTGCGCTACAAGTCTTGTCTTGTTTCTCATAATTATTCCAGTGGAATCTAGTTTGTTCCTGTATACCCATTTTGTACCAATTACAGGGTAGTTTCTTGGTCTTTCAACTAGGTTCCATACTTTGTTTCTCTCAAATTGGCCTAGTTCTTCTTGCATGGCCATAATCCAGTGAGGATCACAATTTGCTTCCTCAAACTTCTTTGGTTCAACTTGTGATAGGAAGCATTGGAGCATTATCCCATTGGAGACTTGGTGTCTTGTTCTTACTCCTGCATTGGGATCTCCAATCACTTGAGCTTGTGGATGATCTTTCAAATTGATTCCTGTTCTGCCTGAATTTGTCAGTTGTTCTTCTACTTCATTCTCAATGGGATCATTGTTCAATTGTTCTTCCTGGACCATGTCCTCTTGTGGAAGAGGGTCTTGAGTGCTCTTTTCTGAGGTTTCTTGTTCAGACTCCTCACTTGGTTCCTCTAACTGGTTTTCCTTTCCATTTTCTGTGTTCTCTAGGGCTAGTTGCTCAAGCTGGGTTTCTATGCTGTTGTTTTCCTGTGGAACAGAACTGGTGGGAGTTTCCTCCCCCTTAAGAAGCATGTTAGTTTCATCAAATACAATGTGCATGGATTCTTCAATCTTTAGAGTTCTTCTATTGTAGCACCTATAGGCTTTGCTGGATGATGAATATCCCAGAAATATTCCATCATCAGACTTCTTGTCAAATTTGGCAAGATGATCTTTCCCATTGTTTAGAATAAAGCAAGCACATCCAAAATTTTTAAAATATTTAACAGTGGGTGTTTTATTTTTCAGGAGCTCATATGGAGTCTTTGATTTAGTTTTGTGTATGAGGCTTCTATTTAGAACATAGTTTGCAGTGTTGACTGCTTCAGCCCAAAAGGTTTTTGGTAATCCTGACTCTGCAAGCAGGGTTCTACCTGATTCTACTAAGGTTCTATTCTTCCTCTCAGCAACTCCATTTTGTTGGGGAGTTCTAGGTGCTGAGAAGCTTTGTTTAATACCTTCTTCCTCACAGAAACTACAAATCATCTGATTCTCAAATTCAGTCCCATGGTCACTTCTTATACTTGAAACATTTGTATTGAACTCAGATTGAATCTGTCTTATGAATTTTGAGAGAATTTTATGGGTTTCAGATTTAACTCCTAGAAAGAATACCCAGGTAAACCTAGAATAATCATCAACAATGACCAAGGTATAGGATTTTCCACCTAAGCTTTGAGTGGATATGGGACCAAAGAGATCCATGTGTAGTAAGTATAAAGACCTGGGAGAGTCATCCTTACCAATGGGTTTGAAGGATGATTTGGTTTGCTTTCCTAGTTGGCAAGGTCTGCATGGAGAATCCTTAGAGTACCTACCCTTTGGTAAGCCTCTGACTAGGTTATTCTTAGCTAGTTTACTGATTGTTTTGTAGTTTAGATGACCTAGTCTCCTATGCCATAATTCATTTTTATCAATAATATTGTTGAATAAGAAAACTTATGTGGGTGAAGAGCTAAAGTCCACTACATATACTTTCCCTTTTCTAATTCCATTTAGTACTGTAGCACCAGTCTTGATATCTATAATATGGCAGAATAGTGTAGTGAATTTTACCTCATACTTACCATTCTCACATATCTGACTTATACTTATCAGATTGTGTTTTAGTCCTTTGACTACTGCCACATTCTTGAAGGTGACTTTCCCTTCTTTGAAATCTCCAAATCCCTTGGTTTGGCCACAGCTAGAGTCTCCAAAGGTTACTGATGGTCCAAGTCTATCCTCAAAGTTGATTAATAGGTTTTTGCAACCTGTCATGTGCATGGAGCATCCACTGTCCAAGTACCACACCATCCTGGAGATGTGATACATCTGCACAAAAAAGTTTAAACATTAGTTTAGACCCTGCTGAGCTGGGGTCCCTTTCTTTCATTAGTAAAAGATTTAATAAAAGAATAAGTGGGTTTTTCAGGATATCCTTCCTACTTAAGGGGTACTGGCTTATCATACCAATCTTCTTGGATGATATCACAGAAATAGTGTTCATAATAGAAGGACATGGATTGAGGGACCTGTTTGGAAACAGAAAATTTTCTGTCTGATTTATTGCGTCGATAGGGATTCGACGTAGACTTATGGTTGCGTCGATATGAATTCGACGTAGGTTTCTGGTTGCGTCGATATGAGGTCGACGCTTCCTTCATTCTGAGTCTACTTTTAGTCGAAGCATGTGAGAGATTACGTTGAGTGGAGGTCGACGCGATTTGGTGTATGCGTCGATTAGAAATCGACGCACGTGGATAATAATTCGACGTATGTTCAGAATTTTTGTGAGGATACTTTCCTAAGATTCCTTTATCTGTAATGGGATTAGGTTTATTAAAAACAGTGGTTGTTTCTGGACCTACTTGTGATCTAATTCCTGCTAGATGATTCTCCCTAGTGAATTGAATGGGATGTTTCCAGACAGGTTTGCTGAATGTTTGTGATTTAGATGCTTCATTAGTATTCAACTTTAGTTGTCTAAATCTATCAGTGAGATTCTCAGAGATGTTCTTGAGCTTCTGACCTCTTCCATTCAGAGAGTCCTCAAAGGATTTAGCCTTTGCCAGCTCTTTCCTTAGTGTTAGATTTTCTGAATGGATTTTGTCTAATTCCTTCTTTGAGAGCTCTTGATTGAGCTTATAGTTTTCATAGTGTGTATTCACATGTTTGAGATTTCTTAATTCAATTCTTAATTCTTTTACTTCTTTTTCAGATTTGATTAGATCTAAACAGAATTCTTTGAAATCTTGTTTGAAATCAGTAGAAGAGAAATCTATATCATCAAGTATATTTACCATAGATGTATCATCAAACTTCTCAGTGGCCATCAGACAGGTTTCCTCTTGCTTGACCTCTTCCTGATCATTGTCTGATGAGGTACTTCCTTCAGATTCTGAATCACTCCAAGATTGAGCAATGAATCCTCTTTCTTTTTCTTCTTTAGATCTGTTCTTTTCAGATCTTTCTTAGTGCTGTTCTCCTTAGGACATTCAAGTGCAATATGTCCAGGTTTCCTGCAAGAGTAACAGATAATCTCTTTAGTAGGTGTTTTATTATACCTGGTTTTTGAATCTCTTCCTCTGGATCCTTCTGTTTTGATCCACCTCTTGAACTTCCTAGCCAGGAAGCTGATTAGTTCCTCATCACTAGTTGATGGTTCACCTTCAACAACTTTCAATGCAATACTCTTTTCTTTTGAGAGTGGAGAGGCCTTTTCTTTCTCAGCTCTGGTTTTCAACAGTTGTTCATAGGATTTTAATTTACCCAACAGAACATCTGTTGATATTTCTTTTTGACTTCTGTAGTCTTTGATTGGCCAGATTCTTGAGTCCCAAGAGCTAGGAAAGCAAGTCAGCAATTTATCATTTATCTCAGTGAGAGATATGTCCTTCTCAAGTGTTCTCAATTCATTGACTATGAGGCTGAATCTTGAATACATGTCAGCAACACTTTCACTTTCTTTCTTTTGGAAGTTTTCATATTGGGAGATCAGTAGTGCCTTTCTATCCTTTTTCTCATCAGCACTTCCCTCTACCATTTTGGTGAGAGCTTCCCATACTTCCTTAGCTGACTCACAATCAGCAATCTTTTGGAAAATTTAATCTGAGAGGGTTGAGACTAGGATATTCATAGCCTTGGCATCATGTCCTTGGGCTTTCTTCTCATCTTCTGTCCATTCAGCTCTTGGAACAAGTGTTTCAGTCACTTTTCCACTTGAATCCTTCCTGAATGGCTTGGGGGGACCTGTCAAGATCACATTAAACAATTCATCATCAATAGAGTTTAAATAAATTCTAATTCTTGTTTTCCAAAGTGCAAACTTTTCCAGGTTGCAAATTGGTGGTCTGGTGGAAGCATAATCTTTGATTTGTGCCATATGATAAAATAGTTTTGAAAAATATATATATATGAGAGGTAGGATCTTTTTGATCAAGGAGTTATCCTTTTTAGATTAACCTCCCTCTGATACCAATTGAAAGTGCACAATTAACCTCACTAGAATTCTCTAGAGGGGGGGTGAATAGAGATTAAAAATATTTTGTGCAAAGTTAATATATATATATGTATGATCACAGATTAGAGCTTCCCACACACCAACAAGAATTAAGCAAGAAAATAAAGTAAATGCAAGAAAATAAATCACAGCACAACACAAGAAAATATAGTGGTTCCCCAAACTTTGGGTAGTCCACTCTTCTACCCCCTTGGTAGGAATTCACTATCTTGCACTGAGTCTTTTGATAAGGAGACTCTTAGAACCACCCTGAGTCTTTTGACAAGGAGACTCTTAGAACCAACTGAGTCTTTTGACAAGGAGACTCTTAGAACCAGTACACTGAATTTTTTGAAGAGAGATTCTAAAAATTCTTTTACAATGTTTAAGTAAGAAAGAAAGAAAGGAGAAGAAATACAAATAAGAAAGAATCTTCTTCCTAGCAAGAAGATTGGAAGCACAAGAAGTGAATTGAATCTTTATTCTATAGAGAGAAGAAGATTTGCAGCCTTTCTCTCTTTGTGAGAGCTATCAGATTTTGCAGCAGTATGACTTCAGAAGCAGAAGAAGAAGAAGTGCTTGAATGTTGCTGCAGAGCTTTTTCTCAATTTCTCTCTTTTCTCTTGGGAGCTTTTCCTCTATTTCAAATGTGTGTGGTAGATCACTCTTCTAACATTTTCTGCCGACCTCCTCTTTATTTATAGCTCTGTTAATTCAAAATAATACTATAGGAGGATAATCAATTAGCAGTCAGAGAAATAGAAAGATAAAAATGTTTCCATAATATTTATTTCTGTAGAAGGAAAGAACCAATTCTGATTTCAAATAATGTCCAAATAAGTTTAATCAAATTAGCTAAGAATCAGATATAAGGAAAGAATGATTCAGAACGGCTATAAAATATTTATACTTATTCCATACAAATCAGATCTACTGAAAGAAGGAAAGAGATCTGGCGCATATTTAAATCTGTCATATAAATCGACGTGCGTCGATTCCTATTCGACGTAAGCGTCGAATTCATCCTGGCTGGACGTCGAGAGGAGAATAAGGAAGGTGCGTCGATTAAGGTGCGTCGACTTCTCCATATGCGTCGACTAGAAAACAGAGTAACGTCGACAACACATACGTCGAAATCTTCCTAGAGTTACTTCGACTTAATCTAAAAGAGACGTCGACTACATTTCGACGTTGCGTCGAACACTATTCGACGCATATTTACTTAGCCTTGTTTTTCATTCTTGGAATTCATATTTGACTCATTTTCAGGGGTTAAGAGAAATCATTTTCCCAACAGAAGCCTATATTGGGCTCACTGCAGTCTTAGAGGAAGAATGTGACAACTGCTATCCTACAGTAAGGGTGTGCATAAGGGCACCTCTATCATTATCTGACAGTGAATCTGATGAAGAAGACCAGGATGAATCTAACTCTCCATCTCAGGTTAAGTATCGAAACTCCTCTTTCTGCCACTGATTCTGAATCAGAAGCAAAATCTTTGCATGATAGTGAGTCAGAAAGATCATCCTCATCAGTGTCTGATCATGAGGTTGAGGCTGACATAGTAAATTAGTTTGGATCTTTGCTAGATCCTCTAAAGAGAAGCAAGAAGCTTGCAAAAGCTTGGGCTGAGGAAATAAAATCCCTCAAGCTGAATCAATCTGAACTCCCAGAGAAGGCTGAAAAGCTATCTTAAGTGAGTGAAGAATTAAGTAAGCTGAAGGAAATCTTCAATGCTCAAGTGACCACTCTATGTCAGAAAAACAAGATCATCAAGGATCTTGAGTATAAGCTTCTTAGAAAGAAAGCTTGTGGCTAGCTATTCTAAGTCACAAACTGTGTTGTCAATCATAGACAAATTTTCTACACCATACAAAAGTAATGTAGGATACACTGGTGAGGCAAACGGTGGCAAGCAATCCAATGATCAGCCTTATTCAGCAAGGCTATTTTGCATTCCTATGCAAATGATAATGATATGTCATGTGGATCTCTGCCCAATGAATGCTCCACAAGTAGAACAAAATCACAATTCTCAAATGGAGCAGACATAGGTCTGAATGCGTCTAAGGCTTATCATAAAGAGATATAAATGAGACATCAAAGATCATTTATATTTGAATCTACATCAACAACATCCAAAAGTAAGGGAAAGGCTACTGCTCAAATGCATGTCCTTAAGAAGAAGAATTAGTTGATTGTATAGCGGATGGTTCATCTTGCACATATGCATTAGATTAATCAAATAAGTGATTTACAGACAACAACCTGCTCTTCTACACATCAGTTTCAGCATCCTGCTCAAAAGATGACACAGAAGAGGAGGTATAACTGCTTTGAATGCTGGTGATGTGGCAAAATTGGCCACTTTGTCATAGACTATTGGTTCAATCCAATAGTGCTTAGGGTAAAGAGCTTAAGGCTTGCCAACAGTCCTTTTGTGATGTATCCTATTTCTATGAGTATCAAGTACCAATGTCATAAACCTGTTTGGGCTCCGAAGGTAAGATAATCTATTTTGCAGGATTTTCTAATGGCTAGTCAAGTGCAAATATGGCTGTTGGACAGTAGTTAATCCAGGCATAGGACTGGATTAAGAAACCATCTTTTAGAGGACTATGACTAATATGCATGTTGGAAGTAACTAAGAGGGTGACAGAAAGGTGCACAGAAAAATTTATTTGTGGCATCATGACAGCACGACACTATGATTCTGACTAGACGCTAGGATTAAAGCGGCGCAGAAGAATCTCAGTCGTTGGATCTAATCACTTGATCCTAAAAGGTACGCGCCTTCTCGCTTTTTAAGACACAATATACAATAAATAGAACAAGCTTCTAGAATAAGATTACACCTCCTTTGTCTTCTCCACGCCAAACCCTTGCTCTCGCAAGCCGCTCTCTCTTCCTTCTACTCTATCTCAATGGCCCCGAAAAATGAAGGAAATCTCATCAACATGGGTTATGAAGTGGTGAGAGATGGATTTAAGGGAGCAAATGATGAGGTAAAATCAGTTATCAGTCTGTTGGAGACAAACAACTTAGAGTATGCTCCGTGTGAACCTTCCCTGATAATGAAAGATGAAGTAATGGAGCTTTACTCAAATGAAAGAATGAGTACCTCTGGAAAAAAGACAAAAACAAATATAAGGGGGACGAAGCATAAAGTCAACCCTAAAAGGATAAGTAAAGCCCTGCGTCTGACCAGGCTTAGTGATGGGGAGGATGATGAGGAGGTGATAGCTCTCAAAATCATTGAGGCCCTAAAATGGTGTGAGTACTCAGATAAGTCTTATGGATCCATTTCGAGAAGAAATATTAATAAAAAAAAGCAAGCTGCTTTCAGATATAGTTGGTAAGGTTCTCCTCTGCAAGACATGCTCTCATGATAAGATCTCTAAAAGCATGTTTGAACTAATGACTAGAATAATTCTTATAAAGAAGACCAACTGGTCCCATTTACTGTTCTTCAAAATCCAAGAAAGTTTAAGCACGCCAAGCTTTGGCAGGATTATAGCCTTGTTCTCGCTGAATAGCATCCCTGAGAAACTCAACAAGAAATTTGGTACCAAACTTCATCACATGAAGATGATTAATATTAATATTTTGGAGAGATGGGAGAAGGTAATATCAAAACGTCCAAAGGAGAAGAAGAAAAAGGAGGAAGATAAAAGAAAGAAGATTGTTGTGGCTTAGAACAGTGAGGAGGAGATTAGTTTGAATGCAAGTGAAGAAGCCAATGACCCTAATCTATCATCCTCAGAAGAGGAGGCAACTCTAAATGATCTCACAGTTCAGGTGTCACTGACAGGGGATGAAGGTATAATGAATGAACTTGAGAGGAGTGCTCCAGCTCAGGGGGAGTCTCATATTGAGCTCCCTGCTCAAGATTCACAAGAATTGGAAATGATTCAAATGTCTGAGGATGTCATCCACTCTGGTATGACAGTCCAATAGGACTAGAATGAAGCTGCCGAAAGAAAATCCCCTTCCTCAATATATGATGAGGAAGATATGCCTGACCTTCTAAAAGAAATCCACTTAAAGAGAGCAAGTCAAGAATCAGATCATCCCAGCTCCTCCAAAGGACAGGTTCCCGAGGAGTCATTTTCTTCCATGCTGACTCATATCAAGATGTTGTTGGATGATCACAGAAGACACTTTGAAGAGTTTGTGGATAATGCAGTTAGTGATTTGAGAAGAGATCAGTCAAGTGAGATAATAGTGCTACGAATTGAAATGATCATTTTAAGAGAAAATACAATAAATTTTTTTATGAGAGCAGCTCAGCAGTGGACCATACTACTAAACAGCTAGAACTCATCCACAAGGGTTTAGCTGATATTATCGAGAATCAATGTGCAACATCTGAGAATCTGCAAAATGCATTCCAGGCTACAACAACTAAGATATCAGAAGGCATAATTAATGTACTTAAGAGAGTAGACTTCTGCAATTAGACTTTGGTTGGTCATCTGCTTGAAACAAAGAACCATCTCTCTGATGGAATCCTTATGCTGAAGGGTAAAATTACTGATATGGAAAAATCTATGAGCCAACACATAAGTAAAGTAAATTCTCCAATCCCTATCTCAGCCAAAGGAAAAGAAATTTCTATTGAAGAGGATGAAAATAGAATAGGAAAGAAGAGGCTTAAAGAAGAAGTGGAAAACAAATCTGATGATGAGCAGTGGAGCCCTACATCAAGAGAAATCATTATATCTGTCTGGGAGCATATCAAGCTAAAGAAACTGATAGAGGAAAGCTTTATAGTACACCTGAATGGTACAAGATTAAAAAACAAGAGGAAGTACAAGATTAAAAAACAAGAAAGACAAACAAGCTGGAAAACCTCCAGAGGATGTTATTGATCAACCAAGATATCATCTCTAACCTCAAGGATTCTATACAATACAAAAGCAAAAGAAACAAGAGGAGGAAGAGAAGAAAGCCAAGAGAGCCATGAGAGGGGTTGTGATTAGAGACTAAGAATTTAATGATTCTGATTGACAAATGTTGTTGTAATCTGTTAAAAACATTTAATTTATTTATAATATATTGTTGATGTTGTCCTAAGATTTGCCTGAACCTTCACATATATCTCTTTTCTGCTCACTCATAAATACTCTACCCGTGCTCAAATGCTGATGTAACAATTTACTGTGCTTAAACACTAAATATTAATAAAATTTCTGTTGTACATTGATTACATTTAATCTAAAGTCATTATCAGATGTCAACAAGTAGATGATATGATTATAAATAGGCATGTAACTCACCACCCAGTGAGCTGACTAGCCATATAATTCCAGATTACTGAGTGAATTAATCTGAAGTAAAACTGCTCCAACTGAGGGGGAGATGTGCCTCAGTTGAGGGAGAGGAAGGAGTTTGGTAATGCTCTTGTTGAGGGGGATTCTCACATTGAGCTGTCATCTAAAGGTGTTAAATTGGCTAGTGTGAACTGATAGGTTGAAAGTCCAAGAGGACTTATATTATTATACTGACAAGAAAGTTGCTAAGTATGTGAGACTAAATAATTGTTCCATGAAGATGTCAGAAAGGGGGAGAGAAGATATTAATCTAAAAGATAAGTGGAGAGAATGGAGTGAGTAAGTATGGTCACAAAGAAAATGCTTAACTAATTTTAATTCCTTATATGATCTTTATCATTGGTTGAGATTCTGAGTTCTTTAAATAGGGGGAGAGATTATTGGGGACTTTGCCCTCAATGTTCCTGATTTAAAGAAGTCCTCAAGACAAAGATAAAGACATGTGGTATTTGACATGTTTGTTCACGTTGATTTCAGGTACATGATAGTGCCAGTCTAACATAGGGCTAGACTTAGTGCCATCAGACATAATTTTGCCAATATAATCCCTCATTGTGCAAAACACCATATCGACCTATGATCTAGACTATATTAGACTTGACACTAACTCTAAATCATCAAGCATATAAGTCTATCAAGTGAGCTGAAGCAAAGGGATTGAGTTGAGAAGTTCAAAAATTGACTAAGGCAATTATCGTCTTGGTAAGCATCAATATAGTCTAGTGAAAGTCTCGATATCGTCTTGAAGACTCTAAGCTCCAAGATGATATCGTCTTGAAGACTCTAAGCTCCAAGATGATATCGTCTTGAAGAATCTAAGCTCCAAGATGATATCATCTTGTAAACTCGCAGCAATGCTTTTATCGTCTAGTCTAAGAAGAAGAAGAAGGTTATCCAAATATCGTCTTAGTAAAAGACTCTCCAAGACGATATCGCCTTGACAACCATATCGTCTTAGAAGTGTGCTACATATAGTCTGAAGGTTTTGTATGATGAAAGAAATTGACTAAGTCAATTATCATCTTGGTCACTCGAAATGTCGTCGAGGACCAAGATGATATTTCATGAATAACAAGATGATTCGCTTAGAAGAGCTCATATATCATCTTAAAGACTGAGAAGATATGTATCAAGTCAAATTGTCTTGAAGATTTAACTAGAAGGTTGAAGAAACAAAGTATCATCTTGAAGAAAGATTAAGTCGATCCATGAAGAAGAATCGACTAGAAGACTGAAGGAAAAAATGCCGTCTTGGAGACTATGAAGAAAGATTAAGTCGATTCATGTAGAAGAATCGACTAGAAGGCGGAAGGAATGAATTATCATCTGGAAGAAGAGATAGCAAAACGATTAGTGCAGACAAATCGCCTAGAAGAATAAAGCCTGAAATATTATCTTGTAAACTATTAGTCACCAAGACGATTCGTGTAGACGATTCGTCCAAAAGAATACACTATAATAAATCATCTTAAAGATTACTAAGGCATCTAGAGGAATCGTGAAGAAGAACTAAAGTAAATCTTTATAGTGAAGAATCGTCAAATGAAGTAAAATAGACTAGACATCTAGTCGATTGGCTGAAAGACGTGAATTCAAATCAAAGCATGATTTTGGCGTCACATCATTTATTGCCGCCGCAAATTGAGCCAATGAATCTAGTTTGCTAAGAAAAGATATCTCTGACATAATGTCAGTACAAGAATCGACTGTTAGACGTTCCCGTCTTATAAAAGGGAATGCGATGGTGATGCAAATCCTAATCGACATATCTAAAGAGAAAAGCTTTTCCTCTGATGAAAGCTCTGTTCCATTGAAAAGATTAAGGAAGGAGAAGACAAACTCAAAGAAAAATCTATAATCTTCTCCTAGAAGAAAGGTCGATCGTAGTTGCTGATTCAGATCAAGAATTGTTCAGCCAAAAGAAGATTCTTCATTTGTGCAGAAGGAATTTCACCGCTTCATCTACAACATCTGCAGGAAGATTTTATACAAAGCCAATCTTCAAGAAGGCTTCAAGAAGACTCCAAATCTTTCAAGCATATTTATTTTGAGTCTATAGAAAGTTTTGTAATAAAACTTATTAAACTGTTGGATCTCTTTGAGATATGAGCTGTGAGATTCCCGTTTGGAATCTGAGTTGTAGGGCTCTGTCTAGCCTGAGTATATCAGATATTGTATCTAAGATAGGAAGCCATGAGTGCTTCTGAGTTGTAGGATCTTGCGGGATCTGAGGCAGGAGACTTGGTCTCTGAGGTAGGAAGTCGGACGGGACTTTTGAGTTGTAGGGTCTTGCGAGACCTGTGGTAGTAGACGCTGTCTCTGAGTTGTAGGATCTGCAGATCTACATTTTTTTGGAGATTGCCGAGTCTAGCACACTACTAGATAGGCAAAGGGGGACAGTGGAGTACCCAGTGACATATTGTCCTAGGGAACCACTATAAATTGTATGTGTTTGTGTTGTGATTGATGTGTGGTTGTGGCTTTTACATTTATTATTCCGCAAAGTTTTAAAACAACCAACATCACCTATTCACCCCCTATAGGTGAAGACATCCATGGACTTACAATGCGCACATCGTAATAGTGGAATCTTATTTGCGGGAAGAAGAGTAGATGTAGCCAGATTTATTGGGAAACTATTATAAAATCTCGTGTTATCTCTGTTGTGTGCCTTTTCTCTTTACTTTCATTTTCCGCATTTCTTTTACTAACTGTTAAATTGTTGAGATTGTGATATAACTTGAATTTCTTGAAACTGTGCAAAATAGTTAAATTAATTATCATAAACTTTAAATTACTATATTCACCCCCCTCTATAGTACATCTCAAGTGATTATCGTCCCTTTCAGTCATGCCTCCATTTCCACCGCTAGAAATGATCTTCTTGCATAAGGCCAGCTCATCCTCTAAGGTTATGATCCGCTCCTTGTAATCTTCCTCAAGTTGTTCGTACCTTTGTTTCAGCTCTGTATTTGCATCAAGGCAAGCTTGGACTTGTGCTTTCAATAGTTCCATCTCTCCACAAGCCGACAACACTAGCTTGACGATCTCTAGCTCTCCGTGAACATATAGGTGGTCCTGCTCCACCGTTGACATGCGCTTGTCCCAATCCATCAATGAAATATCCAAGTGTCCCTCCTCATGAGATTTGCTTTGGTCTTTCTTCTTCCTTTCAACTTGTTGTGTGACCTCCCTGCCACACTCTTCCATGCTTGAGTTGCCCATATAACTAGCCATCTAGTCTTCTTGTAACACCATCCACGAACTTGGCTCTGATACCAACTGTCACAGATTTGTCTCTTTGCAAGCTCCCGTGCGGCATTATATCCTCTTTGACACTCAGTGTAGCCTAGATAAGTCTGCCTCCTGCAAGATGTTGTTGGTGATGAAGAGAAGAAGGGAGAAACAACTCAAGAGAAAGATTACAAGTGAAAGAACTATATTTCTTGTCCAAATCATGGATGCTTTACAAATGAGGGGGTCTTCCCCTTTTATAGGCCCCAAAGAATCTTCCCTCTAAAGTATGGAAGGATTTAGAATTCTTACTATTCCAGATTAATCTATACATCTCTATTATTTACAAGATACATGAATTCTCAATTTTATTCTAGAATGCTCTCATGAGACAACTCTATAATTCTTCATTATCTTCATGCCTCTTCCTATATACAATACTCCAAATTTCTCTAGAATCTTTTCGAAGCTAACCTCAAAGATGATGATGCTGGTTTTTCCAAGGTGATCTCAAAGCAATCAAATAGTTAGTCTTACTGCCAATGCAATATAAGCCTATAGGGTCACACATAAGAGTGTTAGAGAAGTTGGATGAAGGATTGTGTTGGTCTTACTCATATTGGATAAGAGAAGAGGACCAATCCTATAACTGATTGGAGTTGCGTCAAATTGTACTCGACGATGCGTCGAGATTATCTCGACGTGGTGTACTCGACGTTGCGTCGAGATTGTCTCGGCGCAAGTCTTGTACTCAACGCTGCGTCGAGATTGTCTCGACGTGATGTACTTGACGTTGCGTCGAGATTGTCTCGACGCAAGTCTTGGACTTTATGTTGCGTCGAATTGTCTCGACAGACGGGTTATATTCGACGCTGCGTCGAGATTGTCTTGACGCAGTGTACTCGACGTTGCGTCAAGATGGTCTCGACGCAATTCTTGTACTCGGCGTTGTATCGAATTATTTCGACAATACGTGTTTGACTCCAATTAAGTCTCTGATCTGCGGATAATGTGTTTTATGCCCTTAGTATAAAACAGGAAGCGATTAGGTTTCCTGCAGAGATAATCCTTTTCATAAAACCATCAGGGCTGAAGCAGAAGAGTTCTGCACAGGTCTCGACATTTCGGGAGATCGCTGCCACCGCCTCTCCCTGTTATCGGATCTAGCAGTTCGTGGGAGACGCAGAGGGCATTCTTCCTCCGTCCCAGATCTTTCTCGACAAGAGTCGTGTGGTTCTCCTTCACTGTGTGCACTCCTATAGAGGTGTTGATCCATTTCAGTACAGGGAACTCAGAGTTTGGTCTTGGGATCAGATCTTGGAGCATCTTGGTTGAGTGGACTCAATCCATTTCAGGTATATTGCAATGCGTTGCTTCTTCTTTTATTTCTTGATTCATGAAGTCGCAAGATCCGTAACTCTTTTGGGTTGTTCTTGTTTATTTCCGCTGCGCATATGTGATATGTTGTTCATTTATAAATGAAGTAGAACACCCAACAGATGAGCCGTGACTGTACAACCCATATTCTTCGAGGGTAGGACCCGATTTAAGCCACGTAGACAGAAGTGAAAGTCGAGGGTCAAAGTAGAAGCCAGGAGTCAAAGATGAAGGATAACTCAGCCAGCTGGAATAGTAGAAGGCCTAGGCAAGTATGGGCGAGCATGTGTGGCAGCCCCTAATACTTGCCAAGGTGGGAGACCATAGGAGATGCTCGCTGAAGCTAGGCGAGATGCCCTCAATGTCGCATAGTCGCTGGGTTGGGCTAGGCTATAAATAAGACCTCCCCTCCCTTTGGTTTTCATATAAATAGGACGTCAAGGGTACTTGGATTGGCACCTTTGGCTGAGCTTTCGGAACCCCATTTTCGAATACTTGGACCGGTCATCCTTGGTCGTGACTCTTGATACTTGTCAAGTCAGTGCCTTCCTCGTACCCTGTTCAGCAATCTTTGGTTGTGGAGGGGAAGTCTCTTCTAAGCTTCTAGGTACGTGGTGGGAACTCCCTTCCGCAACACCTATGGTCATGTTGTTGTTCTTTTAGCCCCTTCGCCGTGCCCGTCAAACTGCCGAGACGGATCGCTAAACGAGTAACCTTTGGCTGCATTGATTCGAATTTTTGGAGCTAGGATTTACCTCGCTTCAACACTTTGGTGCGGTGAGCGTGGATCGTAGTCAGAGGAGGAAAGCCTAGCAAGAAAGCAAGATGGTGGAAGTTGGCGATCATGAAGGAGTTGTCGACAACTCGGTAGAAGGAGGCGAGTATGTGACGAAGACGGATTTAGAAAAATTCGCGCAGCGCATGGAGGGGAGCTTGCGAACAGCCTTGCTTCCTCGTATGGAGTGCACAACGACCTCACCTCATCGCATGACTCCGTCAGAAGATGAGGGTCCCTCTCAGCGAACAGGGAAGGAGCATGTGGAAGAGGAGCCAGGGCGACCAAGGAGGCCGCAGTCCTACCATCCAAGCTCGCAAGGAATCCAGTTCTGCGGTGTAGAGGATCTGGCGAGATTCCATGATCCTCGCCCATATGGAGAGTATGGTGAGCTTTCTCTCCAAGCTGAGGATCATCGCCAGCAAGGTGGAAGGTGCCCATTCTGTGAGGAGATCCTCTCAACCAGTTATGAATTATTACTCTTGGAGGGAGGATCATGTCCGCCACCTTCAGTGGTTTGAAGATGTTGTCTCCATCCGAACCATGTCGGACGCCTTCAAGTGCAGGCTCTTCGTCATCACCTTTCGGGGAAAGGACAGAGATTGGTTCCACCAGCTAGCGACAGGTTCTATCTACTATTTTGAAGACCTACGTTGGGGCGTGACGATGGGGTTCGCCACGACAAAGAAGTGGAAGAAGGCGCCGACAACCCTCTTCTATCTAGTGCAAGGAGCGCGGGAGACGTTAGGAAACTACATCGACCACTTTCAAGAAGAAGTTCTGGACATCCAGGAGGTGGATGGATTCACCTTACAACTATCCCTGACGTTTGGCCTAAGAGAGGGCCTCTACAAGCTAGAGATCAGCAGAGATTCCCCCATGTCCTACGAAGAGCTCATTGAATGGGCGAATAAGTTTGTTCAAGGGAAGGCCTCGAATCCCAGTTTCCTGGCCATGCTCACTAAGCTGACCAGGGAGGAGGAAGGAGAAGAGGAGGAGGTCCCTGTGAGAAGGCAGAAGGAGGAGCCCCGAGGGAAGGATAGGAGGAAGCCGGAAGAGCGGAGGAGGGAAGAGCCCAAGAGGGAGGAGCCGAGGAGGCATGAGGTGAGGAGGCCTTTAGTGGCTTCGGAGCGTCGGGAGGAGGAAAGGAGGTATCAGGTCCCCGTAAATAGGCCGTCGTGGAGGCCGGCGGGCTGGACCCAGCGTCAAGGTCCGGGAAGAAGATTCTCCCCGAAAAGAAGAAATTTCAACCAACCAAAGAGGCGTTAGGAAAAGGGGCGTGAGTAAGCGATGGCCATAGCCCAGCGGGATAATAGGCCGACCCAAAGGATCCAACAAAGAAGGCCGCAGACAGAAGAGATTCCCCTCAATTGTGAGCTACATCAAGTAGAGGGCATGGAAGATGGCTTGCCCTGACTTCTGGGAAGCCAGAAGAAGGTTAGCTTCCAGAGAAGGAGGAGGGGATCTATGAAGGAAGGAAGCCCCTGTCGAACCAATGATAGTACAAGCCATCGCTCAAAGGAGGAATGAAGACCGAGTTGACCAAGGAGGTCGAGGAGAAGTGGCCCAAGGAGGAGGAGGAGAAGCAGTGAAGGTGATCCACAGGGGAGCAGGGTTGGAGCTTCCCGCAAGGGTAGTCTCTATCAAATCTACCGTAAGATCATCGCCTCGACCTAGCAGGCACCGCCCCCGTCAAAGGAGAACACTTTCTCAGAGGATGACATGTTAGGGAATGAGAATCTCTTCCATGATGCCCTCGTAATTCAAGCGGTAGTGGAGGACTTCACCGTCGATCGAATCTCGGTGGATAACGAGAGCTCTGTGAATGTTATCTTCAAAAAGATGTTTGACGGGTTGGGAGTCGATGCAGGAAGAGTAAAGGCTTCAGATGGTCTCCTTTTTGGCTTCTCGGGAGAGAAGAAGGAGGTGGAGGGAGGAGCAGATCTGTTGGTAACGCTCGGAAGCACCTCAATCAAATGTCGGTTTGTCATCGTAGATGCCCAGAGCTGCTACAAGGCAATCTTTGGAAGGCCCCTCATCAATTTCTTCAAGGCCGTCCCGTCCTCCTTCCATCAGTGCTTGAAGTACTGCCAGGGGGATGTCCAGGTGAGTATCAGGAGCAATCCAAGAGCCGCCCGCAAGTTCTATCTCAGCGCGGTCAACACCATCAGCTGGATGGAGGACTCGAAGGAGATGAAGAAGTTGTTGGAAGGCATGACAAGGCTGGAAGCAGCGGAGGAGGTGGAAGAGATAGAGGTTGTGAGGACCCTGACCACAGCCTGGCGCACCAGCGCTGCCATTCGTCCCAGGCCCCCACATGGGCCGCAGCCCATGCCACCCCAACCCCTCTCCGCGCCCCTTCGGCCACGGCGGGTTGTTGGAGACCGCAGCCTCCCTTTGACGAGAAGTGATCCAGTTAAGCGCCTCTACGTGGACTTCCCAGGAGGTCACCCATCCCAGAATTGCTCCCGTCCGAGCACGCTTAACTATAGAGTTCTTTCACTTCTCATCACCATTTGAGCTGCAAATGGTGATGAGAAGTGAAAGAACTCTATAGTTAAGCGTGCTCGGACGGGAGCAATTCTGGGATGGGTGACCTCCTGGGAAGTCCACGTAGAGGCGCTTAACTGGATCACTTCTCGTCAAAGGGAGGTTGCGGTCTCCAACAACCCGCCGTGGCCGAAGGGGCGCGGAGAGGGGTTGGGGTGGCATGGGCTGCGGCCCATGTGGGGGCCTGGGACGAAAGGCAGCGCTGGTGCGCCAGGCTGTGGTCAGGGTCCCCATGTGGCATGGGCCCATGCCCATGCCACCCCAACCCCTCTCCGCGCCCCTTCGGCCACGACGGGTTGTTGGAGACCGCAGCCTCCCTTTGACGAGAAGTGATCCAGTTAAGCGCCTCTACGTGGACTTCCCAGGAGGTCACCCATCCCAGAATTACTCCCGTCTGAGCACGCTTAACTATAGAGTTCTTTCACTTCTCATCACCATTTGAGCAGCCCATGCCACCCCAACCCCTCTCCGCGCCCCTTCGGCCACGGCGGGTTGTTGGAGACCGCAGCCTCCCTTTGACGAGAAGTGATCCAGTTAAGCGCCTCTACGTGGACTTACCAGGAGGTCACCCATCCCAGAATTGCTCCCGTCCGAGCACGCTTAACTATAGAGTTCTTTCACTTCTCATCACCATTTGAGCTGCAGCTCAAATGGTGATGAGAAGTGAAAGAACTCTATAGTTAAGCGTGCTCGGACGGGAGCAATTCTGGGATGGGTGACCTCCTGGGAAGTCCACGTAGAGGCGCTTAACTGGATCACTTCTCGTCAAAGGGAGGATGCGGTCTCCAACAACCCGCCGTGGCCGAAGGGGCGCGGAGAGGGGTTGGGGTGGCATGGGCTGCGGCCCATGTGGGGGCCTGGGATGAAAGGCAGCGCTGGTGCGCCAGGCTGTGGTCAGGGTCCTCACAGAGGTGCTCTCCGAGGCCAGAGTGTCTGGATTACTGAAGATAAGGGGCTACCTGATGACCGACGAAAAGATAAAGATGGAGACATGTCTACAAGAGAAATATCGACATCTTTGCCTGGAGTGCTGCCGAGATGCCCGAAATTGATGCGGAGGTTTCCTGTCATAGCCTAAATCTAGACACTGTGGTCAAACTCATTCTGTAAAAGAAGAGGGCGAGTGCCATCACGTTGGCCGAGCCCATTAGAGAGGAAGTAAGGAAACAGCTGGAGGCAGGTTTTATATCCGAGATCCAGTATCCAGACTGGGTTTCAAATGTTGTAATGGTGAAGAAATCCACTGGGGGTTGAAGGGTGTGTGTTGATTTTTCGTTATTAAATAAAGCTTGCCCGAAGGATTGTAATCCCCTGCATCGAATCGACGTGCTGGTTAATTCAGCTACCGGTTATTCTGTGATGAGCTTAATTCCTTGATGCCTTTTTAGGATATCACCAGATCTGGATGCATCCTCCTGATTGTCACGATTTCTCCTTCATCACTGGCGATGACTGCTACAGCTATAAGATGATGTCTTTTGGGTTGAAGAATGCGGGGTCAATGTTGGGAAAACCCTTTATTTAACTTAACAAATTATATAAAAAGTGATTTTAACTACTAGGATTAAATTACCCATTGTATAGTGAGGGTAATCTGGTCATTAGATGTCTTAAGATGTCACACCCAACATAGGGTGTCATGACCAGATCAAGGGAAGCAAAATTGGGCTAAGTTAATATTTACGTCGAATAGAATTCGACGTAACATCGAATCCATATCGACGCTACTCTGACTAGAAGTCCAAGTGGTTCAACCCTTCTGTCGAAGTAACTCATGTTGGAACATGGTCTTCCGCATCTCCTAGGTTTGAGAATAACAAATCCTATGTGTATTTGATCTTGTGCGTTTAAGTGTGCAGGAAATCAAAGTCCACATGACTCAAGGATGGTTGTCCCCAAAATTGAGGCCAGAATTCAAACATGACCACTAGCGCCGACGGTAGCGATAGCGCCCGGCGCTAGCGATGATTAGCGCGATTCCAGCAATGTTTTTAGAAAGAGCTAGCGCCCGGCGGTAGCTACTAGCGCTGGCGGTAGCATGGCGCACAAGAGGCATAGAGCAAAATGTTGTCACGGATTGAAGATCCTGCCGCGCAAAATCTTTCCTAATCCGGGCTAGCGCCGGCGGTAGCGCTTTGGCTATAAAAGGACCCCCTCTCCTCTTGTTTTCACACACCAATTGCATACACCTCAGAGAGAGAGAGTGCTAGAATTCCAGAGGCTCTTCTTGGCCGAAATTTGACGAAGTCCGCTTCGACAAACGCTGATTCTACAGCGGATCTTCGTCTCCGACTTCAGAAGTTCATCTTAAGGGAGGTTTTGTTATTTTATTTCTCTTTCTTCATTGTAAACGGTAGTGAAATCGCCTCGTGTTGGCGACTAGGTCTGGGGTAGACTTAGGGCTGAAATTCGCCTCGTGTTGGCGACTAGATCTAGGCTAGTTCTAGGGGGTGCTCGAGGCCACATCCGGGGAAGGATTGGCTAGAGCGGCTTGAGGCCGAATCCGGGGAGGATAAGGCTAGGGACACCGGTTCGTGGGGAAGCGAGTCGGGATAGAAAAAAAAAGAACTTTTTTATTATTCGCCTCCGATCTCTAGCGTCATCGAGATCAAGTTTTGTAAAACTTATTTATCATTAATAAAGCTTGTCTTTCTTTTTGTTTTACTTAACTTCTTTCATGTCTTTAATCTTGCAATAATTCAAAGTTTTTTAAATATAATATAAAGTTTTTGAAAACCCTTATTCACCCCCCCCCCCCCCCTCTAAGGGCGCCGATCGATCTAACAAGTGGTATCAGAGCGGTTTTGTTCCAATCGGCTTAACAACCGGGAACAATGGCGTCTCATGATCTCGCTTTCTCGGAGGGTCAAGGGATTAGTCGACCACCTCTCTTTACTGGGTAAGATTTTAACTATTAGAAAAATAGAATGATGTGTTTTCTTATGACGATGGATGTAGAAGTCTGGAATATGGTAGAAGTCAGATACTCTCCTCCTACAACTGTAGTGGGAGAGGCGACATTATTAAAACCTAAAGATAAATGGGACGATAGCGACAAATTAAGGTGTAAAAATAATGCAAAAGCAATGAACGCCTTATATTGTGCCCTAAATAGGACTGAATTTAATAGAATTTCTGCCTGCACTACTGCTTATGATATTTGGAATCAATTAGAAGTAACTCACGAAGGCACATCGCAGGTGAAAGATGCAAAGCTGTTTCAACTGGAATCTGAATACGAGAAATTCAGGATGGACACGGAAGAGGACATCAACCTCCACGTACACTCGCTTCACAAAGATTGTCAACGCATCAAAGGCGCTTGGAAAGACCTACTCCGACGGGGACTTGGTGAAGAAAATTCTTCGTTCCTTACCCCCAAGGTTTAATCCGAAGGTGACAGCCATCTCGGAGTCGCACAACTTAAGAACGCTCCAGATCGAGAACCTCATTGGGAATCTCAAAACCATGAGGTAGAACTGCAAATTCAACATGACGAATACAACAAGGAGCCAAAGAAAAAGGCGTTGGCGCTAACATCAAAGAAGGAGTACACCTAAGAGGATGATGATGATGAAGAAGGACTCCTGGTGAAGAACTTCAAAAAGTTCATCAGGAATCCAGAAAGAAGGAACAAATTCAGAAAATTCTTCCAAAAGGATACTCGACGAAAGGGATCCTCCTCTTCATCGAAGAAAGAAAAAGGAAGCGATGACGAAGAAGAAAGGCCGCCTCCAGAATGCTATCACTGCAGAAAAACCGGGCACATTCGGAGCCAGTGCCCAAAATACCAAAAGGAGCGGAAAGAACAAAAGAAAGCAAAAGAGAGGAAGAAAGTGCTGAAGGCCGCTACTTGGGATGACTCTTCCTTTGAAGAGTCAAACGGTTCTGAGTCAAGTAGCGAGGAGGAAGCAAATTTGTGCTTAATGGCCAAAAGCGACGATGATGACACCAGTGTTCTTAGCGACACTGAGGTATCTCCTCCTACCTTTGAAGATCTTTATGATAAATTTGTTTTATTAAATCATGAAAATGAATCTATTATAAAAGAAAATCGTAAGCTCACAAAAAAATTAGTCTCTCTTGAAAAAAAGAAAAGTTTCATGTCAAGAATGTGAGCACTCTTTATTTAAGATAAAAGAACTTGAAGTTTCTCTCTCTAATGCCCTTTCACAAAACAAAATCATTGCAAAAGAAAAAGGGGACTTAGAGAGAAAATTGAAAACTTCTATATTACAAATTGAAAAGAACAAAAAAGGATTTGAAAATAAATGTGTTATGATTGTTCAAGAAAATACATCTCTTAAAAAACAAAATCAAAATCTCAATTTAGCCATAAACAAATTCGGGATTGGTCAAAAATCCCTGGATATGCTTCTGGGTAATCAATGCTTTGGGTCTGGAAAAATTGGACTCGGATATAAAGTGAACACTACCGCCCGACGCTAGCTACTAACGCCGGCGGTAGCTCTAATGTTAAAAATTCTTCTGGTTTTTCTAATGTACAAACATCATCCAGCAAGGGCAACGTAGAAACTCAGAAAAGGGTCTCAACCCCCTTTATTTCGTGTGCTAATTGTCTTAAATTTGGACACACGTCTGGCTCTTGCAGGAATATAATAAATCAACGATCATTAAAACAAATCTGGGTACCTAAGAAACAACGGCTTAATAATTACCTGAAATAGAAAGGAGCATTAAAGAAGGAGACAAAAAGGTTTCTTGGAACCATATTCCTTATAGGTGTACATGCTGAGAATTAAAGAGGAAAGAAATAGAATGTCATTAGCAGATTACCTTTTCAGGGCATACCAGAAAGGGAAAGAAATTTGAAATCGAATAGAGAGATTAAAAGGGGAAGTGAAGATAGAAATAGACAAGGGCATTAATCACAATCAGCCATCTTCCTTCTTGCTAGGGCTTCCTCTTCTTCTCCCTCTCTCTCAGGAACCCTAACACAGAAAAGAGAAAAGAAAAGAAAGCTATGTTGTTCTTCATCTAATAGAACAGAGGATCTGAAAGCTGCTCTTCATCATAATCTTTTAGCAGCCAGATCTCAATCAGCAGAAGTAGAAAGGATCGGACATACAAAGCACCTGCAATTCATCACTATCTAAAGCAAGGGTTAATCAAGAGCAGATCCTGTGGAACATCTACTAGGATGTTCTTCATACAGTCTTCTCAAGAATTCTGAGAACAGAATTCCTACAACTTTCTTCCTTCTCATTCTTTCTCATTCTGTAAAGAGTTTTATTAATTCCTCTTCAAAGAATTCAGTGGTTCAAGATCTCCTTATCAAAAGATCTGGTGGTTCAAGATCTCCTTATCAAAAGATCTGGTGTTTCATGATCTCCTTGTCAAAAGATCAGTGGTTCTAAGAGTCTCCTTACCAAAAGACTCGGGCACAGTGGTGCTTCCCTACCAGGTGGTAGAAGAGGGGAGTACCCACATTTTGGGGAACCTCTATAAAAATTTTGTGTGTCTTCTGGTTGCTAATTTTCTGTGCAGTCCCAATTTCTTTCTATTCTGCACTTTATTTACAGCACCATATTTATTATGCATGTGATCTTGTGAAGCATAATACTTAGATTTATTGTATTTTCACAGTTAGGATAGAAGTAAATTTAAATCTCTATGCACCCCCCCCCCCCTCTAGAGGATTCTCAGAGGCACACTGTGCACTTTCAATTGGTATCAGAGGGAGGTTGATCATTAAGAGGTTAACACCTTGATCAAAAAGACCTCCTACTCTTATTTCTTTTCGATAAATATATTTTATAAAGAAAATGAGTTCTAAGGCTTATGCCTCTACAAGACCACAAATGTGTAACCTGAATAAGTTCACACTCTGAAAGGCCAGAATAAGACTCTACATGAACTTTATTGATGAAGACATTTATGATGTTCTTCTCACAGGTTCTCCAGCTCCAATCAGACGAAAGGTAGGAGAATCCTTCACAACAGAGGCTATCCCAAGAAAGGAATGGACATAGGCTGAGAAGAAGGTCAAGGCATGTGATGCCAAGGCCATGAACATTCTGGTTTCAACAATTTCAGCTGACATTTTCCAGAAGGTTGCTGAATGCCAATCAACAAAAGAGATTTGGGATTCCCTCACCACAATGGTTGAAGGAAGTGTTGATGAATGGAAGGACAGAAAGTCCCTTCTCATATCCCAGTATGAGAACTTTCAAAAGAAAGCTGAATAATTCGTTGCTAATATCTGTGACAGATTCAACATTATCATTAATGAGCTCAGAGGCTTGGGCAAGGAGATATCCTTGACTGAAATTAATGATAAAATCCTCACGTGCTTCCCTAGCTCATGGGATTCAAGAATCTGGGCAATCAGAGAATCCAGATGCCATAGAGAGATCTCCACTGAAGCTTTGCTAGGAAAGCTTACGTCCTATAAGATGCTACTAAAGACCAGGGCTGAGTCAGAAGAGAGGGAAACTACTCCAGCTCCTGACCAAAGGAACTTAGCTCTGAAAGCTACTGAAGGAGAGCCCTATACTCCAGAAGATGAGATGTTCAATCTCCTATCATGGAGATTTAAGAAGTGGGTCAAGACTGAAGACTCAAGGAGAAGAGAAAGAGACTCAAGGCCAGGTATGATAAGACTCCAAGGAAGGAGATTATCTGCTTTACCTACAACAAGCCAGGGCATATTGCTCCTTAGTGCCCTCAAGAGCAAAGGAATAGGAGCAGCAATAAAGAGGAGGAGAAGAAGAAGAAGTCTTTCAGAGGGAAGGACAAGAAGAAAGCAATGAGTTTCATTGTTGAGACCTGGAGTGATTCAGAAGTGGAAGAGAGTTCATCATCATCTGAGAGTGATGATGAAGAAGAAGCAGTAGCAGCCTGCATGATGGCTCTTAGGATGTTATCAGATGATGAAGAAGAACAGGTATCCATTTTTGATGAATTTGATTTCAATTCAGAAGATTTTAAAACATGCTTTAGAGATTTCTGCATTGAACATCTTAGGGTAGAAAAAGAATTAGACACAGCTAGAACTGAACTAGAAAACCTTAAGAAAGATGAAATCTACCTAAGAAATCAGAATCTAACAAATGAAATCAATAATAAAGAGTTAGAATTAATTGAACTTAGGAAAGAGAACATACAATTAAAAGAAGAGCCAGCAAAGGCAAAGGACTTTGAGGACTCACTTAATAGGAGTCAGAAGCTCAAAGTCATCACTGAAAATCTCTCTATGAGATTTAATCACCTAGGGTTAGGAGCAGAGCCCTCCACAAGCACTGAAGCACCTAAAAAATCTGCCTGGAAAAATCCAATGTCATTTGTTAGATCTAGTGAGTGCAAACCAAGTGAGAAGAGTGCATCATTCAAGGTTAAGGCTAACAACCATTCAGATATGATAAACAAATCTAATCAAGTAAATTTGAATAGGAAAGAAAGACCCCTAAGTAAGAATAATATATAGGAGTTAAATAACAACAATTAAAAGGCAAAAACAAAACCTAGGATAATCAAACATTTTGCTGATTTGTTATATTTTGATATATTTTATACTCACTTCAAATATCAGGATAAGAGGTTTGGGAAATCCATTCCCCATCATCCCAAAGGGTATCATGAAAGACCTTTCTATTCTTTCATTGAACCCTACAATGGTAAAAGCAAAGGGCCCAAGGTAACCTGGGTTCCTTCTAATGTTTGAATTACCTGTGCAGGATGAGGTAGGGTCCCACTCAGGAGAAAATGGAGTGGGAAGAAAGATGTAGATTTTGTTTAAGGAACAAGACTTATTCAAGGGAGTAATTTCTACCTTGAATCCTCCTTAATATTTATTACTTTATATTATGATCTATTTCAATAAGTATAATTGCTGGGAAAAACAACAAGAATTTTCTAAAGAAATAGATTTGCTTATTAAGAGATGCGTCGAATAGAAGTCGACGTACCATCGACTTCTACTCGACGCCAGCGGCAAGAAGCACTCATAGTAGACAATTCAAATATATTTCGATGTAGCGTCAAGTTCATATCGACGCATACGCCGACTTGTTAAACGCTGATTAAATTTGAATTTACGTCGATTGGAAATCGATGTAACGTCGACTGGACTACGCCGACTTAGAATTCCTAAATAGTCTCGAAGCTACGTCGAGTACTAGTCGACGCAACATTGATATATCAGCGCGCGCAGAATTGCTTCTAGAAGCAATCTCGACAAAGCTTTGCGCGCCAAATAATAAGTGTTATCGACGGTGCGTCGACCTAAACCATAAGTAGCGGCGATTCATCTACTTTTAAACAATTACTGCGTCGAAACATTTATGCTTTCAAATTCTCTTCCTCTTGCTCTCCTATTCTCCAACTTTCCCGTACACTTCTCTCTCTCTCTCTCTCTCTTTCCCTTTGACTTTGCAGGTAAATCCAAACAGATGGCTCCTCCAAAAGTCAACTCAGGGTTTGATGTGGATGTGGACTCCTTCAGTGCAGCGGAAGAAAGTTTCAAAGCCATTCTTGGCTTGTTTCAAGAGGCTGGTCTGACCAAGCTTATCTCCACAAGATGCAAAATCATGGATATCGAACTAACTGAATTTAAAGACAGTGTTCAGAGAGGAGAGGATGGTTCCCTCAAATGGAAAATATATGATACAGATGTATTGATAACAGAGGAATTGCTAAACCAAAAATATGATCTTCAGACAGGGGATGAGTCAGATGAACTAACAGGGGATGAGATTAAGAGGTCCCTGGAACTGATGAAGTTTAAGAAGGACAAGCCTATCAATCTGAAGAAAATGGATCTTGGAGAAGAATACAGATTCCTGGCAAATATAGTAGGAAAGGTATTGTTGTGTAAGATTTCTGCACATGATGTTGTTCCAAAGCAACAGCTGCAGATTATGGGATCTCTTATTCTGAAGAAGAAGATCCATTGGAGAAGATGCCTACTAAAGATAGTTGGGCATAAGTACTCCCACAAGGAGAATGCCTATATGAGAATAATGAGCCAAGTGCTCTTCAAACACTATCCAGATATCTGCAAGTCAAAAGGAGTGCCCATTCCTCCTGGAAAAAGGATTACAATTGGAATCTTTTCCAAATGGACTAGGCAAATCTCAAAGCCTGGTCAAGCTCAAATTTCTCCTCCTCCATCTCCTCCTCCACTAGTCTCAGAAAGGGATCACCCTCAGGAAGACACCCCATCTCAACAGTAACAACAACAACTACTACTACAACAATAACAACAACAACAGTTCCAATCCACTTCATCAGCTGAGCCATCTCCTCTGCAAACCCATATACCACCATCCATCCAAATTCTAGACCATCCATCTGCTCCACCTCCACCACCATCATTTCACTACTCTCCTGATGTTTACCATCCTCTCACCCCTATTCAAGAAGAGCTCCCTCCATCACCTCCTCCATCTACATCTCATCCATCCATAATTGATCTTGAGCAGATCATTTCCAAGGCTGTGTCCATTGCCTCCACCATATTTACAGATCAAGTGGCCTCTCAGGCTAAAAAGTTTGACAGAAAATACTAACAGATGGAGGGTGAGTTATTAAGATTTCAAAGATCCTTTCAGAGACTCAAAGATTTTATATCTTCCTCTATGGTTTCAAGGGAATTCTTAACCTCCCCGGCCAGCAAGGTCAAGAAGGGGGAGAACACATTAGAGGAAGAAATACCTCCTCATGTTATGAATGGACAAGATCAGAGTAATGCTAATATTGAGCCTGCTTCTGACAAAGTGACTACCTTTCAGGGTGCATAGTCTCAAGGGTCTCAGGGGGAGCACTTATAAAGGTTGGATGATGATGTCCAGGGAAAGCCTGCAGATCAAGGGGAGCTTGCTCCAAAAATATTGGATGATAAAGGAATAGATGCAACAGTTCAGGAGGAGATAAGTGACAAAGGAATGACAGATGTCATGCAGTTTCTAACATATGAAGGGGAGCCCCAAGAAAGGATGAATATTGAGCAAATTGATGCACCAAAGCAGGGGGTGCCTACCTCAGATGTCCAAAGAGACCTAGATGCAGAAATGGCAGCTGTAAGCACAGCTGTAGCTCAGGATGAGATTCAAGATAAAGATCCATTGGAAGAAGTAGCTCAGATTGCATAGGAAGCTGCCCAGGAGGCTGAGCAGAATGCACAAGCACAGGGGGAGCTTCCTAAGGATAAAACTAATGCTGAAGATCCTGAAGATGATGAAGAAGCACCATTGAGAATGGCCAAGAGGTATACAACTCCAAAAGTCTTCTCCAGGAAGAGAAGAACTCCTGAGAAGGATTTCTGTGTTGGATCGTGTGACGCCCTTAGAGGGGGGGTGAATAAGGGTGTGTTTAAAATATAATTTTTACTTAATAATTTTTTAAACAGATTTTACTTTTCTAAAAAAAATTACTTATAAACAATTTCAAACCAATGTAATTTTTGTTTTAAACCAAACACAAATTTCTAAGTTAAAGATTAAGCAACCAAATTTGCAATTAATGAAAGAAGCATAATTATATTATTCATGAAATTTACATACAATAAAATGATCTTAATAATGCTTAAGATCAATGCAATAATATGATAATATAAATTTCACTAATTTTGATTTTACCAATCCTTCTCCCAAGGATCGGAAGGCTATCACTTGTCTCTCCCTAGATCAAGCCCAAGACTACCCTCTAGATCTTCCCAAGATCTAGATGTAGCACACAAGGCCATGATTTCCTACCAAGCCACGCAAGGACTTGGACGCTCCGCACAAGGAAGCGATTTTCCCCTAAGCCACGCAAGGACTTAGACGCCGCACGCAAGACGACGATTTCTCTACCAATACAAAGTTGAATGTAAATGAATGAAAATACAAAGTCAAGTGAAGAACTTCTAGCACAAATGGGAGTTGATTGAGTTCTGGAGCTTTCTGGTTCGAATGCACTCTGGAAGAAGGTCTGGAAATCTCAAGAACTGAATTCCACGAAGTTTTGACCTCTTTTTAAGAAAAAAGAGCTGTCGCCGTCCGATAGCTACTGTCGCCGGAATCTGATATCTCCAGAGGCTGCCACGTGTCCCACTAAAACGAAGTTTCTACGTGGTGTTGAGGTCGTGGTTGAGACGTGGGCTGTCGGATATCCGATACCACTATCGGATATCCATTACCTAAGGTAACTACTGCACGTCCTGCCGTTATTGGAAGTTCGTGGGCTGTCAGAAATGCGATAGCGATATCCGAAATCCGATATCTCTTAACCGTTGCGCAGAGATCAAATAAACACGCTGTCGGAAATCCGATAGGGCTGTCGGAAATCCGATTGCTCAAATTTCTGGAAAATGTCATTTTGCTCCAATTGAAAACATGTTATTCTTGCACCTGTTATCTGCACACCATTAATAAAAAATAGGATCAAATACATTCGGGATTTGTTATTCTCAAACCGGACGAGTGCAGAACGCATGCTCCAACAATCTCCCCCTTTTGATAATAACAAATCCTTATAAAAAGAAATCGAATAAATCCTATAGAGATAGTGAAAAATACATTATGTGTGTACAAGTGTGAACGTAAGATCTCCATGATCTTCCCCTTAATATGATCTCCCCCTTAATATTAGCTCCTGTCTACAAATATTCTCCCCCTACATATAAACTCCCCCTACATGTATGCTTACTGAATTAATTTAGTATTTTAAGTGATTTAAGTGATTTCTTATTATCTTCTCCCCCTTTGATATTATCAAAAGATGTTAATAGATTCGAGGAAAGAGGATTATAGAGAGCTTTTAGAAAATTAGAAAGAATATAGGGAAAAATTGGAGTATACTAGCGGAAGCTTTGTAATTGATAGAATATTGAGATAAGGAATAATAGAGATGAGGCTAAGCATTCTAGTAATGTGTTATAATGTATAGAAGCAAATATACTTAACCATGATGAGATTCAATTTCAATTATCAGAGAGAGACACAGGAGGATATAGAATATTGAATCGTTTCGGTCCAATTCTCATAAGAAGAAATTTTATAAATAACAATGAAGTGTAGTAGTGAGACATTGAGAAAGAATACATATGAATATATGTAAAATATACATGACCATGGAATTGGTAAACATAACATAAATATACATAAAGCCCATACTTTTGAACTAGAAACTTTGCAAATATACATAAAAGAACCATTTTGTTTTTGCAAGACACTTTACAATTCTTTCCAAGGTGCTTAACCTCATAATGCTCATTAAGACTTATCAGGAGGCTAAGTAGTGCTTGGTGGAGGATCCTTTTCAAAAAAATTTTATGTCTTTCAACATTTTTGGCAAAATAAATGTTTTGCATTTGAATTTTCCTCCTTTTTTTTGTTTTGAGATTCATAGATGTGAAGGATCTCCGAATTCACTTGCATGCCATAAATGGTAAATTTTGAATAAGTGCAAAATATCAAAGGTGAAGGTGACATTTATGAAATGTATTTTGTTATGTTCGATCAATCATGATGTATGTATAAAATAAATTTCATTAACATGTATTACCAAAGTATGTGTTTGTGATTGGTCATTGTCATAGATAAAAGATTTCTTATACTTAGAGGCATACGAAAACAATTCGTAATTACTATATGAAAGTGTCATCACAATTATAAGTTAAGATTGAACAGCATAATCATGTGGTAAGCTATTGTTTTGAATAATAACACAAGAAGAATCCTTTATGCAAGATACCAAAATTCTCAGAAAATTATACAGATAAATTTTTTTTTATTATTTTTGAGAGCTGTCGGATTTCCGATAGCTAGCTGTCGCCATCCGATAGCTCAGAAAGGATAAAAAGACGTGTTTCGTCTTTTGACCGACACTTCACTTCAGTTTGAGGAGAAATTTCGAGATCTAGAGCTCCAGGTGCCGGAAAACTTCAGATCTAAGGTGAGATTTGTTGGTTTTTCAAGTTTTGGTTAAAATTTCTCCAATAGTTTTGTGATTCTCATATTCCTCTTGATTTTCATGGAGTTTTTTGAAGATAAAATGTAGAAGGTTTAGTAGATCTAGATATTTTAGATCTTGGGTTGTATAAGAGATGTAGATCTTGTTTTTTGTAGGTGAAATTAGAAATTTTTTTTATTTTATGTTTTGAAACATGAGTTTCCTTTCTTTCTTGTTGTTTTTGTGTAGATCTAGAAGTTCATAGTTATCATATTTAGGAAAAAGATGATGATCAAAAAAAATTTGAAGTGTTATAGGAAGAAGATGATGAATAGTGTTTTGCACTAAAGTTTTGATTTTTCAAAAATATTAGAGATGTTGAAGAATTTTTGCTGTGTGAAAATTTTTTAGATTTGGGATAGGAAGATTTTTGTGAAATTAAAATTTTCGGAAGCAAAAATTTTTTAGCTATCGGATATCCGATAGGTGGTATCGGAAATCCGACAGTGCCAGAATTTTTCTTTGTTTTTTTTTAATTTTTCATTATTTCTTATGCAGATATGTCTTCTAGTTGGAGATCGAGAAGGGGTGAGTCAGGAGATGCGCATTCCTCTTATCAAAGTTTCCCGGGCATAGAAAAGGCCCAAATTGGAGTTTCAAAGGTTGTAGAATTCGATCTCCCAAGACATGAACGAGTATATTATATGCTTGCGGAGGCAGGTATACTTTCTGTTATTATCCAAGATATTTTCTCCTCATTTTTAGTCAGAGAATTTTATAATCATCTGGAGGATCCTGCATATACCGATTTGAATGGAGGAGTGAGATCCAAAATTCAAGGGCAATATGTGGAGATCACTCCATTTGATTTAAGAAGTGAGTTTGGTCTAATGGAAAGTGAGAATATCTTGGATATAGTGGAAACTATAGACTTGAGAGAGATTGGACGTTAATGAACATGTCTTTGCTTGGAAATTCCACCAAAAACCTCATATCCACTATGACGACATTGACAGACGATGCTCGTCTTGTACAAGATATACTAAGGCACACGATTATGTTGAAGTCCGGTGATACGCATAATATTACGGCTCAACTTAGTCTTGTGACTTATTTTATAGTGGAGGAGTTATTTGATATGCCCGATCTTCTGTTATCTATGATTCGTTACACATATCGCCTCAAAAATCCGGAGTGGAAAAAGGCACACACTCTCCCTTTGGGTACTATTATCCAGCATATCCTATACAAGAAATACTCTTGGATAGATCAAAATTTTTATCTTGGAGATTGTTGCCCGGAGATATATCAAACGGCGGCCATGGGTAAGAAAAATCCACGGAGGCCGCCTACTGTGGAAATGAGAGAGCCACTTATTGCATGTGGGGGGTCAATGCGGGAGGCACTCGAAACGTTCCAAACAAAGTTGGATAAACATATAGACGACTTCCAAGAGTATAGAAGGTCATTTGAAGAACATAAGGTGGAGGTGAAAAAGGATCGGACGCGGATGCAGAAATTTATGAAGTTCCTTGTTAAGGGACTTAAATTAAAGCCTACTCCTACTGAAGCCGCGGAATGGGAAATGCCTACAGAGGAGGAGCCTCGTTGTCAATCGGTCAGTCATGGTCGACGGAGGAAGACAGTAGTAAGGAGATCAGATTTTGATATTCCTGAAAGCAGTGGAGCAGGTAGTCGGAATGAGGAGGAGTCGGATTGAAATAGAGTTCTGGGGGATATCGCCATCCGACAGCTCACTGTCGCCATCCGACAGCTGCCCAGCCCAGATTTTCCTAATTTTGAGAACTACTATTATGAGACATTTTAAGTAACCTTTTATTCAAGTTTTGTAATAATTTTGAATATTTGGACATGTTTTATGTGGTGAATGCCTATATTAAGAGTTTGTTTTTCTTTTTAAATGGTAAGGCTATGGTGATTTGTTTAATTTTTATAGGTTATAAGTAGGGATATAGTTATTGTGAAATGTCTAGGATTCCTAATTCTAGCCGAAGCATAGAAAAACGGGAATCCGGTAACGGTTTTGTGAATATATCCGCTAGTTGATTGTCCGTGCCTATAAAGTTGATATGTATATTACCCTTCTTTATATGATCCCTTATAAAATGATGTCGGACATCTATATGCTTAGATCTAGAGTGTAATACAGGATTGTTAGTTAAGTCTATAGCACTTTTATTATCACACTTTAATTCTACATTACTTTGTTGCATGCCAAAGTCTTCTAACGTTTGTGACATCCAAAGAGCTTGGGCACAACAACTACCTAGTGCAATATATTCGGCCTCGGTAGTAGAGAGGGCAACAAAATTTTGTTTCCTACTCGACCATGAAATAAGTGAAGGGCCGATAAAATGACAAGTGCCACTAGTGCTTTTCCTATCTAAAGAACATCCCGCATAATCTGAATCCGAAAAACCATGCAAAATAAAGGAATCATTATGAGGATACCATAATCCTAATTTAGATGTTCCTATAAGATATCTAAAGATGCATTTCACCGCTTTTAAATGTGACTCTTTAGGATTAGCCTGAAATCTAGCACATAAACAAGCGGCAAACATAATGTCAGGTCTAGAGGCGGTTAAATACAATAAAGATCCTATCATACTTCTATAAAGGGTTTGCTCAATTGAAACACCACTTTCATCTTTTCCTAATTTTAGTGAAGTACTCATAGGAGTGTTTGCATGCTTAAGATTTTCAAATCCAAATCTTTTTAACATATCATGAATATATTTGGATTGACATATAAAGACACCATCATATTTTTGTGTAATTTGAAAACCTAGAAAATATGAAAGTTCTCCTACCATGCTCATTTTAAATTTATTTTTCATAATTTGAACTATTTCATTACACAACTCTTCATTAGTGGCTCCAAAAATAATATCATCAACATAAATTTGCAAAATAACTAAATCATGATCAATTTGCTTAATGAAGAGTGTAGAATCGACACTTCCTATTTTATAATCATGCTTTAACAAATATTGAGTTAATCGATCATACCAAGCACGAGGCGCTTGTTTTAATCCATAAAGCGCTTTATCTAATTTATAAACATAATTTGGATATTTCTCATTTATAAAACCAGGGGGTTGTTCGACATAAACCTCTTCTTTTATATACCCATTTAAAAATGCGGTTTTGACATCCATTTGAAATAATTTAAATCTTTTAAAATAAGCAAATGCAAGAAATATCCTAACCGCTTCTAATCTTGCTACGGGTGCAAAAGTTTCATCAAAATCCACCCCTTCAATTTGTGCATAACCTTTTGCAACTAATCTGGCTTTATTTCTAATAATTCTAGATTCACTATCCAATTTATTTTTGAAAATCCACTTAACTCCAACGACAGGATGATTTTTGGGTCATTCTACAAGATTCCAAACCTTATTACGTTCAAATTGATTAAGTTCTTCATTCATAGCTAAAAACCAAAATTCATCATTTAAAGCGGTGGAAACATCTTTTGGTTCTATTTCAGAGACAAAACAAAGGTTTGAAAATAAAACATGTAAAGATGAACGAGTACTAACCCCTTTTTGCGGATCTCCAATGATAAGCTCCTTTGGATGATCCTTTGAAAATCTCAATTCACTTGGTGGCACATATCCTTCTCCTTCTTCTTCTTCTCTATCTTCTTCTTCTCTTTCTCCTTCTCTTTCTTCTTCTTTTTCTTCTTCATTTTCTCCAAGTTCTTCATCATCATATTCCACCGAAGGAAGGGGTTCATTTTCTTTTCCTGTAATTTTCTTTTCTACACATGAAACAAACTCATCAAACCTAACATGAATTGATTCTTCAACTATTTTTGTTCTTTTATTAAAAAACCTATAAGCTTTACTAGTTGAAGAATAGCCAATAAAAATACCTTCATCACATTTTTCATCAAATTTTCCCAAGGAATCTTTAGAATTCAAAATAAAACATTTAGAACCAAAAACTTTGAAATAAGAAACATTTGGTTTTTTACTAAAAATTAATTCATAAGGAGTTAATTTTAAAATAGGGCGAAGCATTACTCTATTAATTACATAACATGTCGTACTAACCGCTTCAGCCCAAAAAAATTTTGATAATTTAAATTCAGATAGCATCGTACGGGCTAACTCTTGAAGAGTTCTATTTTCCTCTCCACTACACCATTTTGCGGTGGTGTGCGTGGAGCGGAAAATTCATGTTTAATTCCTAACTCCGTACAAAAAAAAAAATTCATTTTCAAATTCTCCTCCATGATCTGATCGTATGCGTTTAATTTTTAACTTAAATTCATTTTGAATACGCAAACATAATTTTGAAAATTCTGAAAATGCATCGGATTTGGAGGTTAGAAATAAAGTCCAACAAAAACGAGAATAATCATCGATTAATACAAATGTATATTTTCTACCTCCTAAGCTAGAAATTCCAATTGGCCCAAATAAATCCATAAGTATTAATTGAAGTGGCCTAGTGGTATAAATAATATTTTTACTTTTAAAGGATGATTTTGAAATTTTTCCTTTTTGGCAAGGCACACATAGTGAAGAAGATAAATTTCCGTTTAACAATGGTAAACCTTTAATTAATTTATCTTTTGAAAGTTTTGTAATTAACTTGACACTAGTATGTCCAAGTCGCCTATGTCATAAATCTAATTCATCATTTTGATAAAAAAACATTTTAAAGTAGAATTTGAAAAATCAAGAAATTTAATCATATATACATTATGACATCTAGGTGCAGTAAAAACAATTTTATTTGTTTTAGAATTAATAATTTTGCACAAATTTGTAGAAGATTCAAATAAAACATTTAAACCCTTATCACATAATTGACTAATAGAAATCAAATTATGCTTTAATCCTTCTACAAATAGAACATTTGAAATTGAAAAATTTTCGTTACTCACAACTCCGATGCCGATGATTTTTCCTTTTCCATTGTCTCCGAATGTAACAACTCCTCCTTTCTTCATCTCCAGGCTAAGGAACTTCTCTTTATTGCCCGTCATGTGCTTTGAACAACCCGAGTCCAAGTACCACACGTCTTCTTTGTCCTTAGCCTGCAAACACACCTAGAAAGAAGAGGTGAGTAAAGATCTGGTTACCCAAGTGGTTCCACTCATAGTATAGGTAGAAGCCTTAGGAACCCAGATTTGTTTAATTTTACTTTTTTCCTTTCCTCCAGCAAGAGTCCGTAGTATGACCAAATCTATTGCATTTGGCACATGTAATGTATTGAGATGAGTATAACTTTTCTGGACTTTTACTGGATGAGGATGCAGTATTAGACAATTTATTAACTTCAGAATTTGTAAAAATAGATTTTCTGGACTTTTCACTGTCGCCGGCGACAGTGCTTGTCGCCGGGCGATAGCTTCCTGACGTGTATCCGAGTCCAAACCTTCCAGATCCATGGCGTTGGTATCCTAAGATCATATCCAGTGATCTTCGGCCCATTCCAATTTTTTTTCATGGCTAGTGTTAAGTCATGAATCTGGTTTCTTATTTCTGTATTCTCGGATACTAGATTTACGCATCTACGTTCAAAAGATTTCTTTCCCTCGTGGACTTTGGAAATTGAAGATTTCAGATCTCTCTCTAAAATCTCATTCTTTTTAGTAAGAATTTTTATTGTAGATTGAGATTTGGAAAGAGATTCTTCAAGTTCTTTAATTCTTCCCAAATAGTGATCACACTCTTGGCAGGAAATATCTCTTTTTCCAATAGTCTTAATTTCATTTAACAATTTTTTGTTTTCTTTAAGCAAAATTTCATTTTCAGATTTAAGAAGATCATTATCTTTTAAACTCTTTTCAAAAAATTTGCAAGTCTTTAAAAATTCAGAAAATAATTCATCGTAGGTTGGAGGAGTTACCTCAGTGTCACTTTGGACACTGCATTCGTCATCAGATATGATGCTCTTTCCCATTAAGCACATGTTGGCCTCCTCTTCTTTACTTGAGCTTGAACTGCTTGCATCCTCAGAAGTAGTTTCATCCCATGTTTCCGCCTTCAACACCTTCTTCGACCCTTTGTGCTTCTTTTCTTTAAGTTCTTTTAAGTACTTTGGACCCTTGCTTCGGATGTGTCCTAACTTTTTGCAGTGATTTCACTCCGGTGGCGGTCTCTCTTCCTCCTCATCGTCTTCCTTTCCTTTTTTCTTCCTAAACGTCTCCTTCTTAAAATATTTCTTAAATGAATTCCTCCTCTCTGGATTTTTCATAAATTTTCTAAACTTTCTAACAAATAAACTTTCTTCATCTTCTTCATCCTCCTCAGAATCACTACTTTCCTCCTTCTTAGATCTTAGAGCCAATCCCTTCTTCTTTGGCTCCATATACTCTTGTTGTTGAATTTTTTCAATTCAACTTCATGAGTTTTCAAGTTCCCAATGAGGCTCTCCAATTGTAAGGTCTTAAGATCATGTGACTCAGAAATTGCAGTCACTTTAGGATTGAACTTCGGGGGAAGTGATCTTAAGATTTTCCTTACTAAGTCTCCATTTGAGAACACCTTTCCTAGCACATTTGAGTCGTTCACAATTTTTGTGAATCGTGTGTACATCGTATCAATCTCTTCATCTACCTCCATTTTGAACCTTTCAAATTCAGACTCCAGTTGAAATAACTTTGAATCCTTTACCTGTGAAGTACCTTCATGAGTAATTTCTAAAAGATTCCAAATATCAAAAGTAGTATGACAAGCACAAACTCTATTAAATTCAGTGCGATCTAGTGCGCAAAATAAAGCATTCATGACTTTTGCATTGTTCTTACATTTTAATTTATCATTGTCATCCCACTTGTCTTTGGGTTTATCCATAGTTACATCTCCTACAACAAATGTTGGAGAAGTGTAACTAGATTCTACCATATTCCATACTTCTATATCTAGCGCAATTAGAAAACAACGCATACGTGTTTTCCAATAATTATAGTCCGTGCCCATAAATAAAGGTGGTCTACTTATGCCTTGCCCCTCAACGAACGCATGATCGTTGTGCGCCATTACTCCCGGTGGTAAAACCGTTTTGGAGTAACCTTGCTCTGATACCACTTGTTGGATCGTGTGACGCCCTTAGAGTTGAATGTAAATGAATGAAAATACAAAGTCAGGTGAAGAACTCCCTAGAAAATCACATCTCTGAAAGGAGGGTTGAAGCCTCGAGATGATCGTTGATGTAGAAACGCGTCCGATCTCGTCTTCAATCTCAATCCTTCTAGCACAAATGGGAGTTGATGGAGTTCTGGAGCTTTCTGGTTCGAATGCACTCTGGAAGAAGGTCTGAAAATCTCAAGAACTGAATTCCACGAAATTTTGAGCTCCTTTTAAGAAAAAAGAGTTGTCGCCGTCCGATAGCTACTGTCGTCGGAATCCGATATCTCCAGAGGCTGCCACGTGTCCAACTAAAATGAAGTTTCTGCGTGGTGTTGAGGTCGTGGTTGAGACGTGGGCTGTCAGATATCCGATAGCACTGTCGGATATCCGTTAGCTAAGGTAACTGCTGCACGTCCTGCCGTTATTGGAAGATCGTGGGCTGTCGGAAATGCGATAGCGATATCGGAAATCCGATAGCTCTTAACCGTTGCGCAGAGATCAAATAAACACGCTGTCGGAAATCCGATAGGGCTGTCGAAAATCCGATAGCTCAAATTTCTAGAAAATGTCATTTTGCTCCAATTGAAAACATGTTATTCTTGCACCTGTTATCTGCACACCATTAATAAAAAATAGGATCAAATATATTCGGGATTTGTTATTCTCAAACCGGACGAGTGCGGAATGCATGCTCGAACATTCTGAACTTCAGGTACCAGATGAATTATTGGTTTTTGTGGAATTACATTTGGTGGGAAAAATAATGCTACACAATTTCTTGATATGGAAATCTGTTGTCTATAATTTCAGTTGTTTCCTCTCTGTGTCTATGTTATTTTGCATGTATGTTTAATTATGCAAAGAAATGTATAAAATCACTTTACTCAAATCTGTAACATTTGTTAAGATAAATAAGGGGGAGATTGTTGGGAAAACCTTTGATTTAACTTAACAAATTATATAAAAAGAGATTTTAACTACTAAGATTAAATTATCCATTGTATAGTGAGGGTAATCTGGTCATTAGATGTCTTAGGATGCCACACTCAACATAGGGTGTCAGGACCAGATCAAGGGAAGCAAAATTGGGCTAAGTTAACATTTACGTCGAATAGAATTTGACGTAACATCGAGTCCATATCGACGCTGCTCTGACTAGAAGTCCCAGTGGTTCAACCCCTCTGTCGAAGTAACTCAAGTCGACGTTACGTTGAATAAATATCGATGTAGAGGTCAGGGACATGTCGGAGTAACTGGAGAAGTCGACGCAGCTTCTGCTTCAACTCGACGCATAAGAGGTTATCTGTCGAAGCCATCTAAAGTCGACGCAACGTCGACTTCATCTCGATGCAAAAGATGAAGTTTAGAGCCAGGTAGATCAACTCGATGGATGCGTCGATAAGATGTCGACACGACGTCGACTAGCAGAGTTCAATCCGAGCAGAGATAAAAATCGAAGATGCTTCTACAAGAACTCGAAGTTGCGTCGATAAGAGAAGAAATGAATTCGACGCTACGTCGAATACAGTCTATAAAAATATATCTTTTCAGTTGTCTCTCTGATCCTTCTTTCATGGCCCACATCCTTCAAGACCGTTCCCCAACGGCTTAATAATTGCCTGAAATAGAAAGGAGCATTAAAGAAGGAGACAAAAAGGTTCCTTGGAACCATATTCCTTATAGGTGGACATGCCGAGAATTAAAGAGGAAAGAAAGAGAATGTCATTAGCAGATTACCTTTTCAGGGCATACCAGAAAGGTAAAGAAATTTAAAATCAAATAGAGAGAATAAAATGAGAAGTGAAGACAGAAACAGACAAGGGCATTAATCACAATCAGCCGTCTTCCTTCTTGTTACGGCTTCCTCTTCTTCTCCCTCTCTCTCTCAGGAACCCTAACACCGAAAAGAGAAAAGAAAAGAAAGCTATGTTGTTCTTCATCTAATAGAACAGAGGATCTGAAAGCTGCTCTTCATCACAATCTCTTAACAGCCAGATCTCCATTAGCAGAAGTAGAAAAGATCTGACATACAAAGCACCTGCAATTCATCACTATCTAAAGCATGGGTTAATCAAGAGCAGATCCTGTGGAACATCTAATAGGATATTCTTCATACAGTCTTCTCAAGAATTCTGAGAACAGAATTCCTACAACTTTCTTCCTTCTCATTCTTTCTCATTCTGTAAAAGAGTTTTATTAATCCTTCTTCAAAGGATTCAGTGGTTCAAGATCTCTTTATCAAAAGATCTGGCGGGTCAAGATCTCCTTATCAAAAGATCTGGTGGTCCAAGATCTTTTTATCAAAAGATCTAGTGGTTTATGATCTCCTTGTCAAAAGATCAGTGGTTCTAAGAGTCTCCTTACCAAAAGACTCATGCACAGTGGTGCATCCCTACTAGGTGGTAGAAGAGAGGAGTACCCACATTTTGGGGAACCTCTATAAAAAATTTTGTGTGTCTTCTGGTTGCTAATTTTCTGTGTTGTTCCAATTTCTTTCTGTAACGCCCCAAAAATCGTAGCTCAGCGAGATAGGCGGAGTGGTAGCGTTGCGCTCGGAATAGGCCGAAAATTCCATAGCAGATCCTTCGCGCACGGTCACTGGCCTCTTCTCGCACGACCAATGGTCGTGCGCCAATGATCGTGCGTTAATTCGAAGGATTGACGGAGTTCTGTTGCGGATAGTGCACACGATCAGGGGAAGTCTTTACGCACGACCACTGACCGTGCTCCACTGCTCGTGCGCCCTGTTTATTCTGCTCCGCGAAAAGGTGCGGAAATGACGATCCGACCGATCAAAAACATTGGGATTTGATCCAACGGCTGTGATGATTCGCTGGGGGGGCTTGAGGGCTTGGATGAGGGGTTAGGGCTGTGATGATTCGCTGGGGGGCTTTAGGGCTTGGATGAGGGGTGCGGATATGACGATCCGACCGATCAAAAACATTGGGATTTGATCCAACGGCTGTGATGATTCGCTGGGGGGCTTTAGGGCTTGGATGAGGGGCTTTATTCCCTCATATTTTCAAGTCTATTCTCTCTCTTAGGTTGGAGAAAGGAGAAGGGGGCAAGGAGGAAGAAGAGGGGAGATCCGCCATTGTTGGAGCTTCGGAGCTCCGTTCGCCGATCCGAGACTGGCAACGCGTAGAGGGCGTCAAGGCGCTTCTTCTCCACCGTTTGTTTGCAAGCTTCTCATGGCTAGGAGGAGATCTCAAAAGGTAACGACATTTCTCCTCCCGGTCTTTAGGATGCGTGCATGACATCCCTTATTTTCTGCATTTTTGGCACCGGATCCGTCGAGTGAGAGGGATCCGGGTCGCCTTGGTTCAAAAGGAACCATCGGGTTGATTGAGTCCGTCCCCGACATGATTTGCACTAGAGATCCGCTCCGTTAGCGGATTAGGCATTGTGGGTGAAGCCGGATTTGCGACCGTTGGTCCGATTCGGTGATGTTGAATGACGCGCATATTAGGGGTTTTGTTAGAAATCTGATTACGGCGAACTCGTCGTTGTGATGCCCTTGTAGCTTCGTGTGGTAACGAATGTTGAGTTTTGGGCGGGGAAATAACGTGCGGATTATGGGGCTTATGATGCCTAGGGTTGTGCGAAGGCGCGATTGGTCTTTGTGGTCGGCTGGCTATCCCGTGAAGACTGAGATTCACGTGTGGAGAGTGTCCCGACAACATTAGTCCATTTGGTGTTGACTGACGAGAATGTCTGTGCCACGGATGAGTCCGGTGACGGTCGCCAGGCGAGGCAATCGGTGGACGTTGTCCCGAGTGTAAGTCCGGGGCCTTGGGACATTTTGTTTAAGCCAGAATTCTTAGTATCGGTCTTTGTGTGTTGTTGGCGGCCTGAGCATGTGAGCTGTTAGACAAGCCCGATGGCGTGGTGAGCCAGGCGAGGTGGGTCTCAGCGAGAGCTCTTGGCTTTGGGGCTACGATGCCCTTGTGGGGAAATAATGAGTACCCTTGTGTTGGTGATGTATGATGATGTGTTAGATTCATACGCTTTAGGGTGCCTTGGGTGAAACCCGGGTTTGCATTCATTTTGCATTGTTAGGCCCCTTGTATTACCTGCTCAACATAGAAACGTGGATGATATTTGTGACACTCATGCCTGTATTTATGTTGCTTTTCTTTATGTACATTTGCATACGAAGTGCTGACTTGCAGGATGAAGTAGTTCCCCGGGGTCCGCTAGGACGGCCGGGAGGAGGGATGTTGTTACACCGTTTGTGGTCAGCCATAGCTGACCCTCGTTTACCGCTCTTTGTGATTTGGTTGCAGGGCAAGAATCGCAGGCTGGACCCAGCGCGCCGGCCAAAAAGGCCTAAAGCCTCATGAAGTGCTTAGTTGTTTTTCTGCATGACTTTCTTCGTACTTTGTTATATCTGGCTTGCATGTCGAGGTAGTTTAGGAAAAACTATCTTTCCCCTTTTGTTGGGATGTCTTATTAGTATTGAATGTTTGATGATTTGGACGTTGGTTTTGTAAGGCCTTAAGGCCAGTTGGGCTCCTTTGTACTGTGGACAATCTCTGTGGTTTTGGTTTGTTTCCGCTGTATTATCTGAGTTTTGAGATTGGGTAGTTAATATCATCTTTTAATACCAAAGCTGTGGTGGTTATATGCTGTGGGGTCCCGGCCGGACCCATATTATATGGTCATTACAGGGGAGGTGTTACAATTTGGTATCAGAGATATGCTTGAGTATTCTTGCGAGGTCTAGTGTATTTGGATCGCGTAAGAGATTGTCCACATAGGAGTATTGTGCGGGATCATGAGTATCCCTGTGTTCGAGTCTTGCGATTAGAGCCTGATGAGCTTTTATTTTCCTTGCTTATGCTAGGATGTTGGCGACGATGCGGGGACGTCGAGGAGGCAAGAGGAGCCTTCGGGGAGCAGTGCTACTGCTCCAGGCCTCATGAATGTGGGCATGTCCCCGGCTGATTTCTGTCGCATGCTAGCGGAGGCAATGGTAGCGGCTCAAGCTGGAGCGATGCCACGGGTTCCTACGCCGGTGGTGCAAGTTGCGACCCCTGTCACTCCGGCGGCTACGCCGGATACACCAGATGTCGAATTAAGGCAAGCAGAGCCTTTAGCGGAGAGAGCTATTCCGATGGGTGATCGATTCATGAAGTACTTCTTGAGTTTCCACCCTCCGACATTCAAGGGAGTTGGCACTCCAACGGATGCCGAGGATTGGCTTTCGAGGATCCAGGAACTCTTGAAGGCAGCTGAGACCCCAGAGGAGAGGCAGTCTCACTATGCGAGTTTCATGTTAGAGGGCGATGCGAAGTTGTGGTGGGTGAACCATAACGGTCGCCATTTTGTTGGGCGTGTTCCGTCCATGGAGGAGTTCGGGAACGCTTTCCTCAAGCGTTATATTCCGGCCTCGACAAGGTTAGCACTGCAGCGACAGTTTTTGCATTTGGTGCAGCGTGAGAAGACAGTGGATGAATATCTGTAAGAGTTCACTCGGTTGGGTCGTTATGCGGGAACGACTATGGCAGATGATGAAGAGAGAGATAACCTCTTCTATCAAGGGTTGAGGGAAAATTTAAGGCAGCCACTCATAGCCTTGAAGAATGCAGGATTTAATGAGTTGGTCGAAGCCGCTCGCACATTGGAGAGCGACATGGAGCGAACCCAGCGGCGAAAGGGTTTTGCGGCAAAGCAGGGAGAAGGAAAGCCTTCTCAGTCTCAGTCTCAGTGGAAGTCCGAGGGCAGCCGATGGAAGAAGAAGCCCCGTCCTAGTAGGCCTGGGGAGAGAAGTGGCGCACCTTCGGGAGATTTCCGCTCCAAAGGTCCGTTTACTTGTTACAAGTGCGGCAAGGTGGGTCACATAAGTTGGTTTTGTACCGAGGGCAGAGCTGAGCAGGAGCCGAGGCAGGAATAATCGGTGCGTTCCGGTCCTAGTGTTGCAGAGAAGGGGAAAGCAGCGGAGTCAAGTGCTTCGCGGTTCCCTCCAGTGCAACCGAGAGCGTATAATCTTAGGCAGCAGGAAGCGATACGTCAACCCGATGTGGTGACAGGTACGAAAAGTTTAAGTTTTCGTTTGTTACTATAATGTAGGTTGCGGCCTTTCATGTTTGTTTTGCACGTGGTTAGGTTTCGTGCTAGTTTCGGGCTATCCCTCTCAGGTGTTGTTCGACACGGGAGCGTCACACTCTTTTCTTGTGGAAAGATTTATCCGGAAGATTGATGCTGAGTCCGTAGAGGCAGAGGTGGAGCTGAGTGTGCGCATGTCGAATGGGTCTTTCATGACTACCATGAGGAAAGGACGCATCGTGATGCAATTTGGCAATAGTGATTTCGTGTTGGTAGCAGTGATTCTGCCACTAGCCGAATTCGATGTTATCTTGGGGATGGACTGTCTTGCGGAGCAGCGAGCTAGTATCAACTACCAGTTGAAGGTGGTAACCCTGAGAGGTGAAGGTAGAGCAGAGGTCAAGTTTGAAGGCCTAAGCGGAGTGGCTTGCTCCCTGATTTCCGCTATGCAAATGAGGCGTGCGGTAAACCAAGGAGGCGAGGCGTTTTTAGCTTTGTTGGAGACTCACTCCACAAAGTTGGCTATTAGAGAAGTTCCGGTGGTGGAAGAATTTGAGGATGTATTCCCCGAGGAGCTTCCGGGAGCACCTCCTCAGCGTGAAATTGATTTCTCGATAGAGTTGGTACCGGGTGCGAGGCCGGTGTCGCGTCCTCCATTTAGGATGGCACCGAAGGAACTGGCCGAGCTAAAGGTTCAGTTGCAAGAGTTGTTAGATCAAGGGTACATTAGGCCCAGCTCTTCGTCGTGGAGCGCGCCGGTATTGTTTGTGATGAAAAAGGATGGAAGCATGCGGTTGTGCATTGACTACCGTGAGCTAAATAAGTTGACCATCAAGAATAAATATCTGATTCCCCGAATCGATGATTTGTTCGACCAGTTAGTGGGGTCGGTGGTGTAGTCCAAGTTGGATTTGAAATCGGGGTACTACCAGTTGAAGATTCGAGAAGAGGACGTTGCCAAGACAGCGTTTGGGACTCGGTATGGACACTACGAGTTTTCGGTGATGCCGTTCGGACTGACGAACGCGCCATCTGTGTTCATGGATTTGATGAACAGGGTTTTTCGCCCGTTCTTAGATTCGTTCGTGGTGGTGTTTATTGATGATATTTTGGTGTATTCAAAATCGGAGGCAGAGCATGAGTCTCACTTGAGGCAAGTACTGCAGACTCTAAGGGAGAATCAGCTTTATGCTAAGTTCTCAAAATGTGAGTTTTGGATCGAGAAGGTGGCTTTCTTGGGTCACGTAATTAGTGGAGATGGGGTGGCGGTAGATCCAGCGAAGATTGAGGCCATTAGGGATTGGCCTGTATTGAGAACCGTGGCGGAAGTCCAGAGTTTCCTTGGACTAGCCGGTTATTATAGAAGGTTCGTGGAGAATTTTTCGCGGATGGCGCTGCCCCTCACCACTCTCACTCGCAAGGACCAAAGGTTCGTATGGACACCGGAGTGTGCCCGTGCATTTGAGAATTTGAGGGAAAGGTTGATGTCTGCTCCAATCCTTAGTCTTCCTAGTGGGACGGAAAGATTTCAGATTTTCAGCGACGCGTCAGGTTGCGGGTTGGGTTGCGTGCTGGTGCAGCACGGCAAGGTGATCGCTTATGGGTCAAGGCAGTTAAAGACTCATGATAAGAATTATCCTGTCTATGATCTGGAGTTGGCGGCGGTAATCTTTGCGCTAAAATTGTGGCGGCACTACGTTTATGGTGCGAAGGTGGAGATCTTCACGGATCACAAAAGCCTGAGGTATCTTCTAGACCAAATGGATCTGAATATGCGGCAGCGTAGGTGGGTCGAGTTCCTTGGGGACTACGACGTGGAGATTAAATATACGCCGGGTAAAGCCAACGTGGTGGCGGAAGCCTTGAGTAGGAAGTACTCCGGGCAAGGTAATTGGATGGAGGCGCATAACGAGCGTTTGATTCGAGACTTGGAGTCTCTTGACATTTCTTGTGTGGCTAGAGGTGAGTCTAGCGTAGCTCGTTTGAACTGGATTGAAATGCAGTGTGATATAACGGATCGAATCCGAGAGGCGACCAGTGCGGACGAGGAGTGCCAACAGTTGGTGTTGGAGGCTCAGCAAAGCGAAGGCACTGCTTTGGGGATGGTTGGTGGGATTTTAAAAAGAGACGGAAAGGTCTGTGTTCCGCGTTTTGGCAAGCTTCGCGAGGAGTTGATGTTCGAGGCTCACTTTACGAAGTGCTCCGTTCATCCAGGAAGTACAAAGATGTACGCGGATTTGAAGAAATCTTTTTGGTGGCCTGGGATGAAGCGGGATATAGCCGAGTACGTGAGTCGATGTCAGACTTGTGCCTTGGTGAAGGCTGAGTGTCAAAGGCCCGGTGGGTTCTTGAAGCCTCTTCCCATCCCCGAATGGAAGTTCGATGACATCTCTATGGATTTTGTGCATGGTTTACCTCGATCGCAGCAGGGTAACGATGCGATTTGGGTGATAGTGGATCGCCTGACGAAGGTGACCCACTTCATTTCGAATCAGAAGGGCGATGGCGTGGAGAAGCTCGTGGAGCTTTATGTTCGAAACATTGTGCGGTTGCACGGGATTCCGAAGAGCATCGTTAGTGATCGCGATGGGCGGTTCACCTCGAAGGACTAGAGATTAGTGCAGAAAAGTCTAGGCACGAAGCTCAAGTTTAGTACCGCGTTCCATCCGCAGACGATGGTCAGATGGAGTGAACGAACCGTACGTTGGAGGACATGTTGAGGATGTGTGCTCTCGACTTTGGCAAAGGTTGGGAAGACCACCTTTTCATGGTAGAGTTCGCCTATAATAATAGCTTCCAGGAGAGTATCAAGATGGCGCCATACGAAGCTTTGTATGGAAGGAAGTGTCGAACGCCGATGTCTTGGGCAGAGGTGGGAGACACTAAGCTTTTGGGAAAGCATGTGGTGGAAGATGCTTGCGAGATTGTGCAGACGATTCAGGAGAGCATGAAGGTTGCTCAGGATCGTCAAGCGAAGTATTTTAATGCGCGCCACAGAAACGTGGAGTTTACAGTGGGCGACATGGTCTACTTGAAGATCAAACCGTTCAAGGGTGTTTCGCGGGTGCGGCGACTCAAGAAGTTAAGTCCGCGATATTTGGGTCCGTTCGAGGTTATGGAACGTATAGGCGAAGCGGCCTATCGTTTGGCGTTGTCTGCAGAGCTGAGTGGATTACATGATGTTTTCCATGTCTCTGTGCTGTGGAAAGCTTTGGTGGAGCCGAGCGTCGTGGTTGAAGCGGCGACGGTGCCGGTAATGGAGGATTTGGGGGCGAGGGTTCGCCTGGTTTGCGTGGAGGATTCAGAAGTCCGGCAGTTGCGTAACAAGGAAGTCAAGCTTGTAAAGGTGCGATGGGACAACTGCGGGCGAGACGAATTCTCTTGGGAGCGTGAGCAAGCGATGCGGGAGGATTTCCCGGAACTTTTTGCTCCAGGTATGCATTATGAATTTCCTGTTTAAATTCTGAAATTTCGAGGACGAAATTCTTTTAAGGGGGGTGGAGTTGTAACACCCCAAAAATCGTAGCTCAGCAAGATAAGCGGAGTGGTAGCGTTGCGCTCAGAATAGGCCGAAAATTCCATAGCAGATCCTTCGCGCACGGTCACTAGCCTCTTCTCGCACGACCAGTGGTCGTGCGCCAATGATCGTGCGTTAATTCGAAGGATTGACGGAGTTCTGTTGCGGATAGTGCGCACGATCAGGGGAAGTCTTTGCGCATGACCACTGACCGTGCGCCACTGCTCGTGCGCCCTGTTTATTCTGCTCTGCGAAAAGGTGTGGAGATGACGATCCGACCGATCAAAAACATTGGGATTTGATCCAACGGCTGTGATGCTTCGCTGAGGGGCTTTAGGGCTTGGATGAGGGGTTATTCCCTCATATTTTCAAGTCTATTCTCTCTCTTAGGTTGGAGAAAGGAGAAGGGGGCAAGGAGGAAGAAGAGGGGAGATCCGCCATTGTTGGAGCTTCGGAGCTCCGTTCGCCGATCCGAGACCGGCAACGCGTAGAGGTCGTCAAGGCGCTTCTTCTCCACCATTTGTTTGCAAGCTTCTCATAGCTAGGAGGAGATCTCAAAAGGTAACGACATTTCTCCTCCCGGTCTTTAGGATGCGTGCATGGCATCCCTTATTTTCTGCATTTTTTGCACCGGATCCGTCGAGTGAGAGGGATCCGGGTCGCCTTGGTTCAAAAGGAACCATCGGGTTGATTGAGTCCGTCCCCGACATGATTTGCACTAGAGACCCACTCCGTTAGCAGATTAGGCATTGTGGGTGAAGCCGGATTTGCGACCGTTGGTCCGATTCGGTGATGTTGAATGACGCGCATATTAGGGGTTTTGTTAGAAATCCGATTACGGCGAACTCGTCGTTGTGATGCCCTTGTAGCTTCGTGTGGTAACGAATGTTGAGTTTTGGGCGGGGAAATAACGTGCGGATTATGGGTCTTGTGATGCCTAGGGTTGTGCGAAGGCGCGATTGGTCTTTGTGGTCGGCTGGCTATCCCGTGAAGACTGAGATTCACGTGTGGAGAGTGTCCCGGCAAGATTAGTCCCTTCGGTGTTGACTGACGAGAATGTCTGTGCCACGGATGAGTCCGGTGACGGTCGCCAGGCGAGGCAATCGGTGGACGTTGTCCCGAGTGTAAGTCCGGGGCCTTGGGACGTTTTGTTTAAGCCAGAATTCTTAGTATCGGTCTTTGTGTGTTGTTGGCGGCCCGAGCATGTGAGCTGTTAGACAAGCCCGATGGCGTGGTGAGCCAGGCGAGGTGGGTCTCAGCGAGAGCTCTTGGCTTTGGGGCTACGATGCCCTTGTGGGGAAATAATGAGTACCCTTGTGTTGGTGATGTATGATGATGTGTTAGATTCATACGCTTTAGGGTGCCTTGGGTGAAACCCGGGTTTGCTTTCATTTTGCATTGTTAGGCCCCTTTTATTACCTGCTCAACATAGAAACATGGATGATGTTTGTGACACTCATGCCTGTATTTATGTTGCTTTTCTTTATGTACATTTGCATACGAAGTGCTGACTTGCAGGGTGAAGTAGTTCCCCGGGGTCCGCTAGGACGGCCGGGAGGAGGGATGTTGCTACACCGTTTGTGGTCAGCCATAGCTGACCCTCGTTTACCGCTCTTTGTGATTTGGTTGCAGGGCAAGAATCGCAGGCTGGACCCAGCGCGTCGGCCAAAAAGGCCTAAAGCCTCATGAAGTGCTTAGTTATTTTTCTGCATTACTTTCTTCGTACTTTGTTATATCCGGCTTGCATGCCGAGGTAGTTTAGGAAAAACTATCTTTCCCCTTTTGTTGGGATGTCTTATTAGTATTGAATGTTTGATGATTTGGACGTTGGTTTTGTAAGGCCTTAAGGCTAGTTGGACTCCTTTGTACTATGGACAATCTCTGTGGTTTTGGTTTGTTTCCGCTGTATTATCTGAGTTTTGAGATTGGGTAGTTAGTATCATCTTTTAATACCAAAGCTGTGGCGGTTATATGTTGTGGGGTCCCGACCGGACCCATATTATATGGTCATTACAGGGGAGGTGTTACACTTTCTATTCTGCACTTTATTTCCAGCACCATATTTATTCTGCCTGTGATCTTGTGAAGCATAATACTTAGGTTTATTGTATTTTCATAGTTAGGATAGAAATAAATTTAAATCTCTATTCACACCCCCCCCCCCCCCCCCCATCTAGAAGATTCTCAGAGGCACACTGTGCACTTTCAGGCTACATACCAACGAATGATGGACCAAGTTTTCAAAGAGCAAAAGGGGAGAAACCTCTAGGTGTATGTGGATGATCTCTTGGTCAAAAGCAAGAGCGCTCAAGATCATGTCGCCGATCTGGAAGAGACCTTTGCAACTCTTTGAAGGTTCAAAATGAGGCTCAATCCCGCAAAGTGCTTGTTTGGGGCGGGAAGAGGGAAGTTCTTGGGACATCTCCTCACCCCCGAAGGGGTGGAGCCCAACCATGACAAGGTTAAATCCATCGACGAGATGACGTCGCCGAAGAGCATCAGGGAGGTTCAGAGGCTGACTAGAAGGTTGACCGGCCTTAGTTTCTTCTTATCAAAGGCGGGAGAAAAGTGCTCTCCATGCTTCAAAACGCTCCAAAAGAATCAGCGATTTGAGTGGACCGAAGATTGCGAGAGTGCCTTCGAAAAATAGATGCAACAGCTAACCCAGACACCTCTCCATCAAAGCCTGAGGGAAGGCAAAGACTTACTCCTCTACCTAGGAGTGGGGCGGAAGCGGTAAGTTCTGTGTTTGTCAGGGAGGAACAGAAGAAGCAACTACTCATCTACTACGTGAGCAACGTACTAAAGAAGGCAGAGATGCGGTATCCCATCCTCGAGAAGCTAGCATTCGCCTTTGTGGTGTCGGCGCGGAGGCTCCAGCCTTATTTTCAAGCCCACTCCATCTGAGTCGTGACCGACCATCCCTTCTGAAATATCCTAGAAGGAGTGGATCACTCATGAAGGCTGGTGAAATGGTCGGTAGAATTCGGTGAGTTCAATATTTCCTTCTCTCCTCGGGTGGCGATAAAAGCACAGGCAGTGGCAGACTTCCTAGCTGACCTCTCAGGGGAGGCAGGCCAAAGAGAGGGCCCTTGAAATCTGATTTCCTGGAAGATGTTCATGGATGGAGCTTCAGGCAAAAGTTTTGTAGGAGTGGGCATCGTGCTTGCCAGCCCTCAGGGAACTAAGATCAAGCAAGCAGTCGAGATCCTCTTCCCCGTCACGAACAATCAGGCAGAGTATGAGTCCATAATGGCGGGCTTGCATCTTGTCAAGGAGTTGGGAATCCAAGACATCTAAGCTTTCACGGATTCAATGGTGGTCACTTCGCAGATCCGAGGAGAGTTTGAAGTGCGCAACACCACCCCACAGAAATACCTAATCAAAGTTAAAAATTCTGATCAGAGGCTTTCAATTCTTCTTCACCGAGCGCGTACCGAGCGATAAGAATTCAGCGGCAGACCGTTTGGCCAAGTATGGTCCGAGAGCCAGGGGAACAATAACCGAGTTGTTTCAGCCATCCATCGAGGAGGGAGAGATGATGGAGATTGAGCAACACCCTTCCTGGATGGACCCGTTCACCACGTTCCTAGCCACCGGTCAACTCCCAACGGACAACGATGATCAAAGGAAGTTCAGATATAAGATGACCTACTACTTATTGCACAATGAGGAGCTATATCATAAGACCATCTCGGGCCCCTTGGATCGATGTGTTTCAAAAGCCAAAGTACCCAAAGTTCTGGAGGAAATCCATTCGGGAGAGTGCGGAAGTCATTTGGGGACTCACACTTTAGAATAAAGAATCATGAGGCATGATTACTTCTAGCCAACCATCTACAAGGATGTCGAGGCTTTCTCGAAGAGGTGTCAGAAGTGCCAGATCTTTGCCCCTCTCTAGTTGTAGCCAGCCCAACAACTTCGTTCGATCACAGCCCCGTGGCCGTTTGCCATCTAGGGAATGGATCTGATAGACATTTTCCCCAAGCTAGCGGCCAGAGGAAGTTCGTTATCGTCATGATCGACTACTTCTCCAAGTGGATCGAGGCCAAAGCTCTAGCCAAGACCACCTCTCAAGTCGTGAAGAACTTCATCTGGGGGAAAATCACCTGCAGGTTCGGAATCCTTCTCGCCATCGTCACTGATAACGACCCATAATTTGCTAGCTTGGAGCTGGAGGACTTCTGCAAGCATCTAGGGACCAATCTTTGGTTTGCCTCAATGCACCATCCTCGGAACAATGCGGAAGTGGAAGCCTCCAACAAGCTAGTCATCAACCTCCAGAAGAAAAAAGTCAAGAACTAAGAGGGAACTGGGCGGAACGGCTCCCTTCTGTCCTCTGGGCTCTGAGAACCACTCCTAATTCGGCCACGGGAGAAAATCCTTTCAAGATATCACATGGATCCAAAACTCTCATCCCAGTGGAGTTCGAGGTCAGAAGTCCTAGAGTGGTTGCGGCAGAAGATGGAGATGAGGAATGACGGTTAGAAAATGAAGAGGCTCAGAGACTATCTCTCGACTACATCGAAGAACTCCGATATCTGGCCTCCGCTCGACAAGAAGAGATCAAAAGAAGAATTGTGAAATACTTTGACAAGCACGTCTGAATCAAACAATTCCAAGCAGGCAATCTCATTCTGAAGAAAGTAGATGCGGCTAGAAGAGCGTCCGCTATCAGAAAGCTCAACCCAAATTGGGAATGACCTTTCATCATCCACGAGTCACTGGCATCTTGAGGATATCGTCTGCAGTATCACGAAGGGGAGCATCTTGGGAACACTTGGAGCGGTGACGACCTGAAGTGGTTCTACCCCTAGCGAGAATATGTATGTCCCTCCTCTGTATATTTGCTTCGTATAAATGAATTCCTCACCCCCCTAAAACATGGGATTGTGTGAGTCTTTTTTCTCTTCCAAACAAGTGTTTTCAAAGTAAAGAAAGTTGGTGAATTGATCTTCCCGACAGGTTGGGAAATAGGCCTCTGACTTGACTCTCATAAAACCAGAATGGATGATAGGACAGTGCCTCGGGTTAGCGAGTTTTCCTAAGACCAAGCCTCTGCATTGACGGTCGAGATCATCTCCCCCTTACATGTTGGCTGAGTGACCCCCCAATTGCATTTCTAATCCAACTGGAGAAATTGTCAGAGAAAAGTCTTGGCGACGATCTCCTAACTCGATAAAGTGATGAACGATTTAAATAACCTAGAGACCCTTGAATAAAGGGGTCGTTTACCCTTAAAGGGTTGAAAGCTCACAAACAAAGCATAATCTTTTTGTCTTTTCTTCCAATCATATGAGTTAGTGTGATTAATCCTCTCTGATTGTTGAGTAACAGAATGAAGACTCTCTAGGAATCAAGGACAACGAAGTAGGATGGAGGCCTCAGGATGGTGTGTCCCCTTGCACTTCCCCAACTGTCATTCCCTACTCGTCAGTTCTCTTAGCATCTAGCGGCAAAGTAGGATGTAGACGTCCAGATGGTGTGTCTCCTCGGACCTTCCTAATTGTCATCCACTACTTACCTTATTATTATTATTGTTGCAATATCTTAAAACTTCTCACCAGGTGAAGTAGAAGCCTCGAGAGTGTGAGTCTTGCGGGACCCCCCCCCCCCCCCTCGAGTTTCACCCACAACTCAAGTAACATCAAGCTTAGAAGAAGGTGAGTATCCATGTAAGCGAGTATTCAGAGTGCGAGCATGCAGGTGCGAGTATATCTATGCGAATATTATAAAGCTTGGCGAGCATGGTAAGCACCTTTCAAAATCGCACCTATCATGACGGCGATCACTTAAACTCACTTCGAGCCTATGAGCCTAGAGAGCACTCGTTGCATGAGCCTAAGAGCCTATCGATTTCCACAAAGAAGGCGAGTAAGAGAAAAGCAGACGAGCAAAAAATGTCTTTTCTTTCATATTTTGGCGAGTATTACATCAACAAAAATCTATACAAGTCTGACAGGGTGGTCAAAATGGGCCCTGCGACTATGCGTCGTCATCGCCGAGATCATCATCTCCGTCAATATTGATGACTTCATCATCATCGCCATCCTCATCCTCGTCCACCTTAGAGTCCTCATCCTCGTCATCGCTTCACCGAGGATCAGGAGCGGGGATAGGAGAAGTGGACTCCTCGACAAGCAGGGTCGGGATGATGTCCATCACGGTCAGGTTCATCGCTTCAGGCATCAGGTAGTCGTCTGCTTTCAACCGGCTCAGGACGACATTATTGGTTGCTCGCGCAATGTCACGGTGAATACTCGATATCTCATCGTCGTGTATCCTTATCTGTTTCCTCATAGAGGGGCCCGCCTCTGATGGTTGTTGCTCGGCAGGTCGAGTTTCCAGCTCGATGATCTTTACTTGGGAGGCCTCTAAGGCTGCCCAGGTGTCCTCCATCTCCTTCTCGATCCACGACATCTTCTTCGTCGTCTCCACCTCAGCTTCCTGCGAGCATGACAGATAGTCGTTAGCATGATAGTGGGAAATAGGAGAGTAGCAATAAAGAAGACATACTTCAATCAAATCGCGAGTACCTCACAAGCCTTGCACTTATCGGTCTTGAACCCAAGGGAGATGACAGTCTTGCTCAGCTCCTTGACCCTATTGTTACAGACATGAGGTTAACTTGATGGACCGCTCTAGATTTGTCTAGATAAGTTAAGAATGTTCTGGAATATTGCAGAAGCTAACCGTGTAGAATAGTGTGGAAGGATCTAGAAGAATATGGAGTCATCCAACCCCTTCTCTATGTGGAGAACTCTAGAACCTTCCGTTTTGGAGGGAAATGGTGGAGGAGGCCTATATAAGAGAAAGACCTCCTCATTTGCATCCATGGAGGATTTTGGAGCTTCTTTGGGAGTGTTGTTTGGAGAGTCTCTTGTGCGCTTGTGAGCTTTATGCTTGGTGAGTCTCCTCTTGCGAGAGTTGAGAGTTTGTGGGGATTGAGCACTGCTGTGTGCCTTGTTTGTTGTATGTCTCGCTCTTTCGTATGTCCCGTTCAACTGTCTACCTAATTGTCTTGTAACTTTGTTGAGAGTTATAATAGGAGTTGTTCTCTTTATTCCATTGCTTTGTTTGAGGAAGGCTTACTTGGTTAGCCTAAGTTTGTTGGAATTCTAGCCAAGTGCCGCAGGTACTTAGTGTCAAAGTGCTAAGTCCGTGACACTATGCTCATATTAAAATAGGCTCCTCCGGTCTGGTAGCTGATCTTAGCCGATCGCAATAGCGAGCGCGAGGTCTGGTGGGCCAGATACTCGGCCGAGACCTCCTGGAGCGACTCGGCGTTCACGCGACCATAGAGGGCGAACGTCACGTCGATTGCCTCGCCTCTATCATCCCATCCTTCCGACCAGACTGGCAAGTTGGTGCTCAGGGTCACCTCATGCGTGCGCTCCGACTAGGTCACCAACGGGTGACCATAGGCATCCATGCCACGCACGCCTTCCCAAAAGTTGGGATGAAGGTTAGGCTCGCTAGCCTCCAAAGGATCAACCTTCACACCGAATTCCCAGCTCGCGATCTCCTTCTTCTGCCTCGCGGGCTCCTGTACCCCGACCTTGGTCTTTCCCTTGTCCTTCCTCTTTTGCGAGGAGCCCGTCTTCTCGCCGGCATCCACCGGGTCCTTGGGAATCTGTGACAGATCGATGGGGGATGACGACGTCCCCTCATCATCACGTGGCGGGATCCCCGCACCCTCCCAAGCAGGAGTTGCCTCTTTCGCCACAAGGAGAGGCTCGCACGGTAGAATTCGAGTAGCCGCAGAAGCAAGAAGATGAGGGTTAGTTGCCAACTAAGAAGAGCGCCCTAAAGCGCGAGTATAATAAATACTCGCTAAGTAATATACCTTCACCCGGGAAGACCCACTCTAGCTCATTCACCTGTTGTCGCCAGAAGTCAACATCGAACCGCCGACCTCGGAAGGCGCTGAATAGATTCTCCCGAGGTCCCTCCAGAAAGGGAAGGACAAAGGCAGCCTCAGGCGGCTGCTGGGGTTGGCGAGGAATGTCCTCAAAGTCATCGCCGACCATGATTATCTGCTCTCCACAGCGGTGATTCTTGTTCGCTGTGCCGACCTGCGTGCATATATGACTGCATAGGAAGATGATGCCCTCATCGGTCGCCATGAAGGAGAAGATTCTCCTGAAAACAGAAAGATCAAAGACGATCTTCTCTTCTCGCAAGAAGCAGAGGAACCCAACGATCATCGCCATCCCGTTTGTGTTCAGCTAGACGGAGACTATCCCGTAGTAGCGAATTATCTGGAAAAAATCCATCCACAGGGGAAGTCGCAGGCTGACCTCGATGTGGCGGACCGGAAAGACGATCTCGCGCTCCAGAAAGGTGCTTTGTCACTCGGTCTGGCGAGGAAGCCTGGCCGAGTATCCCTCTGGAAGGAATTTCTCCATAAAGTCATCCAAGTCCTTCTGAGTTGTGACAGACTTCTTGAACGTCGTCGATGCGAAGTTCCACGCATGACCTACCCGCCAAGCAGATGCTTCATCAGTCATCGCGAGAAGAAATAAGGCGAGGAGAAAGAGACGAGAAGAAAGAGCGAGTATCATACGGCGAGAAAGGAGGAAGCTGAAGATACTCGCAAGAAGAAGGAATAGGTCAATGATAGCGTAATAAAAACATATCCACAACCTATTTATAGACAGAGGCAAGTGAGAGGATATTAGCTAGCCCGCCGCGACTAGAAATAAGGGTATGGCTAGTTGCGTGGAAGGTCGCCGTATCAACATTGCACATCCATAGTTGTCGATTTTCAGCACGCGAGAACCTGCATAGAAGTACACAGAAGCTCGCCAAATATGCGCGACAATCCAGTATCAATACTTGAAAGAAGTTTAAAGAAGACACGACAGACACATCATCGCAGGAAGCAAGACAACAAACTAAAGGCGAGATTAAATGCTTGCCAAATAATATTGCAATTAAGAATGAATGTTCGCCTACAAATAGTCGCCTAAAGGCGATCACTCTACAAAGAAAGATGGAAAACATATATTGAGGCCCTAGATGGTGCGCGTCCAATGGCTGAGGATGTCGCCCGGCCCATCCCATGTTGCATTCTCGCTTGAAATGCTCGGAGGACACCGACATCACATCCTCACCCTTGTGGAGCTGATCCTTGATCCTCACCAGACTCCCGCCGAACCCATGCTCGCTCGCATGCCGACCAGCTCCTCATGGTGGATCTGCTGGTGTTGTTCTATCATCGTCACACGCCGCTCCAGGTCTCCTCCTCTTAGGGAGAAGAAAGAGAAGGAACCCCCCCCCCCCCCCCCCCCCCCCCCGTTCTCGTACGCCGCGATGATCCTACAGGGGGAATCAGAGAGGTGGACACTGGTGGCGGAGGAGGAAGCGACGAAAGGTCGCCTGCAGGTAGCTGCGAGATGCTCGCAGGAGCTGACTGGAAGGTGTACGGAGGCGGGGGAGGTAGACTGCTCATCGGAAGACCCCCCTTGATCGCTCACAGGAGGCCGCGAGGTCCTGTCTGAAGGAGGCCTCTGGCCCACTGACGTCGAAGATGAGTCGTGGCTGGTCCGCACAGATTGGCCAACTCGTACCCCCTTATGGGATCCCGGAGCGATTATGGGAGTTCATTGCAGGGGAGAAACGGCCAGATGCTCGCCAGGAGCTCCAAAAGTCAACGGGTCTGCAAATAGGAAAAAGTAAATCATCGCCAACAAAGCCAGAATGATGGCAATATAACATAGCGAGGATGAAGTCTCTACCTCACAAGGAGGCGAGTTCTGGTTATGATTGGGTCTGAGGTGCAGGGGGCTTGGGAGCGGTCTGTCAGCCTCGTCGGCAAGGCCCAACTCGCTGAGCATTCTTCGGGTGCTCGCGGGAGTCTCTGGCTGTTCGGCGGAAGGATCGGCGACATCCTCCGCTGAAGCAGGTGGCTTCTTCTTCGCGAGTTTCTTCTTTTTCTTGGGGGCGAGGAACGCCTCAACGTCATCGTCCTCGCGAGCATGCTTCCGAGTAGGCGTCAACAACCCCGCCAGCTCAGTCATACTCTCCTGATACTCTTCCTCGGCGGTGAGAGACATATCGTGTGATTTCAGACAGGCAGTCCAATAAAAGAGCCCCCCCTCTATATATAGAGCCCTGGAGCCAGCCATGTTGATGTCGAGTAGGTCCTATGCTCGCCAGGAGCAGCGCGCCGAATAAGGGTTGGATGTTTCTTTCCGATCCCCTTCGTTGCTCCCAAAGAGAGGGGATTGTGTAACCCATATTCTTCGAGGGCAGGACCCGATTTAAGTCACGTAGACAGAAGCCAAAGTCAAGGGTCAAAGCAGAAGTCAGGAGTCAAAGATAAAAGACAACTCAGCCAGCAAGAACAGTAGAAGCCCTAGACGAGTATGAGCGAGCATGTGCGAGCAGCCCCTAATACTCGCCAAGGTGGGTGACCATAGGAGATGCTCATCGAAGCCAGGCGAGATCCCCTCAATCTCGCATAGTTGTCGGGTTGGGCTGGGCTATAAATAAGACCCCCTCCCATTTGGTTTTCCTATAAATAGGACCCCAGTGGTACTTGGATTGACACCTTTGGCTGAGCTTTCGGAACTCCATTTTCGAATACTTGGACACGTCATCCATGGCCGTCACTCTTGATACTCGCCAAGTCGGTGCCTTCCTCGTACCCTGTTCGGCCATCTTTGATTGTGGAGGGGAAGTCTCTTCTGAGCTTCTGGGTACGTGGTGGGACCTCCCTGCCACAACACCTAGGGTCCTGTTGTTGTTCTTTTAGCCCCTTCGTCGTTGCCCATCAAACGTCGAGCCGAATCACTAGACGAGTAACATTTGGCTGTATTGATCCAAATTTTAAGAGCTAGAATTTACCTGGCTTCAACAGTGACATATTGCAGTGGTTATAACAAAAACACAATATTTACAATTTGTTGCTACGTTTATAACCGCTGAAAAATAATTCAGCGATCCGATCCGCTTCTCTGGAGATTGGAATGTTTCCGGCAATCAAAACCACATATAAATAGATGTCGCGGTTGTAAACCCTTGCGGAAGACTTATTGCAGTTGATATCCCCTCGGTTTTTACCGCGGTTTTCTAACCGTCGTATGCATTTCAATGCGTTTATAACAACCGTCGTAGACCATAAAAACTGCTGCCTTAAGTCATTTTTTTGGTAGTGTGCCCAACCTCACATGCTTAAATATCACCATAGTACCAGAATTATAAAAACAGCAACAAGATTATTCCAAAAATTAGGTGAAGTTTTCTGCATAACAAATCTAAAAAAAACATATCTTTAATTCGGGTTCAGTTTACTGAGCAGCCCGAATTGAGTTCTCATTAGTCAATTTCAACTAAAAAGCAAGCTTTTGGAAAGAAAATGTGTCCCATAGCTTTAATTTCCAAAATGTGTATCCATACATTGAACACGAGATTCTGCGAGAAAGCTGAGTAGACCCAGCGCATGAATATCTCCACACATTTTAGCCTATGGAGGCTTCGTTTGGCGCGGCGGCGGCAGTCATGAGCGCGGTGGTCATGAACTGTCGTTCATGAACGCCCGACCTCACCTAAAGAAATTCATGCATTTTATGCTCAAAACTAGTTTATTTTCTTTGTAGCGGTCAAAACATTTGTCTTGCCAAACATACAATCTATGGTAATGCCGTTTTGACCAAACTCATCGGAGCAAATAAGCCACGCGAAACGAAGCCGGAATATCATTCAGTAAAAAATGCTTTCAAGGAGTGTGATTTACTGAATTTGATGTATATTGTGGTGCATCAGCATTATATTTGTAGCAATGTGGATAATAAGTAGGCTAACATTGGCAGGACGACGGGCAGCGAGGTCGTTTCGTCGAGGCAACGCGTCGTTTCGTCTCTGTCGACACCATACCAGAGAGCCGCTGTTCTGCCAAACAAACTTAAAATTGACAAATATTTGAAAATTCGAATTGTAGTTTCAAGGCGAGCATTTCAAGCATAAGTTGGAGTACTTTTAACTTTTCAAAAGAGGCCATATACTCTCACCACAAGTTGTATTTATAAAACACCCTAATATTCACCATGTATATAGTTAGTTACAAAATTAATTTCACCTAGTAACGTAACTATGTGCGACAACTATTAGTGATCTATCCAGTCACAAAATTAGTTTACGTACATGTACACGAAAAATCATCTCGAGAACAATGTCCTCCGACAGAGTTATTTTTTGGGGATCATGGCAACAATTTCACCTCAGAACTACCGACTCGCAGTTCACTTATATGATATCGCGTCCATGTTGGAGTACTTTTAACTTTTCAAAAGAGGCCATGTACTCTCACCACAAGTTGTATTTATACAACGCCCTAATATTCACCACGTATAGTTAGTTACAAAATTAATTTTTTTTATAGACCTTGTGTCAATTGTCACCTAGTAACGTAACTATGTGTGACAACTATTAGTGCTTTGTCCAGTCACAAAATTATTTTACGTACATGTACACGAAAAATCATCTCGAGAACAACGTCCTCCGACAGTGTTATATTTTTGGGATCATGCATGTCAACAATTTCACCTCCAAACCGACCCCTTAAACTTAATCATTCATAGAATACCGACTCGCAGTTCACTTATATGATATCGTCATCCATGTTGGAGTACTTTTAACTTTTCAAAAGAGGCCTTGTACTCTCACCACAAGTTGTATTTATAAAACGCCCTAATATTCACCATGTATATAGTTGTTTACAAAATTAAATTTTTTATAGAGCTCGTGTCAATTGTCACCTAGTAACGTAACTATGTGCGACAACTATTAGTGCTCTGTCCAGTCACAAAATTAGTTTACGTACATGTACACGAAAAGTCATCTCGAGAACAACGTCCTCCGACGGAGTTATTTTTCGGGGATCATGGCAACAATTTCACCTCAGAACCGACCCCTCAAGGTAGCATAATCATTCACAGAATACCGACTCGCAGTTCACTTATACGATATCGTCATCCATGTTAAAGTCGCTCCAATGGCCACCATATTGAGGGGGGACTTGACTCGCACTTTTGGATGACTTTAATTATTATCAAACCTAATTGTCGTTTATAAACAAAATGGGTCCTTGAGTGTTTTGGACTGACTAATAAGCTTATTGAATGATTATCCTAACATTATAAAATATATACCTTCAAAAAACATAATAAAATATATAATAATTATGTAGGTTTTGGCTTTATTTGGCGCGACGGTGGTGGGCGGAAAGTGGCGACGCAAACGCTGGTTTCGAACTGGAGGCACGGAGGCGGGGGTGGAAACGGAGCGGAGGCGCTGGTTTTCCTCCTTGCTACGGGGCGAATCGTGGGAAACGGAGACGGAGTTCCGTTTGTTTTGCCGCCGTGCGGCGGCGTTTCCTCAAAACGAGGCTCCTAAACGCGGAATGAAGCCTTTGTCTCTTTTGTGCTGGGCATACGTTTCAACTAGAATCCTCTCTCTTTAGCCTAAAAGTAGGAGATTCATTTCATGGTCCAGATAAATTCATTATTTATCCAACGTGTTAATTAAATAATGCAGTTGTTATTCGCGGATCATGAATGTCTACTGCAGATCAAATTTTTCTCATTTTATTTGAGTTTACAAATTGTTATCAGCAGACCAATTTTAAATTTGAGCAGTTGATATCTTTGTTATCTTGAGCAGGGCTCGACAATGAAGGAACATCTCTGACGACCTTTTGAGCACCTCAATGTGTGCATGTATCGTGATTCATTAAATAAATGCGCGGATAGAGACCGAGTTGGTGGAAGAAAGACGATTTCTTCTTCGTTCATGTGATTTCGGTCTGTTTGGGAAGATTTAGACAGCTAGGGTTACTCTCTCCTTGTGGTAAGGAAGACGAACATGACGATCAAAGTTTTTTTTTTTAATTTTCTTCACTAATCTGCAGATAACAAAAATAACTGTGAATAGACAAAATCTGTGAATAGACAAACACGATTTGCGAATAACAATCGCCTTAAATAATCATATTTATTTAGCATGTCATTTTCGAATATGTGCAGTCCAAAAATAAATGACGGCAAAACTAAAAAACATAGAACGTTGTGAACTCGTAAAGGCTTGACAAGCATGCACATAACCGGTATGCAATTGCGCGGACTGAACATAGCTGAAGTCGGCATGCATATATTCATCACATTTTTTAATTATCATTCATTCATAGAGGATCTTCTTCTCATAAATTTAGCATCTTTGGAAAGGATATTTGAGAATAAAAATAAAATTTCTTGGAGTGTAATTCCAAATTATTAAAAAAAAAACTCGATGAGTCTAATAGTTTGGATGGAACTGAAATTAGATATTGTAATTGAGAACAATTCCAATTCTTCTAGGAATTGACATTGGTCTAATTCCAATTACAGTTGTTACGGTCCGCGCATGGTTCCATTTTTGAACAGGCCTGCATGCCCTACATCTCAACCCATCTCCGCACACGGAGCGTGGTCATCCATGTGCTGCGGGTTGTTGAGGTGAGATCTTGAACCCGCGACCTCCTAGATAGAGGGACTTAGTGCTGACCTCCACGACCAACTGAGCTGCAGCTCAGCTGAATAATAACTTATTTGGATAATAACTACTGTTCTAAACTATTTTGTTTCAACACCTATAGATTATTCTATTGAGCACTATGTCACGTACAGGAAAATTTATTTTATTATAGAAAATATCTACTGGTTTACCTTTGTTCCTAGGCATAATTTTGTGGGCTAAAATTTGTTTGATCAATAATGTATAGGCAATTGAATTAGAGTGGATGATTCAGATGGAATTAGGTGTAGAGGAGCACTGGGAGTTAGAGGCAGCAGTGAGATCTCGCCTAGAGTACTTGCAGGCAGGAAAGGGGGAGATAAACTGTGGTCACGCACTTTACCTTAAAGTGCAGGTATCCAACTGTCCGCATGAATACTCACACACATCTCAAAGCACTTTGAGATATGAGTGATTTGAGGTGAGTGCGGGTATACACGCGAACCGTTGGATACCCGCACTTTACAATAAAATGCATGACTACACTTTATCCCCCTCTCCCTTACCCACTTGCAGGGCTGAATGGAGGAGTCGCCGAGCCTGATAGTATTCGCAAGGGCCCCATGGTAATTTGGGCCATGGGATGGGACTTATCACGAACATGGAGACTTTGGATCCGGTCGTGTTTGAAATCTGTCTACTCATGCATAGAGCTTTATTATGGGCTCAGCGCCGCTTTATGTACGTGTGTACGAGTGACGGATTATGGATGTAGCACCACTTTATGTGTGTGTGTGTACGAGTGACAGCGTAGCGGGACCTTCATACGATCTTGCCAGTACATTTGATCGCCCGCGTCACTTGGAGACAATATAAGATGACAACAATACTAACAATACTACTATGTTATTATTTAGTGCTGAAGGTAAATGTATTTGTGAAAAAGTTTCAGTATCATGTTCAAACCTCATAATATTTGTTAAATTATTAGTGAGACATTTTTTAAAAATATTATTTAAATAAATAATTTTTGTAAATAATTTGAAAATAAATATAATGATCTATATATAACAACTATTTCGAGAGAATGAGTCTTATTTGGGCCATCTTTCATGGAGATACTTTTAGGTGCGTTTTCCCACCAAAGATCACGGTGCACGCGCGCATCAAACTGTTGGTTCTTGCAAAAATAACATGATTGATCGAAATATTGACAATAGCGACAGTATTTTTAGAATACTACAGTATTCCACGAAAATAACTCCATTGTAGGATACCAGATCGTACAACTGTATTATTTCTCCCACCTAAAACTAGGTGCACCTAAAACTAGGTGGGAGAAACGCACCTAAATTTTTTTCTCTCCTAACATGACCCTCTTGCAAAAGCTAAATCTTTGTATTGGAAGGGGGAGTTCTTCAAACTCATGGGTTAATGGTGGGCACATCCAACTTATATTCTCTACTTATCTTGCATATCCTTCTTTTTACTTGCTTGCATTCCCTATCCCATCGTTTGGGTAGAGTATATTTTGGTCATTCTGATCCGAACTACTTGCAACTTGGATCTCAGCTTCAGCATCTTGGTGCAATGAGCTTAGACTTTGACCATAAGTGAAAAGGTCAGGATACCATTATTGGATGATAGCAATAATTTGTTGGGTCATGCGCTCGGGCAAGAGCTACTAGGATATGCAACAAAAACGACTTTCTCGTTCTACAAGATGACTCACACGAGTTGTCACAACAATGGTTGTAGCAAGTACAATTACTCCACACCACCTCCACTTGAGATTGAAACCCGAGTGGTGCCTTGACGCTTAGACCAAAAGACCGTTATCTATAATGCACTTGCATGACTGTTGAAGCACTTGCGTGACAACAGGCATTCGCCTTCAACATTAACATGGATCCCTACTACAATGAGGGGGAGGTGACCCACTTCAACAATGCGATCAAGGTCAAGCCCATCCCGACATGGTTCGAGGACACTACTAGAAAAATAACTTTTAGACATTTTTTTCACGATTCAAAAATCGTAGTTAATAATGAAGTATTGGTCATGACCTCTAATTCATGGCTAATAAATAAGTATTAGTCATGGATGTCTAATTCATGGCAAAAAAAGAAAGCATTAAACACGATTTATTTAATGTGTGGCTAATAAGACAATATTAGTCACAATTACCTAATTCGTGACTAATATTTTAACTACACTTTCTAATATATGGCGAATACGAATGTATTAGCCACGGTTTTAGACTGTGACAAAAAATAACTACGAGATAACTGACTAAAATTTAATTGTCTTTATTCGTAGCATGCATAAATAATTTACCTTCGGTGTTGTGGACTTTAAAAACTAATCTGAGCTCTACTACCGGAGAGATCCTGTTCAAGCTGTCACATGGGGCCGGACGAGGCTCTCATTCTAGTGGACTTTGACATGATGAGTCTGAGGGTCCTCCTCTCAAAACAAAACGATGAAGGTTGGATGGAAGCTAACGATGAAGAAATGAAATGTAGCCTAACCTGATCGAGGAGCTAAGTGATAAAGCTGTTTTGAGGCAATAAGAAGTCAAAAGAAGAATGACCAATTATTTTGACAAACATGTCAAGATAAAGCAGTTCAACTTGAGTGACCTCGTCATGAAAAAGGTAGATACTACGGGCAGAATGTCTTCGATCGACAAACTTAATCCGAGCTCGGCAGGCCCTTTGGTTGTTAATTAGAGAGATCCAAAGAAACGTCGCTTACCAGTTGTAGTCTTATGATGGTGAGGATGTAACACCCCAAAAGTCTCTTTTCGGATCCCCATGCTCACCTTGGAATAATTCGTGAGGATATTGATCTGTCTCGCATGATTCTAGAGTGTAGTGGATGAATTTCGTTCTATGTCGTGTGTGAATAGTAATTATGAATAAATGCAATTTTATTTAGAGACATGATATAATTATATCCCACTACTGGGAGAGATTTGAGAGTGTTAAGAGCAAGTTACACGACCGTGTAGAAACCTTGATAATAAGCTGCCAGAATCCAGTGAGCTACACGACCATGTCTGAGGTCGTGTACAAGCCCATATTTTGAGCTATGTAAGGGATTTCTGTCTAAAGTGCGACACGGCTTGGCACACGGCAGTGTACCAACCAGTGTACAACTCTAAGTCATTAAGTAGATCAACACGGTTGTGTGCCAAGCCGTGTACGGGGTCATGATCAATTTTCAAGAACAAATTCTGAGTTATTCTATGTGTGGCTTTGATATCAAATGGACATGGCTCTTACCTAGCCCTATTAGGATGGGATTAATGAGTTGTTGAGCTCATTTCTTTTTGTAATTTCTCTCTCCAAGGGTGAGAAAGAGAAGAGAAAGGAGGAGCAAGGAGGAGGAAGGAGAAGAAGATCCCATCATTGGAGGAGCTCTGAAGCTCCAAATCGCAAGTAGAGTCCGGATCCGCGGAGAGGACCCCATTGCGGTCGATTTCATCTGTCTCAATCTTTGTTCAATGGCTCCAAAGTGAGTTCGAAGGGTAATGATCCTACTCCCTAGTCTTAGGACGTGTATATCCATTGCATTTTTGTTATGCTTGCGTAGGAAGACTCTCCTCTGCTAATTAGTGGAGGGCATTGCCTCCTTTAGTTTGCTAGAACCCCGGGTCGATTGTGTCCATCCTCGGCATGAAATGCACGTAGAAATCCAATAGTCGTTGCGGATTTATGTATTATGTGTGAAGCCTACCCGTGGTCATATGCCCGGATCTGTGATGCTTGATTTGACGTTGCATTTATGTTTAACCTGTAATAGCTCCGCTCAAGATATTCTACTAAGACTCATTGGTGTGGAATGATCTTATATAGTATCTTCAGCGTAGAGCCCATAACCCTAGTGACCCCTAACTCGTTGGGTCGTTCCGAGTCGGTCCTGACACACGTGGACATATATTATTTAAATACCTAACAATCTCCTTCTATGTCCGCGGTAAACCCAACGTCGGAAAAGGGTTGGTGTGTGTAGTGTTCAACCAATTCGACTTCATACACAGTCATGTCCGCAAGCACCTATCATAACATATTGGACTGAAAATGAAACAGAAGTATGTATGCACGCATAAGAATAAAACATAAACTCAGCAGCATCACATCAAAGTCAAAAGTACAATCAGAGAATTAGGTACCAGAGCACCTAGCGTCTCATGACCAACAGAAGATCAAAAAGTAATAGTCCAAACAACAGGTAAAAAGAAGAGAGCTAAAACAGTGCTCTAAGTCAAAGAAAGAAAACCAAACAAACACTCTATAGGCCATCGCTCAGCAGATCATCCTGCTCTGGATCCCAAACTGCACGTGCTCCTCCAACAGCAACAGCTCCTGTAATTTCCAATAGAGAACTTCATTCAAAATGAATTCAAACTTGGAAAATGTGCATGTATCTAGTTCTACTTATAAGAACGTAGTACTTTAAATTAACTAAGAGGACACTTATGTAGAGTATTTTAGGTTCAACCACAAAATCTGTAATCTGTTTCTAAATGAAACTATTTCAGACTTCTGGACACCGCAGCCATATTTGTGTTCCTATATGTGATGTCATGGTTACTGTTCTTCTAAAGTTGATTGGAACTCATCAAATGTGGAATGGAAACAATCAACAGAAGAAGGTCCAAACAAGTCAGATCGTGTTATCAAATGTGGAATAACACTCTCCTCCCAGATAAGGAAGACGAATTCGGTGAAGATGTTAACATCAAATGTGGAATGAAACAACTTACTGGATTCGTGCTCTGCAACTAAGAACATCAGCAGAGCACAACATGCTTGCTTTGACAAAGAAAAGGGAAGAAATCAAAACATTTGGACTAAGACGGAACTGAATCACCTAACTTTGAACTAAGGCAGATTTCAAATCGCCTTGAGTCTCATTTCCCCCTCTGTTATGATTGATCGATCTTTGGACATTCCTTTCGTCAATGGATCAACCAGATTATCCTTCGATCACACATCGACCAAAGTGATAATGCCCTGTTCTTTCAGATAATTCAAAAGAGCGTGTCTCAGTCATACATGTCGTCTCTTAGTGTTAAAGAGGGCATTCTTAACAACTTGGACGGCTGCCTGATTATCACAATACAAGCTTAAAGAATTGACTTGAAGTCTAGACAAGGGAATGTCTAGGATCAAATTCCTGATCCAGTCTGCCTCTTCACCAGCTGAAGCTAAGGCAAACAACTCGACTTCCATAGACGACAGGGCTATACAAGTTTGTCTTTTGGACTCCCAAGTAACTGCAACGCCACCCAAGGTGAATATAAATCCACTGGTGGACTTGCTGTTTCCAACTTCTGAACACCAAGAGGCATCAGAGTACCCTTCCAAAGTAGGAGGGTGACCAGTGTAGCACATAGCGTGATCTTTAGTACCTTTGAGGTACCTCATCAGCCGGTCTAAGGCATCCCAATGCTCTTTGCCGGGACTACTGGTGAAATGGCTCAGCATGCCTACAGAGAAGGCAATGTCTGGTCTAGTGCAACTTATGGTGTACATGAGACTTCCAATGATCTTTGAGTACTTCACTTAATCAACGCTTATCCCTTCATTCGGACTCAGCTTGAGATTCGGATCAATTAGTGTTTCAACCGGCCTACAGTCTTTATAACCCCAGGTAGAAAGAACCTGCTCTATGTAATGAGCTTGTCTTAGAGTAACATGTCCCTTGTCTACTCTAACTTCTATACCTAGTAGGGTATCCACATGACCAAGGTCCTTCATATCAAATGCTTTTGTGAGACTGGATTTAGTATTCCTCACGACAGCAAGATCTAACCCCAGAATCAACATGTCATCCACATATAAGCATATGATGACTGTTTGGTTTGACATTGAGCAGTAATAGAGACACTTGTCTGAGAGACTAGACTGAAATCCAACGTTCTTTACCACCTGATCAAACTTCATGTGCCACATTTTAGGCGCTTGTTTGAGCCCATAGATGGATTTATCTTGTTTACACACTTTATCCTTTATATCTCTATGAACATAACCTTCAGGTTGTGCCATGTAAATCTCTTCATTAAGCTCTCCATTCAAGAAGGCGGTCTTTACATCCATATGATGAACTATAAAGTTCTCGATAGAAGCTAGGGCTAGAAGAATCCTAATAGTGGATAGGTGGCAGACAGGTGAATAGACGTCAAAATAGTCAATTCCCCATGTTGTTTATAACCCTTGGCGACTAGACGTGCTTTGTATCTGACTATAGACACATCACTGTGTAATTTCTTCTTTAGCACCCACTTGCATCCCAGGACTTTAGCTCCTTTCGGTAAGTCCACTAGATGTCAAGTGTTGTTTTGTAGCAGCGAGTTCATCTCATCATTGGTGGCTTCTGCCCACATTAACGCATCTCTAGATCTCATCGCTTCCTGATAGGAGAATGGATCATCCTCTAAGTTGTAGGTGATGAAATTCTCACCAAAATCCTTAAGGATTCTATCTCTTGTAGATACTCTAAGAGGAACAGGTTCCACCTCTAGAGGTTGGAGAGCAATGTCAGAGGGGCCAGCTTCAGGTTCTACAGAAGATTATGAGATCATGTCAGTAGATCCAGGGACGGTTAAACCATGATCTTTGATAAATTTATGTTAAAAAAAAATAGCATCTCTAGACTCTATCACTGAATTAGTGGATAGATCCAGAAACCGGTCAGTTGCACTATCTTCTACACTTCCTAGATAGACACAGGTTGTCGTTCTAGGTCCCACTTTAGGTCTTTTAAGGTATTGTATTCGCACATAAGCAATACATCCCCAGGTCTTAAGAGTGTCATATCTATAAGGATGGCCATGCCACAACTCATATGGAGTAGAATTGAGCATTGAGTGAGGCTCTCTATTTAGAATGTGATTCACAGTTAGGACTGCTTCCACCCAAAAGGAATTAGGCATGCCAGCGGTGAGGAGCATAGAATTCAACATCTCTGCCAAGGTTCCATTCTTACGCTCAGCCACACCATTCGATTGAGGTGAGTAAGGAGCTGTAGTTTCAAGGATTATGCCCTAAGTGACACAAAACTCCCTAAACCCAGTTGCAGTGTATTCTCCTCCTCGATCACTTTTAAGTCTCTTAATATTTAAATTTAACTAATTTTCTACCCGAGATTTGAAGATCTTAAAGGTCTCGAATGTCTCATCTTTCGATTTCAATAGGAAAACGTGACAAAATCTGAAAAAATCGTTGATGAAGGTGATTAGATACTTCCTTCCCCCTCTAGTTGCATGACTACAAAAGTCATAGAGGTCGGAATGAATCAGCTTCAAAAGTTGTGTGCTCCTAGAAACGGTCTTGAAAGGTGTTTCTAGTTATTTTGGTCTGGGCCCAAACCTCACACCTATCAAATCGAATAGAAAGATCTAACGTAATGTTGTGACTCTTAGCTAGATCGCGCATCTTCTTATAGTGAATGTGTCCAAGTCGATTGTGTAAAAGCTTTGGATTAGGCCTGTAACGGTTCGGTTTGGTTCGGTTTTCAAGCAAAACCGCAAACCGAACCACCCCTATGTGGTTTTAAAATTTTGGAACCGAACCGAACCGCTCAAATATTATAACTAAACCGAACCGAATGGTTCGGTTCGGTTCGATTTGGTTTTGGTGGTTAAATAATGTGTAATCTAAGAATGTTTTAGAATCACAACTACATTCACAAATAAGAGTTTATACTTAGAAATAAAAATAAATGAAAAACTTGCAAATTACTCTATATGAATTGGCGAAGCTCGACCATATCAGTTAATCTTGCCTCAATTTCTTGTGGAATTGACGAAGCCCGCAACCAATCTTGAGCACAAATCAACCACTCGACAAATAGATTTCTTGTGGAATTGGCGAGGACCAAGCGGCTAGCGGGGAAGGGAAATCCTAGTTGAGCGTCTGAGCGAGAGCGATCGAGCGATGCTTATTTGGTATTTGCTGTCCTCTAAAAGCCGTGAATTGAAATAGGGATATAAGTATATACTCAATTAATCATATAATAAAAATTTAAAAACACTAAAACAGTGACCAAAATATGATATATTATGGACATAATTAAATCAAAATATGGATATAGTTAATTACAAAAAATATAAATGTAATTACATATTATTATACACTACGGTTCGGTTCGACTCGGTTCGGTTTGTCATGCAAAACCATGAACCGGACCGTATGGTCTTTCTAAAATCAAAACCGTGACCGAACCGTGACATACTGAAACTGAACCAAACCATGCGGTTTGGTTTGGTTCGGTTCGGTTTGGCGGTTCGGTTGGTTTTTGCTTACAGGCCTACTTTGGATCTATCAGAGACGAACTCACTTGATTTATGCACTCATTTTCTAGGCTAAGTCTATACATTCCATTGATCAGGTAAGCGCAACCAAAGTAGTGTGAATTAACAGTAAGTGTTATTCTACCTTTTATGGTTGTGAAATCAAATTCTTGGTTAAGTTAGGAACTACTTTAACATTTTGCAAAATTAAAGTTTTACATGAAGAGAGGATCACTAGCTCTGTCGTCCCAGCATGAGTAACAATTGTCTCTCCTCCATTGCAGTTCTCTACTCTGTCTCGGACTGCTCTGACCTCTGAAAGAAGACCTCTGTCATTTGTGATAGGACAGGTAGCACCGCTGTCCAGCCACCACTCAGAAGACGCACTGCGGTGACTACTCCCAATCATAGACACAAAGGACTTGGGATCATAGTTGTCTACCACTATGTTTGTCACTTGTTGTGGGGATTCATCCTTCTGCTTCTTCGGACCGTTGCTTTCAGCGGCCCAGTGACCCCACTTGCCGCAATTGTGGCATTTGCCCTTCTTCCTTTTGAGAGAAGGCTTTTTGACCGCCAACTATGCAGGAGTATCACCCTTAGGTGTCGGGGGCTTCCGAGAAGGTCTGCTGGCCTGAGAAACGAAGTTGACAGCCTGTGAGGGCTGAACAACTTCCTTCGCGCTTTTCCCAGCGATATTCTGGTCCTCAATGTGGATGAACCTTTTGAGTTCATCCAGAGTGATATTCTCCTTCTGTCTATGCATTTCAGTCTTGAAGGTGAGCCACTCCTGAGGCAGCTTGCTCAAAATCAGCTATAAAAAAGATTGTCGTCCATCTTTGACTGTTCGTCCTCCATCTTGTGACACAGATTCTCCAGTTCTATAATCTGAGAAGTGATCGGCAAGTTTGCTTTGAGCCTGAAGTTGAAAAACTTCTCCCCAATGAGCGACTTTGACAGTACTTCCTCATTCTGGAAATGCGCGTTGAGATGATCACAGATCTCCTTTGCAGTCTTATAGGCATGGTAGGCCAGTATGAGACGAGGATTAAAGGAATTCAGCAGGTAATCCCTACATAAGTCCTCATCCTTGTTCCACTGGTATTCGTCCACGCCTTCGCCGGTAGAGGCAAAATTGCTCTGAACAGTGTAGAAAATATCGCGCTCATTCATTCCTAGTTGAACTTGAATTTTCCAACTGAGGAAGTCGGAGACGTCGAACGACTGCAATTTGACAGTGTCGAGCGCACTCTTCTTCGACATCACACTAGATTTAAAACAGTGATAAAATTCTAGAACGTGGTTACCTGAGTCGTGCGGAGATGAGTCGGGCACTTCGGATCCGATCCAGAAAATATTGTGATTTTTCATCGACTGAGATCAGTTACTGCAGACTCTAACCGATCTGCAAGCTTCAACTTGATCTGCTCCAATCAAACCAATTCAGTTCCTGAAAACTTCACTGGATCTGGAAATCCAAACCAAGAGAACGCAAGAACAAGAGAAGTCTTCAAGGCGGTTTGAGATTTTTCTGGGACTGGAATAGAGACGGAAAATTTCCTTCCGTGATTTGTCCGATCTTTCTTCTCCGAAAAAAAAAACAATGCAAGAAGCCTTAATTTCTGCGGGATCTAGGCCTATCGGATCTAGGCGCAGCAGATCTCTGGAACACAGCGCAGCAGATCACAAACGTCGGGATCTTCCTCGACGGGACCTCTCCAAGACTTGCGACCGGACGGGGAGTCTTGCGAGTCGAAGGGAGCAGCTCTCCTTGCGATCGGCGAACAGAAATCGCGAACAGAAATCGCAAACAGAAATCGCAAACAGAAATCGCAAACAAAAATCGCAAAGGAGAAAAGGGCAGCCCTCCTTGCAATCGGCGATGGGAAAAACTGCAGATCGCCAAAGCTTCTTCACGATCTGGAGTGGCGCAGAGGGTTTAGAACGGGAGAGCCCTCCTTTTCAGCGACCGGCGACAGGAGTTGCGATCGGAAGCGACGACGCACAAACAGAGTGAGGGAGAAGAAGAATAACGCAAGAGGACGTGCAAGAGCGGAAGAAAACCTAATTTTCTATCTTGAGAATGTAATAGCTCCGTTCAAGATATTCTACTAAGACTCATCGGTGTGGAATGGTCTTATATAGTATCTCAAACATAGAATCCTTAACCCTAGTGACACGTAACCCGTTGGGTCATTTCGAGTCGGTCCTGACATGCGCGGACATATATTATTAAAATACCTAACAAACCTAGTATGCGTGTCGTAGAATGACTCCATGAAATGCATCATCTTGTTACGAGGCTTGTAACAACCCCCAAACTGCTAGGCCCTAGATAATTTTTGTCATGACAAGTCATGACAAAAATAGGATAAGTGATCTAGAGCCCTAGGATGAAAATGAAAGAGGTGAAAAACACATGGTGTGCACTTAACCATCATGAACCACCCTAATGAAAAGTGAACTAAAAAGGGAGGCTAAAATATCTTATACACCCCACATAACCATGAATAGTTCCTATGATGAGTTAAGTACACAAGGTGGGCCAAGAAGGCCCCATGAACTCATTAGGATAGGAAGGAATGCATTTTGGGGTGCAAATAGCAAATTTTGATATCCTAGTCTACAGGTGACCAAAAGACTCCAAAAAGCCAACATGACCCCACTATGATCTCTATGACCATCCAAGGAGGTAAGTAGGCCACTAGGGACCCTTGGGGTCAACCATTTCGGTCAAATTGACCAAAAGTCAACTTTGAACTATCTTAGGTCAAACCACCATAACTAAGGGCAATTGAACCCCAATTGATCAAATAGGGCCCACTCTCATATGGCAACCTCCCTAGGGGACCTAATGGACCCAAAAGCCCCATCCTAGGACCACCAATTTGGGGAAATTGGGCCAATTACTAAAAAGCCCCAAATTGACCTAAATGTGCTAAAACCCAAATTAATCTCCAATTGACTTAGTATGACCAAATTGATCACCCCTAAACCCTAAGGGGAGTATATGAGATCTAAATGGGCCATGGTGTGCATTCAACCATGGAGAATTAGGGCAAAATCAACAAAATTCCCAAATTGCCCCTGTAGGCAAATAAGTGCAATCAAGCCCTATATGACCCCCACCATGGCTCAATTCCTCTTGGAATGGGTCAATAAGGTCCAAGGCAGTAATGTGGGTCAGTAACATTTAGTGGTGTGAGATTAAATCAAGCCACAAACCCAAAACCCCCAAATTGGCCTATTTGGGTCAAGTGAGCCCAAAGCTCAAATTAAGTGGGCTTAACCCAATTCCATAGCCCAAGAAGGCAGCCCACATGATACCCAGACCATGGGCACCTGAAATTTTGAATGTGAAATGGGGGGGGGGGGGGGGGTAATTACACATGGGTTAAGCTTTAATGGGGAAGAAGACAAGGGGAGGCAAAAGAGGAGGGAATGAGAGGATGGCTGCCAAATGGCACCTCCTCTTCATTCCCCAAGCATGCTCTGAGTTGGGGGAATAACTTTCCCTCGAAATTGGGCAGTGGGGAGAGGTCTTGGTTGGCCGGAATGGGCGGCAAGGGGAGTGTTCGAGAGCCTCTTAATGGCAGCCGGCCATATACTCTCCCTCCCCTCCATCCTACATTCCACCACACTCAGAACTTCCAGAGCAATCGAGCCCCCCCTTCCAGCGACGATTTCAAGCTCAGCCACGCCGGAGTAGCCATGGACGCCGGAAACAATGACCAGCTCTTCCTCCGCCGCAACACCCGCCGCCAAGGCCGCGCTCAGGCAACATTCCTTCCCCTCTCCACTCGTGCTAGCTTCCCCCATTATTCTCTGTTCAAATCCAATGAAGAATGGCGAAATCGCCATTCACGCTTTCAATGTTCCAAGCCTGGAAAACGGAAATAGATGCAGGCCTACTCCGGCCACCTCCGGCCATGCCCTCACCGCCATTCGATAGCCCTAGGTCCGGTGAAGGTGCGGGCTTGGCAGTTTTGCCGGAGATGGTCGGAGCACGCCGGAATCTTGCTCGCAAAATGGCTCAGGAGCAGCGAATCGGGACCCTTTCTCATCGAGGAAGACGCAATCCTAGCCGTTGATTTCCCGTAAAATCCCTATTCGCAGCCCAGAAATGAATTAAGTTTTGTTATTTAATTATATGTCACACTTCTATACATACATTTATGCCCGGTTTTAAGGCCTTTAGAGGCCATAATTCGAGAAATGCCCAGAGATGACATTTGTAGGCCTTGATGTCTAATTTCTAATGGAAGTGGAATCAGGCTATTTGGTTAAGTGTGGGATCCACAGCACTCATTCTAGTGAGGCTGGTCAAAACTCAAACCAGATCTTTAAACTAGTATAATTCTTAAATAACAAATCTGATGAAGCTGATATTTTGGCTATGCATGCATGTGCCCTATACCTAGCTTAGGTTTGAGTATCAGATTTTTGGGAGATAATTTTTCTATAGTTTTGTTCAAAACCTAGAAAATTAAATAAATGGGATATTTGGAGCTATATAACTCCTAATGATCTCAAATTTGGGTGATGGCCTTAATAGGGCATTTATGGCCTCTGGTTTAAGTTTCATCCCATTTGCATGAGTAGTTTTTCCTGAGACTCAATTTTAAGCTTAGGGCTCAAAGGGTTAATTGTGTGCAATTAGCAATTTTTGGCTCTTAGGGCTTTTTAGTGGAAGTGAAGGTGTAAATCACCTTGCATGTCACTGATTTTGTTCCCATGCATGCTAGGGGACTCAACATCATGACCCCTTGAGTTTGGGGTTTTTCACATGCATGCAAGGTAGTGTATGGGAAAATGGGGTGCATTTAGTATAAATGTGGGGTTTTGAAGATTATCTCTCAAATGGCACCACTTGGCAATGAGATTTTGCCCATGCATGAGGTATGAATGAATGCTTGGTATGATGACATATCTATGTTTAAATTTGAGAAGTTTTGGACTTATATCCCTTGAGTGATTCTATTTTTTTAGTAAAAGTAAGTATTTGGTATTTATGGAGTTGTGTAACTCCAAACACCCCCAAATTTGGGTGGTGAGATCTTTACATAAATCTATATCTCTGGTAGAAATTGGAGGTCATTTTTCCTTGTGCATGTTGGTAATTTTCACATACATGCAAAGTAGTGTGTGGAAAGTGGGGTGCATTTTAGCAAAAAGGTGGAATTGAAGAATCTCTCTCAATGGCTCAAGACTTGGCCATGAGATTTTGTCCATGCATGAGATAGGAATGAAGGCATCACTTTCAGGTGTGCTGGAAATTGTGGGCTCATAATATCTAGGTTGTTCAATAGTCCCACTTTTGGTCACTTTTTGTTTATATGTGTAAATGTACTTTGTATGTGAACATTGTATACCACCTTGCATGTTGATTTCACTTTGGCTAGGATCATTTTTGGAGATTGTAATCAACATGAACACTGTAGCCCCTTAGGTTACCTTTAAAATGCCACTGAATTTATGTCATTTGGATAAGTACAACTCCTTCTATGTCATTTTTGGTGTGACATGTCTACAATAGTGTTTTGCTGAATTTTACACTTTGTACAGCACTTGTAAGTTGAATTCACCTAGGTTAAACTCATATTTGGAGATTGTAATCAGCATGAACACTGTAGCCCTTGAAGTTACCTTTCACATGTCACTGACTTCATGTCAATTGGCTAAGTATAGCTCCTTCTATATTATTTTTAGTGAGACATATACAAATTTGTAATTTGTTAAGTTAAATAACTTGTACAACACTTGTATGATAACTACACTTAGGTTAAACTCATTTCTGGAGTTTGTAATCAACATGAATAATGTAGAGCTTGAGGTTACCTTTCAAATGCCACTGACTTCATGTCATTTGGCTAAGTATAGCTCCTTCTATACTATTTTTAGTGAGACATATATAAATCTGTAATTTGTTAAGTTAAATAACTTGTACAGCACTTGTATGATAACTACACTTAGGTTAAACTCATTTCTGGAGTTTGTAATCAACATGAGTAACGTAGATCTTGAAGTTACGTTTCAAATGCCACTGACTTCATGTCATTTGGCTAAGTATAGCTCCTTCTATACTATTTTTAGTGAGACATATACAAATCTGTAATTTGTTAAGTTAAATAACTTGTACAGCACTTGTATGATAACTACACTTAGGTTAAACTCATTTCTGGAGTTTGTAATCAACATGAGTAATGTAGAGCTTGAAGTTACCTTTCAAATGCCACTGACTTCATGTCATTTGGCTAAGTATAGCTCTTTCTATACTATTTTTTAGTGAGACATATACAAATTTGTAATTTGTTAAGTTAAATAACTTGTACAGCACTTGTATGATAACTACACTTAGGTTAAACTCATTTCTGGAGTTTGTAATCAACATGAGTAATATAGAGCTTGAAGTTGCCTTTCAAATGCCACTGACTTCATGTCATTTGGCTAAGTATAGCTCCTTCTATACTATTTTTAGTGAGACATATACAAATCTGTAATTTGTTAAGTTAAATAACTTGTACAGCACTTGTATGATAACTACACTTAGGTTAAACTCATTTCTGGAGTTTGTAATCAACATGAGTAATGTATAGCTTGAAGTTACCTTTCAAATGCCACTGACTTCATGTCATTTGGCTAAGTATAGCTCCTTCTATACTATTTTTAGTGAGACATATACAAATCTGTAATTTGTTATGTTAAATAATTTGAACAGCACTTGTATGTATTTGCACCTAGGGTAAATTCATTCCTGGAGAAAATGATCAACATGAATAGTGTAGCCCTTTAGGTCACCTTTAAAATGCCACTGAGTTCATGTCCTTTGGTTAGGGGTAGCTCCTTTTAGGTCACATCTAGTGAGACGTGTATAAAAGTGCATCTGGTGGGTTTAGTGATTTGGACTCATACAAATACCTTGGAGATTGTCCATGCCTTAGGCATGATAACAACCACCCCTAGTTAAGAATTCAACCCATGTGCATGAGTGGAATTCTCGGAACATCAAGTTGAAGTTTTGGACATAAGGGTGTAGGAAGATTTGGGTACATCTAGCAGATGTAATAAACGGTAATTAAGGATAAACACCTCATGGTTACTACAAGACTTGGAACCCACTTAGTCATGATAGGGTTAAGATAGCGCCTTTAAAGTCAACTTAGTTCAGTCTCACCTTGGTCTGCAGACAGTAGAAACTGAAACATAGATTTGGACCCTTACCTTATGGTCACCACCCCCAGAGTTACTAACCTCAGGAAAAATAGCGGATGCCCAATTGAGTTAAGGACTTACTCACCATGGACGGCCATTAGAAATAGAGACGGTGTGCGTTCAGTGAAACTAGCAATTCAGGGAATTGACAAGGACCTGGTGAGGGGGAGAGGCTAGAGATGACATACCCAGATGTGAAGGTGGTGGTTGAGAGGTAAATCAAGGAATAGTCGGACACTAGGAATGACATGGTTCGGTGTTCAATAGATCACCGACACATGTCTGCCCGAGTCGAAAAGTTAATCCACCCTAGGACTTTAGAGCAACTGGAGAGCAAGCGGGCATACAAGAACGGGTAGTAACAAAATGAAATAAACATCGTGGAAAGGGGAATTTGGGCTTTAGTCACCAGCATATTCCTTAGTACCGTTGTGAGCCCTTCACCGGGTAACCCGCGGGAAATCCAGGATCCACCCCAAGCTTCTAAGATCAACTAAATTATAGACAAGACTAGCTAAGTAGGAGAACTGGACAAGTTAACCTTCATCCCAACCAGACGGGTTGTAAGGAAGGACTGGGATAGTCCTGCGAGCGTTAGGCTCGGGTATAAGGAAGGACTGGGATAGTCCTGCGAGTGGTAGACTCGTAGCTTAATATAAGACTGGAGTAGCCTAGCGAGTGATAGGCTCGTAGCCTAATATGAGACTGATGTAGACTAGCGAGCGGTAGGCTCGTAGTTCAACATAACATTGGTGTAGTCTAGTGAGCGGTAGGCTCGTAGCTTAATACAAGACTGAGGTAGGTCTAGCGAGCGGTAGGCTCGTAGTTAATATAAGATCAGGATAGTCTTGCGAGCGGTAGACTCGATGCTTACAAGGTCAGACTAGTACTTCGAGCTGGAGGCTCGGTGGTAAGGAATTATATATATGTGTAAAATGCATGTACATAGATTGTGGTGGGTCTTCGGTTCTGGCTTAGTCATCACACCGACAGCAGTTCGTTGACTCGGCAGTGCTAGAGGTTTATGAAGGGGCCAGGTTGTTTTACTGCGCGTCCGACGGGACTGATTCCCCAAAACTCTGCCTGGCCAAATAAAGGTCTGGTTTCTTCGGATCCAGCAAGAGTACGCAGGAGCTCGTGGGTACTGGGTACCGGTAACACAACGTACGTTTGGGCCTAGGTCCGGTAGTGTGACTTACCCACCTAGGTGAGGAGACGCCCGCTCCTCTGCCACCGTCTGACCACGATGGGAGGTGCCCGAGAGGTTAGCTACCTCCGAAAAGTGGGAACTAAAGGTCTGTACGTACAGAGTCGTGTGGGTGTGTTGCATGTGTATGAAATAATAATCCAATCATCGAATCATTGCATTGCACATCATTGCATCGCATGTCTGCACAACCAAAGACCTCATCGTATAAACGTGTATGGGATCTTTTATATGATGAGTTTACTTCTTGCCAGATCCCTTGACTTATGTGTCTCGTGTGTACGCATATAAGTTAAGGTTAGTTTTCCTAGCTGCTTACATATTATTTTACCTGCTTATATTTCTGATACAGTAGTTTCCTGTATTTTATTGCTCTACCTTGTGATTGATTGTAGAACTGCTAGACAATTATTTAATGTATTTCCTTAGTTTTCCTTGCCACCTGTCATCTGCTTATTTTGTTACCCCTTGTTGTCATCCGCTTCCTCCTCCCCGCTCCGTGCCTAGGAGTCGCGGGTGGAGGCGGTGAGGAATGTGCTGAGTCTTTTAGACTGACGGTCAGTGGACCTTATTATTACAGGAGAACCAGGGAGAGCAGGTCAACCCCCAGAGGGTGGTACCTGAGACGGTGACCAGGCCCGGAGTTGGACTCTCAGTTGCTGCCGGGAGAGCTCCGGTAAGCAAGACCCCTCATATACCTACGCTTCACATCTATCCGGGACAGAGAGCAGAGTTATATGCCATTGAGGGTGTCGAGCCATGTGGATGCATAGATTGTTATATCTTCGCCAGGCGAGAGGCGAAGAAGGCATCGTTAGATCGGGCTTAGGCCCACGTTGTACTTTTCATTTTAAATTCCGCACTCTGATAAACTCTTAATTATGTATGATTATCTCTTGTTGGACATGTTTCACTATTTTGATGTGATCGTCGTGGACTTGTGCTTTTAATTTATTCTTCCTTCTTATGATTTTGGTTGGCCTGGATATTGTTGAAAAGCCGGCAGGATCGGCGTGTTGTGGTGGTGGCCACGTATTGGGATGGTACCACCGCAAGACGGCGCTTCTGGGCGGTAAGACCCGGTGATTGTTCGCAAAAAAAAGGGGGGTCCTACAAGGCTTAAGATTTAGGGAGCTCTTGGAGCACATAGCAAAAGCCCAAGTTTATGATGTGGTAGAACACAAACCTTCACCACAAATTGTAGCGAAGTTCTCTTGGACCTCCTACATTAATAGTGCGTGTGAATCCCATATCCTCTTGAGTGGATTAGGCGCGTACAATGATATTTGTTCAGTGTTAGTTTTGTTAAATGCTTATGTGCCAAGGTAAAGCCGCACCTTTAACGTGTCTTCGATCACGGAGACTTGAGCAACGAACATAAGCTGAACTGAACCTGCACCATGCAGTTCGGCACGAGGTTAACCCTCAAGAATGTTAATGGATCATGTGATAGACTGAGTCTGGCATGATCGATCGGATGAGTAAATGCTCAAATAGTAACTAAGTTGACATAACTTAGATTGGAAGTAGTACTCGCTTGAGAGTACTCCTAATGTATGCCTTGAGTTCATGAAACCATGTGGTCGTGAGTACCCATGAATGTGATGTTGTAGAATGGTGTTATGTTAGCCTCATGCGTGGTTGCTTAGGCGGTTGTGGGGAAAACTCTAGGTGAACTCAACCAACATCATTTGCATTCCTAGGTTCCCCTTATTTTGATGCTCAACCTAAAAGATTAATTGTGCTTGAAACTTTACCCTTGTATAGTAGTTGCACTTTCATTATTTTGCTACATATTGCATATTCCGGCTTACTTACAGGTGAGCGGTACCCCCGCCCCGGAGTCAGGTAGGATGGTCGGGAGTGGGATTGTTACGCATTTTGTCGTCAACTCACTACCAGAAAATAGACTTTTAGCCAGGGCAAATTGTCGTGGCTAAAAGTCCAAAACCGTGGCACAAGACTTTTAACCACGACATGCCCCCAGCAAATGGGCGTGGACAATGCGAACGTGGCAAAAAGTATTTGCCACGCTCGTTCCGTGGCAAATACCCTTTTGTCATTACTTTTACGTGTAACTTCATGAGTGAATCACAACTATTCATGTTGAATCGATTCTTTCAAAATTACTCTCGACCTCAAAATAAATAGAATTTAAAAAAAAATACAGATAGAACATATGTCATCAACCCAATACTCTGATTCGCTAGAATTTATAAGATGTTGATGACCTGTTATTGGTTCAGTCGTGATTATATGCAATCTAGATGTAAATGCTTTAGAAAATAAGAGAAATACTTAGGTATCTCGCACCTAGTTTTAGGTGAGGGGAAAATACAGCCGTATGATCTTAGATCTGACGGTAGGGAAAATACTGACATTATTTATTATTCATAAATACAGCAATATTTAGAGCTATCAATGGCTGAGATGCACTCCTCTCACCGTGATCTAGGTGCGAGATACTCACCTAAAATTTTTTCTGAAAATAAATGTCATTTACAGAAAATGTAAGTTAAAAACGTTAGGAACCACAAAACCTACATCTTCAAATACCACGACATTCATAAAAGTATCTATATTTCCTCATTTTAGCATTTGTACAACTTAATGATGCAATAATGGTTTCAAGGAGCAACAATTTGCAAATTTAACACTTGAAACAAACAATATTATTAGCACAGCCATAATTCCATTTTCTTCCTTCAAGCCATCTTGACTATTATGTTCTACCATAATTCCATTTTCTTCCTTCAAGCCATTTTCTTCAAATATTTGGTGCATCCTGGGATTGTCAAGATGAATACTGATCTGTGGAAGACGATGTTTTGGCCAAGAATGAAGAGAGATGTCACTCATTTTGTCACGCATTGTGAGATATGACAGAAAGTGAAGGTAGAATATAAGAGCCCCAGTGGTTTGTTGCAGCCGTTGCCCATTCCCGAGTGGAAGTTTGAATATATTTACATGGATTTTGTACACGGTCTACCTTGCTCCCACTCTGGGAGTGACTCTTTATGGGTGATTGTAGATCTGTTGATGAAGGTCACTGGGTTCATTCCGATCAGGAAAGATACACATGTCGATGTTTTGGTGCGCCTCTTCTTGGAGCAGTTCATCCGATGTCACGGGGTGCCCAAAACTATCGTTTCAGACCGAGATGGTCTTTTCACCTCTAGGGAGTGGAAGGCAGTGCATTCATATTTGGGTTCTCGGTTGACTTTCAGCACAGCCTTCCACCCTCAGACTAACAGTCAATCAGAGAGGACTATCAGGATGATGGAGGACCTATTTCAGCTATGTGTCTTGGATTGGGGAGAGCCGTGGGAGAGACTTCTACCTTTGGTAGAGTTTTTCTACAATAATAGTCATTAGGTAAGCATTGGCATGACTCCTTATGAGGCGCTATAATGAAGGAGGTGCAGGACGCCTCTGTCTTGGATCCAGGATGAGGATTCGAAGGCACTGGGGGTGGAATACATTGACGATACAGATGCGATGATTCAGCTGATTCGGGATCGTATGCTCAAGGCACAGAGCCGATAGGCGAAGTACTATGATACGAGACACCGGATGATGGAGTTCTAGGTAGGAGACAAGATTTTCTTGAAGATCATACTGATGTGTGGTGTATATCATGTCCGAGGGAAGAAAAAGCTCAGCCCTCGATATATGGGATCATATACTATCTTAGAGCGGATCAGCCCCTTGGCTTATAGACTGGAGCTACCCCCAGAACTAAAAAACTTACACGACATTTCCATGTATCCACCCTGCGAAGAGCATTGCTTCGCCCTGATCAGTACGTCACGACTACATCCGGCTCTATGGAAATTGGTAGATCCGTTCAGCTAGAGCCCGTATGGATAGTGGATACCGAGTCTCGAGTGCTGCGTTGAAGAGTGTTCCATTTGTAAAGGTCATGTAGTCCAACCATGGGCAAGAGGAATACACTTGGGAGCCTATGGACCTCATGCAACAACGTTACTCAGGATTGTTTTCACCAGGTATAATCTAAAGTATTTTATCATACCATGTATTTCAATACACGTAGCCCCAAACTCAAATTTCGAGGATGAAATTATTATTTTTTGTTTATTGGATTTGAAACATCCAAATTCGCGCTAGACCCGTCGTGAGTGTTTTGTGTCACCGGGAGTTGACTCGGGCTCGGTAGAAGCCCTAGGACCTTGAGGTGGTCAATTTTGAGTCACGGTCAACAAGAATTTATGAGGAAATTTTGGGAAATTTCAATTGAGAGGAAAGCCCAAAGTCACGGGCATGACCAGGCATCACGAGCGTGACCCGATGGTCTGATCATTAAGTTCGGTGCACTCGACGATATCGTCGAGTTCAGTGCACTCGACGATATCGTCGAGTGAACTCGACGATATGTTCAAGCTCAGTGCACTCGATGATATCGTCGAGTGCACTTCCAGTAGTTTCCTTTTATTCTGTTGTGGTGACGTCGCATGGCCCCTTTATGCCCATGCCTTATCTTTGCTCATTTCAAGGCTAAAAGGTGATTTGTTCCTATATGAGGGTGACACATGGTTTGGGTTGAACAATCCAAGGTATGGGAAGCACATTCCCATTAATTCTTAGGGTCAAATCAACCGCTATTTTCTCCCTCCTAGTTCTTCTCCTACAAATCATTCCTTCTTTCTTTCCCAGAATGATCCAGCCATTTTTCCTGAAGGAGACCAAGCTTAGGAACGAGTTTTGGAGCAAGTTTGCTGGAGTCAACAACCACCATGCCACCAAGGAGGAGCACTCAATCCATGGCCGTGAATCAGGTGACTTTTGCCCCCTCTCCCTTGGTGCTAGATCTTTAGATCTGAAAATAGGAGAGATATTGGGCTCAAGAGAGCTTAATTTCAACGAGATTAATGGATTTCGTAGGAAGAGACCACACTAGAACTTACGATCTAGGGCATCGTTCACTGAGAAAATATCTTCGATCGACTTCCCTCTTCAATATGAAGTTGTGGGACTTGATTTCGCGAAGAATGGTGGTCTATTGAGGGAGTAATGACGGGAAGAAGGCATGTAGATCATAACCCTTTGCTGGAGGAAGATGATGAACAACTACCTTTAGATATCCTTTAAGATCTGTGCAGATTTGTTACCTGCAGACCAAGTTGGATCTGCTTTTATGTGCGTAGCTGAGTTCAAGTCACTTTTTAGGCATGTTCCAGCTAGATCCAGACCCCGAACTCCACATAAAAGTTATAGCCCTCGGAAAGACATTTCCAAAATGGGGTGGCCCATTATTTTTGGTGGAGTGTAACTCCCAGAAATCCTATTTTTGTAAACAGTGACGCGCACCTATAGATTCTGATGTTTTATGAATTTCTCTTCAAATATTCAACGGATGGTTATAAAATTTGTTAGATATGTGTCTGATGTAATTGAGAACACCCCTGCTAAGATTTATAATTTTTGAATATATATTTACAGTGGTTTTGTCAATCTTATCACATAAATTTATCTTGCCGTAAATAATTATTGTTATATCAAATGAAGATAAAATTTAGTGGAAATGTTCAAAATGATAATTATGATCTATGGTATAAATTTCAAAGGATTTGGTTCTGAAATGATTCTTTGATTAAATATTTTATCACAAATTATTATGCTGAATATGATTTATTATGATGACCAATTGAGCCGAAATTTTGGGAAACATGTCTATAGTAGTAACTGCATCTTTGGATAAAATATCAGTGGGTTTAGACTTAAAGTCAATCTCTTACTTGCCTTATTGATGACTCTTGAGGATAATGAGCACGGGATGATTATTATTGATAATATATGACTGATTAGTGTTACCAATTCAATTATGTTTAAGGCATGTTGTGACTATAGTATGAGGTTGGAAAATGTCTATTAAACATAATTGGGTAGACCTTATTAGTGAACTCAAACTTATCACTAATCCCGCAAGTAGTCCTATAGGATCATAATGAGTATTCCCATGTCATACACATTTCACTACACTAGAGTTACAGCAACTCATTATGGGTAGCAGTGATGGCTTGACGTTAGTATAAGGATATGATTACATCCAAGGGTGTTATGGTAAGGACTCGGGTGGAAGTTTATAGGTGCTTCCGAGTACTGAATTCACGGTAACGTAGGAATTGTATTAAGGACTCTTTGGTAGTCCTTGGGTGCTAGTTAGCACAAGTTGTTCATGGGTGTGTTGGTATACACAGTTGCATCATGATCCTAATTGATAGGGTTACTTGTGGTGTGTCTACGGGCTTACCGATCGTCACACCGATGGAAGCTGACAGATAGACTCTAGGCTAGGAAGGAAGTGGTCTCCATGACGACCCTTTCGGTAGCCATTAAGACTCAGCTGGTTTTAGCGAGTAAGAGTACACGGGTTCTCCGTTGTATGGTTCTTAACGTTAAGGCGTACGTAAGTCCTAGGTCTGGTAATGTGCATACCCATCTAGTAGTGAAGAAGCTCATTCCACTGTCTTCGTATGGCCACGATGTGAGGTGCCTCAGTGGTTAGCTACCCTCGAAAAGCGGGAAGTAAAGGTCTATGTCGACATAGCAAATCAGAGTGTGTGAGTAAATCATGAGTAAGTCGCCGTACATACATTCATTATATTGCATTGCATTGCACCGTTTAAAGATCATCATCATATAAACTTGTATTGACACTTTTATATGATGAGTTACTTATTATTATAAAAGTCTCTTAACTTATAAGCTTGTATGAACATTTTTATAAGTTAAGTTCAATTCAGCTCCCTACTGTTCTGCTATAGTCGTGCTCTCTTGTACATGTTATAAGAATTGATGTTATATATGCTGCCCTCTTATGACACTGTTCTTATATCACATGCTTTTACTATTGTTTATATTGTAGTCCTTTTTTCCTCCTTCCGACCGGTGCCTGAGAGTCGTCGGGGGAGAGAATGTGAAGCCACTTAGTCTTAATAGACTAATGATTGTTGTACCACTCATTTTAGGAGCACACCCAGCAGCAGCGGCACACTGTGCAGGATGACAGCCAGGATAGGGAGATGGAGCCTGATACCGACGCATCCTCTACCGTCGCTTCAATCTGTTACCGATGTGAGATTTTGATGTAGACTTACGTCATATTTTGTACTATGGTATATTTAGGAGCTCTTGTTGCTTCCTGTTTTTGTTATATATTTTGTGGACTTTTATGCTTTTTGTGGATTTTGGTCTTCTGATTAATTTATTGATGAGTTGATATGCGATATACAGAAAAAGCCTACAAAATATGTGTCATGTGGATGAGGTTAGCTCATGTGTTGGCGCTTCCGCAAGACGTCTATTCTGGGCATGGGACTCCCTTCGGCCGTGATCAATGTTTCGGGAGGGAAATCTTAGAACTAGGACCCTAAATGACCCAATAAAAGTAACTTGATCACCTATATGGTACCCTAGAAGCTAGTTGGTAACCCATTTTTCTATATTGAGCATACGTGCTCTGAATAGACTTCCGTTAATTGAATTAGACTCGTATAGTTAATACGAGTGCAACGGAACTTGTTTCGTCTCGATCTGAGGTCGTTTAGAGAAAACGACCATTTTGAGTATCGTGGTGCGTCATGACGACGTCATTTTAGTATATTGAGCATACGTGCTCCGAATCAACTTCTGTCAGTTGCATTAGACTCGTATAGTTGATACGAGTGCAACAGAACTTGTTTCATCTTGATCCGAGGTCCTTTAGAGAAAACGACCATTTTGAGTATCATAGTGCGTTACGACGACGTCATTTTAGTATAATGAGCATACATGCTCTGAATCGATTTATGCCAGTTGCATTGAACTTGCATAGTTGATATGAGTGCAATGGTACTCGTTTCGTCTTGATCCTAGGTTATTTAGAGAAAATGACCATTTTGAGTATCGTAGAGCGTCGCGACGATGCCACTTTAGTATATTGAGCATATGAACTCGGAATTGACCCCAGTCAGTTGAATTAGATTCGTATAGTTGATACGAGTGCAATGTAACTCGTTTCATTTAGATCCGAGGTCATTTGGAGAAAGTGACCTTTTTAAGTGTCGTCATACACTCTTTTTAGGAGATGGAGCAGCGCGAGGCCCAGCTACCGTGTGAGAGAGTAATCGCTATAGAGCCCGCTCGAATGGATGCACCAGTGTCTTATTCGGACTTTAGAGACGTGAGCCTGTAATACTTAGAAGCAATGAGAGTAAAAAGTAGTTGTTTAGACCTGTTAGGGCCAGATGTATAAACAGTTGGCTTCGGCCTTGATATAAATTTTTATACGTGGATATGTGGTTTCTGATTTGCTTCCGGGTTGCTGATCTGATGTAATGATTGACCAAAGCCTGACAAGGCGATCATTCTACGCTTGGAGAGTAGGCATATTGCCACTCGAAAAGCATAGGGTGGTCGTCTTGGGCGGTAAGGCCCGTCTTCGACCCGACCCGGATGCAGTTGGGGGAGGGGGGTCTTACATCCCGCTCCAGCACTGCAGGGCTTCCCGCTACCGCGCTGCATGGCTTCCTGCTCCCACGCTATAGGACATCCCACTCTTGTACTACAGGGCACCCCATTCCCGCACTGCAGGGAATCCCATTCCCGCGCTGCAGGGCATCCCGCTCCCATGCTTCATGGCATCTCACTCCCATGCTGCTTGGGCATCCCGCTCCCGTGTTGCTTGGGCATCCCTCTCCCGTGCTGCTTGACACCCCGCTCGCACATTGCTTGACCTCCCCCTTACATGATTATCATCCCCCGGTAAGGGCGGACGAAAGTCCCTCTCAGCCACATCTGAGTGTCTACCTCCGACATCAACACCAAGAAATGATCTCTAGATCTACTGATAAGTTAGCCAACCGGTAAGAGATGACAAAAGCCCCTCTACTCCACATCTGAGCATCTACCTCTAGCATCAACGTTGAGTGATGACCTCCAGATCCAAACGACAAGTTAGCTTACAGGTAAGAGCAGAAAAAAGTCTCTTTACGTCATATCTGAGCACCAACCTCCGACAGCAACGTCGAGCTACTACCTCCAAAGCCAAACAACAAGTAAACCAACCGGTAAGAGAAGACAAAAATCCCTAAACGCCACATTCGAGCGTCTACCTCCGACATCAACGTCGAGTGACGACCTCCAGAGCCAAACGACTAGTTAGCCAACCGACAAGAGCAGTCAAAAGTCCCTTTATGACATATTTGAGTGCCAACCTCCGACATCAACGTCGAGCGATGACCTCCGGATCCATATCCAGCAATGATGACCTCCGGATCCATATCCAGCAATAAGTTCACCAATCCCCGATAAGGGCAACACAAGTTTGACTACGCCGCGCCAAAGTAAATATGCATAACCAATCGTAGGTATCCCCCTTAATGTCAACAACATGATCGTCACTTTTCGAGGCCAACACAAAGTTGTGAGCTCAAAGCTCAAGCACAGACTTCCGGTATCTACGCAAAGTGACAAGATCATGACCACACAAGGCCCACAAGGGGCGACGATTCGCCCAATTAAACTCACAAAACGACCAACATGGAAGTACAATTTCAATGCAAATATCGAACAATCAAACTCGTGCACCCAAAAGTATGACCTTTGGGAAAACAATATGGGCTCATTTTCTACAAAAAAATGATCTCCAAAAATTGGGGGCATTTGATAGGGTACCCCAAAAATGGTTCGGTAAAACCAGAGTTTTTGTCGCGACCTCGACCGGCTCCCCTACACGATTCCAGCATGATCATTCTCACTCGAGCCCGAGTCCGTTTGTTCTCCCAAATGGACATCGCAACGCACCTGCGGGAGGCACGCACAAGTCGCCTCCATGACGCACGCATGCGTCCGACGCACTCCCATGTGCATAACAAAGTCGCACGATCTCAGCACGCAGCACGCTAACACACACACGCCTAGTGCACTACCACCATCACGCGCGAGCGCATTGCACTAGCACATCGTGCCATCGCTCTAGCATTGCACGCTAGCACATCTTGATACAGCGCGATAGCGTAATGTACGCTTATCCACGCACTCTTTGTGCGCTCCGACGATGCGATGTTGCCTCCCGCCTCTGCCGACCACCGCCACCACCTCCATCGTCGTCGTCAGACCTTCCCGGACCGCCCGGGGGGCATGCCCATCATCTTCCAAAAATTGGTGATCCAGGTGACGAGAATCGTGCATCCTCATTCTCCAGTCTGAATTCCAAGAGGGCGCAATTACCAAGGAGCCTCTCAAAAACATTAAAAGGGACCTTAGGGCTTCATTTGAAGACAAGCACCCAAGAATGGAAGAGAGATCTCTGAAGTTTTCCGGCGAAGACTTGGACCTCTACTTGTTCTCCGACACAAGCGTTTAATTAATTCCGCTCAAGTGTTCACTCTGCTCGCTCTCTCGCTTAAGCGTGGACTCATCTTTCCACGGTGACTTCTCAAGTGTGGACTTTGCTCTTCATAGTGCTTGCTTATGTGCCTGCTCCAGTGCCTGCTCGTGTGTTTAGGATTAAGTGCATACCCAAGGTCTATACGCTCGAACTTATGGAAAGGCTGCTACCTTTTTTTTAATAGGTAGCAAACGTGCCATGGGTCAGGTGAAGGATGTTGGCACCCCAACAATCCCCCCATCCCAGCATCCGCACGACCTCCATCGGCTCATAGGTGGCGCACCACATGTCTGAAGCCGCCTGACCCGTCAGATCCACATAGGTAGAGAGGCAATTGATTTACGGGAGATCACACAACTAAAGCAGTGCCCCCTGGTATCGATCCCGTAACCTAGCTCTGATACCAATTCTTGGATCAAGCGCACACACAAATGGTCCATAAGCTCGAACTTATGGAAATGGTGCCACCTTTTCTTTTGAATAGGTAGCAAACGCGCCATGGGTAAAGTGAAGTACGATGACACCTCATAAATAGTGTGCATGCTCCAGTGCCAACTCCTGTGCATGCTCTAGTGCCAACTCTAGTGCCAACTCCAGTGCCTGCTCCAGTTCTTGCTCCAGTTCTTGCTCCTGTGCCTGCTCTTATGTCTGCTCCAGTGCCTTCTCTGAAAGCTTCTCCTATGAGCGCGAAAGAAGACTTTGATTCCTTTTCACCTTCAAATACTTGTAATCGGAGAGGTGGAATATCACCCTCTCGAAGATTCTAACACTTGTAAGCTCAAGTAAATTAGTGAATTTGGTCGGCACCAAACCGACCATGTGGTTTTTTCCTTTGCGGGTTTTTCCACGTTAAAAAAATTTGTCGTCTCTGATGTTGGTTCTCCTTTAATTTTTTGCACACTTGGCTCACTCTCGAACTAAGGCGGTTCAATTTTTCTGACCGGGAGAGTGCCAAGCATGGGTCGGGCTATGTCCGTGCCTGACTTTTCTCCCCCCTTGAACATGGTCTTGTGTTAGCTCCGCCCATTGAAGGACGTTAAAGGAGTTGTCACTTGTAGATCGGGGATGTGACTTATATAAATGGAAGTCGTTGTTGGCAACAGTCGATCAAGTGATTATTTTCCTCAATCTTCTAAGTAGTAACCGGGACAGGGAAATGACCAGAATGAGAGTATCCGTTGTGGAATGGAATCTCCGACATAGCGTCTACGGCAGTAGTCAGTGTTACTGCAGCGCCTACGATGTGTAACATTCCACCTGATACAACTGCTTCATTTTATCATGGCCCCCTAGCCAATCACAATTTAGGTGATTGCTTGTTCAGCCATTTCCCTTAGCTAGTGACCAACAAAGAACTATCCTAGTAATGACCTACTACTTCTTGAAATGGACAGAGGCTAAAGTATTAGCTAAATGATGGTGTAGATTGTTAAAAACCTTATACGTAGAAAAGTGATGTGACATTACAACGCCTTGTTGGGATATATGTTCGAGATTCCCTAGTTTGATACATAACAAACAATGAAGTATTGTGATATGATTTTGTGCATGAATCTTGTGGAGATAGAAAAACTATATGATTATATCCATATCGATGGGTTGGACGACCCTACCCCAAGTCGGTACTTTAGGAAATTTCAAATGGCAAACATTCCCACCGCGCGACGAAATGTCTGGATTGCAGGCAAATAGATTGCGTCTACCCATTCGGTTCAAGTCCACCGCTTGGTTAGTCCTGCTGCTCTAGGAACATGTCATCGAATGATTACAACTTTATATCGCCTAGATGGAAGGTTAGGGAGGACCACCTAGAGTTTTAGCATACAAAGAGATTCTGGTTCGTCTTGTCTCCTATTTGAAACGAACCAATTTATTTTAGTTTTCATTCTCATCACCATCATTTGCGACCAACTCTCAAGTATCCTTTAGCCGTCATAACAAAAATGGATATGTATGCAAAATTGCCTGACCCTACTTGAATTATTTGAATAAATTTAAAAGGAACCTTATGGATATCTAAGGGCTATTGTAAATTGTACATTACAAATAAACCAATTAGAAAGAATCATATATATTCTTAGGGGTCCAGTGCTAAAGGTAGGTAGGAAGGTGGCATCTCTATCCACAAAGCTTCTAGACCCTTCCAATCCCTAAAGTTGCACATGGATGCTTAGCCCCATTAAAATGAAAAGCTAGGGGGAGATAACTTAGACCAGATCAAATTATATACCAAAAAATGGTCCCTCAATCTTGCACTAAGTTTCAAGCTCTTTATACTTGATGGCCCATCAATTATTTCATTATTTCCTAACTTCATTGAAAGCAAATCTCTTAGGCTTCGTCTAAAGTTTCGTCAAAAACGCAATTATCATAGAATGTATGTTTGGCATGACAAAGGTCATGACCGCTATCAATCAAGAAAATAAATTAGTTTTGAGCGTAAAATGCATGAAATTTTTTAGGTGAGGTCGGGCGTTCGTGAACGAAGCCTTAAACAACCGATAAGGATGGAAAATGATTGAATAGTCTCCATTTATGTTGTCTTATATAAAAAATATTTATTTATATGGTTATGTATGATTGAGGAGCTCTACATTCTTTGCATTAGTATCTTCATAATTAAAATTTATGTATGATTGAGCAGTCTCCATTTATGTTGTCATATTCTTATTTTTATGTTTATGCATGATTGAGGAGGTCTACAAATATTCTTTGCATTAATATCTTTCTGAATAAAAATTGAATTTTTTTTTATTAAACTCATAAAAAAAAAATTTCTAATTTTAACATTGATGTTGGGCCAGTCCAATACTACTGTCAATTGGCTTTTAGTTACATGCAAAATTAGTTACATAGGTTTCTAAGACTGGAGTCGGAGCTAGCTCTAATTACAGGTTGTACGTTCTGTAAAAAGGGAGAGATTAAATACAGCCGTATGATCTGGCATCCTACGGCGGAGCTGTTTTCGCAAAATACTGACAGTATTTTTAACAAATACGACATTATTTCGATCAATCACGGAGAACCAACGGTTTGACGCGCGCGAGCACCGTGATCTTAGGTAAGAGAAATGCACCTAAAATTTTATGGAGTTAGCTATATACTAAAATATGGTGGCTTAGTAGTTGATGAAATTGAAAAGCCGTTGAGATGATCTCAACCGTCGGACAAAAGATGTGATTAATATTGTGCGTTGATTCTACATCTTGTTTTGCCCTCGAAATTGCGATTACCCCCTTTCTCGGCCCCCTCTTCGTGTTTTTCGTGGCCGATGATTCTTGCTTCAAACACGAACTTCGGCTTCCCAGCGGGCTAGGATGCGAAGATGGAAGAGGAACGGTCCGTGTGCGCTTGTTTAGATGTAGAGAGAATGAGAGAGAGGGCTCATGGATCTTCAGATCTCCGCCAAGGAGAACACACTAATTAAGGTACCGACCTTTTGTTACTCGAATAGCTTCACTCTTTGGAGTACTGAGTTGTTAGGTTTTACCCATTCACTTTTCAATCTCATAAGATTTCATTGTGCACTTTGCAATGTTTAGCTTTGGATAAGTTTATTTGGGGGCAAATTAGTGTTCCGTTTTTTTTAGTTGACTTCGTCGGCGGCATGCGAGGATTTGGGAGACGAGGCATCGCTCCTGCATTCAAACATCCTGTCTCAAATCACCTCACGCTTCTCGACCTGGACGAAGATGAACTCTCCTCAAGCATCATCGATCATTCGGTCACTTCCATGATGTCAAACACATCCATGAAAGAATACTTTAAAGCAAGATGTTGTGGATAATGGTGAATCTTTTGTGCCATTTGTTTACAAAACATTTAATAGTTGTTGAATTTGTTAGCATCCCATATCATTTTATAATTTCATATTAGAATAGCTGCGAGTTGGAATTCATGATACAAGCACGAATATGCCTTTACAAACAATTCATCACTATTCTTAAATACTAACTGCGTTGTCGGTTACCTCCATCTTCGTCTTCTAATTGCTGAGGTATTGCGTATGAAGCGTGTTGATTTTAAGTCAAATATGTGAGTAGTCTTCTTTTCTTCTTCAAATTTTTTTTGGGAAAAGTGCATATAGCATGAAATTAAAAACAAAAACGGAAAACAAAGCTACAACATGTCATTCAAGTCTACACGAACAAGCTCGGCAAACTCGGTCTGAGTGCTATCAACATCTAGCCAAACAAAGTTTTCCCGTAGGGCAAAACGAGCACAGAAATCGGCAACTCTGTTGGCCTCACGACCAATATGTAGGAATCGGAGCTGCGGGAAGTCGCTCAGAAAAGCGAAGTCCTCCTCACCATCCACCGTCACGCTCCAGTCACCTCGTCGCAACCCAGCAGCACAACTGTCCATAAGGGTCAAACAGTCGCCCTCCACAATAGCCCCGCGCACCCCATTTAAAGATGGCGGGATAAGATCCTTGAGAGCCAAGACGGCCGCCAGCTCCACTCCCCCAGGATCCCAGTGCAAAAACGAGGACCCGGCAGCAAAGATGAGAGCACCCCGGTCATCGCGGGCCACCATCCCAAGCCCAGCAAGCCCGGACGAGGAGAGAGAACCATCCACATTGAACTTTATCCATCCACGGGGCGGGGGGCACCAAAAGAGTGGTGTCGATAGCCTGTGAGGCTGGGTGGTACCCCATTTTCTTCTTCAATTTGGTGCTTCATGATTGTCTGCGGTTCCGGTAAAAGAATTGATATCAATAAACTCAAACCTTATCCCACAATACTTGTGGGATTTGGTTCTTTGGATAATTTTTTTTCAATCTCGACGCCTAAGATTATGTTGTTTTTTGGTTGTTTAAGTGATCGGCAGCAAATGTTGAAACTAATGAACGGGTATAAAAACATCTATTCAAATGAGCATTTTGTATTAGTAAAGAAATAATAGTTCTCAGCATTGAATGCTTAGGGACAAGTCTTCATATGCACCACATTTCGCCGTTAGGGATAGGGGCGGAATAGGGTATTCACACAAGGGCGTAGCACGTTCGCGGATGATTAGATAGGGTCGGAGCCCAATTGCACCACGATCGCCATTTTTATGTATAGTTTTGGACATACTTCAATATGTGGAGTGACCTTGCGGGTTTAGCCCGTTCGCTGTCGGGCAGAGCCCCCTCGCAGTAGGGCTGATATCGAGTCGAGTTCGAGCGATTTTGGCTCGGCTTGAAATCGAAATTTTCGAGTTGAACTCGGCTCGAAATCGAAATCGATTTCGAGTCGACTCGACTTGACTCGAAATGGCTCGATTCCGAGCTGGCTCGAAATCGAATCGAGCTGACTCGAAATCGAATTGAGCTGATTCAAATATCGCCATTCGAGCGATTTTCGAGTTTCGAATAATGTGCTCAGTCTTACCTCGCTGTCGGGCATAGCACGCCACAATCATAGAATGCATGTTTGGCATGACCGCCGCATGCAAAGGAAAAAAACACTAGTTTTGAACAAAAAAGTGGATGAAGTTTCTTTAGTGAGGTTGGGCGGTCACGAATGACAGTTCATAATCACTGTGTTCACGACCGCCTAATTCTGCTCGATCCATTTCTAAACCGGATAAATTATAGCATATGGAGGTATTCACAAATTGACAAAGAAAGTCAAGAAATCAACAAACAATGATTACTCAAATTGTCATCATCTATCATCATCTCATATACATTTCTCTCAGGGGAATAGTTTCCACACATACTTCCAAACCACTACTCTTCATCTATCAGCGCACTAATTTATGTCTGTTTATCAAGGGAATTGTTATTTGCAGATCATAAATGTCGATTTGTCCGCAGATCAATTTTTTCTCATTTTATTTGAGTTTACAAATTGTTATCCGCAGACCTATTTTAAATTTGAGCGTTCGATTTCTTTGTTCTCCTGAGCATGGCCCGACAACGAAGGAACATCTCTAAAACGACCTTTTGAGCATGCACTTCAATGTGTGCACATGCGCGGATCGTGATTCATAAAATAAATGCGCGGAGTTGAGGAAGAAAGATGATTTCTTCGTTGTTCATGCGATTTCGGTTTGTTTGGGAAGATTTAATTAGATTGCTAGTGTTTGTTTGGGAAGATTTAGATAGTTGGGGTTACTCTCTCCCTGTGGTAAGGAAGGCGAAGAGGACGATCAAAATTCTTTTTTTTTTTTCTTTACAAATCTGCGAATAACAAAAATATATGTGAATAGACAAACGCGGTTTGCGAATAACAATCCCCTTTATTAAATATTTTTTTTATAAAAGACGTGTGTATTTAAATTTATGAACTAAAATCAATAAAGATTTTAAATCCTAGAATTTTGAATAGAATACGAGTGATCGAGTACATGGGGGATATCCCGGCTACAACAGTGCCACTACGCGATGATACTCACGCGGCTCTCAACTTGATTTCGAAAAAAAAAATTATATTTTTTTAATGCATAATTACGTAGATGGGCATTATAACTTAAATTATTTTGAAATTAATTAAAAATTTTAATGACATTAGATTAAAAAAAACAAGGGTAATGTTGACATTATAAATGTTTTACTAAAGAGAACTTTTTTCTTTTAATATAGTATATAGATAAAGAATAATGATGCCACTTCAAAATAACTGGAATATTACTAAATCATTATTTTCTAAAACTAATCTTAATGACCTAAAAGTGGTATTATGAGTGACATGTGATATGGGCCAAAAGGCCAAATAGAACATGATGTCGTTTTTCGTGAGTGATTGTTCTCTTGGATGACTAAGGCTTCGTTTGGCACTGTGGCGGCGGTCACAAATGCGGTGGTTATGAATTATCGTTCGTGAATGCCCGATCTCACATAAGGCTCCGTTTGGCTCGGCTCCGACGGTCATGAACGCGATGGTTAAGAATTGTTGTTTTTGAAGGCATGACCTCACCTAAGGAACTTCATCCATTTTTATGTTAAAAACTAGTTGTCATGCCAAACATACATTATATGATGGTGTCGTTTTTGTTCAAACTCGTCGGAGCAAAAACGTCGTGTCAAACGGAGCCCAAGTATCTTCATCACCTAATTGGGAATAACTATTCAATTTTTGAATATGAAAATCAGTGTAGAATCTCCGAGATTAGATGTAGAGCTTTGTGAATTAAAAGTGGAGGAATGAAAATTATGTGAAAAAATAAATTTTTTTTTGGCAATATGAATTTTATCAGGGTGATCTTGCCATCACGAATAATCAATATTGAAGCAAAAAAGAAAAGTCTTTAAAATGATAATTGTTAGCAAAATTTAAAAATGGGGGTTGTATCTGGTTGATCTTGTCATCACGAATTAGTACATGACATAAATTATTCACAATAACACATTCCATAGAAGAATTATTATAATTAGAAAAACTAGGCGAATAAACTAAATGACATTCCTCACTAGGGCGATCATTTCGTCCACTAAAATTACAAAAATTTACAAATCTAGTTGCAGCTTTCAAATTTTCAATTTTTTGTGTAAGTGGGGTAACTTGAGCTTGTAAATTTGATAACATATTGATAAACGAAAAAAAATCTACCGTTAAATGAGTGAAATTTTACAAAAAAAAAAGAGAATAAGATGTTGAGAATAAAGAAAATAAAAAATTAAAGAAAGAGAAAATGATCAAATTAATAATTCATTTGCTTTCAAAATATCAATAAAAATAATCTCTGACAACTGCACTAAAATTTTGATATGCAAAAAGTGTACCTAGAAATCTAATCTGATAAGGCAAGTATACATATCTTATTATAGTATATGATATTAAAAAGATAATAGCAAGTGTTGTATTTTTCACGGGTTTTATAGTTTTAAAATAAAAAAATAAACTAAATGTTAAGAGAGAAATAAAAGAGAAATGTAACAATTGATTTAGAATCCCTCTAAATGAAAATATTAAAGACTCAAATTGCATCATAAGCAACTTAATAGAACATCTCAACCATTGAGGTTCCTAAATTATGATAGCAACTCGCTAGAGGAATATACTACCACCTAATCATAAGTTGATCGACCGAAATTTCATTTTATACTCGACACTCCTAAGGATTGCTTTCCTAGGTGAACCCATCTATTGGATTTGACTCGATCCAATCCAGAAGATTTATGTCTTCCTCTCTCAAGGGGCGCATGCAACTCTTATTTACCTTTGAGCGATCTATTACTCACGGATCTCTCGACCAACTAGAACACGAATCTGAGTTGATTAACATATACCAGAAATATGAAATTAAGAAAATATATTTCAAAGGCAAATCTTAGATTTCTAATTAAGAGCTTATGAAAACAAAAGAGATATAATAATATTCCATTAAGAGTTCATCATGATCAAATACTATAGAACTTTAGTTACTTGATACAATGAGAGAATAATATAAGAAAATAAAAGAAAAACATTACATCTCTAGATAATCAAAAATAACTTACAACCTTGAAGACCAATATTCACATAAAAAACTCTCCTTTTCTCTAACAATACACTAAATAAAAAGTATAGAAAAAAAATGAAGAAGCTAAGCTAAGAATTGGAATATAAGATGATCCACAACTGCTGAAATGCTCCTCTATATATAGCTGGAAATTTGAGTTTACACGCCAAGGGTACACGTCGTGTACCTGGGGCGTGTACCTGGAAAACTGCCAACTTGAAAGCACGAGAAACGTATGGGGATAAAGGCGTCATGCCCGAGTCCACGACGTGTACTAAGGCGTGCACAATCACTTTTCATAATTCTTGCTCTAATAAATCAGTAACTCGGCAAGCCCAATTGCATCAAAGTGAAATTAGACTATTCCAGCAACCTCCTCCTGAAAGCACAAAATAGACAAATTAGTCTAAAAAGTAAAGTAAAACAAATTAATTGAAATAAAAATCAAAAGAATATTATATAAATATATAAAATAGATATTATCGCAGGGCGCTACCATGCACCTCTTACAATCAACACAAAATAACAAACAAGAAGGAACGCAAATTTGGATAAAAACCATAGTATCGATCAGTCATCGGGGTTACCCCTCAATGTCGACATCAGAGCAGTCATCCCGTGAAACATCAATCGTGTTAAGGCTCGTGGTGTTGCACTATGCAAATACCCTTCTCACATCCCTCAAGTTGGACCGGAGCGCGCTCCGGTCCAACTTAGTGGTGATGACCGGAGCGCACTCCACTGGGAGTGAAACCTTCACCTAGGAGCGCACTCCTCTTGGAGTGAAACCTTCACCTAAACGCACGTTGGAAGTCTGAATCATTTCTGCCGCACGCCAACCTTATCGCCAGTCAAGGTTGAACACAGTCGCATGGACTACGGCTGGCCGGCTCGCTTAGGAACATGTAAAATGATAGAAAAAGTGAGCTGCCACGGGAAGTCCTACTTACAGCGCGCAAAAAACCCAGTATCAGTATCACGCGCAGGGGCCGCACATGCTCCTACGCGGGGCCACGCCGTGCTTAAGCAGAGGGCACGCACCACCACTAGGCGCACACTCCCATGCGCCCCAGCAGGACACGCGCGCGCAGGCCGCGGTGCACGCACCTATGCACGCCCCGGAAGAGCATGCACACGTGCGGCCACATCGCGTGACCGCATGGGCTCCCATAGGGCGCGTGCTCCCCCACAGCGCGCGTCCAAGTGTTCCCCCGTAGGTTGCATGGTGCCACGACGGCCGCAGCAATACGGCGTCGCGGCACCCTGACGCAAAGAGCATGTGGGGCGGTCACGCTTGTTGAAAGTTGAACCCGCTGGCCCCCTCTTAATGAAGCATTTGATGGCTGATGTAGTCTAAGAGTCCCGTGTAACTGCTTTATCACCTCCATTAATGCAATATTAATGTTGTTGGGAATGCGAATAAACACTCCCGATCAGAGCACCTGTAGCAATTTTGCGCGAGCATCTGTGCGACCGCGTTGAGCGGTATGCAAATACGCAAACAGAAAAATAAAAGTACACAAAAATTTTAACGTGGAAAACCCAATTGGGTGAAAAACCACGGGACGATCGGAGTCCAACCCGGAAAGCCTCCACTAAAAAGGTGTGATAAATCACACGCACGATTACAGGCTTTCCCTCCACCGATCCACAAAGGATCTTCACTCCTCCACCACAAACACGATCCACAAAGGATCTACACAACCACGATCCAAACCGGATCTACACCACAATCTTCTTCTCCAACAATTTACACAAATAACAATTTGCAAGAAGAAAAATATAAATGATGTGAGGAGTCGTTACCCGGACGGATTGAATAATCCGTCCCAAAGCCAAAGACGACGTTCCCAAATCCACGAAGAAGATGGCTATGGACAGCCCCTTCTACTTCGTCTTCAACCTCCAAGCCGCGAACAAATGCCGCAACAAGTCCATCCGGCACCAAATCTGGACAGCCCAAAGAAAGCTCCTTCACAGACGACGGCGGCGGCGCTCTCCAACAAACGGCGGCAAGCCACTCCTCTTCCTCCCTCCGGGCAGCGGCGACCCTTCTCCAAGCAGCGGCGATGACGGCGGCAGCCCTCTTCACAACACAGCATGAGCGGCAACAAAGTTCCCTACAGGAAACTCACGGGAGAGGAAAAAAAAACGAGAGAGGAAGGAAGTGGTTGTGGCTGGCGGTTTTAAAAATGAAAAATGGAGAGAGAGTGCTGGCAGTTTTCTTTTTAGAATATACGGGGGAGAGAGAGAAGGCAAGGGGGGATTTTGGTTTTTAATATATATATATATATATATATATATAAATCTTTTATTTGATTGGCTGCTCCCATGAGGATATTCACACTCCAATTTTATAATTATTTGTGCCAAATAAAATCACGAGCCGTGCCCGGTGCGCGCCCGGTGGTTTTTACCGTCTCGGATGGGAACCACACCCAACAAATCTCCCCCTTCACATCGAGGCGGAAGAAACCGCCATCCCGGCGATTCTAACGCACTGCTCGAATTTTCCCCTTGGCACGGTCTTGGTCAGCATGTCTGCCCCATTGTCATCAGTGTGCACCTTCTGAAGATCAAGCTCCTTCTGCTCCAGGACATCTCGTATCCAATGATACCGAGTGTCGATGTGCTTCGACCTCGAGTGAAACATGGGGTTCTTCCCCAGGTGGATAGCGCTCTGACTGTCACACAAGAGTGTGTATCGGTCCTGAGTGAATCCAAGTTCTTTGATGAACCTCTTCATCCAAAGCAACTCCTTCCCAGCCTCAGTAACCGCAATGAACTCAGCCTCCGTGGTGGACAGTGCAACGCACTTCTACAATCTCGACGCCAATGAGACAGCTCCCCCTGCAAACAGAATCATGTACCCGGACGTCGACCTCCTGGAATCCAAATCTCCAGCCATGTCCGCATCAGTGTAGCCCAACAGCTCTGGCTCACTGCCTCCAAATCTCAGCGTCAAGTCTAACGTCCCCTGCAGGTATCTCAGTATCCACTTCACTGCGCTCCAATGCTCTCTCCCAGGATTGGAGAGAAATCTACTGACTGTCCCAACCGCATGCGCAATGTCTGGACGTGTACACACCATCGCATAAATGAGGCTCCCAACTGCAGATGCATACGGAACCTTCTGCATAGCCTCGATCTCCTCGGGTGTGCTGGGGCACTGATCAGCGGTAAGCCTGAAGTGAGCTGCAAGAGGCACGCTCACCTTCTTCGCCTGATCCATATCAAATCTCTGCAATACCTTGCGGATATACCGCTCATGTGATAACCAAAGCAATCTGATTCCCTGTCCCTGCGAATGTGCATCCCCAGAATGGTCTTCGCAGCACCCAGATCCTTCATGTCAAAGGTGGAACTCAACTGTCGTTTCAACTCAGCAATGCGCGCAGTGTTCCTCCCGACGATCAGCATATCGTCCACGTACAACAATAGGATAATGAAATCCTCCGAAGCGTACTGCTTGATGAACACGCAGTGGTCAAGGGTGGTCCTCCGGAAGTCGATCTCCCCCATGAAAGAATCAAACTTCTTATACCATTGCCGCGGGGCCTGCTTTAGGACGTATAGACTCTTCTGCAAGCGGCACACCAGACCTTCCTTTCCCCTGACACCAAAGCCCTCAGGCTGCTCCATGTAAATCTCCTCGTCAAGATCGCCATGCAGAAAGGCGGTCTTGACGTCCATCTGCTCAATCTCCAAATCAAGCCTCGCAGCGAGGCCAAGGACAACACGAATAGATGACATCTTCACCACTGGTGAGAAGATCTCATCGAAGTCAACGCCCTGTCGCTGTCCAAAACCTTTCACCACCAGCCTGGCCTTGTATCTGGGAGGTGTGGAGGAATCTCCCTGCTTCACCCTGAAAATCCACCGATTCTTCAAGGCCTTCTTTCCCTTAGGCAATCTCACCAGGTCATATGTGTGATTTTTCTGCAGCGACTGTATCTCATCCTGCATAACAGCCATCCACTGGCGCTTCTCGCTACTCTCCACAGCCTCGTCATAGCTCTCAGGCTCCCCTGCATCAGTCAACAGTATGAACTCTGATGCAGAATATCTGGCGGACGAGTGCCTGCCACGATCTGATCTCCGCAAGGCAGGCTCAGGGGCCGGTGCAGGCACATCATCAGCAATGTCCTCAGCGACTCCTGGTTCACCATCAGTGGTGATATCATGATCCGGAAGGGTATCAGTACCCTGTGCTGGCTCTGGCTCAGTAGCCTCCTCAGTCTCACCATCTCCAACCATAGGCGACTCTGCAGCAGTGCGAGAGTCAACCTCAAACTCAACAATCTCCTCAGGATCACCAACAGTCTGATCCTCACAGAAAACAGCATCACGGCTACGTACAAGCCTCTTCTCGACTGGATCAAAGAACATGTACCCAAACTCTCCACTGTAGCCGTACCCCAAGAAAATACATTGTCGGGTCTTCGAATCCAACTTGGATCTCTCGTCCCTGGGGACGTGCACAAAGGCTTTGCAGCCAAATACCCGCAAGTGACTATAAGAGGGGTCTTTCCCATACCAGACCCTATCGGGGACATCCTCCTGCAATGCTGAACTCGGCGAGAGGTTGATGATATGCGCTGCAGTAAGAAGAGCCTCGCCCCAAAACATCCCTGGCAGCTTCGACTCAGATAGCATGCACTGAATCCTCTCCATCAGTGTCCTGTTCATCCTCTCAGCTACGCCATTCAGCTGCGGTGTCTTCGGCGGGGTCTTCTCATGTCGGATACCATGGTCCCTGCAGTACTCATCAAAGGGACCAATGTACTCTCCCCCATTGTCGGACCTGATGCATCTCAGCTTCTTCCCAGACTGTCTCTCCACCTCAGCGTGGAATCTCCTGAAGGTATCGAGGACCTGCTCTTTGGTCTTGATGGCATAGACCCAAAGCTTCCTCGAATGGTCGTCAATGAAAGTAACAAAATATAAAGCTCCTCCTCTAGTCTGGACCTTCAGAGGTTCGCAGACATCAGTGTGAACTAGCTCCAATGGCTCAGATCTCCTGGTGGACGTGTGGCTGTGAAATGATATCCTGTTCTGTTTCCCAGCCATGCAGTGGTCGCACCTCTCTAAGTGATCCCCAGAAATATCACAAATCAGCTTCTTCTTCGCCAGGCATCCTAAACCCTTCTGGCTAATGTGTGTCATCCTCCTGTGCCATAAGGAAGTGGATGCCTCATCCCTGACGGAGTTGGCCTGAGTAGCTTCAGGCCTCCCCTCCATGTAGTACAGTCCAGAATCTCTATAGCCTCTGGCCATCACAAGCGATCCCCTGATCAGCTTCCAGAAGTCTCCTCCAAAGACACTCAGATGTCCTTCGTCTCCAAGCCTGCCAACAGATATCAAATTGAAGCGAATATCTGGCACATGCCGCACATCCCTCAGAACCAGTAGGGCACCAGTACTCGTCTTCAAGTGCATGTCTCCACGCCCAAGCACCTTGGACGTATCCCCATTGCCCATCCTCAACACCCCACAGTTATGAGTGGTGTAGGTGGCAAATAACTCCATGTTGTGCGAGACATGCGCAGAGGCTCCAGAATCAACAATCCAGCATCGGTCATCACACGCGAGTGCAGCAGTGACGTCGTCGCCAACAATAATGACGTCGTCCTCCTCAGTCGAAACAGTGGCTGTCGTGTGACCCTCATCCTTGCCCTCAGTGGCAATCCCCTTCTTCCTCTGGTCGTTCTTCAAGGAATAACAGAACTTCTTTATGTGTCCCTTCTTGTGGCAGTAGTGACATTCAACGTTCTGATAACGTGACTTCGACTTGCCCCTACTCTGACTCCTGTCCTCCTTCCTTCCTCGGCTATTACTCCTTCCTCTCCCCCTGGGCTCAGTAAATAGAACGTCAGCTCGTGAAGAAGAGCCCGAAGTCCTCTGAGACTTTCGTCTCACCTCCTCATTCAAGATCCCACTCTTGGCGATCTCCATGGTAACAATCCCCTGGGGGGAAGAATTGATCAGAGAAACTCTGACCATCTCCCACGAGTCTGGAAGTGACTTGAATAGCCACAATGCATTCACCTCATCTTCAAAGGTCACCTTCATGGCAGTCAGACGATCGATAATCCCCTGGAACTCGTTGACATGATCCAAAATAGGTGATCCCTCCCGGTACTTAAACTCTCCAAGCTTCTTCAGCAGATAAAGCTTATTGATGCCCGTACTCTTGGCATACAACGTCTCGAGAGTCTTCCACAGTACCTTTGCATCAGTGATGCTAGCCATATGGTTGTAGATGTTCGACTCCACGAACCGTCTGATAAACTCACACAGCTTCCGATGCTCCACCTTCCATTTCGTCGGATCTGTGTCCTTTGGCATCTCCTCAAAGACAGGAGCATGCCAACCCTTCACGTAGATCAGATCCTCCATCAGAAGATGCCACTGGTGATAATTGGCACCATTCAGCTTCACCATCTGCTCTGAACCTGATGTAGACTCCATCCTGCTCTGCCAACTGGCCGGACCGACCACTAATCTTTGAGTCGACTATCTCAAAGTATACAACTGGAGAGGATAGCCAGCGGATCAATGGTCGTAAACTACTGATGCGTGTCGGCAAGTGCACCGGTCGCTGTCAAGTAATAATTGTGGAGAATAGAATCCCCGGATGTCGGTCTCTTGAGGAATGCAGGATGGGTGAACGAATCGTGCAGTGATTATTGTTACACAAACATTTAACAAACACAAAGAGGGGGGGCTTTTGGTTGGTTTTCCTAATCTTAGCAACGACAAAAGAGATGCGGGTCGAAAACACCGCTTCGCAAAGTGAGGTGGATGCAACGGCCGCGATGCCGTGCTTCGTGAGGCGGATGGAATGTACTCAAGTGCGAGAGGGTGAGGGTCGCAAACACCTCTTCACAACCGTCGTTGGCTCTTGCTAACACGGAACAAACACCTTGCGTGTGCGTGCGAGTGAGTGAGTGAAAAAGGAGTGAATCACAACCGAACCATGAAGAACAACAAAGAAACATTCATTTCAACAAACATCATCATAATATTCGAGTTTACACGGTTCAACGAGTACAATGGAGGAAAGAGGAAAGAAATAACCGGTGGTGAAGACTAGCGGCCGTTCACGGCCGGAATGGTAGGTTGTCGGGCTACCTCCGGACTCGGGCGGACTATGCTTCCGGCGTAGAGAGCTGTCACGACATCCCTACGTAGCTCCGTCGTCTTCGACTTCAGGTTCCTTCTTCTTCTCACCGGGCGGAATGAGAGAATGGTTGCTTGGAGGCTTGCGGACGATGGAGAACACTCACGGACAATGGAGGAAGTCTTGGAATGGGTGGAGGAGGCTTCCCCTTGCGTAGAAGATGAAGTGGAGGCGTCCCACGGTGGAAATCGGCGGCGTACGGAACAGGAATCCGGCTCCCGGCGGCTCAAGATACCCTAAAAATCGCAACAGGCGTTTAAATAGGCGCTGGAATAAATACTGTGCACGGTCATTGGCGCACGACCGGTGGTCGTGCGCACTATCGTCGGTGGTTGTGCGCACTTCAGCAAACAGAACTCAGAAATTAAATGGTAAGTGCGCACGATCAGTGGTGCACGACCGGTGGTCGTGCGCACTGTCGTTGATGGTCGTGCGCACTGCACCAAACAGAACTCGTGAAAAAGGGTTAAGTGCACACGATCAGTGGCGCACGACCAGTGGTCGTGCGCAATAGAACCGGCGATCATGCGCAGTGTTCCTGTGCAGAATTGCACCGGGAACACCTGCACTACTCCTATTCCAGCACAACCACAGATCTAACCACTGAAAATGGCACTTAACAGCACCAGAATACTACTAATGACAATAAGCACGAAAATCACACCAAAGTGGGCCAAGATGTGCACCTAGCATGGATTATCAAATATAAACTATAACAAGGCTAAAGTGCGGAGAAATGACTAAATAACGGCCCGGATGAGTCCATAAATGTGTATATGATCAGGACTCATCACACCCCCAGACTTAACTGTTTGCGCGTCCCGAGCAAACGAATCCGGCGGAGCGTGAAAACGATAGTTAACATAGAGAATTACACAAGGGAGTACGGTGTGAAGTAACAACGCATGCGAGTAGAGATTCTAGTAGAAGGAGAGTTTAACTATGCTAACTAATTTACATAAGTATTAAAGCGTAATTAAAGATTTAGTTATACTCAGTTGGTGAATTATGAAGAATTTGACGATCATGCCCGGTATGAAAGTGACGAGACACTGAGGCGGGTGTTGCAAAAGATCGGGGCTTAGGAATAACTCCACTGAAATCCATCAACGTCGTGAACCATACGCTTGCCCGGTCACACTATCTCCACGGCGCTAGCAAACTCGCAAATCAAATCAGTAGGACTTATAGGATTAGAACGGGGCTTAGGTTACGGTATGATATTCAAAGTTAAATGCGGTGGCTACGCAACCCAAGTGAGCTAACGGAACGCTGCACCACACAAGACCAACAAACTATGCTCGTGTGACACACCCCCAGACTTATCATGAAAACCAGGTGTGCACACGGCCTACTTCACAAATACCAACAGATTTTCTGTTTTTAGCTCGGGAGGATTTTTTTTCAAAATACTCTTTTTGTTTTCTTTTACATATTTTACTTCTTTTATGTAACCCCCGGTTGGTTCAAAATCAGCAGATGGACGTTATTTTCCCATCATAACACAATGATTCCACACACCACACCAGTTGAGACTTATAAGCGCAGTCAAAAACAATTTGGTTGCGGGTAGGATAGGCTTCAGGCTTTGGTGGATGAAGAGGAGCTGAACAAAGGATTGGTAGGCACAAATTTGGCTTGCAACGGCAAATGGAATGGACATGGAATAACAAAGCTCAAACTAGCCAAAGGGTGGCCTACATCATGTTTAACTCGACGAGTAGCTCTCACCCATGCTTCGAGAGTCGCTTGGGGCAAGTTCTTAGCCCACGAGAAAGATAAACCTTCCTCCCGACTCGAGCAACACACGACTAGTAATCGCACACACACAACACCAGGTTATCGTCAATTGCATGCGAATTCACCACTTGAGTATATTAAATCTAAATTTACGCAGAAATACTAAACATAAATTAGATGCATAGAGAAAATCTAGTTCTACTCAAATTCTACCATAACATGCGAAGTGACTAGAACACTACATGAGTCAACATCGCACTCCAAATAATAATTCCTACGTTAACAACCTATTTCATATTCCAACCAAGATAGTTTACCACGGCACAACAACAAAAAGATAAGCGTGCACTCAAGTGGTTGAAATGGTGTGTGAAAAACGAAAAACAATGATAATGCTAGGATAAATAAGAATCAACCTTCTAGTATGCGGTGCAACTCGTGCATATCAAGGATAAATAAGAATCAACCGCTCCCCCAGACTTAAGCTAAACAATATATCTAGAAATTTGAAGCTAAAAGAGGGGAGGAAGCGTTACCTCATGCTCAGAAATGAGCATACCAGACGATTGGCATTTATGATCACGAATAGTCCGCAGCATCCGCACCATCGAACACAAAACCTGCAAGCACAAACTCAAAGCAACAAAAGCAAATACAAAAGCTGAACTAAAAGAAGTTAGAAAAAAGGGAAATACGAAAACAGGAAATCTGGGTTGTCTCCCAGGAGCGCTTTCATTTAACGTCCTTAAGCTGGACCAAATACCTGTATTAGCATTGTTTACAGAGTGCAGGAATTAAAAGAGAAATATTCAGAAGCAGTTCACCACATCAACTAAACACAAATCAGCTAAAAGCGCTCTTATGGTGCGCTTCTCCGGTGCACGTAGGCGGGAGGTGAAGGCTTTAGGGCCAGCACTGGTATTACCCAATGCTCCCCTAACCTCCGCCACCTTGCCACGAAGAGCGGCAGCACGAGCGTCGCGCAGAAGTCTTTCCTTTTTAAGTTTGGTGACAGTCGGAGACTGCCACCGTTGAAAGTTTTCAGAATTTTCCGCCTTAGTGGCGGGTGGCGTCACCTCCGGTATCGCGGTGACCACCGGATCGGCCCAGGAGATGGAGCGCTTAGATAGTTTATTACAAGATTCACCACAAGAAGATAAATAATCAGCATCCCTAACTAGATCCAAGTCAACGTTTCCCGAACTGCAGTCTTCCTCCTTCTCGGAGTCGAACTCTTTCCGGAAGTCAACCTCTTCTTCCTCATCTGATTGGAGCTCCTCCTTTCCTCCTTCACTTGTTTCTTGATCATGTTTCTTTCCTACACAGCTTAGAAATTCATCAGAAATCACGAGAGGGGGAGGAGTGGATGTGTCAGCTGTAGCTTCGAGGCGAGTGGGCTGCAGCGCCTTGTTAGGTAGGAGAACACACCCCATAGCGAAGTCAAGGGTGGCGCCGCTCTCTTTCAAGAACGGCACGCCCAAGATAGGAATGGATTGATTTTCCTGGGGGCCCAACACCTGAAAGTCCGCGACCACAGTCGTCCCCTCAACTATTACTTCCACATTTCTCACTTCCCCCTCAGATTGGATAATAGTGTCGTTAGCGAGAATAAGCGATTTCCTTTCCTCCATGTTCATCTCAAGTTGTAATTTCGCAACATCTTGCAGTGCAATGACGTTGCGGGAGGAACCGGAATCGCATAAAGCTTTTGTTTCAACCTTATTGATGGCACAAGAAATTACCAGCTCACTCGGTTCAACCTCTACCACATCCCCAAGACTCTTCCCTTGATCAATTGGGTTCTTCTCCGTGTTGCTGGGAAGGGTCCCCTGCGATCGCTCAGTTAGCACTTGGGCCAATTGGCCCAACTGCGTTTCCAGGTTTCGCATGTATGCAGTTTGATTCACCATATTAGAGTTGGCCGCTTGCATGAACTTCTCCATCATTTCCTCCAAATTACTCCTTTTTTGGATTGGGGGACCTTGGTTATAATCCGGGTGTGGTGGCCTCGGTTGGCTCCCGGAGGCGTAAGCATCGTTTTGATGCTGCCCCGGTGCCCATCGTTGGCCAGGTGTGTTTGGATTCCACGAGAAGTTCGGGTGACTTCTCGCTCCCGGATTATAAGCATTATTGAAAGGCGCCCCCCTAGGCTGATTTCCTACATAATTAACAGATTCGTTCAAGTTCAAGTGTGCGAAGTCACCTGCCACGTTGTTCCCCGAACACTCATACGCGTGGTGGCCTCCGCCTCCACATCCCTCGCAGGTAATGACAGCAGCAGTCGCGGATGGTGAGGGGAGAGAGTCGACCATGAAAAGACCTCGGCCGCTTCTTGGAGCATTTCTCCCTGCAGTCCAGAATGTACTGTGGGAGGCAGTGTCGCGCAGAATTCGAAGGGCTTCTTCAGGAGTGTGGTTCATCAAGGTACCACCCGCCGCAGCATCGATCATTGCCCTGTAGTTGGGCTCGATCGCGAAGTAGAACAATTCAACCACATTCCATGGTTGGAGCTCGTGGCCAGGGCAACGGCGAAGGAGATCGTTGAGGCGCTCCCATGCTTCAGCAAGGGTCTCTTGGTCAAGTTGGCGAAATGTGGCGATCTCCCGCCGCAAGCTTACAATCTTACCACAGGGTGGAATTTAGCAAGGAACTTGGATGCGAGGGCATCCCAAGTTGCAGCAGTCCCGGGCGGAATGGAGTGGAGCCACACCTTTGCTTTGTCGCGGAGTGAAAAGGGAAACAGTCTGAGCTTGACCGTGTCGTCCGCAATCCCTGCGTAGCGGAAGGTTCCGCAAATATCAGAAAACTCCGCCAGATGCAGATGCGGATCTTCGCTGGCCAACCCCGAGAACTGAGCGTTGTTCCGGATGATGTTTAAGATCGCTGGCTTGATCTCAAACTGATTATTTAAAATATTGGGCCCGAACCCCGGATACACATTCCCAGCACTTGGAGTGGTGTAGTCCCTCATCGTGCGGGGTCGAGGCCTAGCTGCCTCCTGCTCAATCCCAGGCTGATGTTCCCCCACGCCGGGCATTCTCGGATCAACATCATTTGGGTCTGCCTGATCACCCATGGCCGCTTGTACAGCCGCAGCGCGCCTTCGCGCGCGAGCAGTTCGTTCGATTTCTGGATCAAAAGGTGCGAGTTCACCTGCGACCTGCCTCTGTATGAACTGTCAAAAACAAAAAGAAAAACAAAGAAAATAAAAAACAACTGCTCGTATAACGACAGTCACAACACAAGACGAAACACGCCTGCATTCCCCGGCAACGGCGCCAAAAACTTGATGCGATATTTTCGGCAAGTGCACCGGTCGCTGTCAAGTAATAATTGTGGAGAATAAATTCCCCGAATGTCGGTCTCTTGAGGAATGCAGGATGGGTGAACGAATTGCGCAGTGATGATTGTTACACAAGCGTTCAACAAACACAAAGAGGGGTTTTTGGTTGGTTTTCCTAATCTTAGCAATAACAAAAGAAATGCGGGTCGAAAACACCGCTTCGCAAAGTGAGGTGGATGCAACGGCCGCGATGCCGTGCTTCGTGAGGCGGCTGAAGTGAACTCAAGTGCGAGAGGGTGAGGGTCGCAAACACCTCTTCACAACCGCCGTTAGCTCTTGCTAACGCGAATCAAACACCTTGCGTGCGGGCGCGAGTGAGCGAATGAGAACGGAGTGAATCACAACCAAACCATGAAGAATAACAAAGAGACATTCATTTAAACAAATAACATCTCAATATTCGAGTTTTACACGGTTCAAAGAGTACAACGAGGAAAGAGGAAAGGAATAACCGATGGTGAAAACTAGCGGCCGTTCACGGCCGGAATGGTAGGTTGTCGGGCTACCTTCGGACTCGGACGGACAATGCTTCCGGCGTAGAGAGCTGTCACGATCTCCCTACGTGCTCCGTCGTCTTCGACTTTAGGTTTCTTCTTCTTCTCACCGAGCGGAATGAAAGAATGCTTGCTTGGAGGCTTACGGACGATGGAGAACACTCACGGACAATGGAGGAAGTCTTAGAATGGATGGAGGAGGCTTCCCTTTGCGTAGGAGATGAAGTGGAGGCTTCCCACGGTGGAGATCGGCGGCGTACGGAACAGGAATCCCGCTCCCGGCATGAACCAACGCCCTAAAATCGCAACAGGCGTTTAAATAGGCGCTGGATTAAACAGTGCGCACGGTCATTGGCGCACGACCAGTGGTCGTGCGCACTAGAATCCTGTGATCGTGCGTCTGTCTGGACGGAGCCTGCAAGAAAAGCAATTTATGAAATATAATGTTCGCACGACCAGTGGCGCACGACCGGTGGTCGTGCGCACTAGCGTCGGTGGTCGTGCGCAATATGAGAAACAGAACTCAAAAATTACTGTAAAATGCGCACGGACAGTGGCGCACGACCGGTGGTCGTGCGTACTGGAGTCGATGAGCGTGCGCACTACAGCAGACAGAACTCAGAAATTTAATGGTCAATGCACACGAGCAGTGGCGCACGACCGGTGGTCGTGCGCACTGTCGTTGATGGTCGTGTGCACTGCACCAAACAGAACTCGTGAAAAAGGGTTAAGTGCACACGATTAGTGGCGCACGACCAGTGGTCGTGCGCAATAGAACCGGCGATCGTGCGCAGTGTTCCTGTGCAGAATTGCACCGGGAACACTTGCACTACTCCAATTCCAGCACAACCACAGATCTAGCCACTGAAAGTGGCACTTAACAGCGCAAGAATCTACTAAAGACAATAAACACGAAAATCACACCAAAGTGGGCCAAGATGTGCACATAGCATGGATTATCAAATATAAACTATAACAAGGCTATAGTGCGTAGAATTGACTAAATAACGGCCCGGATGAGTCCAAAAATATGCATATAATCAGGACTCATCACACCCCCAGACTTAACTGTTTGCGCGTCCCGAGCAAACGAATTCGGCGGAGTGTGAAAATGATAGTTAACATAGAGAATTACACAAGGGAGTACGGTGCGAAGTAACGTACGCATGCGAGTAGAAATTCTAGTAGAAAAAGATTCTAATTATGCTAACTAATTTACATAAGTATTAAAGCGTAAGTAAAGATTTAGTCCTACTCAGTTGGTGAATTATGAAGAGTTTGACGATCATGCCCAGTATGAAAGTGACGAGACACTGAGGCGGGTGTTGCAAAAGATCGGGGCTTAGGAATAACTCCGCTGAAATCCATCAACGTCGTGAACCATATGCTCGCCCGGTCACACTCTCTCCACGGCGCTAGCAAACTCGCAAATCAAATCAGTAGGACTTATAGGACTAAACGAGGCTTAGGTTACGGTGTGATATTCAAAGTTAAACACGGTGGCTACGCAACCCAAGTGAGCTAACGGAACGCTGCACCATACAAGACCAACGAACAATGCTCGTGTGACACACCCCCAGACTTATCATGAAAACCAGGTGTGCACACGGCCTACTTCACAAATACCAACAGATTTTCTGTTTTTAGCTCGGGAGGATTTTTTTTTTCACAATACTCCTTTTTTTTCTTTTACACATTTTACTTCTTTTAAGTATCCTCCGGTTGGTTTAAAATCAGCAGAAAGAATTTATTTTCCCTTCATAACACAAGGATTCCACACTCCACACAAGTTTAGAGTTATGAGCGCAGTTAAAAACAATTTGGTTGCGGGCGTGGGATAGGCTTCAGGCTTTGGTGGATGAAGAGGAGCTGAACAAAGGATTGGTAGGCATAAAATTAGCTTGCAAAGGTGAATGAAATGGACATGGAATAACAAAGCTCAAACTAGCCAAAGGGTGGCCTACATCATGTTTGACTCAACGAGTAGCTCTCACCCATGCTTCGAGAGTCGCTTGGGGCAAGTTTTTAGCCCACGAGAAAGATAAACCTTCCTCCCGACTCGAGCAACACACGACTAGCAACCGCACACACACAACACCGGGTTATCGTCGATTTCATTCGAATTCACCACTTGAGTATATTAAATCTAAATTTACGCAGAAATACTAAACATAAATTAGATACATAAAGAAAATCTAGTTCCACACAAATTCTACCATAGCATGCGAAGTGACTAGAACACTACATGAGTCAACATCGCACTCCAAATAATAATTCCTACGTTAACAACCTATCTCACATTCCAACCAAACTAGTTTAAACGGAACAACAACAAAAAGACAAGCACGCACTCAAGTGGGTGAAGTGGTGTGAGAAGAATGCAACGATGATAATGAAAATGATAAATAAAAAGCAACCTTCTAGTATGCAATGCAGCATGTGCACATTGGATAACAACAACTGCTCCCCCAGACTTAAGCTAAGCGATATATCTAGAAATTGAAGCAAGGAGAGGGGAGGAAGTGTTACCCAATGCTCAGAAATGAGCATACCAGACGATTGGCGTAAAAGATCAAGAATAGTCCGCAGCATCCGCTCCATCGAACACAAAACCTGCAAGCACAAACTCAAAGCAACAAAAGCAGATACAAAAGCTGAACTAAAAGAAGTTAGATAAAAAGAAATACGAAAACAGGAAATCTGGGTTGTCTCCCAGTAGCGCTTTCATTTAACGTCCTTAAGCTGGACCAAATACCTGTATTAGCAGTGTTTATAAAGTGCAGGAATTAAAAAGAAATCTCAAAAATAGTTCACCACAGCAAATAAAACACACATCAACTAAAAGCGCTCTTATGGTGTGCTTCTCCCGTAGCACGTAGGCGGGAGGTGAAGGCTTTAGGGCCAGCACTGGTATTACCCAATGCTCCCCTAACCTCCGCCACCTTGCCACGGAGAGCGGCAGCACGAGCGTCGCGCATAAGTTTTTCCTTTTTAAGTTTGGTGACAGTCGGAGACTGCCACCGTTGAGAGTTCTCAGATTTTTCCTCCTTAGAATCAGGTGGCGTCACTTCCGGCATCGTGGTGACTACCGGATCGGCCCAGGAGATGGAGCGCTTAGATAGTTTATTACATGATTCACCATAAGAAGATAAATAATCAGCAACCCTAACTACATTCACGTCAACGTTTCCCGAACTGCCGTCTTCCTCCTTCTCGGAGTCGAATTCTTTCCGGAGGTCGACCACTTCTTCCTCATCCGATTGGAGCTCCTCCATTCCTCCTTCACCTGTTTCTTGAACATGTATCTTTCCTGCACAGCTTAGAAATTCATCAGAAATAACGAGAGGGGGCGGAGTGAATGTTTCAGTTGTGGCTTCGGGACAAGTGGGCTGCTGCAACATATTGGTTAGGGAAATGCACCCCGTAGCAAAATCAAGGGTAGCACCGCTCTCTTTCAAGAACGGTACGCCCAAGATAGGAATGGACTGGTTTTCCCGCGGGCCCAAAACCTGAAAATCAGCAACTACAGTTGTCCCCTCAACCGTCACCTCCACATTATTTACTTCCCCCTCGGATTGAATAACAGTACCATTGGCAAGCACAAGGGATTTCCTTTCTTCCGTGTTCAAATCCAGTTGTAATTTGGCTACATCTTGCAACGCAATAACGTTGCGGGAGGAATCGGAATCGCATAAAGCTTTTGTTTCAACCTTATTGATGGAACAAGAGATTACCAGCTCACTCGGATTGGCATCTACCACATCCCCCAGACTCTTCCCTTGATCAATGGGGTTCTTCTCCGTGTTGCTGGGAAGGGTCCCCTGCGAACGCTCGGTTAGCGCTTGGGCCAATTGGCCCAACTGCGTCTCCAAGTTTCGCATAGATGCAGTTTGATTTACCATATTTGAATTAGCTGCTAGCATGAATTTCTCCATCATCTCTTCTAAATTACTCTTCTTTTGGGTAGAGGGTGCTTGGTTATAATCCGGGTGCGGCGGCCTCGGTTGGCTCCCGGAGGCGTAAGCATCGTTTTGATGCTGCCCCGGTGCCCATCGTTGGCCAGGTGTGTTTGGATTCCACGAGAAGTTCGGGTGACTTCTCGCTCCCGGATTATAAGCATTATTGAAAGGCGCCCCCCTAGGCTGATTTCCTACATAATTAACAGATTCGTTCAAGTTCAAGTGTGCGAAGTCACCTGCCACGTTGTTCCCCGAACACTCATACGCGTGGTGGCCTCCGCCTCCACATCCCTCGCAGGTAATGACAGCAGCAGTCGCGGATGGTGAGGGGAGAGAGTCGACCATGAAAAGACCTCGGCCGCTTCTTGGAGCATTTCTCCCTGCAGTCCAGAATGTACTGTGGGAGGCAGTGTCGCGCAGAATTCGAAGGGCTTCTTCAGGAGTGTGGTTCATCAAGGTACCACCCGCCGCAGCATCGATCATTGCCCTGTAGTTGGGCTCGATCGCGAAGTAGAACAATTCAACCACATTCCATGGTTGGAGCTCGTGGCCAGGGCAACGGCGAAGGAGATCGTTGAGGCGCTCCCAAGCTTCAGCAAGGGTCTCTTGGTCAAGTTGGCGAAATGTGGCGATCTCCCGCCGCAAGCTTACAATCTTATCCACAGGATGGAATTTAGCAAGGAACTTGGATGCGAGGGCATCCCAAGTTGCAGCAGTCCCGGGCGGAATGGAGTGGAGCCACACCTTTGCTTTGTCGCGGAGTGAAAAGGGAAACAGTCTGAGCTTGACTGTGTCGTCAGCAATCCCTGCGTAGCGGAAGGTTCCGCAAATATCAGAAAACTCCGCCAGATGCAGATGCGGATCTTCGCTGGCCAACCCCGAGAACTGAGCGTTGTTCCGGATGATGTTTAAGATCGCTGGCTTGATCTCAAACTGATTATTCATAATATTGGGCCCAAAACCTGGATACACACTCCCAACAGTTGGAGTGGTGTAGTCCCTCATCGTGCGGGGTCGAGGCCTAGCTGCCTCCTGCTCAATCCCAGGCTGATGTTCCCCCACGCCGGGCATTCTCGGATCAACATCATTTGGGTCTACCTGATCACCCATGGCCGCTTGTACAGCCGCAGCGCGCGAGCAGTTCGTTCGATTTCTGGATCAAAAGGTGCGAGTTCACCTGCGACCTGCCTCTGCATGAACTGTCAAAAACAAAAAGAAAAACAAAGAAAATAAAAAAACAACTGCTCGTATAACGACAGTCACAACACAAGACGAAACACGCCTGCACTCCCCGGCAACGGCGCCAAAAACTTGATGCGTGTCGGCAAGTGCACCGGTCGCTGTCAAGTAATAATTGTGGAGAATAGAATCCCCGGATGTCGGTCTCTTGAGGAATGCAGGATGGGTGAACGAATCGTGCAGTGATTATTGTTACACAAACATTTAACAAACACAAAGAGGGGGGCTTTTGGTTGGTTTTCCTAATCTTAGCAACGACAAAAGAGATGCGGGTCGAAAACACCGCTTCGCAAAGTGAGGTGGATGCAACGGCCGCGATGCCGTGCTTCGTGAGGCGGATGGAATGTACTCAAGTGCGAGAGGGTGAGGGTCGCAAACACCTCTTCACAACCGTCGTTGGCTCTTGCTAACACGGAACAAACACCTTGCGTGCGCGTGCGAGTGAGTGAGTGAAAAAGGAGTGAATCACAACCGAACCATGAAGAACAACAAAGAAACATTCATTTCAACAAACATCATCATAATATTCGAGTTTACACGGTTCAACGAGTACAATGGAGGAAAGAGGAAAGAAATAACCGGTGGTGAAGACTAGCGGACGTTCACGGCCGGAATGGTAGGTTGTCGGGCTACCTCCGGACTCGGGCGGACTATGCTTCCGGCGTAGAGAGCTGTCACGATATCCCTACGTAGCTCCGTCGTCTTCGACTTCAGGTTCCTTCTTCTTCTCACCGGGCGGAATGAGAGAATGGTTGCTTGGAGGCTTGCGGACGATGGAGAACACTCACGGACAATGGAGGAAGTCTTGGAATGGGTGGAGGAGGCTTCCCCTTGCGTAGAAGATGAAGTGGAGGCGTCCCACGGTGGAAATCGGCGGCGTACGGAACAGGAATCCCGCTCCCGGCGGCTCAAGATACCCTAAAAATCGCAACAGGCGTTTAAATAGGCGCTGGAATAAATACTGCGCACGGTCATTGGCGCATGACCGGTGGTCGTGCGCACTATCATCGGTGGTCGTGCGCACTTCAGCAAACAGAACTCAGAAATTAAATGGTAAGTGCGCACGATCAGTGGCGCACGACCGGTGGTCGTGCGCACTGTCGTTGATGGTCGTGCGCACTGCACCAAACAGAACTCGTGAAAAAGGGTTAAGTGCACACGATCAGTGGCGCACGACCAGTGGTCGTGCGCAATAGAACCGGCGATCGTGCGCAGTGTTCCTGTGCAGAATTGCACCGGGAACACCTGCACTACTCCTATTCCAGCACAACCACAGATCTAGCCACTGAAAGTGGCACTTAACAGCACAAGAATACTACTAATGACAATAAGCACGAAAATCACACCAAAGTGGGCCAAGATGTGCACCTAGCATGGATTATCAAATATAAACTATAACAAGGCTAAAGTGCGGAGAAATGACTAAATAACGGCCCGGATGAGTCCATAAATGTGTATATGATCAGGACTCATCAACTACCACTCCCAATTGCACACCCGAGATAACAATCGACTCGTCCTGAAACCCAGAAAGGTCAGCCCGGTATCCGCTCTGTCACTGAAACGGCTCTGTCACTAAACCTGGCTCTAATACCACTTGTTGGGAATGCGAACAAACACTCCCGACCAGAGCACCAGTAGCAATTTTGCACGAGCACCTGTGCGACCGCGTTGAGCGGTATGCAAATACGCAAACAGAATATACAATGCAGAAAAATAAAAGTACACAAAAATTTTAACGTGGAAAACCCAATTGGGTGAAAAACCACGGGACGATCGGAGTCCAACCCGGAAAGCCTCCACTAAAAAGGTGTGAAAAATCACACGCATGATTACAGACTTTCCCTCCACCGATCCACAAAGGATCTTCACTCCTCCACCACAAACACGATCCACAAAGGATCTACACAACCACGATCCAAACCGGATCTACACCACAATCTTCTTCTCCAACAATTTACACAAATAACAATTTGCAAGAAGAAAAATATAAAGGATGTGAGGAGTCGTTACCCGGACGGATTGAATAATCCGTCCCAACGCCAAAGACGACGTTCCCAAATCCACGAAGAAGATGGCTATGGACAGCCCCTTCTACTTCGTCTTCAACCTCCAAGCCGCGAACAATGCCGCAACAAGTCCGTCCGGCACCAAATCTGGACAGCCCAAAGAAAGCTCCTTCACAGACGACGGCGGCGGCGCTCTCCAACAAACGGCGGCAAGCCACTCCTCTTCCTCCCTCCGGGCAGCGGCGACCCTTCTCCAAGCAGCGGCGATGGCGGCGGCAGCCCTCTTCACAACACAGCATGAGCGGCAACAAAGTTTCCTACAGGAAACTCACGGGAGTTGGCAAAAAAAAAACGAGAGAGGGAGGAAGTGGTTGTGGCTGGCGGCTTTAAAAATGAAAAATGGAGAGAGAGAGTGCTGGCAGTTTTCTTTTTAGAATATACGGGAGAGAGAGAGAGAGAAGGCAAGGGGGGATTTTGGTTTTTAATATATATATATATATATAAATCTTTTATTTGATTGGCTGCCCCCATGAGGATATTCGCACTCCAATTTTATAATTATTTGTGCCAAATAAAATCACGAGCCGCGCCCGGTGCGCGTCCGGTGATTTTTACCGTCTCGGATGGGAACCACACCCAACAAATGCCTCTAATGATGTTTTGTATTCCTTGCTCCTTCACCTATAAATTATGCCATGTATCGGCAATGAGATCAATGAAATTATCATGAATACAATACCTCTTATCTTCCATTTTCCGTTCCCGTCAATTTTACACTTCTTTATCCTTCCTTCACAAACATATGGTTAACGTGAATACACACAAACAATGGTATCAGAGCTGTTGTTATCATGCATTCATGTACTTTGGATCTCATGGGCTCATCATCTACCAACACTACTTCAAATCCATCACAAAATGTCCCTCTATTCAATGGGGAACTGTATGACCACTGTGATGTCAAGATGGAGACTCTCCTTGAGTCACAAGATCTCTGGGAGATCGTTCAGAATGAGACAAAGTCAGATCCAAAGGAGAAGACAAAAGATGGAGTCGAAACAGAAATACCCAAAGGAGAAAAACAAAAGAACTCTTTGGCACTGCTACTCATCCAACATGCCGTCTCAACCAATGTCTTCCCGAGGATTATGATAGCCAAAACAGCTAAACTTGCATGGGACACTCTCAAAGAAATTTACCAAGGAGATAAAATGGTAATTTCTATTAGAAAAGTAAACTTTAAGAAGCAATTTGATTCACTCTCCATGAGAGAAGATGAAACAATCTTTGAGTTTATGCCTAAACTCACAAATCCTACCAATCAACTAAGCACTCTTGGGGCAGATGTACCTGAAAGTGAAAATGTTCTCAAAATATTGACAAGCCTACCCAAGAATTATGACCATATTGCAGCAGCAATTGAGGAAAGTACTGACATAGAAACAATTCATGTGGTTGCACTCATAGGCAAAATTCAATCCCATAAGGAGCGGTTGAAACGGCACCAACCATCTCTCACCCACGCCCTGCAAACCAAGATGAATCTTGGTAAACAACACTCTAATGGGAAGAAGCCTGTGAACACAAGTAAACACCCTGCATCTCGTGGGTCCCACTGGAAGCAATTGCCTCTAAATTGTCATCACCAAAATCCTCCTCTTAACACTGAAAATGACAGAGGAAATGGAGTTTATTGCACCCTATGCAAAAAATCAAACCATGACAACTCTAAGTGTTATTTCAAGTGCAAACGGTGCAAGAATCCCACACATTTTGATAAGGATTGTTGGTTCAAAAATAAAGAAGATGCAAAGTTCACAGAAAATGGAAAAAAAAAAGAAAGAGGAAAAGCTGTTTTTAACTTACAGTGAGGAGAACACCACACCAAAGCAATCCTCCAAATGGTACATCGATTCTGGATGTTCAAACCATATGGCAAACAACAAGATGCTCTTCACTCAGCTAAATGATACAAAAAAAATTAGTTGTTTATTTGGGCGATGGCAACTTCAAACCTATTGAGGGAAAAGGGGATATAACTGTAAAGGGCCCAGATGGGAGAAACAAAGTAATCAATGATGTCCAATTCGTGCCCTCATTGGCTCATAATCTGCTCAGCGTTGGCCAGCTAATGACCAAGGGGTACACTGTAACATTTCAGGACAACACATGCAACATTGTCGACGCAAGTGGCAATCATGTAGCTACCTCAACAATATCAAGAAACAAAGTCTTCTCTCTCTCTCTGGAGGCACCCCATCCTACAGCTCTTGTAGTACTTAAACCCAACTCTGATGTGATTCTGAAGTGGCACACCCGTTTGGGACATCTCAACTTCAATTCCATGCTTAACGTATTTGAAAACAAACTTGGATCTGGGCAGCCAGAGCTTACGATTCATCACTGCCAATGCGATACATGTGCAATGGCAAAATCTCACCGCCAACCTTTCCCCCAACAAGCTCATCAATGCTCAAAGCCACTTGAATTACTACACTGTGATCTCTGGGGGCCATCCTCATCACCTACGTCTGGAGGTAAAAAGTATGTTTTCCTCATTTTTGATGATTTTACAAGATACATGTGGCTATACCTGATTGAACAAAAATTAGAAACACTATCCTGTTTTACTGAATTTAAAAGACAAATTGAGAAAGAATTGGAAAGCAACATTAAAGCTCTAAGGAGTGATAATGGAGGGGAGTTTGTCTCCCATGCTTTCCAGCACTTTTGCTCTATTGAGGGAATAAAACATGAGTTCACAGCCCCCGGGACACCACAGCAAAATGGTGTTGTAGAATGCAGAAATAGAACTATTATGGAGATGGTTCGATCAATGCTCCTTCACAAAAGCATGCCAAAGGAATTCTGGGGAGAGGCGGCAAGCTCAGTTGTTCATATACTGAACTGTGTGCCAACCAAGGTAAATAACAACACAACTCCTTATGAAATGTTGTACAATAAAAAATCCAAAATGGGACACCTAAGAACTTTTGGTTGCATAACTTTTGCCCACATACTTAAAGAACGAAGGGACAAGTTAGATCAAACAGCCACAAAATGTGTTTTCCTGGGCTACTATGAAAACAGGAAGGCATATAGGTTGTTTGATCCAACCTCCCGACAACTAATCATTTCCAAAGATGTAGTCTTTTTTGAAGAACATGGTTGGTCTTGGGCATCAGACAAAGATATAGATCTAGCTCCTTATAGCATGGTTGAGCTCAACCTGAACCCCCTCCAAGTGCTACAAGAAATACCAGATCGTGAATAAGAGCTTGCACCTCAAGCCCTTGATTCACCTGAGTCATCATTGCCTTCACGGACTCGATCACTTCAAGATATTTATGATAATACAAACATTGTGATCTTCCACCATACCCCCAACAAGTTATGAAGAAGTTGCCAACCAAGAAGAATGGAGGAAAGCCATGAATGATGAAATAAGGACAGATGATAAGAACAATACTTGGTCTCTTGTTCTCAGGCCAGAAGACAAGCCCGGTAATTTTGGCCGGGGGTAGCCCGGTAATTTTGTTGTCGTAACCACCTGACGGGCGAATCACGTTTGCCGATTTGGAGCACACGGATCGCCATTTTTCATAAATTACCATTTCACCCCTCGGGCAGGTCGGGCAGTTCGGGCAGCTTCGTTGAAGGTGATGAAGGCAATGAATGATACCTGCAATCTAAGAAATTATGAAAGGTTAACTGCGCGCGCGAGAAGGTGGAAGCGTTCTGAGCGCGCAATGAACACGGGAGCGCTCTGGGCGCGCAACTAACACAGGAGCGCTCTAGGCGCGCTACGAACATATAACATCCCCCAAACAGCTAGACCCCTAAGTTGGTTTTTTCATGGATAGGTCATAACAAAACCATAGGAAGAGCCCAAGACCATGTGAATTTAGGTGAGAAGGAGAAAACCCAAGTGGCCTGCAAATAGCAATTTTCAGATACCAAGCCTAGGGTTGGACTTTAGGGCCCCACCTTGAACCTTGACCCCACCATAGCATACCTAACCCATTAGGGGTCTCCTTGAAGCACCAGTGACCCATTGGGGTCAACCTAAGAGGCCAATTTGACTAAAGTCAACCTAACCCTAAATTGGTCAAACTAACTCAATTAAGGTCAATTGACCCCCACCATGCCAAATTGACCCTACCTAGACCTTCCTAACCCTTAAGGGAGTCCAATGGGTCATAAGCCACCCATTGGGGCCAACCCAAATGGTCAAATTGACCAAAGTCAACTCAAGCTTAATTTAGGTCAAATTACCCTAATTTGACCTAATCAAGACCAATCCACTTGGGCTAGGCCCAATTGGAGTAGCCCATTATCTTTGGGAGGCTGATAATACCAGGAGATTTTACTCAATTTTTGTAAATGGTGATTAGGAGAGAGAAATCGCATTTTCTCCAAGAATGAAGGAGAGAGAAAGAGAGGGATTAATGACATTCATGGCTTAGGGAGATCAATAGCCACCATTTCTCCTCTAATGTCCCTATTCAGTTTCCCCAATCAATTTGGAGGAGTTTAATGGCCATTCCCGGCCACATAGAGGGAGAATTTGAGGAGTTTTACCTTGACCGAAAATGGCCATTAATGGCCATTCATGGCAATTAGGAGTTATACTCTTCCCCCTTCCCAATTAACTCATATAACTCCTTCAGTGGATGGAGAGGAGGAGTTTCCCCACCTTACCTGAAGAATTCGAGCCCCCAAGATAGAAGATTGCAAAGGTGCCAAAGCTTCAAGGTCGGCCATGACCAACAGAAAATCGGCAAGGAGTCACCCCTCCATACAGGTCCGATCCGCCTCCCCTCCCTTAGTGCTAGATCTTTTCTTAATTTGGGGCTTGATCCGTGCTCAATAGGGCTCGGATTGTGCTTCCGAAAAGGGCTCGTTTCGAGCTCTTTTTCCCTCCTCTAAAATCCCGATCCGACCACCTCCGGCCGGCCAACCACCCCTATCGTCGGCCACCACCTCAATGGAGGTAGTGGTGGCGTTGGCTGGCCGGGAAGAGGTACAGGTGGCCGGGAAATCACCCCACAAAGAAGCCCAGGTCGGGCTGTCGCGCGCCGTCCATTCCTCGGGGACGATGATAGAGAGCCGTCAGATCTGTTCTTAATGTTTACATTTATTTCGTTTAATTCGTCGATCTGATTGTTGAAGTTCGTCGAACGGAATACTGAGTTCGTCGAACGGAACTGATTTGTCGATCGTGTTTTAGACTTCGTCTATCTGATAGTTGAGTTCGACGAACTGAATATGGAGTTCGTCGAACGGAATTCATTTCGTTGAGCGCAGTTTAGTCGAACGCAGAATTGTTCTGTTTTCGTCGAGCGCAGGTTAGTTTCGTCGAACGCAGATTTATTCTGTTTTCGTCGAGTGCAGGTTAGATTTCATCGAACGCAGATTTATTCTGTTTTCATCGAGCGCAGGTTAGATTTCGTCGAACGCAGATTTGTTCTGCTTTCGTCAAGCGCGGGTTAGTTTTCGTCGAACGCAAATTTATTCTGTTTTCGTCGAGCCCAGGTTAGATTTCGTCGAACGCAGATTTGTTCTGATTTCGTCGAGCGCAGGTTAGTTTTCGTCGAACGCAGATTTATTCTGATTTCGTCGAGTGTAGTTCATATTTCGTCGAGCGCAGTTCTGATTTCGTCGAACGCAGAATCACTTATATAATTAAATGTTTATATTGATTTATGTCACACATTATGCAGTACTTCATTTTAATTATTTAAAATACTAGATCACCTCTGATGAAGAAGTGCCCAACACCAAAGTTGTAGCCCTATGTGTGTACTTTAATTCAAAATTTGTTTCAGCCCAAAAGGAGCAATGTAGCTCCCTGTAGAGCAAAAATGGTGGGACTGGTCCCTAGGGTAGGGCAGTCACTCTTTCCTATATATCTTTTTATGGGTAGCTGTTATGGCCTTGATATTTAAAACCTAGGCTAGTTACTTACACACACACACACACAACATACTAAAAGATGGGATTTTTAGGAGAACCTTTTTCTAAGGTTTTTGGGATAATTTCATAAATCATTTATTAATTAATTATTGGGTCAAATGACCTCCAATGCCCTCCAAATTTTGGTGGGTGCTTCTTAGGGTTATCACCTGACCCTGGTAAAAATCTCAGCCCAATTGGGATTGTTATAGTTTGGAAAGTGGTTAACCTAAGTTGGGTCCAATTAGTTCAAAGTTAGGGCATGGTCTTTAGCTTGGGATATTGTGGTCAAATCTCCTCACCATGAGGTGAAACCTTGGCCACTGGTTTAGGATCACCTAAAATACCCCCATGAGTGGTTTGGGGTGGTGTGAAGGTGGTTAAGCCCTAGGACCCTAAATTTACCCCTTGGGGTGCATATAAAGCTTTGTGAAGAACATGTGGTCAAAAGCTATAGAATGGTTATGAAATTTGGTGGATAAGTTCATAGGGGGTAAATAGGCCCTAGGTAATTTTATAAGAATTTTAGGAATAATTATTACCTTTGAAATAGGTCATAACCCCTTTAGGGAAATTTCTTATAATAGAATTTTACATGCTTAAATGGTCTTGGATGATGATGAAACTTTGACAGTGTCTTTATTATCATGATATACACCTCTGGTAATTTTTGTGTAATTATTGAAATGATTTAAAAGTACTTCATTCACAAGGCATTTATTTTGTCTTAGGATTAAGAAAAATAAATGAGGGTCCAATACTCTCTGATAAATTGTGCAAATTGGTGATAGGACATTTCAGGGCACTAGAAAGTTTTGTGAATTTTTATATAATTTATGGAGACTTTTATCAGTAGGCTACTTCACAACTTATCCTAATTGGGTTTTTCTTAAAGAGTTCATTTAAGTAAGAAAATGATTTTCATAAATTCTACAATTTAGTCAGTAGACTTTTCTGATGAATACAAAGGTCTGGTAATTTTCCCATAATTTTGGTGTAAGTATTTTTGATGGTTCCTTCATAAATCTACAAATTTGGATATTAGTTAAATATTAAAAGTAGAGGACATTTCCTTATTGTAAAATTGTGATATTCAGTATTTTACTGTACTTTTGGCATGATAGATTTATCTTGATTTTGTGGGGGTCATATCATAAGGATAGACTACACTTCATGTTCAATTTCATACTTGGCTAATGTTGAGGAAATTAAAAATAAATGCCAAATAAATAGGGAAAATTATGATTCTCTGGATTTAGTCATATGATATCATGATAGACTCCCAGTAATAATCTTGGGTCAATTGGATAAATATTTGGAGTACCTCCTCTTATGCAACCCATATAGTTAGTTTGGTCTGCGTTTAGTAAAACTGTGAAACCTAGGTATTTAGTGGCCTACTAGGTGGAAATGGTGTGCAGATGGTGCACATGGGTTGGTTAAATAGTTAGAAGTCCACCCAAAGAAGTGTTTGTGATGAGAGTGCACTTGGTGGGTTAAGGGTAAGGTTGTGCTAGGGATTGACGAAAGATCGTCTTTCCCCGGTGTGTCATAAAACACTTAGGTCTAACTCAAGAGAAATCTTAAGAGGGAAGTTCTTAAGAGTAGATACCAATAACAGTAAGTGTCTTGAGAAATGGAGCCTTGGGGTGCCATCCAATTATAGCTCCTAATACCGTAGTGAGCCCATTATAGGGTAACCCTCGGGAAGTCCAAGATTAACCATAAGTCGTAGGAGTAAGATGTTGCTCAAGATTAATTAATAACACACTCACCCACACCCCGAGGTCATGGGAGTTTAGTTGGTTTGGTTTACGAGCGGTAGGCTCGGTGGTTGAAGAAGCGGACTAGTTAGTCCAGTGAGCTTGTGACTCAGTAGTGTTTGTTGGTACGAACGGGTTGGTCCGGCGAGCCGGTGGCTCGGAAGGTTATTGATGACGGGCAGGTTAGCCCGGGGAGCCTATGGCTCGGAGATAGATAGTAGAAGGTGGTGGGTCTTCGGTATTGGACGGTCGTTCACACCGACGTCAATACGTTGACTCGGCAAGTGTGGAATTTGCACTTAGCCATAAAAGTCTGGTGGTCCAGTCAGTAAGAGTACGTAGATGCGCTGCAGTTTTGCGTTGAGGCGTACGATATGTCTATGTTAGGTAGTGTGAATACCAACCTAGAGGTGGGCGAGGCCCAACCCACCGCTTCCGTTTGCCACTACGGGAGTATCCTGGGAGTCTTGCTAGCTCCAAAAAGGGGGAACTAAAGGTCTATGCGCATAGAGTCGAAGTGTGTGAGTTGCACTTGTATAAACATAGCATAAACTGCATAACTCTGCATGTCATGGCATAAACATTGCATTACAACCTCTACCCCTGTCGTATAAGTCGGTTGTGGGACTTCTTATACGATAGGTCTTGCTAAACGACCCCTTGGTATATAGGTTTGTATGGGCATTCCTATAAATCAATGGTTACTTTTCTATTATGTACATGTTTTTATATACTGTCTTTACTTATTCTTTACCTGCTCTTACTATGCTCTTTTACTGCTTCAATTATTTATAATCACATGTGTAGTGTAGGGCAATTCCTATAGACTAGATCCGCTGTCATCTGCTTTTGTTTTTACCCCTTGCTGTCCTTCGCTTCATCCTTCCCGCTCGGTGCCTAGGAGTCACCGGGGGAGGGATGGGTGATTGGCTTAGTCTTTTTGACTAACGGTCGGTGGACCTTATCATTTTAGGAGATCGAGAAGACGCAGCAACACCAGAGGCCGGTGCAGACGGAGGCAGGCCAGTCTAGTATAGGAGCTCAAGTTTCAGGATCAGTGAGTGATTAGTAGTTAGCTTCCGCGAGTGATCTTGTAGTTAGGACATGATGTACAGGGCATGAGCACTTTATTATTGTAATCTTTTATTCAGTTATACTATGTGGACATCCCTTGTGATGTTTTACTTTTCTATGTGATGTGGACTTGGCTCTTTTGTTTAAGTTTCTTTGCTCTTGCTTCTTTGTGATCGATTTGGCCGGCAGCATCGGCGTTTTGTGGTGGCAACCTTCCCGAGCGAGGGTGACACCGCAAAGCGGCGGTTCTAAGCCTAAGACCCCGGGTTTGAAAAGAAAAAAAATGGGGTCTTACAGAACACGGGAGCGTTCTGGGCGCGCTACGAACATGAGAGCGTTCTGAGCGCACAACAAACACAGGAGCGTTCTGAGCGCGCAACGAACACGGGAGCGTTCTGAGCGCGCAACAAACACGGGAGCGTTCTGAGCGCACAACGAACACGGAGGTGCTCTGAGCACGCAATGAACATGGGGGTGCTCTGAGCGTGCAACGAACTCGGGAGAGCTATAAGCGCGCAACGAACTCGAGAGATGAGAATATGTACCCTCAAAGGGGAAAGTAGACTCCGGCCGCACCCGGCGAGGGAGTGCGGCTTCGGCCGCCTCCCCCGCAATTCGGGGGGCTTGGCCGCACCCCGGCATGGGGGTGCGACTTGGCCGCAACCCATGGGGGTGCGGTTAGTCGCACCCCCCCCCCCCACCCCCCACACTAAGGGGTGTGCGGGGTACCCGCACCCCACTAGTGGGGTGCGGGCTGATCGCACCCCAATAGTGGGGTGCGGCTTTGACTACGCATGGCGTGGAGAAAGCGCGAGTTGTGCGCGGCGAGTTTTTCCGCTCTCATGATCATGGGTTAGATTTTGACCACATTAACTCCACCTCTCTTTAGTGGAGTCTCCTCTAAACGCACCCCAGTAGCTCTTATGAATTTACAGGTGCACATCATAAGCCCCCCCAAACTCCGGAGTCCAGATCACTGTGTGGAGGAGTGCAGAGGTTTTGAATTTTCTGCGGCAATTCTAATCATCACTATTTTTGCGTTGTCTTGGGTCTGTGTCGTTGTTGGAGGGTGAGTGTGAGGTTGCTTTCGTTTCCTATTCTGCTATGCACTTCTTGCTACATACATCGTTGCGGTGGCATTTTTGCGTTATGTGACCCTTTTGTTTTGGTTATTGTCGGAGCGTTGGTTGTGGGGGACATGCCTAATGATATCTGGTGAAGAGTGTGTGTGTACAACCCCCATATCCATCGAGTGAGGCCCAGCGTGGAGGGCCGCCGAGACGTGTCGACTAGACCCAAGGGGTCTTAAGACCTTTGGGTATCGCCCGGCGAACCCCCGTAGCTCTCACCAGAAGAAGAGTAAGAGGCGAGAGGGGGAGGGGCGGGTGCCCCCCCCCCCTCTCGCCCTCGCCCAGCTAGGGACGAGAGGGGAGGGGCGGGTGCCCCCCCTCTCGCCCGCGCCCAGGTAGGGGCGAGAGGGGAGGGGCGGGTGCCCCCCCTCTCGCCCGCGCCCAGCTAGGGGCGAGAGGGGAGGGGCGGGTGCCCCCCCTCTCGCCCGCGCCCAGGTAGGGGCGAGAGGGTAGGGGCGGGTGCCCCCCCTCTCGCCCGCGCCCAGGTAGGGGCGAGAGGGGAGGGGTGGGTGCCCCCCCTCTCGCCCGCGCCCAGCTAGGGGCGAGAGGGGAGGGGCTGGTGCCCCCCCTCTCACCCGCGCCCAGCTAGGGGCGAGAGGGGAGGGGCGGGTGCCCCCCCTCTCGCCCGCGCCCAGCTAGGGGCGAGAGGGGAGGGGCAGGTGCCCCCCCCCCCCTCTCGCCCTCGCCCAGCTAGGGGCGAGAGGGGAGGGGCGGGTGCCCCCCCTCTCGCCCGCGCCCAGGTAGGGGCGAGTGGAGGAGGGGCGGCGACCCCCTCTCTCGCCCTCTACCCTGGTAAGGGGGAAGATCCTTGGTCTCGCCCCACCCCAGCAAGGAGGCTCGCCGAGCTCCGCGAGGTAACCCCTCTCGCCCAGTTCCAGAGAAGGGGGGTTGGTCTGCGTTTAGTATCCCAGAACAGCGGGATTTGGCTATTTGCAGTCCAGTTTTGGCTATTCGCAGTCCAGATCCGAGGGTATTTTGGTAATCTGGCAAGATCAGTTTTTGGCTATTTGCAGCCCAACTTGGAAAACCTATAAATAGACCCTAAGGGGCACCAAAGGAGGAGACTTCTAGATTTCCAAATTTCGGATCTTCTTCTTCCCTTAGAGCTCTCCTTTGGTGCTTCTGGTTCAGCATTGGCTAGGGAGGGGAAGATCTCTCAGGTCTTCCGGGTGTGAGGTGGGACCTCCTCGCTGTAGCCTAGGGTCCGTTTCCAAGTCCAAGTGCTCTTGCCTAGAGAGTTGGCTCGAGAGAAGTAGGTGTGAGACCACCCCTTTTTTGGGACCCCGAACTCCACAGAGACCGAGTAGTCGGTTTCAACATTTTTGGTACGGTGAGCGTGGAGGGTGGTCAGCACAGAAGTTCTTGAACCAAATCTCATGGCAGGAGACCTCGGAGGAGGAGACGATGAGGGGTCTCACATCCCAAGTGAGGTGGTAGGAAGGGGAGAGTTCATGGCGGCCATCAAGGGTATCATGGAGCTGCTCCAAGGCATCACCAGGGGAGGTGACTGCTCGGCTCCCTCCGCCCAGACACCGCCTTCAGGGTCACAAGGAGTGCTCGCCCAGGGGGGGTCAGGAGAGGTTGCCCCAGGGGGTCGGCCAGGCAAGGAACCAATGATTGAGAATGGCGAGTGGGACCTCGCCGGGCGAGTGCTTTTTCCTAGCCCGGTGAGTGGGGTCTCGCCCGGAGCAGGAGTCGCGCAAGTGGAGCTCGCGAAGCCGGCGAGTGGGGGGTCACCCTTTAGCGAGCTGATCATCTCGGCTCCCATCCCGGAAGGCTTCAAGGAGCCCAACATGACTTTTTATACCGGGAAGGATGATCCCGTCCAGCACCTGCAGTGGTTCGAGGACACCGTCTCCATCAGGCCCATGACGGACGCGTTCAAGTGTCGTCTCTTCGCCACCACCCTGAGGGACAAAGCTAGGGACTGGTTCCACCAGCTCCCGGTTGGCTCCATTTACAGCTTCGAGGACTTGGGCCGAAGCTTCCAGCTACGCTTCTCCACATCCAAGAAGAGGAAGAAGAATGATGAGTCCATTTTCCTGATCAAGCAGAGGCATGAGGAGACGTTGGCCCAGTACATGGACAGATTCCAGGAGGAGATCCTGAACATCCAGGAGGTGCCAGGGTATGCCCTCCAGATGGCTTTCACTGTAGGGCTACGAGAGAGCCTTTTCAAAATGCGCCTAACTAGGAAGCCTCCCTTGTCCTTTGAGGACCTGATGGAAAAAGCTGCAAAGGAGGTAGCCACCGAGGCGGCAAACCCGGGGCTGGCAAAGAAGTTGGCAAAGTTGGTAGAGGCCGAGCCAAGAGAGCAAGGTGGCCCCAGGCAGCAGGAAGGAAGGAGGAGGGAAGAGCAGAGGGGTCAAGGGTACCAGGGACCCCAAGGGGGTCAGGAGCAAGGGAGGGGTCTCGCCCAAGGAGGGGGAAACTTCTACGGAGGCCAAGGGAGGCCCAACCCTCCTCCTTGGAGGAAGGCCCCTAGGCAGCTCCTACCCCCACCAGCTCAAGCTATGGCGATTCGAAGAGGAGGAGGAGTCAAAGCAAGAGACATCCCAGCCCATAGGAGAAGGGGGGGAAGGGCGGTGCCGTACTGCGACTACCACCAAGCAGAGGGGCATGCAACAACTACCTGCCCAGAATTCTTGGAGGTGAGAGAGGCGTGAGGTCAGACACAACAACAGCCGCCGGTGCGGATTGAAGAAGTTCCACCTGGAGCAGTAGTGGACGACGACATCTGCGAGGACCGAACTGACATAGGAGCCAAAGGACGGGTCGCGGTGATCCACGGGGGGGTAGGGATCGAGGCCACTCGTAAGGCAAGCCTCCACGTCGTATTTCGACGCAGCGTCGCTTCAACGTCACAGGACCCACCTCCCGAGGAGAAAATCACTTTCTCAAGCAGGGACATGCCAGATCACGAGGATCCATTCTGTGATGCGCTAGTCATTCAGACAGCCATCGAAGGTTACACTGTCTCTCGGATCCTCGTTGACAACGGGAGCTCTGTCAACGTCATTTTCAAGAAGGCATTTGACGAGTTGAAGGTGGAGTCAAGGAGGGTGCTGGCCTCAGATGGGCCCTTATTCGGATTCTCCGGAGAAAGGAAAGAGGTAGAGGGTGGAGTTGGACTCCAAGTGACGATGGGGGGAGGCTCAAGGAACTGTCGGTTCGTTGATGAGTCCTGATTATATGCACATTTTTGGACTCATCCGGGCCGTTATTTAGTCAATTCTACGCACTATAGCCTTGTTATAGTTTATATTTGATAATCCATGCTAGGTGCACATCTTGGCCCACTTTGGTGTGATTTTCGTGTTTATTGTCTTTAGTAGATTCTTGCGCTGTTAAGTGCCACTTTCAGTGGCTAGATCTGTGGTTGTGCTGGAATTGGAGTAGTGCAAGTGTTCCCGGTGCAATTCTGCACAGGAACACTGCGCACGATCGCCGGTTCTATTGCGCACGACCACTGGTCGTGCGCCACTAATCGTGTGCACTTAACCCTTTTTCACGAGTTCTGTTTGGTGCAGTGCACACGACCATCAACGACAGTGCGCACGACCACCGGTCGTGCGCCACTGCTCGTGCGCATTGACCATTAAATTTCTGAGTTCTGTCTGCTGTAGTGCGCACGCTCATCGACTCCAGTACGCACGACCACCGGTCGTGCGCCACTGTCCGTGCGCATTTTACAGTAATTTTTGAGTTCTGTTTCTCATATTGCGCACGACCACCGACGCTAGTGCGCACGACCATCGGTCGTGCGCCACTGGTCGTGCGAACATTATATTTCATAAATTGCTTTTCTTGCAGGCTCCGTCCAGACAGACGCACGATCACAGGATTCTAGTGCGCACGACCACTGGTCGTGCGCCAATGACCGTGCGCACTGTTTAATCCAGCGCCTATTTAAACGCCTGTTGCGATTTTAGGGCGTTGGTTCATGCCGGGAGCGGGATTCCTGTTCCGTACGCCGCCGATCTCCACCGTGGGAAGCCTCCACTTCATCTCCTACGCAAAGGGAAGCCTCCTCCATCCATTCTAAGACTTCCTCCATTGTCCGTGAGTGTTCTCCATCGTCCGTAAGCCTCCAAGCAAGCATTCTTTCATTCCGCTCGGTGAGAAGAAGAAGAAACCTAAAGTCGAAGACGACGGAGCACGTAGGGAGATCGTGACAGCTCTCTACGCCGGAAGCATTGTCCGTCCGAGTCCGGAGGTAGCCCGACAACCTACCATTCCGGCCGTGAACGGCCGCTAGTCTTCACCATCGGTTATTCCTTTCCTCTTTCCTCGTTGTACTCTTTGAACCGTGTAAAACTCGAATATTGAGATGTTATTTGTTTAAATGAATGTCTCTTTGTTATTCTTCATGGTTTGGTTGTGATTCACTCCGTTCTCATTCGCTCACTCGCGCCCGCACGCAAGGTGTTTGATTTGCGTTAGCAAGAGCTAACGGCGGTTGTGAAGAGGTGTTTGCGACCCTCACCCTCTCGCACTTGAGTTCACTTCAGCCGCCTCACGAAGCACGGCATCGCGGCCGTTGCATCCACCTCACTTTGCGAAGAGGTGTTTTTGACCCGCATTTCTTTTGTTATTGCTAAGATTAGGAAAACCAACCAAAAACCCCTCTTTGTGTTTGTTGAACGCTTGTGTAACAATCATCACTGCGCAATTCGTTCACCCATCCTGCATTCCTCAAGAGACCGACATTCGGGGAATTTATTCTCCACAATTATTACTTGACAGCGACCGGTGCACTTGCCGAAAATATCGCATCAAGTTTTTGGCGCCGTTGCCGGGGAATGCAGGCGTGTTTCGTCTTGTGTTGTGACTGTCGTTATACGAGCAGTTGTTTTTTATTTTCTTTGTTTTTCTTTTTGTTTTTGACAGTTCATACAGAGGCAGGTCGCAGGTGAACTCGCACCTTTTGATCCAGAAATCGAACGAACTGCTCGCGCGCGAAGGCGCGCTGCGGCTGTACAAGCGGCCATGGGTGATCAGGCAGACCCAAATGATGTTGATCCGAGAATGCCCGGCGTGGGGGAACATCAGCCTGGGATTGAGCAGGAGGCAGCTAGGCCTCGACCCCGCACGATGAGGGACTACACCACTCCAAGTGCTGGGAATGTGTATCCGGGGTTCGGGCCCAATATTTTAAATAATCAGTTTGAGATCAAGCCAGCGATCTTAAACATCATCCGGAACAACGCTCAGTTCTCGGGGTTGGCCAGCGAAGATCCGCATCTGCATCTGGCGGAGTTTTCTGATATTTGCGGAACCTTCCGCTACGCAGGGATTGCGGACGACACGGTCAAGCTCAGACTGTTTCCCTTTTCACTCCGCGACAAAGCAAAGGTGTGGCTCCACTCCATTCCGCCCGGGACTGCTGCAACTTGGGATGCCCTCGCATCCAAGTTCCTTGCTAAATTCCACCCTGTGGTAAGATTGTAAGCTTGCGGCGGGAGATCGCCACATTTCGCCAACTTGACCAAGAGACCCTTGCTGAAGCATGGGAGCGCCTCAACGATCTCCTTCGCCGTTGCCCTGGCCACGAGCTCCAACCATGGAATGTGGTTGAATTGTTCTACTTCGCGATCGAGCCCAACTACAGGGCAATGATCGATGCTGCGGCGGGTGGTACCTTGATGAACCATACTCCTGAAGAAGCCCTTCGAATTCTGCGCGACACTGCCTCCCACAGTACATTCTGGACTGCAGGGAGAAATGCTCCAAGAAGCGGCCGAGGTCTTTTCATGGTCGACTCTCTCCCCTCACCATCCGCGACTGCTGCTGTCATTACCTGCGAGGGATGTGGAGGCGGAGGCCACCACGCGTATGAGTGTTCGGGGAACAACGTGGCAGGTGACTTCGCACACTTGAACTTGAACGAATCTGTTAATTATGTAGGAAATCAGCCTAGGGGGGCGCCTTTCAATAATGCTTATAATCCGGGAGCGAGAAGTCACCCGAACTTCTCGTGGAATCCAAACACACCTGGCCAACGATGGGCACCGGGGCAGCATCAAAACGATGCTTACGCCTCCGGGAGCCAACCGAGGCCGCCGCACCCGGATTATAACCAAGCACCCCCTACCCAAAAGAAGAGTAATTTAGAAGAGATGATGGAGAAATTCATGCTAGCAGCTAATTCAAATATGGTAAATCAAACTGCATCTATGCGAAACTTGGAGACGCAGTTGGGCCAATTGGCCCAAGCGCTAACCGAGCGTTCGCAGGGGACCCTTCCCAGCAACACGGAGAAGAACCCCATTGATCAAGGGAAGAGTCTGGGGGATGTGGTAGATGCCAATCCGAGTGAGCTGGTAATCTCTTGTTCCATCAATAAGGTTGAAACAAAAGCTTTATGCGATTCCGGTTCCTCCCGCAACGTTATTGCGTTGCAAGATGTAGCCAAATTACAACTGGATTTGAACACGGAAGAAAGGAAATCCCTTGTGCTTGCCAATGGTACTGTTATTCAATCCGAGGGGGAAGTAAAGAATGTGGAGGTGACGGTTGAGGGGACAACTGTAGTTGCTGATTTTCAGGTTTTGGGCCCGCGGGAAAACCAGTCCATTCCTATCTTGGGCGTACCGTTCTTGAAAGAGGGCGGTGCTACCCTTGATTTTGCTACGGGGTGCATTTCCCTAACCAATATGTTGCAGCAGCCCACTTGTCCCGAAGCCACAACTGAAACATTCACTCCGCCCCCTCTCGTTATTTCTGATGAATTTCTAAGCTGTGCAGGAAAGATACATGTTCAAGAAACAGGTGAAGGAGGAATGGAGGAGCTCCAATCGGATGAGGAAGAAGTGGTCGACCTCCGGAAAGAATTCGACTCCGAGAAGGAGGAAGACGGCAGTTCGGGAAACGTTGACGTGAATGTAGTTAGGGTTGCTGATTATTTATCTTCTTATGGTGAATCATGTAATAAACTATCTAAGCGCTCCATCTCCTGGGCCGATCCGGTAGTCACCACGATGCTGGAAGTGACGCCACCTGATTCTAAGGAGGAAAAATCTGAGAACTCTCAACGGTGGCAGTCTCCGACTGTCACCAAACTTAAAAAGGAAAAACTTCTGCGCGACGCTCGTGCTGCCGCTCTCCGTGGCAAGGTGGCGGAGGTTAGGGGAGCATTGGGTAATACCAGTGCTGGCCCTAAAGCCTTCACCTCCCGCCTACGTGCTACGGGAGAAGCACACCATAAGAGCGCTTTTAGTTGATGTGTGTTTTATTTGCTGTGGTGAACTATTTTTGAGATTTCTTTTTAATTCCTGCACTTTATAAACACTGCTAATACAGGTATTTGGTCCAGCTTAAGGACGTTAAATGAAAGCGCTACTGGGAGACAACCCAGATTTCCTGTTTTCGTATTTCTTTTTATCTAACTTCTTTTAGTTCAGCTTTTGTATCTGCTTTTGTTGCTTTGAGTTTGTGCTTGCAGGTTTTGTGTTCGATGGAGCGGATGCTGCGGACTATTCTTGATCTTTTACGCCAATCGTCTGGTATGCTCATTTCTGAGCATTGGGTAACACTTCCTCCCCTCTCCTTGCTTCAATTTCTAGATATATCGCTTAGCTTAAGTCTGGGGGAGCGGTTGTTGTTATCCAATGTGCACATGCTGCATTGCATACTAGAAGGTTGCTTTTTATTTATCATTTTCATTATCATCGTTGCATTCTTCTCACACCACTTCACCCACTTGAGTGCGTGCTTGTCTTTTTGTTGTTGTTCCGTTTAAACTAGTTTGGTTGGAATGTGAGATAGGTTGTTAACGTAGGAATTATTATTTGGAGTGCGATGTTGACTCATGTAGTGTTCTAGTCACTTCGCATGCTATGGTAGAATTTGTGTGGAACTAGATTTTCTTTATGTATCTAATTTATGTTTAGTATTTCTGCGTAAATTTAGATTTAATATACTCAAGTGGTGAATTCGAATGAAATCGACGATAACCCGGTGTTGTGTGTGTGCGGTTGCTAGTCGTGTGTTGCTCGAGTCGGGAGGAAGGTTTATCTTTCTCGTGGGCTAAAAACTTGCCCCAAGCGACTCTCGAAGCATGGGTGAGAGCTACTCGTTGAGTCAAACATGATGTAGGCCACCCTTTGGCTAGTTTGAGCTTTGTTATTCCATGTCCATTTCATTCACCTTTGCAAGCTAATTTTGTGCCTACCAATCCTTTGTTCAGCTCCTCTTCATCCACCAAAGCCTGAAGCCTATCCCACGCCCGCAACCAAATTGTTTTTAACTGCGCTCATAACTCTAAACTTGTGTGGAGTGTGGAATCCTTGTGTTATGAAGGGAAAATAAATTCTTTCTGCTGATTTTAAACCAACCGGAGGATACTTAAAAGAAGTAAAATGTGTAAAAGAAAAAAAAGGAGTATTGTGAAAAAAAAAATCCTCCCGAGCTAAAAACAGAAAATCTGTTGGTATTTGTGAAGTAGGCCGTGTGCACACCTGGTTTTCATGATAAGTCTGGGGGTGTGTCACACGAGCATTGTTCGTTGGTCTTGTATGGTGCAGCGTTCCGTTAGCTCACTTGGGTTGCGTAGCCACCGTGTTTAACTTTGAATATCACACCGTAACCTAAGCCTCGTTTAGTCCTATAAGTCCTACTGATTTGATTTGCGAGTTTGCTAGCGCCGTGGAGAGAGTGTGACCGGGCGAGCATATGGTTCACGACGTTGATGGATTTCAGCGGAGTTATTCCTAAGCCCCGATCTTTTGCAACACCCGCCTCAGTGTCTCGTCACTTTCATACTGGGCATGATCGTCAAACTCTTCATAATTCACCAACTGAGTAGGACTAAATCTTTACTTACGCTTTAATACTTATGTAAATTAGTTAGCATAATTAGAATCTTCTTCTACTAGAATTTCTACTCGCATGCGTACGTTACTTCGCACCGTACTCCCTTGTGTAATTCTCTATGTTAACTATCGTTTTCACACTCCGCCGAATTCGTTTGCTCGGGACGCGCAAACAGTTAAGTCTGGGGGTGTGATGAGTCCTGATTATATGCACATTTTTGGACTCATCCGGGCCGTTATTTAGTCAATTCTACGCACTATAGCCTTGTTATAGTTTATATTTGATAATCCATGCTAGGTGCACATCTTGGCCCACTTTGATGTGATTTTCGTGTTTATTGTCTTTAGTAGATTCTTGCGCTGTTAAGTGCCACTTTCAGTGGCTAGATCTGTGGTTGTGCTGGAATTGGAGTAGTGCAAGTGTTCCCGGTGCAATTCTGCACAGGAACACTGCGCACGATCGCCGGTTCTATTGCGCACGACCACTGGTCGTGCGCCACTAATCGTGTGCACTTAACCCTTTTTCACGAGTTCTGTTTGGTGCAGTGCACACGACCATCAACGACAGTGCGCACGACCACCGGTCGTGCGCCACTGCTCGTGCGCATTGACCATTAAATTTCTGAGTTCTGTCTGCTGTAGTGCGCACGCTCATCGACTCCAGTACGCACGACCACCGGTCGTGCGCCACTGTCCGTGCGCATTTTACAGTAATTTTTGAGTTCTGTTTCTCATATTGCGCACGACCACCGACGCTAGTGCGCACGACCACCGGTCGTGCGCCACTGGTCGTGCGAACATTATATTTCATAAATTGCTTTTCTTTCAGGCTCCGTCCAGACAGACGCACGATCACAGGATTCTAGTGCGCACGACCACTGGTCGTGCGCCAATGACCGTGCGCACTGTTTAATCCAGCGCCTATTTAAACGCCTGTTACGATTTTAGGGCGTTGGTTCATGCCGGGAGCGGGATTCCTGTTCCGTACGCCGCCGATCTCCACCGTGGGAAGCCTCCACTTCATCTCCTACGCAAAGGGAAGCCTCCTCCATCCATTCTAAGACTTCCTCCATTGTCCGTGAGTGTTCTCCATCGTCCGTAAGCCTCCAAGCAAGCATTCTTTCATTCCGCTCGGTGAGAAGAAGAAGAAACCTAAAGTCGAAGACGACGGAGCACGTAGGGAGATCGTGACAGCTCTCTACGCCGGAAGCATTGTCCGTCCGAGTCCGGAGGTAGCCCGACAACCTACCATTCCGGCCGTGAACGGCCGCTAGTCTTCACCATCGGTTATTCCTTTCCTCTTTCCTCGTTGTACTCTTTGAACCGTGTAAAACTCGAATATTGAGATGTTATTTGTTTAAATGAATGTCTCTTTGTTATTCTTCATGGTTTGGTTGTGATTCACTCCGTTCTCATTCGCTCACTCGCGCCCGCACGCAAGGTGTTTGATTCGCGTTAGCAAGAGCTAACGGCGGTTGTGAAGAGGTGTTTGCGACCCTCACCCTCTCGCACTTGAGTTCACTTCAGCCGCCTCACGAAGCACGGCATCGCGGCCGTTGCATCCACCTCACTTTGCGAAGCGGTGTTTTCGACCCGCATTTCTTTTGTTATTGCTAAGATTAGAAAAACCAACCAAAAACCCCTCTTTGTGTTTGTTGAACGCTTGTGTAACAATCATCACTGCGCAATTCGTTCACCCATCCTGCATTCCTCAAGAGACCGACATTCGGGGAATTTATTCTCCACAATTATTACTTGACAGCGACCGGTGCACTTGCCGAAAATATCGCATCATTCGTCATAGTTGACGCTCCTAGCAGTTATAATGCCATCTTCGGAAGACCCCCTCATCAGCGCCTTCCGATGCGTACCATCGTCGTTCCACTAGTGCCTCAAGTTCAACACTGGAGGAATCCAAGTCAGGATCCGCGGAGACCCCAGGATGGCGAGGCACTGCTACGTCACAGCCGTCAACAGCATCTCTTGGCAAGCAGGGGCGGAGGAGATGGAGAAGATCATGGAGAGCATGAGCAGGATGGGAGTGGCAGGAGAAGCAGAGGAATGATCATCTCGCGCAAGCAGCCTGAGAAGCGAGTGCCATGGGGGGGTATGTTGTGTTTATTTTTGTTTTTTGTTTTTTGTCGCTTTCCTTTGTAGCAAATTCTACCCCTCGCTGGTTGGGCCAGGAGGTTTTGACAAGGGAAATCCCCCATTAGATGGATGAAGTTATTTTGCTTATATGAGAAGTAAGTTCAACGCCGAGATGTCCTCCTCACTCCAGGCTCTCACTAGCTGGGTGGGTCGAATGATCCTCGGATGGAAGAGCTTGCCATCGAGATGTCCTCCTCACTCCAGGCTCTCACTAGCTGGGTGGGTCGAATGATCCTCGGATGGGTAAGTTCAACGCCGAGATGTCCTCCTCACTCCAGGATCTCACTAGCTGGGTGGGTCGAATGATCCTCGGAAGGAAGAGCTTGCCATCGAGATGTCCTCCTCACTCCATGCTCTCACTAGCTGGGTGGGTCGAATGATCCTCGGATGGGTAAGTTCAACGCCGAGATGTCCTCCTCACTCCAGGCTCTCACTAGCTGGGTGGGTCGAATGATCCTCGGATGGAAGAGCTTGCCATCAAGATGTCCTCCTCACTCCAGGCTCTCACTAGCTGGGTGGGTCGAATGATCCTCGGATGGGTAAGTTCAACGCCGAGATGTCCTCCTCACTCCAGGATCTCACTAGCGGGGTGGGTCGAATGATCCTCGGAAGGAAGAGCTTGCCATCGAGATGTCCTACTCACTTCAGGCTCTCACTAGCTGGGTGGGTCGAATGATCCTCTGATGGGTAAGTTCAACGCCGAGATGTCCTCCTCACTCCAGGCTCTCACTAGCTGGGTGGGTCGAATGATCCTCGGAAGGAAGAGCTTGCCATCGAGATGTCCTCCTCACTCCAGGCTCTCACTGGCTGGGTGGGTCGAATGATCCTCGGATGGGTAAGTTCAACGCCGAGATGTCCTCCTCACTCCAGGCTCTCACTAGCTGGGTGGGTCGAATGATCCTCGGATGGGTAAGTTCAACGCCGAGATGTCCTCCTCACTCCAGGCTCTCACTAGCTGGGTGGGTCGAATGATCCTCGGAAGGAAGAGCTTGCCATCGAGATGTCCTCCTCACTCCAGGCTCTCACTGGCTGGGTGGGTCGAATGATCCTCGGATGGGTAAGTCCAACGCCGAGATGTCCTCCTCACTCCAGGCTCTCACTAGCTGGGTGGGTCGAATGATCCTCGGAAGGAAGAGCTTGCCATCGAGATGTCCTCCTCACTCCAGGCTCTCACTGGCTGGGTGGGTCGAATGATCCTCGGATGGGTAAGTTCAACGCCGAGATGTCCTCCTCACTCCAGGCTCTCACTAGCTGGGTGGGTCGAATGATCCTCGGAAGGAAGAGCTTGCCATCGAGATGTCCTCCTCACTCCAGGCTCTCACTAGCTGGGTGGGTCGAATGATCCTCGGAAGGAAGAGCTTGCCATCGAGATGTCCTCCTCACTCCAGGCTCTCACTGGCTGGGTGGGTCGAATGATCCTCGGATGGGTAAGTTCAACGCCGAGATGTCCTCCTCACTCCAGGCTCTCACTAGCTGGGTGGGTCGAATGATCCTCGGAAGGAAGAGCTTGTCATCGAGATGTCCTCCTCACTGCAGGCTCTCACTAGCTGGGTGGGTCGAATGATCCTCGGATGGGTAAGTTCAACGCCGAGATGTCCTCCTCACTCCAGGCTCTCACTAGCTGGGTGGGTCGAATGATCCTCGGAAGGAAGAGCTTGCCATCGAGATGTCCTCCTCACTCCAGGCTCTCACTAGATGGGTGGGTCGAATGATCCTCGGATGGGTAAGTTCAACGCTGAGATGTCCTCCTCACTCCAGGCTCTCACTAGCTGGGTGGGTCGAATGATCCTCGGATGGGCAAGTTCAACGCCGAGACGTCCTCGTCACTCCAGGCTCTCACTAGCTGGGTGAGTCGAATGATCCTCGGGAGCGAGGTTCTGCCCCCCTCGATGGATATTTGGGCTTGGACTTTTCTTTCCGAGGTTATGCCAACCTCGCAAAGAGCGGGGATTGTGTACAACCCCCATATCCATCGAGTGAGGCCCAGCGTGGAGGGCCGCCGAGACGTGTCGACTAGACCCAAGGGGTCTTAAGATCTTTGGGTATCGCCCGGCGAACCCCCGTAGCTCTCACCATAAGAAGAGTAAGAGGCGAGAGGGGGAGGGGCGGGTGCCCCCCCCCCCCCCCCCTCTCGCCCTCGCCCAGCTAGGGACGAGAGGGGAGGGGCGGGTGCCCCCCCCCCCCCCCCCCGCTCTCGCCCGCGCCCAGGTAGGGGCGAGAGGGGAGGGGCGGGTGCCCCCCCCTCTCGCTCGCGCCCAGCTAGGGGCGAGAGGGGAGGGGCGGGTGCCCCCCCCCCCCCCCTCTCGCCCGCGCCCAGGTAGGGGGGAGAGGGGAGGGCGGGTGCCCCCCCTCTCGCCCGCGCCCAGCTAGGGGCGAGAGGGGAGGGGCGGGTGCCCCCCCACTCGCCCGCGCCCAGCTAGGGGCGAGAGGGGAGGGGCGGGTGCCCCCCCTCTCGCCCGCACCTAGCTAGGGGCGAGAGGGGAGGGGCGGGTTCCCCCCCTCTCGCCCGCGCCCAGGTAGGGGCGAGAGGGGAGGGGCGGGTGCCCCCCTCTCGCCCGCGCCCAGCTAGGGGCGAGAGGGGAGGGGCGGGTGCCCCCCCCCCCCCCCCTCTCGCCCGCGCCCAGCTAGGGGCGAGAGGGGAGGGGCGGGTGCCCCCCCTCTCGCCCGCGCCCAGCTAGGGGCGAGAGGGGAGGGGCGGGTGCCCCCCTCTCGCCCTCGCCCAGCTAGGGGCGAGAGGGGAGGGGCGGGTGCCCCCCCCCCACCCCTCTCGCCCGCGCCCAGGTAGGGGCGAGTGGAGGAGGGGCGGCGACCCCCTCTCTCGCCCTCTACCCTGGTAAGGGGGAAGATCCTTGGTCTCGCCCCACCCCAGCAAGGAGGCTCGCCGAGCTCCGCGAGGTAACCCCTCTCGCCCAGTTCCAGAGGAGGGGGGGTGGGGGTTGGTCTGCGTTTAGTATCCCAGAACAGCAGGATTTGGCTATTTGCAGTCCAGTTTTGGCTATTCGCAGTCCAGATCCGAGGGTATTTTGGTAATCTGGCAGATCAGTTTTTGGCTATTTGCAGCCCAACTTGGAAAACCTATAAATAGACCCTAAGGGGCACCAAAGGAGGAGACTTCTAGATTTCCAAATTTCGGATCTTCTTCTTCCCTTAGAGCTCTCCTTTGGTGCTTCTGGTTCAGCATTGGCTAGGGAGGGGAAGATCTCTCAGGTCTTCCGGGTGTGAGGTGGGACCTCCTCGCTGTAGCCTAGGGTCCGTTTCCAAGTCCAAGTGCTCTTGCCTAGAGAGTTGGCTCGAGAGAAGTAGGTGTGAGACCACCCCTTTTTTGGGACCCCGAACTCCACGGAGACCGAGTAGTCGGTTTCAACAGTGTGTGTTCAAACCATTGATGACCGTAAGATGGGCAGGCCCTTACGACATCGGGACCTTACTGCTGGGAGAAGGGATGACCTTCAATCGGCGGCAGTGCGAATTCCCAGTGGCAGGGCCCCAAAATGGTCGGTGAAGAGCGTATGCGTTCAAATCGTTGACGACCGTAAGAGGGGCTGTCCCTTACGACGTCGGGACCTTACTGCGGGGAGAAGGGTCGACCTTCAATCAGCGGTAGTGCAAAGTCCCATGGGCAAGGCCCCAAAATGGTCCATGAAAAGTGTATGCATTCAAATCGTTGACGACTGTAAGAGGGGCATTCCCTTACGACGTCGGGACCTTACTGCGGGGAGAAGGGCTGACCTTCAATCGGCGGCAGTGCAAATTCCCAGGGGCAGGGCCCTAAAATGGCCGATGAAGAGCATATGCATTCAAACCATTGACGAACGTAAGAGGGGCAGACCCTTACGATGTCGGGACCTTACTGCGAGGAGAAGGACTGACCTTCAATCGGCGGCAGTGCGAAGTCCCAGGGGTATGGCCCCAGAGTTAACGATAGAGAATGTCTTGTGTGTTTTTTAAAACGTTGGCATCCGAGCGAGGGGAGACCCTTTTGGTGCTGTGATTTTCTGTGACAGTGAGAAACGCGCATAACATTTTTGTTTAAACATAGGTGTTGGTGTTAAAACATAGTTTTCATAGTAGAAAGTTGAATTTGCACGAGTCTGAGCTCGTGGCTTCTTACATAATAGAAGATAAGTTTGCACGAGTCTAAGCTCGTGGCTTTTTACATAATAGAAGATAAGTTTTGGTGAGTCTGAGCTCGCGGCTTTCTTCATAATAGAAGATAAGTTTGTCGAGTCTGAGCTCGCGGCTTTTTACATAATAGAAAGTGCAAATTACTGATAAAAGCGGCGTAGGTTATGGGCGTTCCAGGTACATGGTAGGGTTTTACCTACCGCTATTCTGAGCATGTACGTTCCGGGATTCATGACTGTAGTGACAACATACGGTCATTCCCAAGTTGGCGAGAGTTTGTCCCCTTGCGGGCCTTTATCGGCCGCCTCGATGCTGTGTAGGACAAGATCTCCAACGTTGATTGGTCTGGGCTTCACTCTGCGGTCGTAAAGTTGGGTCACGCGCCTTTGGTAGTGAGCTATGCGTTGGGTGGCCGTATCCCTGACTTCTGTAATTAAGTATAGGTTTTCTCGGAGCAGCACGTCATTCTTTTCGGGATCGAAGGTTTTTGCACGACTACTGGGGACGTCGATGTCCACGAGGATGATAGCTTATGTGTCGTAGCAGAGACTGTACTAAGTTTCCCCCATGGGAGTCCTTTCTGTGGTACGGTATGCCCACAGAGCGTTCAAAAGTGTGTCTACCCACTGCCCCTTCCTCCTGCAGGAGGGTTTTGAGTCCCTTGAGGATGGTGTGATTTGTTACTTCAATTTGATCGTTTGTTTGTGGGTGAACTACGGTCGTATGACAAAGATTAATCTCAGGTCTTCGCACATCTTGGTGAACGACTTTCCCGTGAATTGAGTGTCGTTGTTGGCGACAATTATTGCTGGGATTCCAAAGCTGCAGACGATGTTCTTCCAAACGAACTGTTTAGCATTCTCATCAGTAATTTTGGTGAGGGGTTCAGCTTCTACCCACTTTGTGAAATAATCGATAGTCATGATGATAAACTTTCTCTGGTTGGTGGCCATGGGGAAGGGACCGAGGAGGTCGATCCCCCACTGAGCAAATGGTGATGCACCTCGGAGTGTTGGAAGCGCTACTGGGGTTGATGAGGGATGTTTGCGTGGAGCTGGCATCTTTTACACCTTTGAACAAATTCGATCGCGTCCTTCTTCATTGTCGACCAATAAAAACCCTGACGCTGGATATTTTGAACCAGAGCTCTGGTGCTCAGGTGCTCTCCACCTATCCCGCCAAGAACTTCCTTTAAGGTGTATTCCGCCTCTGCTGCCGGAAGGCACTTTAGGTAGGGCCAGAGAAGGCTCGCATGTAAAGCTCTCCTTTGATGATAATGTATGAGGAAGCTCACATTCGCAATTGTCATGCTTCTGAACGGTCGTCGAGCAGGTCTCCGCGTGCAATGTAGTCTCTGAGGGGTGTCATCCAGAATGATCCTTCTTCGCTGATTTCGGTGATCTCCCATGCCCCGTGAATGCTGGGGGTCATGATGTCTTCAACTTGGCACCTCTGAGATTGGTAGTTAGAAGGAGAGGCCGCGAGTTTGGAGAGTGTGTCGGCTCTGGAATTCTGCTCCCTAGGGATGTGCAAAATTTGGCACGATGTTATTTTTGTAGAAGAGATCTCACGAATATGAGATATTGTGCAATTTGGCCGCTCTTTGCCTCGTAGTTCCTCTCGACTTGCGAGACCACCAGCTGCGAGTCGGTGTAGATTGTCAGGTTCTCTGCCTTGTTGTCGACGGCGAGTCATAGTCCGACGATTAGAGCTTCATATTCAGCGATGTTGTTGATTTCTAGGAATTTCAACCTGAGGTCATACTCTAGAGTGATGCCCTACGGACTAATTAGGAGCAGACCTGCTCCTGCTCCTTCGGTCGTAGAGGCCTGCATCGACGTAGAGAGCCCGGCGAGCGGTGGAGACATCTTTAATGGGAGTGGACTCCGGAGGAAGAGTATTTTCTACAATGAAGTCGACGAGTACTTGGGATTTGTATCTGGCTGTGGTAAGAAGTGGATGTCGAACTCACCCAACTCGACTGCCCCCTTTACTAATCTCCCGGATACTTCCTGATTTTGGAGGATAGCTCGCAGCGGTAACTGAGTTAACACATTTATCGTATGAGCCTGGAAGTATGGACGAAGCTTTCTTGCAGAAGAGACGAGGGCGAAGGTCGTTTTATCGGCCATCGGGTATCTAGATTCGGTGTCGGTGAGGACCTTGCTGAGATAATAAACAGGACATTGGACTCCTCCTTCGTCTTTCACCAGCACCGAGCTGATTGTCGTGGGGGATATCGCTAAATAGAGGAACAAGACTTCGCTAGGAATAGGTTTTGATAAAAGCGGGGGCGAGGCTAGGTACTATTTGAAGTGCTCGAAATACATCTGGCATTCGTCTGTCCACTGAAACCAGAGTGACGAGCCCCTCAAAGGATTTGAAGAAGGGGAGATATTTATCTCCCGTCCGTTCTAGAAACCGTGATAGAGCGGCGATCCTTCCATTTAAGCGTTGTACTTCCTTGATGGAACGGGGTGGCGTCATGTCTCCCAGTGCCTTGATTTTTTCTAGGTTTGCCTCAAACCCTCGATGGGTTACCATGAAACCCAGGAACTTTCCTGCCGTCACACCAAATGCACATTTGCTAGGATTGAGCCGCATTTAAAAACGGCGAAGGAGCTGGAAGCACCCTTCCAGATCTTCTAAGTGGTCACGGCGGTGGACGCTCTTTACTAGCATGTCGTCCACGTAAACCTTCATTGTGCTTCCGACGAGGTATTTGAATACCTTGTTCATTAGCCTTTGGTAGGTTGCCCCGACGTTCTTGAGTCTGAAAGGCATGACTCTGTAACAATAGACTCCTTTATCTATTCGGAATGCGGTGTGCTCCTCGTCCTCCGGGTTCATCCTGATTTGGTTGTAGCCTGAGTATGCATCCATGAAGCTGATGAGCTCATGCCCGGCAGTTGCGTCGACCAGTTGATCGATTCTTGGAAGGGGGAAACTATCTTTTGGTCACGCTTAATTCAGATTATTGTAGTTGATGCACATCCTCCACTTCCCTGAGCCCTTTTTTACCATGACCACATTGGATAGTCATGTGGGGTATTTTGCTTCACGGATGAACCGCGCTTCCAGGAGCTTCTCGACCTCTTCTTCGATCACCTTGAGCCGCTCCAAGGCGAAATTCCGCTTCTTTTGGATCACTGGACTGCAAGCTGGGTTAATATTTATTGAGTGAAAGATGACCTGAGGATCTACCACAGACATATCTTTCGGACTCCACACGAAGATATCTTCGTTAGCGCGGAGGGAGAAGACATATTCTTCCCGCTCTTCCTCGGATAGAAGGGACCCGACCTGAATTGTCCTGGTCGGGTCATGTGGGGAGAGTGGTACTTCTATGAGTCTTCGACGGGCGATCCGCGTTGTAGAGTGAGTTCGTCCCGTTGGTCGAAGTAATCAATATTGAGAGTGGTCGCTTCCATCGGTCGGGCCTGCTTTAGGAAACACGTTCGTGCTGCTTCTTGGTTTCCTCTTACGACCTCTATCCCTGCGGCGGTCGGGAACTTCAGGGCTAGGTGCGGGATAGACGAAATTGCTCCAAAGATGGATTGGAAAAGTCTTCCAAAGATGACATTGTAGGCGGAGGCAGACTCCACTACCACGAATTGGATGTTGTGCGTTGATTGATTTGGAAATTTGCCCAATGTGACTGGAAGTGTGATCAGGCAATGAACCGGAACAGGCCGGTTGTCGAAACCGTAGACGGGACCAGCTGCGGGGCTGAGCTGATCCTTCGCGAGTTTCATGTTTTGCAAAGTGGACAAGAATAGGACATCGATCGAGCTTCCATTGTCAACTAATATCCTTTTAACATTGAACCAGGGGTCCCCAATTCCTGCGCTGATTAAGAGCGGGTCTTGATGCGGTAGTCGTAATCCTTATAGATCCTCTTCCCCAAAAGTGATTATGATATCCCGTTTGAGCATCTTGTCCTCGTGGTCTCTGGGGGGTTTGGCAATTGAGAGAATCTGAGCGGCTAGAGCGGGAGGTCCAGCGATAGTCTCGATTTCTCCCACCATCGCCCTACCCCCGGCAGCGCCTCGGGGAGCGGGGGGGATGTTCTATCGCCTCCCTAGGTGGCTGAGGTTGGTTGGGAATCTGGCCCTACAGAAATCTTCCCAGAAGTCCCTAACTGACGAGACGCTCGATCTCATCCTTAAGCCTGGAACATTCTTCGGTGTTGTGCCCGGTTCCTCGGTGGAATTCGCAGTAATTAGATTGGTCGCTTTTTAGATTCGAGAGAGGCACCCTTGGCCTATGAAGTTTTGGGTTATCTTGGATGGCGTATAGCACGTTGGTTCTGCTGGTGTTCAATGGGGTGTACACTATAGGCGGTCATGGATCCGGATCTCTCCGAGGATTGCGACGACGCTCATCGAAGCGGCGCTCTTCGCCACGCCGCTCCTCCTGCCTTTCGGAGGCTTGCTCTAGCCCTCTTTTCCTTTTCTGGTTGCCTTCAAACTGTTCTCGGTGTGCTTCGATAGCCTCATCTGCAGCTATCTGAGCTTCTACCAGATGAATAAGATCGGGATAACTTGGCACTATTTCCCTCATCAAGGCTGAGAAAAAACCACTTGGATGGAGCCCCCCAAGGAAGACGCCCCGCAGGAGTTCAGGATCAACTCCCGAGATTTGTCTGGCCTCTGTGGTGAAGCGGCGAAAGAAATCCCTGAGGGTTTATCCGTCGTTCAGGCGGATTCCTGAAAGATGAGAGGGGTCTCGGACAATTATGCGATTGACGATGAACTAGTCTATGAATTGTCGCGTCATCTATGCAAAGCTGTTTATGGATCCTTGCAAAGAGTGAAACCAAGTGCGTGATTGACCTTTCAAGATTCCTGGAAACACCTAGCAGAGGAGTTGATCTGGAGCGTTATAGATTCTCATGATAGTAGTGAAATGGTTGACATGCTCCAGTGGGTCATTCATCCCATCGAACATCTCTATGCTGGGGAGCTTGAAGCCATGTGGAATTGGGTGAGCCAGAACGTGAGGCGATAACGGCGAGCCATTGTGCAGGGGACGGTGAGTGAAAGCTGCGCGCCGCCCAACCTGACCGTACTCTTCTACTACTACGTCTCAGATTTCTTCTCGTGTGGCCCTTGCTACTTCTCGCGGAGGGCCGACTCTTTCTTGGTGTTGGTGATGGTGGTCGCCTTCCGGTGCTCGAGCGGGTTGAGCGGAGCTTGCTGCATCCGAAAGTTCTTCTGGGACATTATCTTCCTAAGCCGCTGCTTCAATAGGAGCATGGTTCGAGGTTAGATGGAGTGGATCATTTGGCATCAGAGGTGGAGCGGGAGCTCGAGGAACCTCAAGGTTCCTTAGTAGGGTCAGCATCTCGGTTTGATGCTCCTCCATTTGACGCACACGTCCTTCTAGCGCTACTACATGAGCACTTCTTGGTTCGTCCACAAGGGGCGCGTTCATGAGTGAGTGCGAAGGAGGTGGGTCGACGCGTCCCCTGGGGATTGATCCTTTGGTGGTCCTGGCACTTCTTCTATCCATTGTCGAATATTGCTGCGAAGCGAATTCTGGCTCTGAAACTTCTTCGTAGAATTTTGGAAACCCCTTCCCACAGACGACGTCAAACTATTGCGGGTCGCTCGGGTGCACTGGTAGACTGATCCAATTGAACCACCTTAGCTCGAAGGCGAACCGAACGCGCAAACAGTCAATGAAAGAAATTAGTAAATGGCAAGAGAACTTTTAACGTGGAAAACCCGGAAAGAGTGAAAAACCACGCGGTCGGGGCTGTGCCGACCAAACTTCACTATCTTCTACGGTGTTACAGATTGAAATTAAGAACTCGAGCACGACAGGCCGCTGCTCGTTACAATGATAGAGAGAGAGAATTATGAGGGTGATAGGCCACCTCTCAGAAAGTTGAACGCTTATTCTTCTGAGAACAACAGTGAGAACAAAAGTGAGACGACTGAGTCGCCTTTCTTAACCTGAAGGATTCCCAACTGCTTAGGAAGATTGTCTTCCGAAGTGAAGGAAATCTTGAAGTAATTGAAGGAGATCTCCGAAGCCTCGAAAGAGATCTTCAAAGGCCGAAGGAGATCTTCAAGCGCCAAAGTAGAACTAAGAGGAAATCTTCAACAGAACTCTCTCGAGCGTAGAAGGCAAGGTGTCTTGAAATGAAGGCCCTGGGCTCCTTTTACAGCTTTGGACGGGGTAGTCCGGTAATTTTGTCATCATTGTAACCACCTGACGGGCGAATCACGTTTGTCAATTCGGAGCACACGGATCGCCATTTTTCGTAAATGACCATTTCGCCCCTCGGGCAGTTCAGGCAGGTCGAGCAGTTCGGGCAGCTTCATTGAAGGTGATGAAGGCGACGAACGATACCTACAATCTAAGAAATTAAGAAAGGTTAACTGCACGCGCGGGAACGTGGAAGCGTTCTGAGCGCGCAACGACCACGAGAGTGTTCTGGGCGCGCAACGAACACGGGAGTGTTCTGCGAGCGCAACGAACACGAGAGCGTTCTGAGCGCGCAACGAACACAGGAGCATTCTGAGCGCGCAAGGAACACGGGAGCGCTATGGGCGCGCAACGAACACGGGAGCGTTCTGAGAGCGCAACGAACACGGGAGCGGTCTGAGCGCGCAACGAACACGGGAGCGGTCTGAGCGCGCAACGAACACGGGGGTGCTCTGAGCGCGCAACGAACTCGGGAGAGCTCTGAGCGCGCAATGAACTCGGGAGACGAGAAGCCGCGTCCCCAAATGGAAAAGTGGACTCTGGCCGCACCTGGCGAGGGGGTGCGGCTTCGGTCGCCTCCCCCGCAAGGAGGGGGGCTTGGTCACACCTCGGCATGAGGGGTGCACCCCCCCCCCCCCCCCCCCCAACTAAGTGGATGGGTGCTGGTTACCCGCACCCCACTCGCACCCCAATAGTGGGGTGCGGTTTCGACTGCGCATGGCGCGAAGAGAGTGCGAGTTGTGCGCGACGAGTTTTTCCGCTCTCATGATCATGGACTGGATTTTGACCCCACTAACTCCACCTCTCCTTAGTGGAGCCTCCTCTAAACGCACCCCAGTAACTCTTATAAATCTACAGGTGCACATCAACTCCTATGAAAAAAATTACTGTATTTTAAAATAAGAATAAGTTAATATTAGGTTTGCCTTGGTTTTATTTAGTGTTGAATAGTTAGGTATTCGACGCTAAAGATTATCATGAAAATATTTATGCAGATAACTATACTATATTAAAAGGGAAAAGATGTTCTTGGTTAAATATTAAGACTTACTAAATTACTCTTTAAACAAAAAAAAATATTATTTTGAAAGAAATGAGAGAGAGGAAGAGAGAAAGAGAGGAGAGAGGGGGAGAGAGTTCGGTGGAGAGGTAAAGAGAGAGGGAGAGGGAGATAGTGAGAAAGAAAAAATAAAAAATAATTTTTTTAAGTATATACATATTTTTTTTTACAAAATAAATATTGTAATATTAATATATTTTTTTACGGTCATTTCGAGTACTCATATGTATATGTTGCGGGAACAGCCCGCAGACGCATCGAGTACGGGCAAAGCCCGTGCGGAGGCGGGCGCCTGGATGCGGCCGAAGACCGCTCGACAGCATAACGCCGGGGACGGGTGAAGCCCGCCGTTGCCAGCCGGGTACTATCGTGTTTGGCCGTAGGGGCGAAGCCCCGCGTCGAGCACTCGTGTCGGGCACTCGCGTATTAAATATATAATGAGATTAAGCAATATAAATTCAATCTATGCCATAATTTAATTTGAGTTGCTTAAAATACCAAATGGATGCATTATCCATCCTAATATTAAATTTATTTTTGAGTTGTAATAATGCATGCATGTAATGTTTGTGTATGTATGATAGTGAATGCTATTTCTTAAAGACAAGAAAATTATCACAAAAGTTTCAAATGCAAGTAAACTATCACTAATATATTTAAAGCAATGCTACGCGCACATCAAATTTGGCTATGTGCATCCAAATATTATGTGCACGCTGAAAAAATTTATTTGCAGACAAATATTATATGTGCACCGAAAATGAAACATTATTAAAAGAACATTTTAAACAAGAAAATATTGACTAATAGTCTACATCATTTTTCAAAATTCTCCAATTTACTCCAAAATTCTCCAAACATAGAACATGTCATTCTCCAAAATTCTCCAATTTACTCCAAAATTCAATAGTTCGCTTGAACGTCATCCTGCTTAACGTAGAACATATGTGAATGAGTTCCAATAGCTCTTTTTTCTTAAATTTCTTTTAACAAAACTTTTATTATGTTGATTATCTCGGGGTACACGTACCACCTATATCGCAACCCAATTACGTAATTTTAGATTTACCACGTACAATAATCTTATCCGCTCTCTGAACGCTAAAAACAAATCATATACCTCTTGCAACATTACGAGCTCATTCGATGATACCACACTACCATGAACAATGCATCTAAATGTATTACTACTTAATATGAGAAATTTAATAGGAATAAAAAAATACCAAAAATTTGAACACAAATTTGATCACAACATCTCAATTTCAGACCATTATCAACCCTTTAATCAAAGTTTGTTCTATATTTAAACTAAGATTCCACACCAATGAAATTTTTCTCACATTAGAAATGTTTCCTAAACCAAAATAAAATAAAATGGGGAGGAGGGAGGTATACCAGCAGAGGAAGCGAAAATCGGCATCAAGCACCAGCAAAAATTCATCGTCCGGAAACCAGCAGAGATCGTCGGTGTCCAAACCAGAAGAGATCGGCTGCGCGCGTCCAAACCATAAGAGATAGGCGGTGCCCATAAAAGAGTGGGGAAACCAAATAAAAATGAAATTTACTTGAATTTTATGGGCGTGCATAGCCAAATTGAATGTGCACGTAACATTGCCCTATTTTTACTGTCGCAGTTTCAAACAATGAAGTCGTGATCGAGTCCAAACAGAGCGAAAATTGTGTCGAATTGGAGCGCGAACTAAGGAAGAGTGAGCAAGTGGGCATGTTTAAGCCTTTTTAAAGGGAACCAATTTGAACATTTATGGATTTGAGTGTGAAGAGGAGCATACGTTACCTCACTTGAGTGTCAGTGAAAGTATAAATGTGCGGCTTGACAAATGTAGTATACACTTCTAAAGCAATAATTCCTTATTCTGTTTCTTCATTCCCACACTCTTTGCATTGCAGGGTACCCCAAATACCTCTTTTTCAACGCTACCTAGCTGTTCCATCCTTCAATCAACCACAAACAGTATATATATATATATATACACACACAAACACGAGTAGGGCACGGGGGCTCCCTGTGCGGGCGGCGACAGTCGGCAGGTAGCGTTATATATAAAACATAATTCAATGTTGTCCAACAAAAATCATATGATGTGATGGTTGTTATCTTTGCTTGACATAGTGGAAATCTAGGTTCAATTCTCACCATTGACAATTTTTGTGAGATTAAAAAATGGGTCATATGACGCTCTTTTTTCAATAAATTTAGGGGTAAAATTGTAATTTCATATTGTAGGGTATCCTACATCTTTATTGTGCAAGACCAATGCTCTGGATGCTGAATGAAGGAAGCATGGTTATGTGCACATAAATCAAAATGGATTCTTGAGTCTGCCCTCTCTGATGTCTTTGGCTTTGATTTGAGGGCATGATTCCGCAGCAAACGTGATGGTATAGGGGGCCACTATTTCAGTGGTAATCTGTGAGCAGCCACTTTGTGCATCTATTGTCAAAGGTTCAGTCTTTCTCCTCTGAGAGAAGCCATTTTGGGCATAGGGCCAAAGGTTAGGTCAGTTTCCAATCTTCCCCCGCCCATACCCCCAATGATTGGGGACTATATGGGTTCTGTTGTTGTTGTTGTTGTTGTTGTTGTTGTAGGGTATCCTACATCTTCATAGTTTTAGGTCGCCCTCTAGTAGATTTAGGAGACCTACGAAAAAGTGGAGAGAGGGGAGTGATTTGATCCGACGGCTGATGAAATATTATGACAGATTCAACGGCCGTAATTATTTCAATTAGTTTAAAATTCATGAGTTTGATATTTCTTTTATATATGATATATATATTTGAAAAATGTTAGATTTTACCACTCTAATATTTGAAATTACAATAATCTCTCATGTAAATTTGTATTTCATGCACAAAAAGATCTCCCTTTAAAAACTTCTCTAAGAGGATCGTTTTATGCATGGCTGTTATGAAATGTATCATTTGTTAGAGGGGTACAATCTGTAATTATGCTAACTCCTTAATGATAATTTCTTTCGAAAAGATCGCTGACATGTCTAATAATAGCCTGCTATAGTAGGTCCAGGGCTTTACTAATTTTTTTTGGTGATTGTTATCCGCACTACAGTTTTGGCTATTCGCACTCTTTTTTATGACTTATTACGTGTCTTTTGGAAATACGCCTTGTACATGCATTTTTAGGAAAAGTGTTCGATCTACAACTTTTGTGTTGAACAACTTAACTAAAAATGCATGTACAAGGCGTATTTCCAAAAATTCGCTATAGTTACGTCATGTTTCAATCAGGGCGGCAATACGTTTTGTGCGTGCATTTTTAGAAAAAATGTTCAACACGAAAGTTGTAGTTGAACACTTTTCGTAAAAATGCATGCACAAGACCTATTTCCAAAAGACGAGTAATAAGTCATACAAAAAGAGTGCGGATAGCCAAAATTGTAGTGCGGATAACAATCGCCCTTTTTTTCTTCTATTTATCATTATTTTAATTTGGGATTATGGTGTAATTAAATAAATGGGCATTGTATTTTTTTTAATATATTATAATATATGTAAAGTCATTAGAGTAAAAGAATAAAGCTATATCCAGCAATTTTAAATGTTGCAACAAAGACAATTTTTCTCTTATATTGTAACAAAGACAATTTTTCTCTTATATTATAACAAAGACTTGTTATGCTAATCCCCAAAATAAATTTGGGTATTTATAGTGTGTAATAATATATATATATGATATTTTTGTTATTCGCACAAAAAATTTGGATGATCGAAGCCATCCTTTCTATCATAAAAAATTCTCGCTAAGTGCGATGCATTTTTGCACGCAATGAAATGATAGTTTTAATACGCTAGATCAAACACAACATGCATAAATTCATGTCGAGTCAGATCGTCTTAGCTCGAAAGTGAGAAAGCACGCAAACAATTAAAGAGAACTGATGGCCACTGGTCTTTTCACTTTCAAGTTTTAGATGTAAAAATCTCACTATCAGTTCACTTTAAAAAACATTTATACATCGACCACTCTCAAGCGAAGACGATCCAGCTCGATTTATCGGTGAGTGTGTTATATAAAGAAAAACAATTTTTATTACTAATATTCACAATAATATCACATCATCGTCTTAGAATTGTCATCTCAACTAAAATCGTTGAAAACTTTAAGGAATATATTTTTAAATTTAAATTAAAGTTGAGTACTGATTTAATTAGGGCGCTGCTATCTGTTAGGTTTGTGACACCTCACACGCGCACGGACCATCCGGATCGCGCCACGTCGGCGATCCGTGGGAGGTGTTATTTCCTATTCCGGGCGTAATTAATTTGAGGATCCAATCTTTGGAAATTCTTGGTAGCATATCAATCTTATTTGGGAGAATTTATATTCTGAAATAATTAGATTCTGAAATCCCATTATTAGGAATGATTCTTGGTGGCCGAATTTATGCCCAGTTGTGTTATTCCATGCTTGGCTGATCCTCTTTATTCTGTCATTAACGTTATCTCCTAATTGGAGAAGAACGTTTAATCTATTTAAATGGATAGGGGTTGCCATCGTTCAATCGAGATGAAAAATCAGTGAGGAGAATTTTGTGAGATAATTTTGAGAGGAGCATTTGAGCGGCGGCGACAGTCTCGGGCTGGTCAAGCAGCGGCGGCGTTTCAGGCTTCCAGCGGCGGCAGCATTTGGTCGGCTCCAGGCGGAGCGACATCAGGCCGGGATTCCTCTCGGCAGTCGGCTACCAGCGGTGGTTCGTGAGTCGGCAGCGGCGGCGGCAGAACCAGGAAGGAGGAACGCTGTCGTCGGGCGACAGCGCTATCGCCGGCGATAGCTCCAGGAGAAGCTTTGTTCTTGGTTATTTTGAATTATCTCAATTTGCAATCTGTAACTCCTTTTGGTTATTAGTGGAATTTGTCTGTCGCGCTCTCCCCGTGGATGTAGGAGCCCATCTCCGAACCACGTAATCTTTTGTGTCGTCTGTGTATGCTAGAATCTTGTTCCGTATTTTAATTCTGCGCGATATTGGTTCTTGCTCATTCGTGAAATTCCGTTGCGCTACCGCGGCTTAACTCGATCTCATTTCACAACAATTGGTATCAGAGGTAGGTTCCGCGGGGGTGATCGTCTGGACGTTCCGGTTTTCTGATTTGGGTCAACGGTGGGTGACGACATTGGTCCGCTCCCTATCTTCCCAGATCGATTCCGCGAATATCATCTTGATCGCCCAGTAGCTTTGCGAGCAAGACAATGTCGGCAAAATTCGAGATTTCTAGGTACGACGGCAAGATTGATTTTGGCCTGTGGCAAAAGCGCATGAAGGCCGTTCTCGTCCAGCAAGGTCTTCACAAGGCTCTCCTCGGCAAGGAGAAGTCCGGGAAGAAGGACGACGAATGGGAGGAGCTCGATCTGAAGGCCATCAGCACGATTCAGCTGTGTTTGGTCGATGAGGTGATGTACAACGTGGTGGATGCTGAGACGACAGAGGATCTGTGGAAGAAACTGGAGGAGCTGTACATGTCGAAGTCTCTCACGAATAAGCTCTACGTGAAGAGACAGTTGTACAGCTTGAGGATGTCCGAGAGCAATCAGTTACTGGATCACATGAACGTGTTCAATAGACTTATCTCCCAGTTGCGTAGCATGGACATTAAGGTCGAGGAGGAAGACCACGCTCTCCTCCTGTTGTCTTCATTGCCGAAGTCCTTCGATCATCTGGTCACCACGATTCTGTATGGGAAGGACACCCTGAAGATGGAAGAAGTGATGACGACGCTGCTCTCGAACGAAACGAGGAGCAAGTCGGGCCCTAGGGCCGACGAGGGCTTATTCGTGAAGAGCAAGGACACATTGAGTGGTAGATCGAGAGGGAAAGGCAAGAGGGAAGACCGACCTAGGGTAAAGTCCGTAGGTAGGAACACGTGTCACTACTGTAAAGAGGAATGGCACTGGAAGGACAAGTGTCCGAAGTCGAAGCTCAAAGAGCAGGCACATGCGCCAGATTTGGCTGCGATGGCATCTGAGGATGAGTGCGACGCCGACGCCCTTCATGCTGCATCCAGCAGTGAGACCACAGACTCCTGGATCTTGGATACAGGATGCACGTTCCACATGTGCCCGAACAGAAGGTGGTTCTCCAGCTTTAGGCAATGTGAGGGTGGTCGAGTTCGGATGGGGAATATTTCAAAGTGCGAGATATCGGGAGTCGGTAACATCAGGATCAGGATGTTTGACGGAGTGGTTAGGACCCTCACTGACGTTCAGTATGTGCCCGATTTGAGGAAGAGTTTGATTTCGTTAGGCACTTTGGAGGCCGCAGGGTATTCTTTTATCAGCAGCGGCGGATATTTGGAGGTCAAGAGAGGCGCGCAGACAGTCTTGAGAGGAGAGCGTTTCGGGTCGCTCTATAGACTGATTGGCACCACGACTGACAGGGGAGGTGCGCAGAGAGAGGACCTTGGCGGAGATAAAGTTTTCGCATCCATGGGCGGAGAGTCATCTCAGGAGAGCCCAGACACCGCAAAGGGAGTCATCCGGCTCAAGGGTCCCACCAGGGAACTCATGATCACTCAGGAGAAGGTGGAGTCGCACAGTGAGAGGTTGAGTGCGAGTCGTCTTGCAAAAGACTCGGTCTATCGGGCAAGGGCGAAGCACGTCGGGGTGCGCCACCGGGAGTTGAGGGAGTTCGGTAGAGGTGGAGGCAGGAAGTTGCGGGAGATATCCTGGAGGGATATTAGTACGGACTTGCGAGGAAGTTCATTGACTGGAGTCAAGTTCAAGAGCGGTCTTGACTTGACTCATTCTGATGCGCGTTGATCGCGGTCATGCCCCAGGGAGAGGGGGCTCGTAGTCGCCAGTAGTGGAGATTTAAGCTGAAGGTGGAGTTACGTTCGTCAAGGTGGAGTTTCGTTTGCGTGAGGCGTCAAGGTGGAGATTGTTAGGTTTGTGACACCTCACACGCGCACGGACCATCCGGATCGCGCCACGTCGGCGATCCGTGGGAGGTGTTATTTCCTATTCCGGGCGTAATTAATTTGAGGATCCAATCTTTGGAAATTCTTGGTAGCATATCAATCTTATTTGGGAGAATTTATATTCTGAAATAATTAGATTCTGAAATCCCATTATTAGGAATGATTCTTGGTGGCCGAATTTATGCCCAGTTGTGTTATTCCATGCTTGGCTGATCCTCTTTATTCTGTCATTAACGTTATCTCCTAATTGGAGAAGAACGTTTAATCTATTTAAATGGATAGGGGTTGCCATCGTTCAATCGAGATGAAAAATCAGTGAGGAGAATTTTGTGAGATAATTTTGAGAGGAGCATTTGAGCGGCGGCGACAGTCTCGGGCTGGTCAAGCAGCGGCGGCGTTTCAGGCTTCCAGCGGCGGCAGCATTTGGTCGGCTCCAGGCGGAGCGACATCAGGCCGGGATTCCTCTCGGCAGTCGGCTACCAGCGGTGGTTCGTGAGTCGGCAGCGGCGGCGGCAGAACCAGGAAGGAGGAACGCTGTCGCCGGGCGACAGCGCTATCGCCGGCGATAGCTCCAGGAGAAGCTTTGTTCTTGGTTATTTTGAATTATCTCAATTTGCAATCTGTAACTCCTTTTGGTTATTAGTGGAATTTGTCTGTCGCGCTCTCCCCGTGGATGTAGGAGCCCATCTCCGAACCACGTAATCTTTTGTGTCGTCTGTGTATGCTAGAATCTTGTTCCGTATTTTAATTCTGCGCGATATTGGTTCTTGCTCATTCGTGAAATTCCGTTGCGCTACCGCGGCTTAACTCGATCCCATTTCACAACAATTGGTATCAGATGGAGGTTAAAGGATTTATTATCTTCTGTTGTTTTGTTCTGTTTTTTTGGTGTTAAATCCGTGTAACCCCCTCCGTATTTGATAGTGGAATTTGTCCGGCGCGCTCTCCCCGTGGAGTAGGAGTCCCATACTCCGAACCACGTAAATTTTCTGTGTCGTCTGTGTATGCTAGAATCTCGTTCCGTATTTTTATTTTGCGCGATATTGGTTCTTGCTCATTCGTAAAATTCCGTTGCGCTACCGCGGCTTAACTCGATCCGATTTCACAACAGCTATCACCATAGCCTAGAGGTGTAAACGAGTCGAACTCGAGTCGAGCTTGGCAAAAATCCCAAACTCGAGCTCGAGCTCGAGCTCGAGCTAAATATTTCGAGCTCGAGCTCGAGCTCGTCGAGCTCATCCTGCTTGGCTCGAGCTCGAGCTCGAGACCAGTATATTGAGCTCGAGCTTTCGAGCTCGCGAACACGAGTCGAGCTCGAGCTGCCCGTGAGCTTTTTGCTCATGAACCTATTTTTATTATGTATATATATATTTTTTAAAAATACCAAAAAAAACTCGCAAGCCGGCTCGCGAGCTCATGAACAAGAGCAATCGAGCTCGAGCTCAACTGGCTCGAGCTCGAGTCGAGCTTTTTTCGAGCCGTCTCGACTCAACTTGCACCCATAATTGCAGCACACGGTTTTTGTCTGTTTGCGCTGGTCACTATTAGCAAGCGTTGTTTTAAGTGATTGTCTATTGACACTCAACCTTTCTATTAGCAATGCACTATTATTATTATTATTATTAGCACCTTTTTATTAATTTCTTGTTAACATAATAAAAACAACACTTTCCTTGGATCACCAGCTTGATGTGGTCTCCTTAGAGGCGCTAACCGCACTCCATTCATGGGGATGCGGTTATCCAAAAACCTCACTAACGGCGTAACTACCTGAGGTATAACCGTCACCGCCATCGCGGCCATCGCCACCATCGCCGCCGTCGCCGCCATCGCCGCAATCGCCGCCGACGCCGTCGACGCCATCGCCGCAATCGTCGTCATCGCCGACGTCTCCGCCATCGCCAAAATTTTTAAAGGAATATAAACAAGGAGTTACCGATGAGAAAACACAGAAATTAGGCAGAAAAACATCGGGCGGGGGGAGGATTTGCGCGACCACCGAGCAGGAGAAGGGCAAGCCGCAACCACCGACCCGGAGTGGGGTGTTCGCCGGCGGTTCGCCGGCGTGCAGGGAGGGATCTCGGGAGGTTTCCGCGAGAGGAGATGTGTAGGGGCGTGCGTCTAAGGGAAAATGACTGTTTGCGCTATTAAAAAAATTTAAATGCTAACAGACAAAAGTAAAATGCAGCGAGCGCAGTTTAATTATTTTACCAAATATTTTAAACTGTTAAGAAGACAATAAACCAGTAAAATAGATCTTTGGAACAGCGCGCAGAAAAGAGGAAAGGCAGCACAGTAAAACCATAAATTAATCCACACAATAAATAAACCAGTAAAATATTCATGAAATATAATTATTATAATTCGTTATTATAATTCAAGTTTCAGGCTCTCAGCATCCCCAAATGTCGTCGTGAATTAGGAACAAGAGGTGCAGCTGCAGGAATTTGGGGCAAAAGCGCAAACCCCATAGGGTTTATTCGGGAGGCCGCAATCGATTCCGAAGCAGCACGGCATCGACAAGCACGAGCTCGGATCGGCGGCGGCGCAGCAGCGGCATGTCAGGCAGAGCTGGAACGGCTGATCTGAAGCCTTCCAATCCCCGGCGGCGTCGGCGATCTGGTCGGCGACTCGGTACTCCACTATCGGCGCCGGCTCGTAGACGATAGCTGCTGAAACTTGCGGATCTGCGGCGAGGAGAAGTAGAGAGAGAAGGTATGCTGCGAGGATTTGGTGGAAGCGGGCTCCGGCCATGGGAATTGGAGGGAGGCGGGCGGATGGATGGGGAAGAAGGATGCGGTCGGATTTTTTTATTTTTTATTTTGAAGCTTTGATTTGCGAATATAACAGCTTGGTTTTTTTTATTATTAATATAATTGTAAATGAGCAAGAAAATTTATTTTTCAAACAAAAATATCATAAATGGCCTTGGATTATATTAAATGGCGATTGTTATCCGCACTCCAGTTTTGACTACCCGCATTCTTTTTGTATGAGTTATTATGCGCCTTATGGAAATACTTCTTGTACATGTATTTTTAGGAAAAGTGTTCAACACGAAAGTTGTAGGCCTCGTCGAGATATACAACTTTCGTCTTTAACATTTTTCCTAAAAATGAATGTACAAGGCGTATTTTCAAAAATTTGCTATAGTTACACACATATTTCAATCAGGGCGGCAATACGTCTTGTGCGTGCATTTTCAGGAAAAATGATCAACACAAAAGCTGTAGATCTCATCAAAATTGCACGCAGAAGACGTATTTCCAGAAGACGCTTAATAACTCATACAAAAAGAGTGCGGATAGTCAAAACTGTAGTGCGGATAACAATCGCCTATTAAATTTGGTTTTTATAGCCATGTTAAAGGGACTAATTTTTACTAGGTGCTGATCTTGACAAACTAAAAAAAAATTATTTATAGTGGAATGTTATCTAACTTAGAAAAGTCCTAGGCGCAGACCAAATAAGAGCCTCAAATCCTCAATAACTAGGTTCTCAGCGATTTTGGGGTCCGTATCCTGTTCTGATATCTCTGTCCGGAATGTACTAGGAACCATCGGATTGGGGGAGAAGTGAAATACATTTTTGCGCGTGGGGCTGAGCTGGTTTAGGTGGCGGAACATTTAGCTCTCGGAAGGTCCGAGCATCGGAGCCAAAATAAATTCTCATTTCCCACAACCGTGATTCCCTCGTTTGGTCCCGCGCTTCCGGTCACGAATATCACCTCCCTCCTATCATTGACAGTAATATGCAGTAGCCCGTCGATCATTGCAACTGCGAGCGTAGGTTTCGCCTGGTTCAGAACCGTCGATCCTCCTATTCTGCAGATCAGTTCCCGATCCCTACCTGTCGATCATGGACTCAGGGGGGGGGGGGGGGGGGTGCAGTGCAGCGAATGCACTGCACCGTGCAGTGCAATCGAACGGTGCGAGCTTTGAGATGAGTGCTTTGAGATGCGTGTACATCACAGCGCACTCATCTCAGCTCGCACGAATCGCGAGACCACTTGATCTCGCGCGTCAACGGCTGATCTCGCTGCACTGCACGGTGCAGTGCACTGCATCCCCCCTTTTTCCGTCGATCATGCGCCGTTGTACCAGTAATGTGAAACAAATAGTACAAGTGAGATGGTGAAATTTTATTCAAATGTACCACTAACTCTCCAGCTCAAATATATATATATATATATATATATATATATATATTCAAAAACTTCAGCTACTTTTTTTTAATATTATTAACATGATTTTATATATTAAGCTATTCATTTGTGCTTCACCAATGCTCTGGATGCTGAATGAAGGAAGCATGGGTATGTGCACATAAATCAAAATGGATTCTTGGGTCTGCCCTCTCTGATGTCTTTGGCTTTGATTTGAGGGCATGATTCCGCAGCAAACGCAACTGTATAGGGGGCCACTATTTCAGTGGTACTCTGTGAGCAGCCACTTTGTGCATTTATTGTCAAAGGTTAGGTCTTTCTCCTCTGAGAGAAGCCACTTTGTGCATAGTGCCAAAGGTTAGGTCTGTTTCCAATCTTCCCCCGCCCATACCCCCAATGATTGGGGACTATATGGGTTCTGTTGTTGTTGTTGTTGTATATATTAAGCTATTCAAATAGTCAAAGCTTATTTTATGGATAAAAGTAAGTACTTTTTTTTATGGTAATGATATGTGCGCATCATTTTTGGTATTGGCAAATCATGAATTTAAAAATCTAAGCAGTTTTTCTCCTCATTTTCACTAAGGGCAGCCCGATCATTCTCCTGCTGGAACCAATGGAATATGCTGTCGCTGACGAGCTTTTCGATTAATTCTTCCGCTAAGCAGAGATTCCGCCCTCCCTTTCGCAGTCCATTGCCACCTTGTTCCAAAAAAGAACGTATCAACTGGTATTAGATGATTTGTTTCTCTGACCGCCGCTGATTTTATGTCGATACTCCAAGACCGCTGCATGGAGGCCTTAGATTGTCTCGATAAGTCATTCGACCGCATGTACCAAAAGATCGACGCGCTCTCGCTCGCTATACCGCCTTAGCCGCCACAAGCAACGCCAACGCCGCCGCTGCCATTGCCGCCACCAATACCGCCGCCGCCAATGCCATCGCTATCGTCGCCTCCACCAACGTCATCGCTATCGTCTCCTCCGCCAACACCATCGCCGCCGCCGCCAACGCCAACTCCAACGTCGCATCCTCCAACGCCATCGTCGCCGCCACCAACGCCGCCGTCAACGCCAATTTGGTTTGACATTAAAAGTCTCGGTCTGACATTAACATTCTCGGTCTGTCATTAACCTTGAGCTGTCATTAGCCAAAGTAAGTTAGCCCATATCACCACCCAAAAATTATCATGGTTCGAAAAATACTATTACTTGGATTACTTATTTTTTTTTATCTGCACATCACAGTGTGATTTGCACTTTCTGGATCTACCGAAGATCCGACCATCAGACAACCAAAAGATTAGAAAAAGCTTTCAAGAAAAGTTGACGATGGTCCGACAACTTTCATTTTCTAGTAATGATGGTTCAATAGAGATTGCAGATGATCCAACGATTGGATCGAATAATCAACGAACAATCACCGCCGAAATCAAAATTATAAGAGCGAGCCAACGAATTTCATTTTTTGTCGGTGATAACAATTCATTCTCGACTTCCAAAAATTTAGAGATCGGATCGATGAACCGTCGTATATGTCCGATCACTTTTTATTAAACTGAATCGAACATAACAAACTCATTGTTGTGGGACAAAATGAAAGGTGTATCGTACAACAACTAGAAAATGAAAGTTGTCGACATCTTCAACTTATCTCGAAAGCATTTTCTAACCTTCATGAGATCATTGACGACGACGGTTTGTCGGATGGTCGGATCTCCAATAATTGTCATCACAAGCATGTTTTGAGAAAATTTGGTGCCACATCCGACTCTGAAAATTTTTAACTGAAAGAATTTTTTTAGGGTCCGTTCGTTTGTACGTAATTGGCTTTCTGGAATGGGCATTGCGATTAGAAATCCAATTCTGCGTTCGGCGCGACGTAATTTATGTGAATATTGGCATTTATGTGAAAACTCATGACTTTGACTTTGAACTAAAAAATTAAATCGCCAATTCTTACATTCCCACATGGGTTTTCTGCATAATCGAGTGTTTTCACCCGAGTTTTTCGGCCTGGTGGGAATTTTTCGCTCGGGCATGCATTTTCCGACATGGCGTGTGTTTTTCGGCTGAGCGCGTGTCTTCCGGTTGGGCGCATGTTTTTCTGTCGGGCGTGCGTTTTTCCCCTAAGCGGACATTTTTTCATCCAGGCGGGCGTTTTTTCTCCTGGGAGTGTGATTTAGCGCTCGGACGCGTGTTTTTCTCCCGGGCCAGCGTTTTTCGACTGGCCAGGCATTTTTTGGTTGGTCGGGAATTTTTCACCCGAGAGCTCATTTTTCGCTCAAGCGCGCTTTTTTGGTCCGAGAGAGCCTTTTTCTGTCGGGCGCGAATTTTTCGACTGGGCACGCGTTTTTCGCTCGGGCGCACGTTTTTTGCCTGGGCGCGCGTTTTTCGCCTGGTCACGTTTTTTGCCAGGGAACACACTTTTCGCCTGGGCACGCATTTTTTGCCTGGTCGCATGTATTTCGGCTGGCCTGACGTATTTTGGTCGGGCGGGTTTAGCCCAGGTGCACATTTATCGCCCGAGTGCGTGTTTTTCTCCCTGGAGCGAATTTTTCAGCGGGGTGAGTGTTTTTCGACCGGGAGCAAGTTTTTCGCCCGGACGCGCGTTTTTCGACCAGGCACGCATTTTTTGCCAGGGCGGGCGATTTTCATCCGGGCGGGCCTTTTTCGGCCCGAGCGCACATTTATCTACTATGGAGCGCCTTTTTGCCCGGGCGTGCGTGTTTCGACCGGGCACGCGATTTTCGCCAGGGCGGACGATTTTCGCCTGGGTGGACATTTTTCAGCCCGGGCGCGCGTTTATCAACTAGGGATCGCGTTTTCCTGCCGGGCGCACGTTCTTTGGCCTGGGAGCGCATTTTTCGCCTCGCAGCGCCTTTTCTGCACGGGGACGCATTTTTCGTATGGGTGCACATTTTTCAACCGCGCACAGGGTTTTCGCTCGGGAACGCGTTTCTCGCCCGGGCGCACATTTTTCTCCAGTCCGCATTTATTTCGACCCGGGCGTGCATTTTTTGCTCAGACACACATTTTTCGCTAAAGTGCGCATTTTTCGCCACACCGCACTTTTTTTGCCCAGGCCGCAAAACGCACGCCTGGGCCGAAAAACTCGTGCATCGGGTCGAGGCTTAGATAGCCGTCGATGAAGCCATCAAAGTACACCGCCAGCATTTTGAAGGAAACTAGAAGAGAAAGAGGGTACAGGAGCAGGCCCCCAAAAGATAGGAGGAGCGTTGTGAAAGTATCTAGTTGCTACCTAAATCACCTTGAGGGGGGGGGGGGTGAATAGGTGAGTTCTATGACTTTAGGAATTAAAAACTTATGAGTAAAAGTACACAGAAAAAGAGCACACAGCACAAACACAAGAATTTATAGTGTTCCACGGAATGGGTACGTCCACTTGCCTCGCCTATCTAGCACTTTGGGCTAGACTCGGCTACTTCACCAAACTCAGATTTTTCCAAATCTTACAACTCGGAGCCTCAACTCCTACAAGCTCGGAGACCACGTCTCCCACAAAAACTCGGAGAACACTTTCTCCTATAAAAACTCGAAAGAAACACTTCCAACAATAGTTGTAAATGTGGTTTACAAAAACTTTGGATTGAAACAATCTTCTTAAAATCTCAAAGTGATTTTAACTTCAGATCTGAGAAAAAGTCTTCTTGTTCCTTTCTTGAAATTGAAGCTTGAACTTGAATGTTGAAGGAGAAGAAAAACTTTGGCTTTGAAGACCATGATCTGAAACTTGAGTGACGACTAAATCTGAAAGAACTTTTTAGAATCTGGAAGCAAAGATCTGGTCGACATTGTTCTTCAAGGGGTATCGCAAATCGAGATCGTCAGAGACGAGTATTTTCCGTTCGTAAATTTTGAATAACTGATAGTGAGAATAGAGTTTACGATTAAGCGATTAGAGTTATCTTAAATCAACCCTTCTTATTTATAGTGATTCATCTTCCAACGGCTAGAACACGATTTAAGGACAGAGCTCCGCGTGCACTGTACATGGCCGGTGTCCCAAGTGATTGTCGTCAACACATTTGAAAATAAATTCTACTAAGACCATTCGTCGAGTATATTTGTGAAATATATGGAATACTCGACGAATTTTACTTTAGCTTATTCGACGAATTTGACTTAACTATATCCGACGAATCATACTGACTTATTCGACGAATAATACTAACTTATTCGATAAATTTGACTTAACAATATTCGACGGATTTACTTGGCCGAAAACAACTTGAACAAACTTCTCAAAGTGATCAGGAGACCTCATGAGAATATTCTACGAATTCGTCGAATATTCACAAGTAATAAACAGATCACTCGACGAAATTCACTTGGACAAAATTGAAAAGACTGTCCAAAATTTCCAGAGTAATTTCGACAAATTACACAAGTCTTCGCGTGAACACTCGACGAATGACACGAGTCTTCACGTGAATACTCGACGAATTTTACTTAGGAAAATTCTGTCTGTCCAGATTCCAGCAAACAGCTCCTTGATTTTTCTCTAGCACTTGGAAATGAAGTACACCTCAATAGAGAGATTTCACATGAGTGAACACCATATTCTACACAATGAGGAATTACATTGCATATCCCTATGTTTTATGACTCATTGAAACCTGACATTGGTTTGTACTTAGCAATTAACATCATGTAATAACATAACTAGAAAATAACATCAAATACAAATTCAATTCATCTTAGTCCAATGGGGGACTTCTTCAAATCAAGGTTATTGTGGCTACAATACCAAACAATCTCCCCCTATTTGAAGAAATCAGAACCATATGTACTAAGTTGAATTGCACAGAGAATAGTAATAATCACAGATATAGAAAATAACATAATAAAATTGAGATTAAAAATTATATCAACAAAACATTAATATTTATATAAATGTTCAAGGGGTAATCACAAATCACACACATCACTAAGGCATCTTATGGTTGGCAGCACGACCATGATTTAACAAACATCATGTCGTTGATAATTTATCTTGAAGTGGGTAATGCTAACGACGTTTGTACAGCTATTCTACCCTAAGTCGACCATGTTGGAGCAAGCGTTTCGCACTCCTCCGGTTTGATAATAACAAAGTCCCGTTTGTATTTGATTCTATTTTTCTTTATGGTGTGCAGGTAACAGGTATGAGATGTTCACATTTCTGCTGGAGCTAAATCTGAATATGGGAAATTTCACTGTCAGAAAATTCCGACAGCCGCTGTCGCCCAGGCGACAGCAGAGAAGTTACAACTACTTCCCTCCACGGCAGCACGACGAAAGGCAGTTTTGAGCTGTCGGAATTCCGACAGCGATGTCGCCCAGGCGACAGCTCGGAGGTTACAACAACTGCCCACGACCCCACCCACGATCGGCAGTTTTGCGCTGTCGAAAATCCGACATCGATGTCGCCCAGGCGACAGCTCGGCAGTTACAGCAACTGCCCGCACGACGGCACTCCAGCGGCAGTTAGCGCTGTCGGAAAATTCCGACAGTGGATGTCGCCCAGGCGACAGCGATTTTCTATAAATTGACTCCTTGTGTTCGTGCATTCCAAGCTTTGAGAATTCCAAGTCCCTTCCTGAGTGCATACGAACCAGAGAGCTCCAGAACCTCTTCAACTCCCATTTGTGCAAAGAAGGATTGAAGATTGAAGACGAGATCGGGCGCGCTTCTTCATCAACGATCATCTCGAGGCTTCAACCATCCTTTCAGAGATCTGAAATTCTAGGGAGTTGTCCTTTTCATATTGTATTTTCATTTACACACATTTCATTTTGTATTGGTAGAGAAATCGTCGTCTTGCGTGCGACGTCTAAGTCCTTGCGCGGCTTAGGGGAAAATAGCTTCCTTGTGCGGAGCGTCCAAGTCCTTGCGTGGCTTGGTGGGAAATCATGGCCTTGTGTGCTACGTCTAGATCTTGGGAAGATCTAAAGGAGAGGCTTGGTCTTGGGAGAGACAAGTGATAGCCTTCCGATCCTTGGGAGAAGGATTGGTAAACCAAAAATTATTGTATTTTTTATTATCATAATTGTGCCTTGATCTTAAGCATTGTTAAGATCATTTTTTTTGTACACAAATTTCATGATAAATATAATTATGCTCTTTTCACTAATTGCAAATTTGTTTGCTTAAATCTTTATCTTAGAAATTTGTGTTTGGTTTAATACAAAAATTGTATTGGTTTAAAATTATTTATAAGTAACTTTTTAGTAAAGTAAAATTTGTCTAAAAATTATTAAGTAAAAATTATATATTTAAACACACCCTTATTCACCCCCCCCCCCTCTAAGGGCGTCACACGATCCAACAGACCAAACATTCCGCAGACTAGGAATCTTCACCGTCGAAGGTCTCTACCGCAAGCTTCACGATTACCACCAATGCACGATTGTCATTGATTTCGTCACACTATCATGGGACTTACTTATACACTTCTAGGGTCAATATTTTTGAATCAAATCAAGGGTTTGGAATTGTCTGCCTCATAAGCATCAATTGTTGGCGGATGCAGCTATGAAATATAAGGCAACAAGCCGTTATTAAATATTATTTAATTCGGCGATGCATCTTTGATTTGATGATTCAAACCATAAATCTGAACAATGTAATGACGTGCTCGATTCCATCATCATTGTAAGTCTTCGCTGCAGGCTCCACCGCTTATTCTCATCATCGTCAAAATTCTTCGTTGCAAGCTCCACTACTTATTTCTCATCATCGTCAAAATTCTTCGTCGCAAGCTTCACTGCTTATTTCTCATCATCGTCGAAATTCTTTCTTGCAAGCTCCATTGCTTATTTTTCATCATCGTTGAAATTCTTCGCTGCAAGCTCCACTGCTTATTTCTCATCATCGTCGAAATTCTTCGTTGCAAGCTCCACTGCTTATTTCCATTGCGCGATTAGCACGAGTTCTCATCAGGAGATCTACCATCGATCTCACCGCACAATTTAATATTAATTTTCGATGTGCGAGCATTATTATTTTGATCGCACGCATCGATATTATTTACAACTGCGCCATCATCATTATTTCAACCGCACGTGCATCAATATTAATTGCTTCCACGCGATCATCATTGTTTCGACTGCGTGCGCATCAGTATTATTTGTCGCCACGTGTTCGTCATTGTTTTGACCACGTGCGCATTAATATTTATTTGTCGTCGCGTGATCGTCATTATTTTGATCGTGCACACTAATATAAATTATCGTCGTGTTGCGTCTCGAGACTCGCGGAGAGGGGTCTCAAGTACCCACTCAAAATGATCTGCGGTCACGCCGAGCACGACTACGCTCGGGTGTCTGATAAGAAAATTAAACGACGTAGGAGGCAAGCGCACCTGTCGCGTGTAGTATATATGATAAAAATCATATCAAGGTCGTATTTAGTCCTGGGTCCCGTCGAGTATTGTTACTTCGAGCTACGGCTATTGTTTTATCGAATATTAAAAAAAGATGAAAGTTATGCATTAATTTGAAAACAAAAAAGAAAAACATAACAATCGCGGGCTTGGTGTGCGTTTAGCAAAAACCAAGAAAAGCGATAGAGAAGACAAAAAAAAACTAAGTTATGAAAGCTATAAAGAAAGCAATAAATCTAATTATGAAAGCATTAAAGAAAGCAATAAAATCTAATTTATGAAAGCATGAAAATCTAACTTATGAAAGCTTAATTATGAAAGCATAAAAACTAATTATGAAAGCTTTTAAAATTTAATCTCATACACTCACACACCCAACAAAAATTTAAAAAGACAAACAAGGACTTAACATGAAAAGGAAGAACATGAAGAACAAATCAAAGAAAAGCTTGAAGGACTTGATGAACAAGACTAAAAACTTATTTTATTTAAACCAAAATAAAATTTACATAACAAAGAGAGGAAACAAAGGATAACAAGGAGAGAGAAAATAAAAACATAAAAATACAAAAGGTGGAACACAAACCCCCTACAAGGTTTGGAATTTGTGAACCCTAAATACAATGGCCATCCCCTCTTATTTATAGGCAAAAGGTGGGGTGCCAATAACAACAAAAAACAAAAAAAAAAAGGAAAAGCTTGGTGGGAGGCAGCTGGAGTTTGACTGGAGGAAGCAAATGTTGACTTGAGCACTTGCTGGAAGTGGAGAGCCGGAGGAGTGAGATGGGCTGGCGGGAGAGTGACACGTGGAGGCGAGCTGGCGGGTAGCAGCTGGAGTGCGGATAGCTGGTTGCGCTGGAGGAGTGAGCTGGGCTGGGCTGGGCTGCGGATAGCTGGCGGGCGCGGGCAGCAGGGGCGGGTGCGGGCAGCAGGGGCGGGTGCGGGCAGCAGGGGCGGGCAGCGGGCAGCAGGGGCGGGCAGCGGGTTAAATCCAGGCAAAATGCGCTGGCCTGGTTTTGATCATGCCACCTATAGAGAGAGCATTAAGAACTTATCCACTAGGTCAACTGTTCTTATGTGTAAACACAAGAACATATTTATATATATTATATATATTTACAGATTTAATATATATATTAATTTTAATTATAAATTAACTTAATAATAATAATAATAACTATTTTTATTAACTTGATATATATATAAATATATTATAGTTTTTATTTATATTTACATATATTTTTAAATACTTAAAATATACATTTACATATATATATATATATATTTACATAAATATTTACATATACATTTACATAGTTTTTATTTAATATATATACTTAAATAATTCATTTTTACATATAAATATATATGTATAAATATAAGTAAAAACAAGTCATTTATTTAATAATTAACAAGAAATATTACAAATTTTGTATAAAACTATATAAGAAACTATATAGAAAATACGTATATTTTACTATTCATCAAATACCCCCATACTTAAGCTTTTGCTATTCCAGAGCAAAAGTAAGGGATACCTATAAGACGATTAATTAGATTTCAAATTTACTAAAGTTTTATTTAATTAAAAGTAAGTTTGAAATAAATTTTAGGGAATTAAAAAGGTAAGTCCTAAATTATGAAGATGATTTAAAAAGAGCGAAAAAGTTTTAGCGAGACTTCTAAAGTTAGTTAAATAGCGTCGAATATTGCAGTCTTTGGCGTCTTTAATTAGAGTAGAATTATATAAAACTTTAACTTTTTAAAGAAAATTTTTAAGAATAAATAAAACCTACCAATTATACTCTCGCAAACTTTTTAAATTAAAATCTAGCCTACAATTTTATTGGCTAAGGGGTAGGGGAAAAAAGGTAGCATTGGCAAAAAGAAGAGTGCTTGGATTAGGGGTGATGGATTTAATCCTCTCACCCCGACCATTTTGGTGGTTTTGCTTTGATTCCCAGCGTTGGTTTAAGGGGGATAATTGAAATCTTTTTAAACTTAACCCAATGCCCGTGTTTACGGAATTTTATTTTTTATTCCCATTGACACGGGATTTCTTTTAACAATATTGGGTGTCTGTGTTTACGGAATCTTTTTATTCCCATTGACACATGATTTCTTTTAAAACTTATTCTTTTACTTTTTTATGCCAAGCTAAAGGGGTGAGGGTTTCAAAAGAAAAACTAGAATAATAAAAAAGGATTTGAGAGCAAAATTTAGTAGATTAGAATATTCCTAAAGTTTCACAAGTTTTGAGTTAGAATAATTGAATCTAAAAAAAGTTTGTCAATTTAATACAAAAGTGAATCTATTTAGTGTTAACTCGAGGTAGTGCTAAAAATTTTGTTCTCAAATTGAATTAAAATCACAAAATATTTTTTACTACTAAAATTCCAAAAATTTAAACCTACAAACTATGATACAAATAAAATAGTTTTAGTAAATCAAAAATAATGAAAAACGCTTAAAGATAAACCTAACCTAGCCTTAGAAGTAACAAAAAGCAAAGTAGGGATTTTATTCTTTTTTTGGATTTTTTGATAAGTTTTTTCATCATTTTTTTGGAGTTTTTAAGATATATATATTATTATTTTTGATTTTTATAACAAAATACATATACAAATACTTAATAAAAACAAAGTAACAAAAAGAAAGAAGAAAATTAAGAAAAGCAAAAATACATACAAAATATTTTTTTGGTTTTTTGTAATATATTTTTTTTCATCAAAATTTTTTTGATTTTTAATTTTGGTTAAATATATACATTAATACTAAAAAAGAAAAAGAAAGAGAAAGAAAAATAAAAATTTATTTAAAAATTTTTGGTGTTATGACAAAATATGTGAATTTTGTTATAACAAAATTTTTTTAGTAAAACTTTTCATCATTTTTTGGATTTTGATTTATTATTATAAATAAGGATTTTTATATACAAATAAAAGACATAAACATAAAACATTTATAAAAAAAATTTTGGTGTTTTTTCTAAGTTAATTAATGATTTTTTTGAATTTTATGTAAGATGGACAAAGATGTTGCAAAGATGTTGCAACATAATTTATAAACATTTATAAGAGGGACATAAACATTTATAAGAGGAACAAAGATGTTGCAACATAATTTATTATGTCATAACAAATTTTGTTATGTTATAACAAATAATTTTTTATGTTGTAACAAATTTTGCTATTTTATTTATTTTGTCATTTTTTGGTTTTTTCTAAGTAAAAATGGGGGACAATAATTACAAAGGGGGAAAACATCATACCATACCCCCATACTTAAAATCAACATTGTCCCCAATGTTGAAGTAAGTATGAGGAACAATTCTATATATGTACAAAAACATGAAAAAGAGGAAAAAGAAAATACAAGGGGGGAAAAAGCAGGGGAAAAAAGCACGCCCATATTTTGGAGACGGGATAATAGGAATAACTACCTGCAAAAGATGTTAAAACATAATAATAAAGGTTTATGTACATGGGGGGGGGTGATAAAAATGATAAAATCATATGCATATATATTTATATATAAGTTTTTTATTTGTTTTTCCAATGTTTCTTAGTTACAAAATAAAAAATAAAACATATATACATAAAGCAAAACTATATATATTTTTTTGGAAAGTTTTCTAAATATATTTTCATCATTGTTAAAATATGCATATATATAAAAACCTTTATACTTAATAAGAAAGAGAAAGATAAAGAGAAACTTTAAAATAAAAAGCAAAGAAGAAGAAGTGAAATGAAAGGATAAAAGTAATAGGGTTTCCCCTTTTCAAAATATCGACAAAAATTTCCTTTCGGGTCTGTCGAGTAATCCTACTTCGAGAAAACTACCTATTATTCTATCTCAAAAATTCCAAAAATTCTTTTTGATTTATGTTTCAAAATTTTCCATTATTTTGTCATTTTAATTAGAGTATTATTTTGTTTCGTTTAAATATGCATATATAATCTTAATGAAAATAAAAAAGAAATCATACCATTTTTTATGCATATTTATATACAAAATTAAACTTAATAAGTAATAAGACTTAAGAAAGAGAAAAAAAAAACAAAGAAAGAAAACAAAACATATATTTTTTTGATTTTTCAATATTTTCATCATCATTTTTTTTTTATTTTTAATATGATAAAAATATATATAAATACTTAACAAAAAAGAAAAGCAAGAAAAAGGAAAGAGGAAAATAGAAAAAAGAAAAAATAAGAAAGCCAAAAATACTTACTTAATTTTTTTTTTGTGGTATTTTTTTGGTTCTTCCATCATCATCACTTTTTTTTTTCAAAATTTAGCCAAATATTTACATATATAATTTACATATATAAAACCTAAAAATAAAAATAAGAAAGAAAGAAAAAAAAAGGAAAAAGATATTTACAAAAAGAAAGATACATAATTATATTAAATTTTTTGGATTTTTCTTATATGTACATTTATATACACAATGATACTAAAAAAAGGAACAAAAATAATAAGAACAAAAAAGAGAAAAACAAAGTAAAAAAAAACATTTATGAGTTTTGGTTTTTTCTATATCACAAAAAGGATGAAATATATATATAAAAAGTAAAACCATATATATTTTTTTGGGAGTTTTCTAAATGTATTTTCATCATTTTTGAAATACGCATATTCAAATTTATATTAAAACATAAGAAAAAAAACAAAATTAATAAAGAAAATCTTTAAGATGAAAAGCAAAGAAGAAAATGTAGAAATAATAAGGTAAAAGCAACGGGGTTTTCTCTTTTCAAAATATCGACAAAAATCCCCTTTCGGGTCTGTCGAGTAATCCTACTTCGAGAAAACGATCTATTGTCCTATCTTAAAATTCCTAGAATTCATTTTGATTTTGGTTTTAAAGTCTTTCATTATTTTTTTCACTTTGAAATTTGAAATAATATGTTTTCAAATATGCATATAAAAACTTAATGAAACAAATAGAAATCCTATCATTTTTTTTTGAGTTTTCTTATATGCACATTTATATACAAATTAAAGCTTAAGAAAAAGAGAAAACATATATTTTTGGGTTTTTTGGGGTTTTTTAATTTTTTTGATTTTTTTAAAGATGATAAAATCAATAGTGTATACTTTTTTCGCAATATCGATGAAATTCTCCCCGGCAACGGCGCCAAAAACTTGATAAGAAAATTAAACGACGTAGGAGGCAAGCGCACCTCTCGCGTGTAGTATATATGATAAAAATCATATCAAGGTCGTATTTAGTCCTGGGTCCCGTCGAGTATTGTTACTTCGAGCTACGGCTATTGTTTTATCGAATATTAAAAAAGGATGAAAGTTATGCATTAATTTGAAAACAAAAAAGAAAAACATAACAATCGCGGGCTTGGTGTGCGTTTAGCAAAAACCAAGAAAAGCGATAGAAAAGACAAAAAAAAACTAAGTTATGAAAGCTATAAAGAAAGCAATAAATCTAATTATGAAAGTATTAAAGAAAGCAATAAAATCTAATTTATGAAAGCATGAAAATCTAACTTATGAAAGCTTAATTATGAAAGCATAAAAACTAATTATGAAAGCTTTTAAAATTTAATCTCATACACTCACACACCCAACAAAAATTTAAAAAGACAAACAAGGACTTAACATGAAAAGGAAGAACATGAAGAACAAATCAAAGAAAAGCTTGAAGAACTTGATGAACAAGACTAAAAACTTATTTTATTTAAACCAAAATAAAAATTACATAACAAAGAGAGGAAACAAAGGATAACAAGGAGAGAGAAAATAAAAACATAAAAATACAAAAGGTGGAACACAAACCCCCTACAAGGTTTGGAATTTGTGAACCCTAAATACAATGGCCATATGTATATATATCATTAATTAACATAAAGTTCTTAATGCTCTCTCTATAGGTGGCATGATCGAAACCAGGCCAGCGCGTTTTGCCTGGATTTAACCCGCTGCCCGCTGCTGCCCGCGCCCGCCCCTGCTGCCCGCGCCCGCCAGCTATCCGCAAAAACTTGATAAGAAAATTAAACGACGTAGGAGGCAAGCGCACCTGTCGCGTGTAGTATATATGATAAAAATCATATCAAGGTCGTATTTAGTCCTGGGTCCCGTCGAGTATTGTTACTTCGAGCTACGGCTATTGTTTTATCGAATATTAAAAAAGAATGAAAGTTATGCATTAATTTGAAAACAAAAAAGAAAAACATAACAATCGCGGGCTTGGTGTGCGTTTAGCAAAAACCAAGAAAAGCGATAGAAAAGACAAAAAAAAACTAAGTTATCAAAGCTATAAAGAAAGCAATAAATCTAATTATGAAAGCATTAAAGAAAGCAATAAAATCTAATTTATGAAAGCATGAAAATCTAACTTATGAAAGCTTAATTATGAAAGCATAAAAACTAATTATGAAAGCTTTTAAAATTTAATCTCATACACTCACACACCCAACAAAAATTTAAAAAGACAAACAAGGACTTAACATGAAAAGGAAGAACATGAAGAACAAATCAAAGAAAAGCTTGAAGAACTTGATGAACAAGACTAAAAACTTATTTTATTTAAACCAAAATAAAAATTACATAACAAAGAGAGGAAACAAAGGATAACAAGGAGAGAGAAAATAAAAATATAAAAATACAAAAGGTGGAACACAAACCCCCTACAAGGTTTGGAATTTGTGAACCCTAAATACAATGGCCATCCCCTCTTATTTATAGGCAAAGGGTGGGGTGCCAATAACAACGAAAAAAAAGGAAAAGCTTGGTGGGAGGCAGCTGGAGTTTGACTGGAGGAAGTAAATGTTAGACTTAAGCACTTGCTGGAAGTGGAGAGCCGGAGGAGTGAGCTGGGCTGGCGGGAGAGTGACACGTGGAGGCGAGCTGGCGGGTAGCAGCTGGAGTGCGGATAGCTGGTTGCGCTGGAGGAGTGAGCTGGGCTGGGCTGGGCTGGGCTGCGGATAGCTGGCGGGCGCGGGCAGTAGGGGTGGGCAGCGGGCAGCGGGTTAAATCCAGGCAAAATGCGCTGGCCTGGTTTCGATCATGCCACCTATAGAGAGAACATTAAGAACTTATCCACTAGGCCAACTGTTCTTATGTGTAAACACAAGAACATATTTATATATATTATATATATTTACAGATTTAATATATATATTAACTTTAATTATAAAATAACTTAATAATAATAATAATAACTATTTTTATTAACTTAATATATATATAAATATATTATAGTTTTTATTTATATTTACATATATTTTTAAATACTTAAAATATACATTTACATATATATATATACATAAATATTTACATATACATTTACATAGTTTTTATTTAATATATATACTTAAATAATTCATTTTTACATATAAATATATATGTATAAATATAAGTAAAAACAAGTCATTTATTTAATAATTAACAAGAAATATTACAAATTTTGTATAAAACTATATAAGAAACTATATAGAAAAAACGTATATTTTATTATTCATCAGTGTCCGTGGTGTTAAAATCGTCAACCGACCTCTTGAGGAGTTCTGACCCACATGGGTTGTAGCCTACACCTACTTCTCCCTCACTAGCACTATTGACTGTTGACGAAGAAAAATGAATAGACCCAAAGTTGTAGCGAGGAGATTCTGCCACACACCCGAAAGATCTTAGAGAGCTTCCCCTCCCAAACCAATGCTCAATTGGGCACCTTGGAGGGCACTACAAGCCAACCAAAATTAACCAGAGGCGGAGAGAGCCCAAAAGATTCGATCTCCTCCAAGGTGCCCTTAAGGGTCTATTTATAGATTTTCTAGTCTGGTCTGCAAATAACGTAATTCCGCATTTTAGTTTTACTAAACGCACCCCAAATTGGTCTGCTAACAACCAAACTCTGATGTTCTGAAGGGCTATTGACAGTCCACAAAGTGTATCTAGGTAATTTCACCACCAAATCTTTCTAAACGAGTGGTCCGTGAAGGCACCACTCGCAAGACTTCTCGCGCACTAGATTCTCTAGGTTCCACTAGGCGGGTGGTCCGTAGGGGCACCACTCGCCTGACCCTTGGTGTTGAAGCCAGGAAAATCCCGGCTCCAAAATTCGGATCAATGCATCCCGAGGTTACTGATCCTACGGTCCAACTCCACGGCTCGAATAACTAAAATAGGAGAGAGAAAATGACTATAAGCACACCCTAAGTGCTCCAACTGGGAGGTCCCACCACATATCCGGAAGTTTGGGAGATACTTCCCCTCCGCCACCAAAAGCTGGGCGAGGTACTAGACGGGCATGGAGCGGGCGAGTATCCAGCTTGGGGGGACCTCGACCACTTCCAAAAGTGTCATTCTAGTACCCCTGGGGGGCTATTTATAGAGAAATATTGGGGGGGATCCAGACGAGTATACTGCCTCTGCTCGCGAGTTACAAGGGCTACTCGCCCATACTCGCGAAGTACTCGCCCAAGCTCGCCTCTGCTCGCTCATGCTCGCCTCTGCTCGCCCCTTGCTCGCCTCTTGCTCGCCCCTCACTCGCCCATGCTCGCCCATGCTCGCCTCTTGCTCTCCCATGCTCGCCCATGCTCGCCCAACGAGGTCTGCAAATAGGCGTCTCCTTAGGCCTTTATAATCTCGACGAATTATGGGTGGTACACAATCCCCGCTTTTTTAGAGTTCGATACGAGCTCGGAAAAACAATGTTGAACCCGTAGTTCGGAGAGATGTGAATGAGAGGTTGTATCGCACGAGGTCCTTCCAGGAGTGGATCTCAACTGTAGGAGGAAAAAGAGTCGATACCTCACCGAGCTTAACTGGAGGAAGAGAGAACGCCGACACTTCACGGGAGTCGAGCTCAACAGGAGGCGGATACAAGGTTGACACATTCTAGGAGCCTAGCTCAACTAGAGGTGGAGAGAAGGTCGACACCTCGCAGGAGCCGAGCTAAAATAGAGGTGGAGAGAAGGTCGACACCTTCTAGAAGCCGAGCTCAACTAGAGGTGGAGACAAGGTCGACAACTTCTAGGAGCTGAGCTCAACTAGAGGTGGATAGAAGGTCGACACCTTCTAGGAGCCGAGCTCAACTAGAGGTGGAGAGAAGGTCGACACCTTCTAGGAGTTGAGCTCAACTAGAGGTGGATAGAAGGTCGACACCTTCTAGGATCCGAGCTCAACTAGAGGTGGAGAGAAGGTCGACACCTCGTAGGACCCGAGCTCAACTAGAGGTGGAGACAAGGTCGACACCTTCTAGGAGCCGAGCTCAACTAAGGGTGGATAGAAGGTCGACACCTTCTAGGAGCCGAGCTCAACTAGAGGTGGAGACAAGGTCGACACCTTCTAGGAGCCGAGCTCAACTAGAGGTGGATACAAGGTCGACACCTTATAGGAGCCGAGCACAACTAGAGGTGGATAGAAGGTCGACACCTTCTAGGAGCCGAGCTCAATTATAGGTGGATAGAAGGTCGACACCTCGCAGGAGCCGAGCTCAACTAGAGGTGGAGAGAAGGTCGACACCTCGCAGGAGCCGAGCTCAACTGGAGGCGGATACAAGGTCGACACCTTCTAGGAGCCGAGCTCAACTAGAGGTGGATAGAAGGTCGACACCTCGCAGGAGCTGAGCTCAACTGGAGGCGGATACAAGGTCGACACCTTCTAAGAGTCGAACTCAACTAGAGGTGGATAGAAGGTCGACACCTTCTAGGAGACGAGCTCAACTAGAGGTGGATACAAGGTCGACACCTTCTAGGCGTCGAGCTCAACTAGAGGTGGAGAGAAGGTCGACACCTTCTAGGAGCCGAGCTCAACTAGAGGTGGATACAAGGTCGACACCTTCTAGGAGCCGAGCTCAACTAGAGGTGGAGAGAAGGTCGACACCTTCTAGGAGCCGAGCTCAACTAGAGGTGGATACAAGGTCGACACCTTCTAGGAGCCGAGCTCAACTAGAGGTGGATACAAGGTCGACACCTTCTAGGAGCCGAGCTCAACTAGAGGTGGATACAAGGTCGACACCTTCTAGGAGCTGAGTTCAACTAGAGGTGGATAGAAGGTCGACACCTCGCAGGAGCCGAGCTCAACTAGAGGTGGAGAGAAGGTCGACACCACGCGGTAGCCGAGCTCAACTGGAGGCGGATACAAGGTCGAAACCTTCTAGGAGCCGAGCTCAACTAGAGGTGGATAGAAGGTCGACACCTCACAAGAGCCGAGCTCAACTGGAGGCGGATACAAGGTCGACACCTTCTAGGAGCCGAGCTCAACTAGAGGTGGATAGAAGGTCGACACCTTCTAGGAGCCGAGCTCAACTAGAGGTGGATACAAGGTCGACACCTTCTAGGAGCCGAGCTCAACTAGAGGTGGAGAGAAGGTCGACACTTTCTAGAAGCCGAGCTCAACTAGAGGTGGATACAAGGTCGACACCTTCTAGGAGCCGAGCTCAACTAGAGGTGGAGAGAAGGTCGACACATTCTAGGAGCCGAGCTCAACTAGAGGCAGATACAAGGTCGACACCTTCTAGGAGTCGAGCTTAACTAGAGGTGGAGAGAAGGTCGACACCTTCTAGGAGCCGAGCTCAACTAGAGGTGGATACAAGGTCGACACCTTCTAGGAGCCGAGCTCAACTAAAGGTGGATAGAAGGTCGACACCTTCTAGGAGCCGAACTCAACTAGAGGTGGATAGAAGGTCGACACCTTTTAGGAGCCGAGCTCAACTAGAGGTGGATAGAAGGTCGACACCTCGCAGGAGCCGAGCTCAACTAGAGGTGGAGAGAAGGTCGACACCTCGCAGGAGCCGAGCTCAACTGGAGGCGGATACAATGTCGACACCTTCTAGGAGCCTAGCTCAACTAGAGGTGGAGAGAAGGTCGACACCTCGCAGGAGCCGAGCTCAACTAGAGGTGGAGAGAAGGTCAACACCTTTTAGGAGCCGAGCTCAACTAGAGGTGGAGATAAGGTCGACACCTTCTAGGAGTCGAGCTCAACTAGAGGTGGATAGAAGGTCGACACCTTCTAGGAGTCGAGCTCAACTAGAGGTGGAGAGAAGGTCGACACCCTCTAGGAGCCGAGCTCAACTAGAGGTGGATAGAAGGTCGACACCTTCTAGGAGCCGAGCTCAACTAGATGTGGAGAGAAGGTCGACACCTTCTAGGAGCCGAGCTCAACTAGAGGTTGATACAAGGTTGATACCTTCTAGGAGCCGAGCTCAACTAGAGGTGGATAGAAGGTCGACACCTTCTAGGAGCCGAGCTCAACTAGAGGTGGAGAGAAGGTCGACACCTCGCAGGAGCCGATCTCAACTAGAGGCGGATACAAGGTCGACACCTTCTAGTAGCCGAGCTCAACTAGAGGTGGATAGAAGGTCGACACCTTCTAGGAGCCGAGCTCAACTAGAGGTGGAGACAAGGTCAACACCTTCTAGGAGCCGAGCTCAACTAGAGGTGGATTCAAGGTCGACACCTTCTAGGAGTCGAGCTCAACTAGAGGTGGATAGAAGGTCGACACCTTCTAGGAGCCGATCTCAACTAGAGGTGGATAGAAGGTCGACACCTTCTAGGAGCCAAGCTCAACTAGAGGTGGATAGAAGGTCGACACCTTCTAGGAGCCAAGTTCAACTAGAGGTGGATAGAAGGTCAACACCTTCTAGGAGCCGAGCTCAACTAGAGGTGGAAGAGAAAGAGTCATCTGAGGAGGCAAGTAGATGACTTGCTGGAGAAGGGATCGGCCAGAGGTCTGGATTACGACAACTCCACAACTCGATGACTTCTTTTCACTCGAGGGGGTGAGCAAATTCGGGCTAGGAGGGCGGCTTCCAACTCTACTCTGATAATCTCTCCAGACGAATGAGAAGTACAATCGGGGGGTAGCTCGGCCAGCGTGCAAGTGGGGAGCTGATCTCGACCGTTAGTGCAGAGGCTTGGTCTTAGGAGGACGTATTAAAAAACCAGTATACTGTCCCATCACCCGCTCTGGATGTTATGAGAGCTAAGCAGGATACTCATCCTCTAACCCACTCATGACGTGAATCAATGACCGCTTCGACGAAATTTCGTCGCATTGCTTGGATAGGGCATGACTCTCGGGGGGCCCTTCTGGACATACACACTCGAGGTCTTCACTCAGCCTGCTGAGAAGTTTTCAAGAATCACAGTAATAATAACAGGAGTAAGAACATGTTAAGGAAAGTAGGGAGTGACAGTCGGGGAGGTCCAATGCGACACACCATCCTAAGGTCTTTATCTTACTCGGATGCTGGATGTCGACCAGTATGGAATGACAGTTGGGGAGGTCTAAGGGGACACACCATCCCGATGCCTCCATCCTATTGCGTTTGCTGAATGTCGGGTGGTCAAATCGATCATCTCTTCGTCAAGTTGGGGGGGGGGGTGGCGTCCGAACTCTCCTCTGATAACCTCTCCAGCCGGATGGGAAGTGTAGTCGGGGGGTAACTCGGCCAACGTGCAAGGGGGGAGCTGATCTCGACCATCAATGCAGAGGCTTGGTCTTAGGAGAACTCTCTCTCGAGGCGCTATCCCACCACCTGACTTAGGTTTTTATGAGAGTTGAGTTGGAGGCCTGTCCCTCAATCGGTTGCCAGGTTGTGAAAGAGTCTTCATACTATCACTCAACAATCAGAGGGGATTAACCACGCCAACTCATGTGATTGGAATAAACGACAAGAGATATTAGGCTTTGCCGCAAGAGGTCAAATGACACCTTTATACAAGGGTCCCTCAGTCAGTTAAATCGATCATCACTACGTCGAATTGGGAGGTCGGCGTCCAGACTTTCTCCTGATAATCTCTCAAGTCGGATGAGAGATGCGGTCGGAGGGTAACTCGACCAACGTGCAAGGGGGGAGCTGATCTCGACCGTCAGTGCAGAGGCCTCGTATTAGGAGAATGCACTACCGAGGCACCGTAACATCATCCATTCTGGGTTTTACGAGAATCAAGTCGGAGGCTCGTTTCCCAACCTGTCATGGTGATTGGTTTTACCTACTTCGAAAAGCTCTTGCCAGAAGAGGAAAACAACTATCGCGACCCATGTTTCATGGGGCCAGGAATTTTTATTTAAATGGAATAAACACAAGGAGGGGAAGAATACACCTTCCCGCTCAGGGATAGAACCTCTTCAGGTCATTGCCGCTCCAGGTATTCCCAAGCAATTCCTCTTCATGATTCTGGAGGCGGTATCCGCCAGTCTCGAATGCCTCTTGAACGACGAAAGGTCCCTCCTAGTTCAGTTCGAGCTTCTTGACGACAAGTGATCTCCCTGTTGAGCCTTTAGGTACTTTTGAGCAGTTCCTCATCTCATAGAGGTGAGTAGTTAGAGACATCCTTGCTAGTATGAGTCGTTGAAGAGATTAAACGAATAACATAACTGCATAGTTGCTGAAGTGATGACCACACAAGCCAGCTTAGAATTCCCATGGAATGTCGGTTGTGGGAGAAGATCATCGCGAGCAAGAGCTTGTGGAATTAAAGAGTACTATAGCTGCTGAAGAGACGACCTCGCGAGTATGGAACTCATGAATTTGAAGGGGAGCATCATAGTTGTCGAAGAGATCACCTCGCAAGTATGGATCTCGCAGAATAGTAGCTTGAAGATGTCATGAGTAAACCATCTCATGGAAAGTATGCTCTTGGTGAAGATCATCGCGAGTAGGAACTCGCAGAATACTAGCTTGAAGACGTCACGAGTAAGCATCCTCGTGGAATGTAAGCGCTTGATGAAGATCATCGCGAGTAGGAACTCGCGAAATACCAGCTTGAAGACATCACGAGGAAGCATCCTCGTGGAATATAAGCCCTTGATTAAGATCACCGCGAGTAGGAGCTCGCGGAAGAGTCTATGTGCTTTCCCTTGGTGGCGAACTCGTCATGGATCACCATGTTTGTTAGTCAAACAAAAGCACCCGTAAGTATGAACATGTATGGAAATCACTGGCATTGGAGAAAGAAGGAACTGAGGGGAGGAGGGGTGTCTCTTTTGACATAAAACCCCCTACGCAGAGGGTTCGTGGGTTTTAGAGTAAAGAAGCATCTTGCTCGCATGCATGAAGTCGCCTTATTTGATGTTGCTTGCCTGCATGAAGTCACCTACATGCAAGTAACAAGGAGCTCGCCTATGGCGAGAATCGAAAGAGCTCGCCTATGGGCGAGTATCGAAGTCGCTCGCCTGTGGGAAAGTATCGAAGTCGCCTGTATGAACTCGCCTCTAGAATTCACCTGAGGATGTCGCCATCTGGAACTTGCCTTCAGGATGTCGCCATCTGGAACTCGCCTTCAGGATGTCGCCATCTGGAACTCGCCTTCAGGATGTCGTCATCTGGAACTTGCCTTCAGGATGTCGCCATCTGGAACTCGCCTAACTTGTCAAATGCTCGCGAGTTGCTGCCTTTGGCCTCCATCTCGCCATCTTAAGTCATGGCGTCTTCTCACAAAAATTTCTTCCTCCGGCTACGATCCATGCTCACCGCACCAAAGTGTTGAAGCCAGAAAAATCCCAGCTCCAAAATTTTGGATCAATACAGCCCGAGGTTACTCATCCTGCGGTCCAACTCCACGGCTCGGATAGCTAAAATAGAAGAGAGAAAATGACTATAAGCACACCCCAAGTGCTCCAGCTGGGAGGTCCCACCACATACCCGGAAGTTTGAGAGATACTTCCCCTCCGCAACCAAAAGCTGGGCGAGTTACTAGACGGGCATGGACCGGGCGAGTATCCAGCTTGGGGGGACCTCGACCACTTCCAAAAGTGCCATTTCTAGTACCCATGGGGGGCTATTTATAGTGAAATCCTGGGGGGGATCCAGACGAGTATACTGCCTCTGCTCGCAAGTTACAAGGGATACTCGCTCATACTCGCGAGGTACTCGCCCAAGCTCGCCTCTGCTCACCTCTGCTCGCTCATGCTCGCCTCTGCTCGCCCCTTGCTCGCCTCTTGCTCGCCCCTTGCTCACCCATGCTCACCTCTTGCTCGCCCATGCTCGCCCATGCTCGCCCAACGAGGTCTGCAAATAGGCGTCTCCTTAGGCCTTTCTGATCTCAATGAATTATGGGTGGTACACTTGGCTCTCTGGGTGAGTGATGTTCTGCCCCTTCACTCGCCTGACCTCCCACATATCCACACTCCTAAGCGGGCGAATGCTTTACGGTGAGGCTTACACTCGCCTTGAAGCTTGCCTGCCTCTTCGACCTGGGCGAGTGACTCCCCAGTGCTCTGGGTGAATCCTCCTCTTGACCTACCTTGCATGCCCTTTGACCTTCGGGGACCTGGGGACCCGCTCGACGAATACGGGGTTATACACAATCCCCGCTCTTTGCGAGCAAGTTCTACGCTCGGAAAGAAAAATCCAACCCCTAGTATTCGGTCAGTGCTTGCTGACCTAGAGGGAACCTTTTGGTGGGCCACTCCCCTCTGTTATATATATCTCAGGCCGCGGCGTTGAGAGTGCCCATTTTCCACTTACTGCTTTTTCCTTTTTTTCCCCTCTGAGCTCTTGCTATCCTAATGGCGTTCACGGGGCCTTCACTGAGACCACTTTCGCAAGAACTACTGGATCATCTTTCCGCCGCGCAGGAGAAGACCACCTCCAAATCTGCTCGATATGCCCCCTGGCTCTTGTCGAAGAGGGATCCAGCCTCACCCTATCGGCCAAGAAAGGCCAAAGTGGTTCGGTGGGACCCCCTGGTGACCGAGTCCGTGTCAAGGACTCTGCCCCTTCCCGCAATCCTCCTGACAACATTGTCGAGGTAATATGATCTAACTTGCTCTGTGGTTAATTCTGGTGATGTGATACTTCAACATTCATGATCACTCGTAGGACATGCTGGGGATGAGAGACGACCTCGAGACCAACCCGATAGCTGCTGACGTGCTCCCGCCTGTCTTTAAGGACGTCCTGTCGGCTCAGGAGTCCGGCCTTCCAGCTACTCATGGCGGAACCCTGCCTGAGCCCGGTAAGCTATTTATTTCTTTCTCGCCTACCATGTTACCACTTGTTGTCTCTCTTACCCAGCCTCCCGCAACCCCCACCTTTGGAACTATGGGGTTATCCTTAGTCCCGCGCAACTCTCCAGCTCGCGAGACCATCACGACTCTCCCAACACAGGAGTTGGAGCACTCGGCAGGGAGGGACCTCATCCATAATTCTCCTGCCGCCGATTTATCCACCACTTCTGCTGCCAACCAGGTGCCTTCTTGCCCTAGAAAAGGGAAATCACTTCATCCCCTGGCCAGCCATTCGCAGGGCAACCTAGCTCCTCTCACCAGTGCCCAAGCGAAGAATATGTACTAGGTTAGTCACTGCATTCTATTCGACCCTACTCGCTTAAACTACTAGATGAGACTATTTAACTTTCGCTCCCACAGGCTGAAAGTGAGGTTTAGTTCTTATTTATCTGTTAAAACTCTTGTTTAAGTTTGCTTGATTGAGTAATAAATCTAAACAGTTAAAGTGCAAATAAAACACAGCACAGGTAAAGAAGTAAAACAGAGCAAACAAGAATCAAACAATCCAGATGACACAAGATGTATAGTAGTTCCCCTCAACTGGGTACATCTACTCTTCTACCCACTGGTAGGAATCCACTATGAGGTTGTTGATAAGGTGCCCTCACACCAGGTGAGCTGTTGATAAGGTGCTCTAACCAAACTTCAGGTTTTTGCTAAGGTGCCCTGTCACCGAGAGTTAACCTTTGAAGGGGGTGTTATAACCCTGTACAGGATGGGGTAAAGAAAGGAAAAATAAAAGCAGAAATTAAATTGTTCTTCTCTGTATAAGAAGACTCTTGATGATCCTTATATGGTGTTGAAAGGATCAGATGATGAAGAGCTCCCCCTGTCTGGTATAGATGAATGACAGTTCTGGAGGTCTCTTCCTTTTGATTGTTCAAATGCTTCTTCCTTCTTTTGCAGTGATGATCCTGAGCAATTGGTCGTGATTGTTGTCTCAGGATGTATGAGATCTGCAAGAGAGTATTAGCAAGAAAAATAGATTTGCTTCTATGTATTTTCTTCTCTGTCTCTCCTATATGTGTATTTCTTTCTGCTCTTCTCATGAATATATAGTCTGGAGAGAGCTTTTGAATCCTTGCTCGGGAAAATGGAAAGAGATAAAATCTCTTTAATTTTGTTCCTTGGAAAGAGGAGTTGCCGATTTGACAATACAGAAACGACAATATGCTTTTAATGCTGCAACGGCTAGATTAGCAGAGTATAATAAAGATATTGCATAATATAAAAGAGCTGTCAGCATAAATTATTTTTTAGTCGAACTGACAGAGCCACATAAAGTTTTCGTCGAACTCAGGTATGCTTTCGTCGGTGTGAGCTCGCCGTTTTGATGTGCTGAACGATTATTAAATATACTTGATTTGAACTGAGTTAATTTCGTCGATCTGAGCTTATCTTTTGATGTGCTAAGCAATTCTCTGCAAATAAGATATTTCGTCGATCTTGATTTATCTCGTCGACCTGCTAAGTCTGGATGAGTTCGCTGAGCGCTATGAGATAGAGAAAACGTCGAGCGCTAAGCCTGAGAGAAGGCGTCGAGCGCTGAACGCTGTTCGTCGAACGCCGGTAGCCGTTCGTCGAACGCAGAGGGCTTGTGATATTTTTATCTTTTCTTCTCCGATTCGATCACATTATATTTAATTTATGTTTGCTTTAGGAGAGTTGATAATGATTAACTAAGGATCCTAACTCAAATCAGAACCTAAGGTTCCAACAATCTACCCCTATTTGAGTTGGGATCTTAAATCAAATTAAAATTGGTGGCTTGGTAATTATCTCCCCCTATTTGGTTTAGGATGCCAACAATCTTAAATTTTATATTCTCCTTTTCTCTCTCACTTGGTTTCTCTGATTTTCTCCTCTTCTCTCTCATTTGGCTTCTCCTTTTCTCTCTCACTTGGTTTTGACAAATTTTCTGTTTAGAATTATTTGAGCAACTCTGCTTTCCTAGATCTTTAATTTAATAGGATGTTGATAATATGAGTTGCTACAGCTTTTAAAGAGTTTAAATTAACATTTGCAAGAGCCTTTAATAAATTTAAAATTTTTAATGACAGCAACTGTTGAGGGATTTTAAGGAATGTTAAAATCAGAAAAACTTTGTCTGATATCTTCCTTCTTAAGAATCCCCTTATCAGAAGAAACTCACACTCAGTGCTTTGATCATTTCTGATCTATGCAGGATGAGTAGAATGCTCAACATGATTTTGGAGAAGATCTATAAGAACATTGAAGATATCTGATATAGTTTTTAGGAGGAAAATATTCAGATAATATTTGTGTTAGTTGTTTGAATTGGGATGGAGTTTAATGGTGAGAAACTTATTAATATATGATTTGAGAGTTTCTTTGAATTTTTAGAAGAGTTGAGATTTTTAGCAGTTTTAGCCTTTTTATTTCATTAAAATATAAATTTGAAAATTTTTCTTGAAATTGTTGAACATAATCAATTTGTTTTTTTTAGAAAAATGTTTAAGTTTATGTTTTAAAAAGTCATTTTGTTCTTCTTTAGGTTTGTTATGTTCGGAAATCAAATGATTTATATTTGTTGACTTCTTTATTTTTATGTTACATTTTATTGAATTGGTAAAAGTTATTTTAAAAGAAGATTTGTAATTTTTAGAGGTAGGGTTTTGAATTGATATTACCTCATTTACCTTTTCTACTTCTGCTTCTGCATCTGGATTGTGATATGACCAATTTATGGCCATCATGCAGAAAGCTCTAGCTCTAAGTTCTTCTTCTTCTTCCTCTTCACTTAGATTTATTGATGGTTCTGCATCAAATATAGGATTAGTTAAAGTAATGGAAGAAGAGGGTTTATTTACCATCCTAGAGAGGGAGTTCCAGATTCCTCTTGCATAAGTGCAGTCTTCAACTCTTTGAAGAATGTCTTTTGACACAGATTGAGTCAAGATCTGCATGGCTTTTGCCTCTGCGTCTGTTGAGTAGTCTGAAGATGGGGAGGGTTCTTTAGATGGGGAAGGTCCTTTATGTTTATCAGTCCGCCCATCATCGACACCAGCTTTGAATTTACCTGGCTTCATTTTGCAAACACGGGCAGTGACATCAGTCTCTCTGTTGCCACGTTTTATTTTGCAAACAGGCCCTTTCATTGCTCTCGAAGGAGACTTGATACCCATGGAACTAGGTAATGCAGGTGTAACTGCCTTTGATGACATGAGGGGAAGTCCTGTCAAAATAGATTTGTAAATGTTCTCATCTATGGCATTCATATATAATTTAATTCTAATTTGCCATAGCTCAAATCTATCCAAGTTACATAAAGGTGGATCTGTAATAGAGAAAACTGATGGAGCCATTTTGAAAAACTGTGTTGAACATATGAAAGAACTAAGGTGATCTTTGTGATCCAGGTGTTAGCCTGTAAAGAGATCAACCTAGCTTTGATACCAATTGAAAGTGAGGTTTAGTTCTTATTTATCTGTTAAAACTCTTGTTTAAGTTTTCTTGATTGAGTAATAAATCTAAACAGTTAAAGTGCAAATAAAACACAGCACGGGTAAAGAAGTAAAACAGAGCAAACAAGAATCAAACAATCCAGATGACACAAGATGTATAGTAGTTCCCCTCAACTGGGTACATCTACTCTTCTACCCACTGGTAGGAATCCACTATGAGGTTGTTGATAAGGTGCCCTCACACCAGGTGAGCTGTTGATAAGGTGCTCTAACCAAACTTCAGGTTTTTGCTAAGGTGCCCTGTCACCGAGAGTTAACTTTTGAAGGGAGTTATAACCCTGTACAGGATGGGGTAAAGAAAGGAAAAATAAAAGCAGAAAATAAATTGTTCTTCTCTGTATAAGAAGACTCTTGATGATCCTAATATGGTGTTGAAAGGATCAGATGATGAAGAGCTCCCCCTGTCTGGTATAGATGAATGACAGTTCTGGAGGTCTCTTCCTTTTGATTGTTCAAATGCTTCTTCCTTCTTTTGCAGTGATGATCCTGAGCAATTGGTCGTGATTGTTGTCTCAGGATGTATGAGATCTGCAAGAGAGTATTAGCAAGAAAAATAGATTTGCTTCTATGTATTTTCTTCTCTGTCTCTCATATATGTGTATTTCTTTCTACTCTTCTCATGAATATATAGTCTGGAGAGAGCTTTTGAATTCTTGCTCGGGAAAATGGAAAGAGATAAAATCTCTTTAATTTTGTTCCTTGGAAAGAGGAGTTGCCGATTTGACAATACAGAAACGGCAATATGCTTTTAATGCTGCAACGACTAGATTAGCAGAGTATAATAAAGATATTGCATAATATAAAAGAGCTGTCAGCATAAATTATTTTTTAGTCGAACTGACAGAGCCACATAAAGTTTTCATCGAACTCAGGTTTGCTTTCGTCGGTCTGAGCTCGCCGTTTTGATGTGCTGAACGATTATTAAATATACTTGATTTGAACTGAGTTAATTTCGTCGATCTGAGCTTATCTTTTGATGTGCTAAGCAATTCTCTGCAAATAAGATATTTTGTCGATCTTGATTTATCTCATCGACCTGCTAAGTCTGGATGAGTTCGTTGAGCGCTATGAGATAGAGAAAACGTCGAGCGCTAAGCCTGAGAGAAGGCGTCGAGCGCTGAATGCTGTTCGTCGAATGCCGGTAGCCGTTCGTCGAACGCAGAGGGCTTGTGATATTTTTATCTTTTCTTCTCTGATTCGATCGCATTATATTTAATTTATGTTTGCTTTAGGAGAGTTGATAATGATTAACTAAGGATCCTAACTCAAATCAGAACCTAAGGTTCCAACACAGGCTACCGAGAGACCTCGCCGATGGACCCTCATTCTGAGGAGGAGGTGATCTTGCTACCCCCTTCTCCCAGCGACCTTTCGGACTTTCTCGGCGACCCCGTCGATCCTAGGATGATGAAAGAGAGGGTGACGGAGGTTCTCAACAAGCTTATCTGGATGCAGCGAGAATAAGCCGGCCAGACGGACGAACACCGAGCAGCCTTCGAGCACAGGTTGAGCGCTCTCGAAAGGGACTACTCGCATCTTGTGGGAGAGATGGAGAGGCAGGGAGCCGTGTGCGAGGGGGCTTCCCCCGGGAGGCACATCGCGTAGACAAGGGACCAAATGCGCTTGGTCAATCAAGAACTCACCATCGTAAGTGCATACTATTACCCGCGAGTGCCACCGAGGACGGGGAGGCGAGGCCGAGGTCGATGGCAATGGATTCAATACTGAGCCTACCAACACTCTCCCCCTGTATTTCCCTTACCCCGCGTAATAAATTTGTTTTCGTAATGAATGTCGAGATCGGCCTTGTGTTGTAAACGAGCTTGTTGTTTTAAACGTTAGACATGTCTATTCCACATGATTTTTCTTATGTTTTGCTGAATGCTGTCTCGCTTAACGCTTTGGTTTCGATGTGCTTTATCTTGCTTTCGCCTTCCTGCAGAGGACTCTGCGCGCGGCCCTCGCCACCTGTCGGCGAGTGGGACTTGCTCAAATCTCGAGGCATCGGGGTAGCGCGGTCACTACCCGCACCCCACGCCTAGGAAGCTTCTTGATTTCTTTATTTTTCTATAAATAGCCAGGTCCACCCACCACATTCATCACTTTCATTCCATCTTTCTTCTTCTCTTCTTCGCTTTCGCAATTGCACTCGCACTTCTCTCCCAATTTCCCACGCGACCCTACAACTCCTGCGTAAGGGTGGTTGAACCTGATTGTTGGGAAAAACTCTTTTTTGATTTAACTTAACAAATTATCTATAACTGATTTTACTTCTTAGGTTATATTACCCACGTTATATAGTAAGGGTAAATTGGTCATTAGATGTCTCAGAATGTCACATTCACCTTAGAGTGTCATGACCAAGTCAAGACAATCACAAAATAAGTTAAGACTTGCGTCGAATGAAAGTCGATGCAACTTCGACTTGATATCGACGCAACTATTATTAGAATTCCAAGCAACTTATTCAGCCTGTCGAAGTATAATTCAAGTCGACGCAACGTCGAAAGAAACTCGACACAGAAGGAAGAGATTGTCGAAGCCATTCAAGAAGTCGATGTAACTTCGACTACAATTCAACGTAGAAGTTAAAGCTCAAAGTCTAAGTCTTCAACTCGACAGTTACATCGATAAGGAATCGACGTAGCGTCAATATCTAAGTTCAGCCAAAGCTAAGAAGGAATTTGAAGCTACATAGATAAGAACTCAGATGTGCGTCAACATGAAGAATGATGAAGTCGACGCAACGTCGAATACAGTCAGAAAAAGGAAGCTTTTTCTGCTGTCCTTTTGAGACCTTTTCAGAAGGACCACCAGGATAGAGACAGTTCTCCAACGACTCGTTTATTGCCAAGAATGGAATGGAGCTTTTCAGGACACAAAAAATCATTTTTGGAAGGTATTCAAAATTGATGGACGGGTCGAGAACAAAAGAAGAAAGGAAAATAGGTGGCTAAGATGAATTCCTTTTCAGGACAGCCCAAAAGAAGAAAGGATTTGAAATCTCAATCATACAGAATAAGTATGCAAAAAGATGAGAAGAAAAGAAGGGAGTTATTACATGATTCTCATTTGTCGAATAGGGTGTTCATCTTCTTCCTCCTCAAACCCTAAAAGATAGGAAAACACAAGTGATCTCACTGCACAGAGAATACATACAGCTGCTTCTTTTTCATCATTATACAACAACTGGATTATAATAAGTGCTCAGAGAAAAGGATCAACAAAATAACCCTTGCAAATCATAACTATCATAAGCAAGGGTTTATCATTTCAGATCCTGTGAAAGACACAAGCATCATCAGTGCTTCTGAAGAATTCTGAGAACAGAATTCTTTCCTTCTTCTTCTTCATTTCCTCTTACCTTTTCCCTTGAACTGTAAGAGTTTTATTAATCCATCTTCCAAAGGATTCAGTGATTCTAAGAGTCTCCTTATCAAAAGACTCAGTGGTTCTAAGAGTCTCATTATCAAAAGACTCAGTGGTTCTTAGAGTCTCCTTATCAAAAGACTCAGGCACAGGTTGTGCAATCCTATCAGGGAGGTAGAAGAGAGGACTACTCACATTTTGGGGAACCTCTATAAAAATTCCTATGTCTTTGTTTTGTGATTTTTTGTGTTGTCCCTACTTATTTATTCTGTGTTTATTTTCAACAAACTGCATTTAATTTATTCTGTCTTTGGTTTTGTTGAATGCATAATACTTAGTGTTTTTATTGTGTGTGCATAAAAAGAATAGAAAATATTTTAAATCCCTATTCACCCCCCCTCTAAAGAATTCTCAGAGGCACACTGCACACTTTTAATTGGTATCAGAGGGAGGTTAATCATTAAAAGGTTAACACCTTGATCAAAAGATCTCCTACTCTCATTTCTTTATTTTAAAATTAATTAAAACTGTTTCTTAAGGAAAATGAGTTATAAGGATTATGCATCAACAAGACCTCCAGTGTGTAACCTGAATAAGTTTACACTCTGGAAGGCCAGAATAAAGCTATATATGAATTCTATTAATGAAGGTATCTTTGATGTTATAACTTCAGGTCCTCCAGCTCCAGTCAGAGAAAGTGCTAGTGGATCTTCCACATAGGTAGCTATCCCAAGGAATGAGTGGACAGAGGCTGAGAAGAAGTAGAAGACATGTGATGCCAAGGTTATGAATATTCTGGTCTCCACAATGTCTGATGACATTTTTCAGAAAGTAGCTGACTGCCAATCAGCAAAAGAGATATGGGAATCTCTCACCAGAATGGTAGAAGGAAGCTCTGATGAAAGAAAGGACAGGAAGTCCCTTCTCATATCCCAATATGAGAACTTTCAAAAGAAAGCCGAGGAAAGTGTTGCTGAAATTCATGATAGATTCAGCATCATTATCAATGAACTGAAGGGTTTAGACAAGGAGATATCCTAGACAGAGATAAATGATAAGATTCTCATGTGCTTCCCTGGATCATGAGATTCAAGGATCTGGGTCATCAGAGAGCCCAGATGCCACAGAGAGATCTCAACTGATGCTTTGCTAGGAAAGCTCAAATCATATGAGATGCTACTGAAAAACAGAGCAGAAACAGAGGCAAAAGAGACAACTCCAACTCCTATCCAAAGGAGCCTTGCTCTGAAAGTTGCTGAAGGAGAGCCCTCCACTCCTGAAGATGAAATGTCCAACCTCCTAGAAAGGAGATTCAGAAAGTGGTCAAGACAGAAGACTCAAGGAGAAGAGAGAGGAGCTCAAAGCCCAGATATGCTAAGACTCCAAAGAATGAGGTGACTTGCTTCTCTTGCAACAGGCCAGGGCATATAGCCCCTGATTTCCCACAGGAACAAAGGGACGGGAGCAGCAACAAAGATGAGCAGAAAAAGAAGTCTTTCAGGAGGAAAGACAAGAAGAAAGCCAAAGGTCTCATTGCTGAAACCTGGAGTGACTCTGAAGCAGAGTCAAGTTCCTCTTCATCAGAGAGTGATGAAGAAAGAGATGCAGAAGCAACATGCATGATGTCATTGGGGATATCATCAGATGATGAAGAAGAACAAGTATCCATGTTTGATGATTTTGACTTTAATTCTGATGATTTTAAAACCTGTTTTAAAGAATTTTGTAATGATTTTCTCAAAATTCAAAAAGAGTTAGAAGCAGATAGGGAGGAATTAGAAAAACTTAAGAAAGAAGAATTATATTCAACAAATAATGACTTGAGAAATGAAATTCAGGAAAAAGAAACAGAATTAATAGATATAAGAAATGAAAATCTAAAATTAAAAGAAGAGCTAACAAAGGCAAAAGCCTTTGAGGACTCTCTCAATGGGAGGAGTCAAAAGCTCAAAAATATCACACAAAATCTCTCCATTAGATTTAAACGCCTAGGTCTAGGAGCAGACCCTTGTACAAGGAAAGGTCTAATATAGAAAAGAATGGCCAGGAGGAGGACAAGGATGATGAAGATCATGATAAACTTACTGTATTCCAAACAGTAAGTCCAAAAATTCTAGATGCAAATGTCCCTCTTACAAGCCCTCAAGAAAATCTTGTACAAAATCAGGGGGAGCTCCCATCAACTCAGGGGGAGCTCCTAGGAGATGATCAGGAATTTGATATAGTGGCAATTATTGCTAAGGAGGCTGCCCTAAATGTTGAACAAGATGCACAATTACAAGGGGAGCCTCTCAAAGAAGGTCAAATCAATGAAGATGCTGTCAGGAGTCCTGATGAAGAAGAGAATGAACCTCTTGTATTTGCTGCAAGGAAGGTAATACCAAAAGTATTCTCAAGGAAAAGGAAAACTCCTGAGAAGGAACATTGAAGCTAAGGTATTCTGTCAATATTATACTTTCTTGAAGCAAACAACTGTGGTGAACAATATAATTACTTGACTATTGTATGAAATGGTCTGTGGTTTCATTCTGTCATATTTTGTTGCATATGTATGTCTTATTTGTATTTGTGTTTATGTCAGAGTATGTGAAATCACTTTAAACAATCTGTAAATTTTGTTAAGATAAATAGGGGGATTGTTGGGAAAAACTCTTTTTTGATTTAACTTAACAAATTATCTATAAATGATTTTACTTCTTAGGTTATATTGTTCAGATTATATAGTAAGAGTAAATTGGTCATTAGATGTCACACTCACCTTAGAGTGTCATGACCAAGTCAAGACGATCACAAAATAAGCTAAGTTAAGACTTGCGTCGAATGAAAGTCGACGCAACTTTGACATGATATCGCGCTACTCTGACTAGAAGTCCAAACAACTTATTCATCCTGTCGAAGTATAATTCAAGTCGACGCAACGTCGAAAGGAACTCGACGCAGAAGGAAGAGCTTGTTGAAGCCATTCAAGAAGTCGGCGCAACTTTGACTACAATTCGACGTAGAAGTTAAAGCTCAAAGTCTAAGTCTTCAACTCGATGGTTACGTCGATAAGGAGTTCAGCCAAAGCTAAGAAGGAATTCAAAGCTATGTCGATAAGAACTCAGAGGTGCGTCGACATGAATAATGATGAAGTCGACGCAGCATCGAATACAGTCAGACAAAGGAAGCTTTTTCTGCTGTCCTTTTGAGACCTTTTTAGAAGGATCACCAGGCTAGAGCAGTTCTCCAATGACTCGTTTATTAACAAGAACAGAATGGAGCTTTCCAGGACACAGCAAATCATTTTTTGGAAGGTATTCAAAATTGATGGACGGGTCTAGAACAAAAGAAGAAAGGAAAATATATGACTAAGATGAATTCCTTTTCAGGATAGCCCAAAAGAAGAAAGGATTTGAAATCTCAATCATACAGAATAAGTATGCAAAAAGAGGAGAAGAAATGAAGGGAGTTAATACATGATTCTCATCTGTCGAATAGGGTGTTCATCTTCTTCCTCCTCAAACCCTAAAAGACAGGAAAACACAAGTTATCTCACTGCACAGAGAATACATACAGCTACATCTTCTTCATCATTATACAGCAGCTGGATTACAAGAAGTGCTTAGAGAAAAGGATCAACGATAATAACCCTTGCAAATTATTACTATCATAAGCAAGGGTTCATCATTTCAGATCCTGTGAAAGACACAAGCAGCAGCAGTGCTTCTGAAGAATTCTGAGAACAGAATTCTTTCCTTCTTCTTCTTCCTTTCTTCTTACCTTTTCCCTAGAACTGTAAAGTGTTTTTATTAATCCCTCTTCCAAAGGATTCAGTGGTTCTAAGAGTCTCCTTATCAAAAGTCTCTGAAAGTGAGGGGTCTTAGATCTAGTTTACTCTAGAGGGGGGGTGTATAGAGTATTTTAAAATCTTGAGTGATTTACTGAGAGGTTTTTGATAGCGGAATTAAAATAGGTGATGTATAATAATTTAATTAATTATTTGTCATATAGAAAACACATTCAGCACCGCACAGTATAAAGAAAATAAAGCAATCACAGAGAACACAAGAAACTTATAGTAGTTCCCCTCAAATGGGTACATCTACTCTTCTACCCACTGGTAGGAATCCACTGTGAGGTTGTTGTTAAGGTGACCTCTCACCAGGTGAGCTGTTGATAAGGTGCTCTAACCAAACTGCAGGTTTTTGCTAAGGTGCTTTGTCACCGAGATTAACTTTTGAAGGGAGTTATAACCCTGTACAGGATGGGGTAAAGAAAATAAAATAAAAGCAGAAATTAAATTGTTCTTCTCTGTATAAGAAGACTCTTGAAGATCCTGTTGTGGTGTTGAGTGGATCTGAATATTATGTTGAAGAGCTCCCCCTGTCTGATATAGATTGATGACAGTTCTGGAGATCTCTCCTCTTGGTTGTACAAGGCTTCTTTCCTTTATGCAGTGGTGATCCTGAGCAAATAGTTGTGATTGTTGTCTCAGGATAGATGTAATCTGCAGGAAAGTATTAGCAAAGAAAGGGGATAAATTTGCTCTATGTTTCTGTCGTGTGTACTCTTTCTTGTCCTTGTTAAAGAATAGAAAATGAAAATTGAAGATTCTCTGTCCTCTCTTCTGTGTCTTTTCTTTTTATAATCTGAGAACCCTTGCTCTTAATTTGAATTCTTCTCTCGGGAAGAAGGAAGAAGCTTAGGTCTCCATCAATGATTTGACTCTTCGAGAAGATAATCCGCCGTTTTTGTTCATTAAAGCTGATCTGCAACGGCTATAGTATTTATTGATTTGCAACGGCCAAGTTAAATACTATAAAGAAAGAAATCAGAATAATATAATATTTGTCGAGCTCTGGAAAGAATTTCGTCGAGCACTGAACTGCATTTGTCGAGCGCCTTTTGATGTGTTGAGCAGTTCTCTGCAAATAAGATATTTTATCGATCTTGATTTATCTCGTCGACCTGCTGAGTCTGAATGAGTTCGTCGAGCGCCGTTCGATATTTGTCGAACGCTGTTCGGATGAATATTTGTCGAGCGCTGTTCGGCTATTTGTCGAGCGCTGTTCGGCTATTTGTCGAGCGCTGTTCGACATTTGTCGAACGCAGAGAACAAAAGATATTTATATTTCTTTTCTCTGCTTATTAATAATATGTCTATTTTCAGCTTTCTTTCTTAATGAGATTTTAATCTAAGTTATTCAATATGTTATGATATAAACTTAGATACTAAAGGTGGATCCTAACTCAAATCAAAAGCTATGGTTCCAACAATCTCCCCCTATTTGAGTTGGGATCAAATCAAAACTAGTGACCTGGTAATCTTGAAGTGGCTTTTAGAAATTTCAGTTGCAGCAGCTCATTTTTGAAGTTAAAAGATTTAATTTCAGCCTATTTAAAATTTCGAATTGCAGCAATCTTTATACAGTTTTTAAGTTTTGTTTGAGATTTGTGTTTCTCATTTTCTCTCTCACTTGGTTTTAGTTTTTAATTTTCTTCTGTAGACTCTTTAAATTATTTTATTTAAGCAACTCATTTGATCTAGATTTGAGTTAATATATTTTTAATATCTTGAATTGCTACAGCTGTTAATGGATTTTAAGGGATGTTTTTAAAACATTGCAGACAATTTCTTTCTCATAGAATCCCCTTATCAGAAGAGACTCACACTCAGTGCTATGATCAATACTGATCAATGCAGCTACAGTAGAATGCTCAAGCTGACTTGGAGAAGTCTGTAAGAATACAAAGTTGTCTTACCATAGTTTTTATGATGAAAACAATCCATGTAAATTTTAGATTTGTTGTTTAAATTGGGATGGAGTTTAATGGTGAAAGATTAATTAGAAGATTTCTTTGAATTTAGAGTTGAAAGGTTTAGCAGTTTTAGCCTTTTTATTTCATTAAAATATAAATTTGAAGGTTTTTGTTGATCATGATTAATTATTTTTACTTTAGAAAATTGTTCAGACTTTTTGGCCTGCATTTTGAGATTTCTCCCATTGGTTGTGCTTGCCATAGAAAATTTGTTTATAAGAAAAATAGTTTGCTTGTCTGATGATTTCAAATTTTCTTGAAGTTTATTATTCTCAGGAGTTAGAAATTTTATATTTGTTAACTCTTTTAAAGGTTTACTTTCATATTTTATTAATCCTGTAAATGTTAATTTATGATTAGTTTTATCTTGAGTAGAGGTAAAATTATAAGTTGGAGTTACCTCAGTTACCTCAAGTTTTTCTGATTTGAATTCGGCATCTGGAATTTGAGATGAGCCACCATGTATGGCCATCATGCAGAAAGCTCTAGCTCTAAGTTCTTCTTCTTGTTCTTCTTCACTTAGATTTGTTGAAGGTTCTGCATCAAAAGAATAGTTAGTTGGAGAGATAGGGGTAGGTTTATTTACCATCCTAGAGAGGGAGTTTCAGATTCCTCTTGCAGAAGTGCTGTCTTCAAGTTTTTGAAGAATGTCTTTTGATACTGACTGAGCCAAGATCTGCATGGCTTTGGCATCTGCATCTGAGGATGGGGAAGGTCCTTTATGTTTATCAGTCTGCCCATCATCAATACCAGCTTTGAATTCTTCTGGCTTCATTTCGCAAACATGGGCAGTGACATCAGTTTCTCTGTTGCCACGTTTTATTTCGGTAGTTTTCTTTGAAGAAGATATATCAGCGCCAACATAAACAGGCCCTGTCAAGATAGAGTTGTAAATATTTTCATCAATTGAATTCATATATAATCTTATTCTTGCCTTCCATAGTGCAAGCTTGTTTAAATTGCACATGGGAGGTCTGGAGCTATAATAATCTTTATTTTGTGCCATGAGGTTTTTATAAAACAAGATAAAGGCAGTGATGACACACTAAAGTAAATAGATCTAAGGAAGATCTTTGTTGGTTCAGGTGTTAGCCTGTAGCAACCAAACACCCTCTGATACCAATTGAAAGTGAGGGGTCTTAGATCTAGTTTACTCTAGAGGGGGGTGTATAGAGTATTTTAAAATCTTGAGTGATTTACTGAGAGGTTTTTGATAGCGGAATTAAAATAGGTGATGTATAATAATTTAATTAATTATTTGTCATATAGAAAACACATTCAGCACAGCACAGTATAAAGAAAATAAAGCAATCACAGAGAACACAAGAAACTTATAGTAGTTCCCCTCAACTGGGTACATCTACTCTTCTACCCACTGGTAGGAATCCACTGTGAGGTTGTTGTTAAGGTGACCTCTCACCAGGTGAGCTGTTGATAAGGTGCTCTAACCAAACTGCAGGTTTTTGCTAAGGTGCCTTGTCACCGAGATTAACTTTTGAAGGGAGTTATAACCCTATACAGGATGGGGTAAAGAAAATAAAATAAAAGCAGAAATTAAATTGTTCTTCTCTGTATAAGAAGACTCTTGAAGATCCTGTTGTGGTGTTGAGTGGATCTGAATATTATGTTGAAGAGCTCCCCCTGTCTGATATAGATTGATGACAGTTCTGGAGATCTCTCCTCTTGGTTGTACAAGGCTTCTTTCCTTTATGCAGTGGTGATCCTGAGCAAATAGTTGTGATTGTTGTCTCAGGATAGATGTAATCTGCAGGAAAGTATTAGCAAAGAAAGGGGATAAATTTGCTCTATGTTTCTGTCGTGTGTACTCTTTCTTGTCCTTGTTAAAGAATAGAAAATGAAAATTGAAGATTCTCTGTCCTCTCTTCTGTGTCTTTTCTTTTTATAATCTGAGAACCCTTGCTCTTAATTTGAATTCTTCTCTCGGGAAGAAGGAAGAAGCTTAGGTCTCCATCAATGATTTGACTCTTCGAGAAGATAATCCGCCGTTTTTGTCCATTAAAGCTGATCTGCAACGGCTATAGTATTTATTGATTTGCAACGGCTAAGTTAAATACTATAAAGAAAGAAATCAGAATAATATAATATTTGTCGAGCTCTGGAAAGAATTTCGTCGAGCACTGAACTGCATTTGTCGAGCGCCTTTTGATGTGTTGAGCAGTTCTCTGCAAATAAGATATTTTGTCGATCTTGATTTATCTCGTCGACCTGCTGAGTCTGAATGAGTTCGTCGAGCGCCGTTCGCTATTTGTCGAACGCTGTTCGGATGAATATTTGTCGAGCGCTGTTCGACTATTTGTCGAGCGCTGTTCGGCTATTTGTCGAGCGCCGTTCGACATTTGTCGAACGCAGAGAACAAAAGATATTTTTATTTCTTTTCTCTGCTTATTAATAATATGTCTATTTTCAGCTTTCTTTCTTAATGAGATTTTAATCTAAGTTATTCAATATGTTATGATATAAACTTAGATACTAAAGGTGGATCCTAACTCAAATCAAAAGCTATGGTTCCAACAGTCTCAGTGGTTCTAAGAGTCTCCTTATCAAAAGACTCAGTGGTTCTTAAAGTCTCTTTATCAAAAGACTCAGGCACGGGTTGTGTAATCCTACCAGGGAGGTAGAAGAGAGGACTACCCACATTTTGGGGAACCTCTATACAAATTCCTGTCTTTGCTTTGTGATTTCTGTGTTGTCCTTACTTATTTATTCTGTGTTTATTTTCAGCAAACTGCATTTAATTTATTCTATCTTTGGTTTTGCTGAATGCATAATATTTAGTGTTTTTATTGTGTAATTTTTATTCACCCCCCCCCCCCCGCCTCTGAGGCACACTATGCACTTTCACTGATGGCAGGGGTATGTGCGCTCAGGCATTCACCAATCATGATTTCGCCACTTGTGACTTGTCAGAAGATGAGTTCACAATGGCGATCGTGGACTACGTCCCTCCAGGGTTCATTTTGCGCTGCCTTGGAAACTGCGACCTCATCAACCAGTTCTCGCCGGACACACTCGTCATCCCCCTGGAGCATTTCGAGGTTGGTCTCCGCCTCCCTCTCTGGCCATAGCTGCCAAGCCTTTCGCTATTTCGGCGTTGTTCCCGCGAAGCTGAAACCCAACTCCTTCGTCATACTGGTAGCATTTGTCTGCTACCTGAGTGAGGAGATGATCGAATTCTCCCTCCCCGTCTTCCGTAAGCTGTTCAATTTCACGGCGAAAGGCGAGGTAGCCCTCTTCTCCTTCCAGAGCCCGCTCAAGGTTACCAGTATCGCCAACAAGAACCATGACTGGGTTCGGCAGTTCATCTTCGTCACCGGGATCTTCGCGCCGGTGTAGGAGGATGAGTCGACCTACAAGCCTCCGTCGCTGTGAGGTCATAAGGCCAAGCTCCACCAGTTCATCGAAGGGCACGACATGGACGTTGTTCAACTGCGGAAGAACCTCAACTCACTCCCGCCAGTCCTGCCGGGAGAGGGTAAGACGAACTGCTTTACCCCTAGATCCCGCTTACCTTTATATCTACCTTTTCTTACTTAACCCACTTGATGTATGAGTGCGAGATCTCCCCTACATCTGCCGAATGCGAATGAGGGAACTCCTGACGCCGCCCTGGCTCTCACGCGCTCTGCCGTCGAAGCTTGCCGCAAAGATCTGGGCTCCTCGAAGCCCATCGGTCAAAAGCGGAAGCCTGACGCGGCTCCCGGTTCTCCCTCCAAGCGTTCCAAGCCCTCGACAACCGCCAAGGCTAAGGCGGTCGCCGCCGAGACTCCTAGTGTGAGTGCCCCGGTCTCGGCGGATACGGTGGTCGGGACCTGCAACGCGTCGGCGGGGTCCTCTGTGAGACCGTCGTCGAGAGGGCATCAAAACTTTGCCATGGGAGAGAAGTACGTTGATGAAGTAGGCGAGCCCCTGCTTCAGTGGGATAGAAAGGCCAACCAGGCCTCCATTTCCACCCTCCTTGTTGGGTAAAACCCTTGATTTAACTTAACAAATTAATTAAAAGTGATTTAATTCACTAGGATTTAATTTACACATTGTATAGTGAGGGTAATTTGGTTTCTAGATGTCTTAGGATGTCACACTCAACCTAGAGTGTCAAGACCAGTTCAAGGGCTGCAAATTTGGACAAAAGTTAATAATTGCGTCGAATGGAATTCGACGCAACATCTAGTTGATATCGACGCTACTCCGACTAGAAGTCCAAGTGGTTCAACCCTTCTGTCGAAGTAACTCAAGTCGATGTTACGTCGAATAGATATCGACGCAGTGACCAGAGACTTGTCAAAGGATCTTGAGAAGTCGACGCAGCTTCTACTTCAACTCGGCGCAGAAGGCAATATCTGTCGAAGTCATCTAAAGTCGACGCAACTTCGACTTCATCTCAACGCAGATAATGAAAGTCAGAGTGGATGCTGTTCAACTCGATGGGTGAATCAATAAGGAATCGACGCAACGTCAACCAGCTGAGTTCAGTCAGAGTACAGAAGAAATCGAAGCAGCTTTTAGATGAACTCAAAGCAACGTCGATAAGAGAGGAAGTTAATTCGACGCTACGTCGAATACAGTCTGTGAAAGTTCAACCTTTGCAGCTGTCATTATGATGCTTCTATCATGGCCCACATCTTTCAGACCATTCTCCAACGGCCTAATAATTGCCTGAAGTAGAAGGAAGCATTAAAGAAGGAGATAAAGACTTTCTTGGAAGTATACACCTCCTGGGTGGACGGGTCGAGAAGTAATAAAGGAATGAAAGAGAATGTCTTTCAAAGATACCTTTTCAGGTCTTACCTAACAAGGATACAAATTCAAATTAAAGACAGACTATATAAGGATAGAGAAGAAAGATAAGAGCAAGGCAACTAACATATTTTCTCAGTCGTCTTCTTTCACATTAGGGTTTCTCTTCTTCCTCCTCTCTCAAAAACCCTAACAAAGAACAGAGAAGAAAAGAGAACGACAACTGGTCTTCATCTGATAGACCAGAAGATCTAATAGTTGCTTCTCATCACCATCATATAGCAGCAGGACCTGAATTAGAGAAGTCAAAAAGAACCTGACAAACAAAGTCTCTGCAGATCATCACCATCAAAAGCAGAGGCTAATTAAGAGCAGATTCTATGGGGGCTTTACATTGGTTGTTCTTCAATCAGCCATCATAAGAATTCTGAGAACAGAATTCATACAACATTCTTTCTCCTCCTTCTCTTTCTCATTTTGTAAAAGAGTTTTATTAATCCCTCTTCAAAGGATTCAGTGGTTCAGGATCTCCTTATCAAAAGATCTGGTGGTTCAAGATCTCCTTACCAAAAGATCTGGTGGTTCATGATCTCCTTATCAAAAGATCATTGGTTCTAAGAGTCTCCTGATCAAAAGACTCAGGCACAGGTGGTGCATTCCAGCCAGGTGGTAGAAGAGAGGACTACCCACATTTTGGGGAACCTCTATAAAATTCATTGTGTTTGTGCTGTGATTTTCTGTGCTGTCCAACTTTCTTATTCTGCACATTATTTCCTGTATTCTTTATTCAACCTAGATTGTTAAGCATAACTCTTTAGAGTAATTTATTGTTAAACACAGTTAGCATAGAAATAATTTTAAAACTCAATTCACCCCTCCCCCCCCCCCCCCCTCTAGAGGAATCTTAGAGGCACACTATGCACTTTCAATTGGTATCAGAGGGAGGTTGATCATTATAAGGCTAACACCTTGATAAAAAATACCTCGTACTCTCATTTCTTTTTCTATAAAATATTTTATAACGAAAAATGAGCACTAAAGATTATGCTTCAACAAGACCTCCAGTGTGTAACTTAAATAAGTTCACACTCTGGAAAGCTAGAATAAGACTTTATATGAATTCAATTAATGAAGACATATATAATATTCTTCTCACAGGTCCTCCTGCTCCAGTCAGACAAAAGGAAGGAGAAACCTCAACAACTGAGGCTGTCCCAAGAAAAGAATGGATAGAGGCTGAGAAGAAGGTCAAGGCATGTGATGCCAAGGCCATGAATATTCTGATATCAACAATGTCTGATGACATTTTCCAGAAAGTTGTTGAATGCCAATCAACAAAAGAGATCTGAGATTCCCTCACCACAATGGTGGAGGGAAGTGCTGATGAAAGGAAAGACAAAAAGTCCCTTCTCATATCCCAGTATGAGAACTTTCAAAAGAAAACTGAAGAATCTGTTGTCAATATGTACGACAGATTCAGTCTGATCATTAATGAGCTCAGAGGCTTAGACAAGGAGATATCATTGACTGAAATTAATGATAAAATACTCATGTGCTTCCCTAGCTCATGGGATTCCAGAATCTGGGCAATCAGGGAGTCCAGATGCCATAGAGAAATCTCTCCTGAAGCTTTGCTAGGGAAGCTTAAGTCATATGAGATGTTGCTGAAGAACAGGGCTGAATCAGAACAAGAGAAGACCCCAGCTCCCATCCAAAGGAGTCTTGCCCTGAAAGTCTCTGAAGGGGAATCTTCCACCCCAAAAGATGAGATGTTCAATCTCCTAGCAAGGAGATTCAAGAAATGGGTCAAGACAGAAGATTCAAGGAGAAAAGGGGATTGGATCTCAAAGCCCAAGTATGACAAGACTCCAAAGAAGGAGGTTACCTGCTTCTCCTGCAACAAACCAGGGCACTTTGCTTCTGAGTGCCTAGAAGAGCGAAGGGACAGGAGAAGCAACAATAGAGAGGACAAGAAGAAAAAGAAGTCCTTCAGAGGAAAGGACGAGAAGAAAGGCAAGGGTTTCATTGCTGAAACCTGGAGTGATTCAGAAGCAGAGGAGAGCTCATCCTCATCTGAAAGTGAAGGTGAAGCAGAAGCTGAAGCAGCCTGCATGATGGCACTAGGAATGTCATCAGATGATGAAGAAGAACATGTATCAGTTTTTGATGAGTTTGATTTTGAATCAGAAGATTTTAAAACTTGTTTTAGAGAATTCTGCATTGATCATCTTAGGGTAGAAAGGAACTAGACACTATTAGGTTAGAACTAGAAAACCTAAAGAAAGATGATGTATATGTAAGAAATCAAGGCTTAATGGAAGAAATTAACAATAAAGAATTAGAACTAATAGAAATCAGGAAAGAAAATATAAGACTAAAAGAAGAGCTAGCATATGCAAAGGCCTTTGAGGACTCACTCAATGGGAGGAGTCAAAAGCTCAAAGACATCACTGAAAATCTCTCTATGAGATTTAATCACCTAGGATTAGGGGCAGAGCCCTCCACCAGCACAAAACCTCCTAGGAAGCCTGCATGGAAAAATCCAGTGTCTTTTGTTAGACCTAGTAGTTATCAGCCTAGTGAGAAGAGTGCTTCATGTAAGGGTGAGAGTCCCAATCAGTTAGATAGGATATGTAAAACTAATAAGGTGAAACTCTTAGGTAAGAACAACATAGGAAAACAAAATAACAAAGAACAATAGGGTAAAGTAAAACCTAGGATAATAAGACACTCTGCTTACTTGTTATATTTTGATACATTCTATAGTCACTTCAAACATCAAAATAATAGGTTTGGGAGATCCATTCCTTATCATCCCAAAGGGTATCATGAAAGACCCTTCTATTCTTTCATTGAACCCTATAATGGTAAACACAAAGGACCCAAGGTAACCTGGGTTCCTTCTAATGTTTGAATTACTTGTGCAGGGTTAGATAGGATCCCACTCAGGAGAGAATAGAGTGGGAAGGAAGATGTAGGACAAAGATAAGGAACAAACTTCACCCAAGGTAGTGAACTCTATCTTGATTTGTCTCTATAGCTTATTAAATTAATAGTATAACCTATTTTCAATAAATATGATTGCTAAAAAAACAGCAAGAGTCTTTCAAAGAAAATAGATCTGGTCATTTAGAGATGCGTCGAATAGAAGTCGACGCACCATCGATTTCTACTCGACGCTAGCATCGAGAAGCACTTAGAGTGAATAATTTGAATAGATCTCGACGGAACTTCGATTTAATATCGATGTATGTGTAGTAATGATTGGTCGCTCATTAAAGTCGAAGTTGCATCAACAGCAAATCGACGCAATGTCGATTAGGCTACATCAAATTAAAGATTGCTGAGCAATCTTCAGCAAGTGATTGCGTCGACTGGATTATGTCGAATATAATTCGACGCAATGTCGTGTTGTCTGCGCGCTAAGAATATCTTCTAGAAGCATTCTCTACTTATTTTTGCGCGCCAAACATCGATACACATCGACAGTGCGTCGACTTAAACCCTAAGCAACGACGAATCATCTTCTTTTAAGAAACACCAGCGTCGAAATCATTATGCTTTCGAATTCTCTTGCTCTCTTGCTCTCCAGCTTTCTCGTACAACTCTCTCTCTCTTTCACTCTGTCTCCGCAGGTACATTCAAAGAGATGGCTCCTCCAAAGGTTAATTCAGGATTTGATGTGGACATTGATTCGTTCAGTGCTGCCGCAGAAAGCTTCAAGGCCATCCTTGGTCTGTTCCAAGATGCTGGCTTGACCAAGCTGATCTCCACCAGGTGCAAAATCCTGGATATTGAGCTAACTGAGTTCAAGGACAGTGTTCAAATAGGAGATGATGGCTCCCTTAGTGGGAAAGTGTATGAGATAGATATTCTTATAACAGAGGACTTGCTAAACCAGACATATGATCTTCAAATAGGGAATGAGTCAGATGAATTAACAGGAGAAGAGATTAAGAAGGCCCTGGACCTTATGCAGTTCAAGAAAGATAAGCCCATCAATCTAAAGAAGATTGATCTTAGGGAGGAATATAGGTTCCTTGCAGATATTGTAGGAAAAGTGTTGTTATGTAAAATATCAGCACATGATGCTGTTCCAAAGCAACAACTTCACATAATGAGAGTTTTAGTTTTGAAAAAGAAGATTAATTGGGGGAGATGCCTCCTAAAGATGATTGGGCATAAGTATGCTAATAAAGAAAATGCCTATATGAGAATAATGAGCCAAGTGCTCTTCAAACATTATCCAAATATCTGCAAGTCAAAAGGAGTGCCCATTCCTCCTGGTAAAAGAATAAATATTGGGATCTTCTCAAAATGGACAAGGCAAATCTTGAAGCCTGGTCAGGCACCATCTTCTCCTCCTCCATCTCCTCCTCATCTAGAGTCAAATAGGGAGATTCCAGATCCCTCAAGGGATGATCCTTCCCCAATGGACACTACTCCAGAGCCCCATCAAGAAGATACACCAGCCTCACTTCAACAACAACAACAACTTCATCAAACACTGCAACAACAATAACAACAACAACAGATCCATTCCACTTATCCACCTGAACCATCTCCTTTACAAACCCATCTACCTCCATCCATACCACCTCCACCTCCAATCCATTTCTCACCTGAGGTCTACCATCCTCTCTCTCCCATTCCAGAAAACTTTCCTCCATCTCCTCCTCCACCTCCAGCTCATCCTCCCATTGACATTGAGCAAATCATCTCCAATGTTGTGGCCCTTGCCTCCTCCACCTTTGCTGATCTGGTTGCCAACCTGGCAAGGAAGTTTGCCAGGAAATATTCACAGATAGAGGCTGAGCTGCTGGATTCTAGGAAATCCCTACAGGGCTTAAAGGAGTTTGTCTCTTCGTGGTTACAAGAGAATTCTTAACCTCACTGGCCAGTAAGGTCAAGAAGGGGGAGAATATCTTAGAGGAAGAGGGTCCTATCTTAGAGGAAGAGGGTCCTATCTTAGGGGGAGAAGTTTAGGAAGAAGCAGATGAAGAGCCTGCCCCTGACAAGTTGACTACCTTTCAGGGTGCACAGATCCAGGGGGAGCTAGTAGATCAAGGGAAGATCTCAGGTATTCAAAGGCAGCCTCAGGAGGATCAGGTGATGGATGAAATAGCAAAGATTGTACATGAAGCTGTAAAGGAGGCTGAGCAAACTGCACAGAATCAGGGGGAGCCAGCTCCAAACATTCAGAGAAATCTAAATATGGAACTGGAAGCTGTGAGAACAACAAGGGATCAGAGGGACCCCCAAGATGAAAATCCACTAGGTGATGTGGCCAAAATTGATGTGGAAGCTGCCCAAGAAGCTGAAGAGAATGCACAAACTCAGGGGGAGCTTTCACAGGAGAAAGAAGGTGTTGTAGAAGAAGATGATGACAATGAACATCTAAAGATAGCTCAAAGAAAAATCTCAAAGGTGTTTTCAAGGAAAAGGAGAACTCCTGAGAAAGAGTAGTAAGGCTCAGGTATTTTGCAAAGAAGTACAGCCTATTTTTAAACAGTTGGGATTACATATATTCTTCTTGATTATTGAATGATATGATCTGAGAAAACAACTTGTCATTTTATTATGTCTACACTATCTTGTATAAAATGAATTGTTGATTATAAAAATTGTATAAAATCACTCAGAACAAAATGTAAAATTTGTTAAGATAAATAGGGGGAGATTGTTGGGTAAAACCCTTGATTTAACTTAACAAATTAATTAAAAGTGATTTTATTCACTAGGATTTAATTTACCAATTGTATAGTGAGGGTAATTTGATTTCTAGATGTCTTAGGATGTCACACTCAACCTAGAGTGTCAAGACCAGTTCAATGGCTGCAAATTTGGGCATAAGTTAATAATTGCGTCGAATGGAATTCGACGCAACATCTAGTTGATATCGACACTACTCCAACTAGAAGTCCAAGTGGTTCAACCCTTCTGTCGAAGTAACTCAAGTCGACGTTACGTCGAATAGATATCGACGCAGAGACCAGAGACTTGTCGAAGGATCTTGAGAAGTCGACGCAGCTTCTACTTCAACTCGACGCAGAAGGCGATATCTGTTGAAGTCATCTAAAGCCGATGCAACGTCGACTTCATCTCGACGCAGATAATGAAAGTCAGAGTGGATGTTGTTCAACTCGATGGGTGCATCGATAAGGAATCGATGCAACGTCGACTAGCTGAGTTCAGTCAGAGTACAGAAGAAATTGAAGCAGCTCTTAGATGAACTCGAAGCAGCCTCGATAAGAGAGGAAGTTAATTCGATGCTACGTCTAATACAGTCTCTGAAAGTTCAACTTTTGTAGTTGTCATTCTGATGCTTCTATTATGGCCCACATCTTTCAGACCGTTCTCCAACGGCCTAATAATTGTCTGAAGTAGAAGGAAGCATTAAAGAAGGAGATAAAGACTTTTTTGGAAGTATACACCTCCTGGGTGGATGGGTCGAGAAGTAATAAAGGAATGAAAGAGAATGTCTATCAAATATGCCTTTTCAGGTCTTACCTAACAAGGAAACAAATTCAAATTAAAGACAGACTATATAAGGATAGAGAAGAAAGAGAAGAGCAAGGCAATTAACACATTTTCTCAGCCGTCTTCTTTCACATTAGGGTTTCTCTTCTTCTTCCTCCTCTCTCAGAAACCCTAACAAAGAACAGAGAAGAAAAGAGAACGACAACTAGTCTTCATCTGATAGACCAGAAGATCCAACAGCTGCTTCTCATCACCATCATATAGCAGCAGGATCTGAATTAGAGAAGTAAAAAAGAATCTGACAAACAAAGTCTCTGTAGATCATCACCATCAAAAGCAGAGGCTAATCAAGAGCAGATTCTGTAGGGGCGTTATATTGGTTATTCTTCAATCAGCCATCATAAGAATTCTGAGAACAGAATTCATACAACATTCTTTCTTCTCCTTCTCTTTCTCATTTTGTGAAAGAGTTTTATTAATCCCTCTTCAAAGGATTCAGTGGTTCAAGATCTCCTTATCAAAAGATCTGGTGGTTCAAGATCTCCTTACCAAAAGATCTGGTGGTTCATGATCTCCTTATCAAAAGATCAGTGGTTCTAAAAGTCTCCTGATCAAAAGACTCAGGCACAGGTGGTGCATTCCTACCAAGTGGTAGAAGAGAGGACTACCCACATTTTGGGAAACCTCTATAAAATTCATTGTGTATGTGCTGTGATTTTCTGTGTTGTCCAACTTTCTTATTCTGCACTTTATTTTCAGCATTCTTTATTCTGCCTGGATTGTTAAGCATAACTCTTTAGAGTAATTTATTGTTAAACACAGTTAGGATAGAAATAATTTTAAGACTCTATTCACCCCCTTAGAGGAATCTTAGAGGCACATTGTGCACTTTCACTCCTATTGTCCTGGACCGAGCAGGATATAACCAGCCGCTAGGACTACGACCTCTCTTTCGCGCTCTACAGTTGAGAGGACTCCAGGGTCTATGACGCCAATTCCACCCAGACGTTCGCGCACGAGGTCGCGCAGGCCTAGCTACGCGCTCTTGAGCTTGAGCATATGTCATCGCGCTGCAGCATCACCCTTGCGCAGAACCCTTGCCGAGGTCGAGAGAACGCGCACCCTCACCTCCTCTAAAGTCGTGGCCTTGAAGCTGCAACTAGAGGCCACCAAATCCCTTCTCGCCAACCACCCAATCTGAGTGGTAAGTACGACCCTCCGTAGAGGCTTAAGCTTTCGCGCTTCCTTGCTTTCTTGCTATAATATTATCACTTTCTTTTCTTGCAGGACACAACCAACTCTGATATGATGCGTGTGCGAGTAGCCACCCTTGAGGACCAGGTCAAGGAGCTGCAGGCCGAGAACCAATGCCTGCGAGATGCTACTGCCCCTCCATCTTCCGCGGAGAAGGGCAATCGTCATCCCTACACCAATTATGAGATCGAGATGTTGATGCAGGAGAACGCTCAAGGGGCAGTGAAGCTAGCACTGGAGGTGCTGAGGCATGTTGGTATTCTGAATGAAGGAGGCGAGTGGCTCACCGTCTGCAGCATTCTGCCCGGGCACTTCATGCCGCTGGACGTGCCGGAGGGCGATACTGACCTTCAGCGCGAGAGCGGCGCCATCCATCCTCCGGGCGAAAGCAGCGGGTCCTCCAGAGAGAACTCCGACGACTCCTCTTGAGGGTCTTATGCTTCCTTTTCTGATCTTTTTCTTTATGTTGTAATCCATGCCAGGGGCGGAACCCCCATAATGTAAATGAAAGCTTTTGTAATGAAATGTAAAATACATTTGTTGTCCAAGTCTTTTTTATTCTTCATTTTTTGCCTATTTATTGCCACTTGCAAATAGCTCGCGCATTCGCGCCATGTTCACGCCTTCACACGTATTTCACGCACTCGCACATTGCTCACGCCTTTACACGTAATTTGCGCACTCACGCATTGCTCACGCATTCACACGTATTTCGCGCACTCGCGCATTGCACACGCCTTCACACGTATTTCACGCACTCGTGCATTGTCGATACTTGACACTGGGTCATGATCGATTCATTCTCGCCTTAACGGTGCATACTCTTTGGAAAGTCTTAACTCGTCCGCGCGCGCCCATACCCCTCTAGGATTTTAGGTGGTTACCGCAATGATTCCATCGGAAGAGTGACCTTGTCGAGACCGCGCATATTTCGAATGATTCCCACACCTTTAGATGGGTTGGCTTTTCGGGTGCATTCGTCGGGCGAGTGCTCCTCTCGGTGGACCTCACTCGCATACCTCCGACTGAGGGATGACCTCTCTTGTGCCGATCTTTCCTTTCTCGGATTTTCCTTTCCCATCACGCCTTCACCATGAATCGTCACCGAGTGAGCCTACGACCCTGCCAGCTATGCGAGAGTCTGGTCAGCGGGTCAGCTCGGGGCCAACCTTATTTTAAAACTCTTTCATCCTGCCACCGAGTGAGCCTACGGCCCTGCCAGCTAGGTGAGAGCCTGGTCAGTGGGTCTGCTCAGGTCCAATCACATTTTGAAACTTTCTCATCTCCTGCCACTGAGTGAGCTTATGGCCCTGCCAACTAGGTGATAGCCTAGTCAGCGGGTCTGCTCGGGTCTAACTATATTTTGAAACTTTCCTTCATTCTGCCACCGAGTGAGCCCACAGCCATGTCAACTAGGTGAGAGCCTGATCAACGGGTCTGCCCGAGGCCAACCACATTTGAAACTTTCCTTCATCATGCCACTGAGTTATCCTACAACCATGTCAGCTAGGTGAGAGCCTGGTCAGCGGGTCTGCTCGGGGCCAACCATATTTTGAAACTTTATCATCTCCTGCCACCGAGTGAGCCTACAACACTGCCACCTAGGTGCGAGTCTGGTCAGCAGGTCTGCTCGAGGCCAACCACATTTTGAAATGAGTCAACGTATTGCTACATTGCGAGCCCATTCAACTACATCTTCTTTACTAGGATAATATTCCTTGCGATAAATTCTTTTCTAACATCTATTGTGAGGGATTAGATGATTCCTCAAGTGTGAGTGACATTTCATGAGAAAACTAGCACCCTAATGTTAAAATTTAGGGTCCGCAAGAAACAATCTGGGCTCTTGTTCTTACAGTTCTTGTTAGGAATGACGGGCCCTGCACCCATATTTATAGGCGGATAGACGGATGTCGTCACTGCACAAACCGGGATACAATAACCGCCTATCAGATCGCCAGCGGCCTCATAAGACAGACCGCGCGGACACAGCACTTGGACGAGATCCAGCACAAGTCCGCAAGACAGCAGCAGTCCGCGCACAAGCCGCGCGGACACAACACTTGGACAAGATCCAGCCCAAGTCAGCAAGACAGCAGCAGTCCGCGCACAATCCGCGCGGACACAGCGACCACCCTTCCTGAGATCGCCTACGCAGGGACAAACATCTGGTCGACTTGAACCAAGTCGCCAGAACAGCCCAAACAAGCCGCCCGGTCACTGCGGACAACCAAGAACAGGCCGCCCAGAACAAGACCGGAAGAACTCGCAACAGGTCGCCAGAACCAACGACCAAACCAAAAGCAAACTGGCCGATCACAGCAGATCGCCAGAACAGCAGGGAGAGATCGCAGAACCAAACCGCCAGAGCACCAGCGCAGGCCGCGCGGTCTCTGCGGTCTCCAGCCTTCAGTCCGGCCGGACTCCCTTCTACTTCACTTCAACAATTTCAACACTCCCCCTTGAAGTGGGAAGTGGAAACTAGACCGAGCAACCCCCTTAACCGTGTAAACGGTCCCTTCGCCAGCGGCTTTGTGAAGATGTCTGCGACATTGTCCGCACTCCGAACATGCTCGACCATAAGAGATCCTCCCAACACCTTTTCACGAATGAAATGGTGCTCAATCTCTATATGTTTGGTCCTCGCGTGACAGACTGGATTGTTAACCAGCTTGAGAGCACTCTCATTGTCCCCGCGTAGCAAGGTGGGACCTCGAACCTCCTGATGAACGTCCTCCACCAACCTCCTGAGCCAAATGGCTTCCTGAGCTGCCAAGGCCGAAGCCTTGTATTCCATTTCCGTGGTAGATACAGACACCGAGTCTTGCTTCTTGCTGCACCAAGAGATAGCTGTGGGGCCCGTCATAAAGACATAACCAGACGTTGATCTCTGATCATCCACGTCTCCCCCATAATCAGCATCCATGTATCCATGCAACTCCAAGCTTGACCCTCTCCTATATAGGAGACCCAAATCAGAGGTCGACTTCACATACTTCAAGATGCCTTTTGGCGCCAGAAGATGAGGCTTCCGTGGTTCCGCCATGTACCGACTCACCTTGCCTACTGCATAAGCAATATCTGGCCTTGTGATCGTCAAGTAGATCAAGCTCCCAACCAGAGCTCGGAACACCAACGGTTCAGATAAAACTCTCCCCTCATCCTTCCGAAGTTTATGATGTTGTTCCAGAGGTATAGAGCTGCTCTTCCCTTCCTCCATGCCGAATCGCTGAACAATCCGCTCTGCATAGCCAGCCTGAGAAATGAGCACTCCGCTCTCCCGCCTCTGCACCTCGAGTCCAAGGAAATGGTGGAGCTCCCCCAGATCCTTCATCTCGAATCTGATAGCATGCTCAGCCCTGAGTCTTGCAACAGCTTCCTTCGAGTTCCCGGTGGCAATCATGTCATCCACGTACAGCAGCACAATCACCCGAAGCACCCCCTCCTTCTTGATGAACAAGCTAGAATCAGAGTCTGAAGCAAAGAATCCGCAGAATAAGAGATATTCTGCAATCTTCCCGTACCACGCTCGAGGCGCTTGCTACAACCCATACAGGGCCTTCTTCAACTTACAGACGTAGTCCAGATACTCCTTCGAGATGAAGCCCTGCGGTTGGAGCATGAAGATATCCTTGTCAATTTCGCCGTATAAGAAAGCATTCTTCGCGTCGAGTTGCCAAATCTCCCAACCACTCGAAGCCGCCAAGGCAACAACAAATCGAACCGAAGTCATCTTTGCCACTGGACTGAACGTCTCATCATAATCTTCTCCGTACTGCTGTGAGAACCCGCGAGCTACAAGGCGAGACTTGTACCGCTCGATACTGCCGTCAGCTTTCTTCTTCAGCTTGAAGACCCACTTGCAAGTGATAGGAGTGGTGCCCTTGGGCTTGGGCACCAGAGACCAAGTCTCGTTCTTCTCGAGAGCTGACATTTCTTGCATCGCAACGTCCCACTCCTTCACGCCTCTGGCCTTCTCAAAGCTCGACGACTCCCTTTCATCCAAGGGACCAGCAAAGAAACATGAAACAAAGTTCACCATGTTTCCTCCTGTGTATCGATCTGGTGGTTGAATAGTCCTCTTCGACCTCCTAAGAGGTTGCCCCTGACTACCCACCTCCTCAGCTGCTTCTTCAAAACTAGATCCTCTTCCAGGCAAATTTGAAGCATCGCTCCCCCTGCTTCTAGAACCTGAAGCTTCCGCCTCTGAGCTAGACACAGCTGGAGCTCCTGGTGAAACAGGCAACTCCACTTGAAGATCTTCAGCAGCCTTCCCTCTTATATCAACCCTGCCCTCTGGTAGCTCAACTCCTGAACTCCCCTTGTAGGAAGTCACTTCATCGAACACCACATCCCGAGAAATAATTGACCTCCGTGTCTCAGGATCCATGCATCTCCATCCCTTCTTCCGCTCATCATACCCAACAAAGACTAGCTTCCTTGCTTTCACATCTAGCTTTGCTCGAAGAGCATCAGGAATATGCACATAGCAGGTTGATCCAAACACCTGAAGGTGTGCAACACTCGGCTTCTCCTTGAACATCAATTCGTGAGGGGTCTTCATGTTGATAGGACTTAAAGGCAACCTGTTGATGACATAAGCTGCACAAGACATTCCTTCCGCCCAGAAGGACTTTGGGATACTCTTAGCATGAAGCCAGCATTTGCAAGTTTCCGTCAAATGATGAATCTTCCTCTCGGCAACACCATTCTGTTGTGGAGTATGGGCACAAGTGAGCTCTCTCCTGATGCCATGCTTCCTGCAAAAACTTGAGAACTCACCAGAGGTGAACTCCCCACCATTGTCAGTTGTAAGTTTTTTAACCCGCAGGCCAAACCGGCCTTCAACCAGCTCCATGAACTCCACAAATTTTGCAAATGCTTCCGACTTCTCCTTCAAAAAATACACCCAGACATATCTGGTGTAATCGTCAATCAACACCAACATGTATCTGTTGCCTCCAAGGCTTGGGGTGGCAGTCGGTCCCATCAAATCACCGTGGATGCACTCCAACGGCACTTTGCACCTTGTTTGCGATTTGTTAAATGGAAGTCGATGAGACTTACCAAACTGACATCCTTCGCAGACGTGACCATCTCCATAGGAGGACAAGCTAGGCAAGCCATTGACAAGGCCCCTTACCGCCATAGCCTTCAATTTGTCCATGCCTACATGCCCAAACCTTTCATGCCAGATGGTCGCGCCATCATTGGTCCTCATCTTATCAACATAGGTACTTGTCGATAAAACGAACAAGTCCTTCACCCGCTTGCCGACATGAATAACATCTCCCTTTATCTCCGGTTGAGTTTTGAGAAACTTCACTTCTGTTGGGCCAAACAGAACGTGATAACCGGCGTCGACCGCATTGGTCACAGAGAAGAGATTTTTCTTCATACCAGGCACGTGATAAACACTCCTCATCTTGAGTGGACCCTTATCACTGCTCAGAGAGACGACTCCTTCGTGCTCTACTGGATGAATAGAATTATCAGCCGTAATGATAGCATTGTTACCTGAGTAAGGCGCCAAAGAAGAGAACTTTGATCCATCCCCGGTGAGGTGATGCCCACACCCTGAATCAACAATCGAGTCCTCATCATAGTTGATGGAAGCCAAGGCCTTAACGGGCATCGCCGTTATATTAGACGCAAAGGCTCCTCCCTATCCAACTTCACCAGACTTTGGCATCTCCTTCTCCACTGCATGTCCTGGCTGAAGATTCACCAGGCAATCTTTCTTGAAGTGCCCAGTCTTATTGCATCTAAAGCACCTCGGTCCCTCTCCTTTCTTCTTCCCATCAGACTTAGGAGCATATCCCCTATCTTGCTGACCTGAAGTGGAGGGTCCATCATGACCCGGCTTCTTCTTCTCCCATTTCTTCTTCTTCTTCCCAGAGAACATCACATCACTTTCTCCCCCGGAGATAGAAACCCCCGCCATCCGTCTTGCTAAACTTTCTTGCGAAGCAAGAAGGTTCTCCAGCTCCAACAACGACGGTTGATTTGCCCAACCCTGAACTGAAGTCACAAAGGCAAGATACTCCTTCCGCAACCCGCGGATGATATGCCTCTTCAGTTTTGCCTCAGAGATTGGCTCATCAGGGTCCAATGCAGAAATCTCTACCGTGAGGTTCTTCATCTTGAGGAAGAAGGTAGAAACAGAAAGATCACCTTGAGAGGCTTTCTCCAACTCATTTTCAAGATACTGTAGCCTCGCTACATTCTTCTTATTGAACAATCCATCCAAGGATGTCCAAATCTCAGCAGCAGATTTACATCCAATGATGTGATCAAACAGCTCCGGTGAGATAGCCCTCTTGAGAGTGAACACTGCCTTATCATTCGTCCTCCTCCAAAGTCTCACCTCTGCCATATTATCTCCTGCTGGAAACACCTCAAGTGTGTCTTCTCCCTCAACTACCTCCCATAGATCCTCGCCAAGCAAGTAACTCTCCATACATGACTTCCATTTTTTAAAGTTAGTCGATCTGAGGAGTTCAATACCAAGACCTCTTGCGTATCCACCTTCCATGACAATCTATGTGGTCTCTTCTTCACAAAGATGATGGCAACTCTAGTTGATCACTGCTTATCCACTCCAGAAACCTTGCTTTGATACCATGTTAAAATTTTTGAAAGACCGTTTAGGAGTAAGCATGAGTTGTATCAACAAGAGTTATAGTCAAACAACCACAATGCCAAAAACAGCAACACAAGAAATCTTTATTGAAACAGAACTGCTTTACAATGTGAGGTATACATGGCGAGACATGATTCATAAGAATCACGGAGATGAGAAGAACAAACACACCAAAATTGAAACTGGCGGTCTGCCAAAGCAGAGACCGCACGGACCGCAAAAAGGCTCAGGCCGCCCGGCTTGCTCTGCTGTACTCCCAGAACGCTTGCACAGTCAGACCGCAGAAACACTTGAGACCGCGCGAACAGAAGCAGACAACCTGCACTGCCAGACCGCAATCCCAAACCGCACGAACTGAAGCTTATTGGAACAAAGAACTGAAGCTGTCGCCAGACCGCAACTCAGACCGCCTAACCGCTGAAGGTCGCCTGGTCACTGAGTCCACTGCGAACAGCACAAGAACACAATAAACCAGTTCGCTGACAGACCGCAGACGAACTGTTTATTCAAGCCGCCGGAAATCACCAAGGAAGGAGACCGCAACCTGCTGACCGCAAACCCGCGAACACAACAACCGGTTAGCTCACTTCCGAGACCGTGCGACTTCAAACTTGAGTCCGCAAGAAACAATTAGGGCCCTTGTTCTTACAGTTCTTGTTAGGAATGATGGGCCCAGCACCCCTATTTATAGGCGGATAGACGGATGTCGTCACCGCACAAACCGGGATACAATAACTGCCCATCAGATCGCCAGTGGCCTCATAAGACAGACCGCGCGGACACAGAACTTGGACGAGATCCAGCACAAGTCCGCAAGATAGCAGCAGTCCGCGCACAAGCCGCGCGGACACAACACTTGGACAAGATCCAACCCAAGTCAGCAAGACAGCAGCAGTCCGCGTGGACACAGCGACCACCCTTCCTGAGATCGCCTACGCAGGGACAAACATCTGGCCGACTTGAACCAAGTCGCCAGAACAGCCCAAACAAGCCGCCCGGTCACTGTGGACAACCAAGAACAGGCCGCCTAGAACAAGACCGGAAGAACTCGCAACAGGTCGCTAGAACCAACGACCAAACCAAAAGCAAACTGGCCGATCACAGCAGATCGCCAGAACATCAGGGAGAGATCGCATAACCAAACCGCCAGAGCACCAGCGCAGGCCGCGCGGTCTCTGCGGTCTCCAGCCTTCAGTCCGGCCGGACTCCCTTCCAATTCACTTCAACAATTTCAACACCTAATCCATAAAAAAGGAAAAATTTAATCAATCTACTCAAGTTATTCTATGAAAAAATCATATTGGTTGTTATACATCCATAAAGGCTTTGGGGTGCGTCTAGAGAAAACTCCACTGAAGAGAGGTGAGGTCAAAGGTCAACGCATGATCGCTCAAGTTGGAGAAACCAAACCCGCCATTTCCGCCGCCAACCGCCCTCGTCGAACTGCCCGCAACCGCGCGGTAGCGCGTTGGTCGCCCCTCAACGGGGGCGCGGCCTAACCGCACCCCTAGTGGGGTGCGGCCAAGCCGCACCCTTAGGGGGGTGCGGCCAAGCCGCACCCCTCTTGGGGTGCGGCCAAGACGCACCCCTAGTGGGGAGCGGCCAAGCCGCACCCCTAGTGAGGTGCGGCCAAGCCGCACCCTTAGCGGGGTGCGGCCAAGCCGCACCCTTAGCGGGGTGCGGCCAAGCCGCACCCTTAGCGGGGTGCGGCCAAGCCGCACCCTTAGCGGGGTGCGGACAAGCCGCACCCCTCTTGGGGTGCGGCCAAGCCGCGACCCTAGTGGGGTGCGGCCAAGCCGCACCCTTAGTGGGGTGCGGCCAAGCCGCACCCCTCTTGGGGTGAGGCCAAGCCGCGACCCTAGTGGGGTGCGGCCAAGCCGCACCCTTAGTGGGGTGCGGCCAAGCCGCACCCCTCTTGGGCTGCGGCCAAGCCGCACCCCTAGTGGGGTGCGGCCAAGCCGCACCACTAGTGGGGTGCGGTCAAGACCCCTTTCCGTGAAGGGGTTCGGGGGTGTCCGCCCTCTCCACGCTCGCTGTGCGCCCTTTGGGCAACGGATTTCACTTGGAGCGCTCCCGCGCTCGTAACATGCTTAGAACGCCTCACAAAGTGAGCAGGACTGAGAGTGGAGGTTAGATCTTAAGTTACTCCAGAGGGGGGGGGGTGAATAGAGTATTAAAACTTTTTATTAGTTTTTAAAGCGGAATTAAAATACTGATGTATATATATATGTGTAATGCAGAGTGTGTTATATAATTTGAATAAAGAAGATAGCACACAGCATAGAAACAACACAGAAAATCACAAGCACAGGGGACACAAGGAAATATAGTAGTTCCCCAATAAATCTGGGTACGTCTACTCTTCTACCACAGCTGGTAGGAATCCACTAGGAGTTTTTGATAAGGTGTCTACACACCACAGAGCTTTTGATAAGGAGCTCAAGGCCAGGGGCTTTTTTGATAAGGTGTCCACACACCAATAAGCTTTTGATAAGGTGCTTAAAAACCACACAAAGATTTTTTGATAAGGTGTCTTGCCACCACTGTGTAAACTTTTGGAGGGAGAATTAACCCTGTACAAGATGAGGTAAGAAGGTTTAGAGTGTTCTTCTCTATCAATATTTCTGAGAGAAGACAAAAGGTGTTGAGGATGAAAGCTCCCCCTGTCTGATTGAAGTTGTTGACAGCTTGAGGATGAAGCTTTCTCTAAAATATAAATCCTCTGTAGCAGATTAATCTGGAAGAAGTAAATCTTCTGATTGTTGTTGCTCTTTAGAAGACTTGAACTTGCAGCAAATCTGAGAGAATGAATGTTGTTCTCAGAGAGATGAAGATGCTGCCTTTTGGAAGAAGAAGACTGAAGGTATATATTCTCTATATGTGTTTTCTTCTTCTTCTCCTTTTTCTAAATCCTTATGTATACTTGTTGTTCTAAAGAACTGTATTTCTGAGAGACAAAAAAAAAATGACTGTCAAGGATCTGTCTCTGTAAAGGAGTACGACTGTTTTTGTATATACTTCCTTCTTTGATAGCTTTCTAATTTGAAATTCAAATCATCTGTATTTAAGGAATATATTATTCTAACTCAAATCCTTCTTGGAACTGTAACAGCCACCAAAACGATTTTGGCAAGTCCTTTTTGATTCCTTTGTCGTGAAAGATGCCTTAGCATTAAATGTCAATGACTATTCTTGTCTTGGAATAGAAGGAATAAAAGAATATAATAAATGAATAAGATATCCTTACTAAATTGACTGAATACGTCCAAAAGTACTTGAATAGATCCGTTAAAGTCGTCGATCTGTGTTCAGAGTGTTGACAAAATAACTGATATAAATGATTTGGACTTGTATTTGTCGAACTGAGCTTTAATACAGAATTTGTCGAGCTCTGGCTGGAATTCGTCGAACGCTGCTTGCCATTTGTCGAACGCTGCTTAGAGAATGTCGAGCGCTGGAACTGGTTATAATTCTTCAGTCTGCTGAGAAGAATTTATGGAACGAAGTTAGACATTCGTCGAACGCCACTCGCCATTTGTCGAATGCTGGGAACTTAAATATTCCTTAAGTTCTAGCTAATCAATCAGCCTAAAGACTTGACCCTTAAGCTATATAATGTGGTCAACTTGATCCTTAGTTAAAACATACTGATCCTAGCCCAAAACAGTAATAGGGTTGTTCCAACAATCTCCCCCTATTTGGGTTAGGATACTATTTGACAATTAATCAAATAAATACAATAGAAAACATAAACAGCAGAGCATAAAAGATATGTATCTGACAGAATGAAAATTCATTTCAGCAGATTGAATAAAGATAGTGCTCTGAGTTCATTACAATCAAAATGTTTAGCAATAACAAAAATAAATAAGTCTGAACCTCTTTTACTTCTTTGCTGATGGAGGTTTGAAGATGATTATCCTGTTTGGATCTTCAGACTTCTTCTTGCTTATGTAGAGATCTTGAGCACCAATAACAGTCTGAGATTTGACATGAGGGACAAAAGCTCCTGGGTGCTTTTTAAGATATTCTTCAGCATTGAATAACTCTTTGGAATTGTACTTGTCAAGCTCTTTCCTTCTGTAATCAGACATGGTAGAAATGTTTGTGAAATCTTTACCTTCTGATTTTGCTTTGTTAATCTGGGCATAAGCAATTGTTTCTTTGAGTCTTGCCATTTGAGATAATCTTTCCTCTTCAGGATCTGGAAGATAGGGAACATATTCTGAAATATCAACTTGATCTTGAAGATCACTTTGAGAATTTTTTATCTTGTGAAAAGATCCATCAGAAATATGAAGCATGTATTCTGAAGATATTTGAGGTGAAATAATGACTGGACTTTCTTGTGAAGCAACTGCTGATTTCTTAGAAGGAGGATTACTGGCTGATCCTGATACTTGAGATCCACTAGAACTACCAGATTTCCTTGAATGCTGAGAGCTGGGCTTCTGGGAGAAAGATGATGGTGCTGCTGAGCCTGCTGCTGGAGGAGGAGGAGGAGGAGGATGGTTATATTTGACAGGTTTGTCAGAATAATAACCAGTTTTCCTCATCTTTTTTCTTCTTTTATTCTCATTCCTTGAGAATTTCATCCAATGTGGTGTATCTTTGTCAAGATTAATGTTATGAAGAACATAATAATGGATATCATTCTCAGGGTTTGGAGGCTTGGGAACAGCCTTTGACTTTGCTTTTCTTTTCCTTGATAATGTGTCATCAGAATCACTATCATTGCCTTCTTCATTAGAATCAGAAGAGGGAATTGGATTATCATATAAGTCATTAACCAATTTAAGAGCTTTGATTCTTTGCTCTTCAGCTTCATAAGCTTCATCCTCTGTTTTACAGATTTCATCAAAGTCTGGAATTGGTGATTCATCAAAGACAAAAGTTGGGAATTCAAAACTATTGATAATTTCTTCTGAAATTTTAACTGATTCATCTGCAAGACTTTGAACTGGAACTGGAACAAGAGCTGGAACTGCTCTTTGAACTGCAAAGCTACTAATGATCTTTTTTAACAAAACTTTGTCAATTGGAGCAGTATAAGGAACAATTGCTCTAGAATAATTATGATGTTTTGGCAGATTAGAGTAAATAGGACTGAACTTAGATAGCAAAGAGATAATATCTAGGGAGGGATGAATATAGATATTATTAATTTCTTCTATAGCTGGTATTCCAGATGCTTCAACCAAATCAAATATTTCTGAATAAGAAATTTTAACTGATTCTTCAACAAAAACTGTATCCTCTGAAACTGGAATAAAAACTGTATCTGTATCAAAAACTGCAGCTGTATCAGAAACTGTATCCTCTGAAATTTGAGCTTCTGGAACTTCTTCATGAGGCATCTCCCCCTGCCTAGCTTCAGGGAGACCTGAATCTAGGCCCCTAGAAGAAGGGACAGAGATAGAGGAATGAATTGAAGATATAGTAGAAGATAGTTCAGAAATTGCTTGAAGAATTGGAGCAATTTTTGCATCCAATGTGGAGTCAAGAGTAGAAAGAATGTTATAGACTGGAGCAAGTTTTGCATCCAGAATTTGATCAATCTTGGGAAGAATATAGTCAAGAATTTGATCTGCAACAGTGTAGAAATGTAGAAATAGCATTTCAGGTGGATGAGATGAAGATGGTTGAGAAGTGGATGGAATGGAAGTTGGTACAAAAATGTTTGCAATATTTGCATGTTGTTGAGGGATGTCAGAATGAATATGGCAAGAGTGATGGATGGGTGAATGATGGTCATCATGCATGGGAGATGGAGGTGGAGAAGTGTGAGGGGTTATAAGGGTAGATGAGGATGGAATGTCATCATTGGGTGTGGGAGAATTTGGAGGCGGAGATTGTGCAGGGGAAATATTTTGAGGTGGAGATGGGAGAGGAGGAGAAGAAACAATAGGAGGAGGAGGAGAAGCTTCTAGAAGGGGTAAGGGAGCGACTGAATCAGTCCTTGTGCCTTCAGAAGTTTTCTTCTTTGTAATTGCTCCTGTGTTCTTCTTGGTAAACACCCTATCCCATTTAGCAAAGAGAGCTGAAGTCAGCTTCTTGTTGGCATTAATGGTCACCTTGGGAGAGACCATAAGGTCTTGGTGTCTTTCCTGCAAAACAATTCCTATAATCCTTCCAAAACAAACATTTTCCTTAGATACTTTCTTCTTAATCAATCCAAAGAGAATTGATCCCCAGTTCACTTTCTTCCTTTCCATTAAGGCCACCATCAACATAAATTGGTGCCTATTAATATAATCATGACCTGTTGTTTTCCCTAACAACACTTTTCCAACAATATCAGAAAGAAACTTATATTCCACGGATAAGTTCTTCTTAAGCAGGTGATTAGGGTTTCCAGTGGAATGACCCATTTTAATCAGTGCTTCACCAGTTTCAACAGATCTGAGCTCTATTTCATCATCACCATTAATGAAACCAAAAACCTCAATTAAAATGGTAGGGGTAAGAGAGACCTGATGTCCTGAGATGGTTCCTGTCAGACGTTCATCTTCCTGCTTAGCCGTAAAACACCATTCCTTGATTTCTGCAGTGTGCAGCTTTATTCTCATGCTCATTAACTTCTTTAACTACTGCTCTTCAAACAGTTGATGAATATCCTTGAAGATTTGGTCAGATTGAGTGAATGATTCCAGGTTGATGTCAAACCCAGCATCAAACTTTATTGAGTAGAGCGCGGCTTGAGAAAACGCCATTTGTACCTGCAAGAAAGAAAGATCAAGTGCAGAGGGGAAATTGAGGGAAACGATTTCTGTAGGCGCAATCTATTACGAAATAGAAAAGGATATTATATAGACCGGAGAAGGGGGGCGCATTTAAGGAGCGGGGTTCGACAAAAACCTAATAAAAATAGAAGTCAAAAAGACTTTAGGTCTCCCGTCAGACAGCGTTCGACAAAAAAATCCTTTTCGTCGACCACCGTTCGACAAGTAAAATTTTCTTTATCGATTCTGAAATTAACAGATTTTGTCGACCGCCATTCGACAAATGGTTCAAATTCGTCGTCCTCCGTTCGACGAATTTGGGGGATAAATAAAATTTTTAATTTTTAACAGATTGAATCTCCATCTATCATTCCTAGTTGATTTATAAAGAAGATGTGCTTCTTTTCATCCAAGGGCTTGGTGAAAATGTCAGCTCTTCGTAGATCAGTAGAAATGAACTGTAGGCAAATTTTATTTTTATCCACATTATCCCTAAGGAAGTGGTGCCTAATCTCTATGTGTTTAGTCCTACTATGAAGAACTGGATTTTGTGTTATAGATATTGCACTTGTATTGTCACAAAATATAGTTGATTTATTTAAGTTGATACCATAGTCTAGGAGTTGATTTTGTATCCACAACATCTGTGAGCAGCAACTGCCAGCAGCCATATATTCAGCTTCAGTTGTTGATGTAGACACAGATGTCTGCTTTTTACAAAACCAAGACACAAGCCTGTCACCAAGAAACTGACAAGTTCCTGATGTGCTTTTCCTGTCTGCTCTGCATCCAACATAATCTAAATCTGAGAATCCAGTTAATTCAAATTCAGATGTTGTTGGATACCAAAGTCCTAGATTAGGGCAACCCTTTATATATCTCAAAATCCTTTTTAATAAAATTAAGTGAGATTTTTTGGGGTTAACTTGAAATCTAGCACAAATACAGGTAGCAAACATTATGTTAGGTCTACTAGCTGTTAAATAAAGTAGTGAGCCAACAATTGCTCTGTATACTTTTGAATCAACAGGTTTCCCTGATTCATCATTAACAATAACAGCATTTGAGGGCATGGGTGTTTTCATGGTGGAAGAATCAGACATACCAAATCTTTTCACTAATTCCTTAGCATACTTAGATTGGGATATGAAGATTCCATTTGGAGTTTGCTTCACTTGAAGACCAAGGAAGTATGATAGCTCACCCATACTACTCATTTCAAATCTTGATTGCATTAGATTGGAAAATCTTTTGCACAAATTTGAATTAGTAGAGCCAAAGATAATATCATCTACATATATTTGAACTAGTAGAGTTTGATTTTTATGTATTTTGAAAAATAAGGTTTTGTCTACTATGCCTCTACAGAAATTGTTTTCCAAAAGAAAACTAGCTAAAGTCTCATGCCATGCTCTAGGAGCTTGTTTGAGACCATAAAGAGCTTTCTTAAGTTTAAATACAAAAGAGGGTTGAGTTGGAGAGATAAAACCTGGTGGTTGTTCCACATAAACTTCTTCTTTGATTTCTCCATTTAGGAATGCACTCTTTACATCCATTTGATAGACTTTGAATCTTTTGTATGCAGCAAATGCAAGGAAGATCCTGATTGCCTCTAACCTTGCAAATGGTGCAAATGTCTGATCATAGTCTGTCCCTTCTTCTTGTGAGTATCCTTGAGCTACTAGCCTAGCTTTGTTTCTCACAATATTTCCCTCTGCATCAAGCTTGTTCCTGTAGACCCATTTGGTTCCAATCACTGGATAATTCTTTGGTCTTGGAATCAAATCTCAAACCTTGTTCCTTTCAAATTGGTTGAGCTCCTTTTGCCTTGCAAGAATCCAATTTGGATCTTGTTCTGCATCTTTCATGGTTTGAGGTTCAACTTGTGATAGGAAACAAGTATGCATCTGATTTTGGTGCAGTTGATGCCTTGTTTGAACACCTACTGAAATATCTCCAATCACTTGTGAAATTGGATGATCTCTAACTGTGATGGGGTCAACAGTTAGAGTTGGTTCAGCAATTGTATCCACTTGGGAAATTTGTTCAGCTGCTGTATCTTGTGAAGAATGATCTGCTATTGTCTGTTCTGAACTTTCAGCAAAAACTGGGAAGTTTTCTTCTTCACTGTCTTCCTCATTCTGCTGTTCAAGATTCAGAATTCCTTCTTTATGTACAGCTAATTGATCTAGATGCTCACATAATATAGGTACCTGTAGATTTTTTATGGTAGAAGGAATCTTCTCCTTCTAAAACATGTTAGTTTCATCAAAATAGACATGCATAGATTCTTCTATTTTAAGAGTGGATTTATTATAAATCTTATATGCTTTACTGATTTGAGAATAACCTAAGAAAATTCCTTCATCTGATTTTGGTTCAAATTTCCTAAGGTATTTCTTATCATTATTGTGAATATAACATCTACAGCCAAATGTTCTAAAATAGTTAACTCTAGGTTTCTTCCCTTTAAGTAATTCATAACGAGTCTTTACCTTAAGTTTGTGTATCAAACTTTTATTCAGAACATAATTTGCTATACTAACAACCTCTGCCCAAAAGGATAGGGACATGTTAGCATCTGCAAGCAATGTTCTTGCTGATTCCATTAGAAATCTGTTTTTCCTTTCAACTACCCCATTTTGTTGAGGAGTTCTAGGAGCTGAGAAACAATGTCTGATACCTTCCATCTCACAGAATTCTTGCATAAGAAGAAACTCAAACTCAGTACCATGATCACTTCTGATCAATGCAACTACGATAGAGTACTCAATTTGTATGCTCTTAAGAAAGTCTGTAAGAACTTTAAAGTTATCTGACTTTTCTCTCAAAAAGAACACCCAAGTGAATCTAGAGAAGTCATCTACAATAACTAGAGTGTAGGACTTCCCCCCTAAACTCTTTGTTGTTATAGGTCCAAAAAGGTCCATATGTAGCAAATATAATATTCTAGGTGAATCACTTTTAGATAATGATTTAAAACTTTTTTTTAGTTTGCTTACCTAGTTGACATGCCCTACAAAGACTTTCTTTCTTGTATGAACCTGAGGGTAATCCTCTAACAAGATTGTCATTAGATAGTTTAGCAATGGTCCTAAGGTTTACATGTCCTAATCTCTTATGCCAAAGTTCACTAGATTTGCTTCCATCACTAAATAAACAAACTTCTGAAGTAGATGAATTGAAATTCACTAAATATATATTACCTTGCGTTATACCTGATAAAATAGTAATATTATCAGTAAATTTAATAAGGCAATTCAACTTATTAAAAGTTACCCGATACCCTTCATCACATAATTGACTTATGCTGATGAGGTTGTGCTTTAGTCCTTTGACATAAGCTACCTCTTTGAAGGTGACTTCTCCAACCTTGACTTTTCCATAGCCTTTGGTCTGTCCACAGTTGGAGTCTCCAAATACAACCTTTGGTCCAAGCTTTGCCTTGTAGTTGTTCAGGTTGGCCTTGTTTCCTGTCATATGCTTTGAGCAGCCACTATCCAAATACCACTTTTCATTTATTTTTGGATAGCTGTGTACCTGCAATGACAGAAAAATAAACTAGTTGTTTTTTACCCAGACTACCTTGGGTCCTTTTGTCTTACCACAAAATTTAGAAATAAAGGATATTTCAGGCTGATCCTTATAGCCTTGTGGGTGAAATCCCCTTGGAGGTATTACCCACTCAGTAAAATGATTTTTAGTATATTTAGAATTAGAATTCTTAGAACTTTCTGTATAATATCTGTTCGACAAATTTGGGTAAATTCGTCGACCGCCGTTCGACGAATGTGCATGATTTTGTCGAGCGCCGTCCATATGATAACTATACTGAAGGTCTGTTCTCAGTTTTCGTCGATCTCCGTTCGACAGATTTGAATCTTTTTGTCGAGCTTCGTTCACCGAATTCTTCTGAATTCTTTTATTCTTAATATTCTTGCTTGAAATATCTTTATTGGCTTCAGTAGCCTCTTTGCCTTTAGCAGAGACGAATTTTATGGGTGTAGGAGAATGTTTCTCTTAATTAGAGGTGGCTCACTTGATGAAGCACCCAAGCCCAGTTTGCTATTGAGTCTAGCAATGATAGTGCTTGTGATGTTCATCAGTTTGATACTTCTCCCATTTAGGGATTCTTCAAATCTCTTGGCCTCAGATAATTTATTCTTAATGAGAATAGTATGTTCTCTGGAGGCTGCCAACTCTTTCTTAAGAGTAGCATTTTCTTCACTTAAATTATTCATTTCAGCTAGCTTAAGTCTGAGTGAGATTATTTCCTTCTCAGATTTAATTAATTCTAGGCAAAGAACTTTGAATTCATCCTTGAATTCAATGGAAGTAAAATCAAAGTTAGCGAGAATTTGGAGGCGGAGATTGTGCAGGGGAAATATTTTGAGGTGGAGATGGGAGAGGAGGAGAAGAAACAATAGGAGGAGGAGGAGAAGCTTCTAGAAGGGGTAAGGGAGCGACTGAATCAGTCCTTGTGCCTTCAGAAGTTTTCTTCTTTGTAATTGCTCCTGTGTTCTTCTTGGTAAACACCCTGTCCCATTTAGCAAAGAGAGCTGAAGTCAGCTTCTTGTTGGCATTAATGGTCACCTTGGGAGAGACCATAAGGTCTTGGTGTCTTTCCTGCAAAACAATTCCTATAATCCTTCCAAAACAAACATTTTCCTTAGATACTTTCTTCTTAATCAATCCAAAGAGAATTGATCCCCAGTTCACTTTCTTCCTTTCCATTAAGGCCACCATCAACATAAATTGGTGCCTATTAATATAATCATGGCCTGTTGTTTTCCCTAACAACACTTTTCCAACAATATCAGAAAGAAACTTATATTCCACGGATAAGTTCTTCTTAAGCAGGTGATTAGGGTTTCCAGTGGAATGACCCATTTTAATCAGTGCTTCACCAGTTTCAACAGAGCTGAGCTCTATTTCATCATCACCATTAATGAAACCAAAAACCTCAGTTAAAATGGTAGGGGTAAGAGAGACCTGATGTCCTGAGATGGTTCCTGTCAGACGTTCATCTTCCTGCTTAGCCGTAAAACACCATTCCTTGATTTCTGCAGTGTGCAGCTTTATTCTCATGCTCATTAACTTCTTTAACTGCTGCTCTTCAAACAGTTGATGAATATCCTTGAAGATTTGGTCAGATTGAGTGAATGATTCCAGGTCGATGTCAAACCCAGCATCAAACTTTATTGAGTAGAGCGCGGCTTGAGAAATCGCCATTTGTACCTGCAAGAAAGAAAGATCAAGTGCAGAGGGGAAATTGAGGGAAACGATTTCTGTAGGCGCAATCTATTACGAAATAGAAAAGGATATTATATAGACCGGAGAAGGGGGGCGCATTTAAGGAGCGGGGTTCGACAAAAACCTAATAAAAATAGAAGTCGAAAAGACTTTAGGTCTCCCGTCAGACAGCGTTCGACAAAAAAATCCTTTTCGTCGACCACCGTTCGACAAGTAAAATTTTCTTTATCGATTCTGAAATTAACAGATTTTGTTGACCGCCATTCGACAAATGGTTCAAATTCGTCGTCCTTCGTTCGACGAATTTGGGGGATAAATAAAATTTTTAATTTTTAACAGATTGAATCTCCATCTATCATTCCTAGTTGATTTATAAAGAAGATGTGCTTCTTTTCATCCAAGGGCTTGGTGAAAATGTCAGCTCTTCGTAGATCAGTAGAAATGAACTGTAGGCAAATTTTATTTTTATCCACATTATCCCTAAGGAAGTGGTGCCTAATCTCTATGTGTTTAGTCCTACTATGAAGAACTGGATTTTGTGCTATAGATATTGCACTTGTATTATCACAAAATATAGTTGATTTATTTAAGTTGATACCATAGTCTAGGAGTTGATTTTGTATCCACAACATCTGTGAGCAGCAACTGCCAGCAGCCATATATTCAGCTTCAGTTGTTGATGTAGACACAGATGTCTGCTTTTTACAAAACCAAGACACAAGCCTGTCACCAAGAAACTGACAAGTTCCTGATATGCTTTTCCTGTCTACTCTGCATCCAACATAATCTAAATCTCAGAATCCAGTTAATTCAAATTCAGATGTTGTTGGATACCAAAGTCCTAGATTTGGGCAACCCTTTATTTATCTCAAAATCCTTTTTAATAAAATTAAGTGAGATTTTTGGGGGTTAACTTGAAATCTAGCACAAATACAGGTAGCAAACATTATGTTAGGTCTACTAGCTGTTAAATAAAGTAGTGAGTCAACAATTGCTCTGTATACTTTTGAATCAACAGGTTTCCCTGATTCATCATTAACAATAACAACATTTGAGGGCATGAGTGTTTTCATGGTGGAAGAATCAAACATACCAAATCTTTTCAATAATTCCTTAGCATACTTAGATTGGGATATGAAGATTCCATTTGGAGTTTGCTTCACTTGAAGACCAAGGAAGTATGATAGCTCACCCATACTACTCATTTCAAATCTTGATTGCATTAGATTGGAAAATCTTTTGCACAAATTTGAATTAGTAGAGCCAAAGATAATATCATCTACATATATTTGAACTAGTAGAGTTTGATTTTTATGTATTTTGAAAAATAAGGTTTTGTCTACTATGCCTCTACAGAAATTGTTTTCCAAAAGAAAACTAGCTAAAGTCTCATACCATGCTCTAGGAGCTTGTTTGAGACCATAAAGAGCTTTCTTAAGCTTAAATACAAAAGAGGGTTGAGTTGGAGAGATAAAACCTGGTGGTTGTTCCACATAAACTTCTTCTTTGATTTCTCCATTTAGGAATGCACTCTTTACATCCATTTGATAGACTTTGAATCTTTTGTATGCAGCAAATGCAAGGAAGATCCTGATTGCCTCTAACCTTGCAAATGGTGCAAATGTCTGATCATAGTCTGTCCCTTCTTCTTGTGAGTATCCTTGAGCTACTAGCCTAGCTTTGTTTCTCACAATATTTCCCTCTGCATCAAGCTTGTTCCTGTAGACCCATTTGGTTCCAATCACTGGATAATTCTTTGGTCTTGGAATCAAATCTCAAACCTTGTTCCTTTCAAATTGGTTGAGCTCCTTTTGCCTTGCAAGAATCCAATTTGGATCTTGTTCTGCATCTTTCATGGTCTGAGGTTCAACTTGTGATAGGAAACAAGTATGCATCTGATTTTGGTGCAGTTGATGCCTTGTTTGAACACCTACTGAAATATCTCCAATCACTTGTGAAATTGGATGATCTCTAACTGTGATGGGGTCAACAGTTAGAGTTGGTTCAGCAATTGTATCCACTTGGGAAATTTGTTCAGCTGCTGTATCTTGTGAAGAATGATCTGCTATTGTCTGTTCTGAACTTTCAGCAAAAACTGGGAAGTTTTCTTCTTCACTGTCTTCCTCATTCTGTTGTTCAAGATTCAGAATTCCTTCTTTATGTAGAGCTAATTGATCTAGCTGCTCACATAATATAGGTACCTGCAGATTTTCTATGGTAGAAGGAATCTTCTCCTTCTAAAACATGTTAGTTTCATCAAAAGAGACATGCATAGATTCTTCTATTTTAAGAGTGGATTTATTATAAATCTTATATGCTTTACTGATTTGAGAATAACCTAAGAAAATTCCTTCATCTGATTTTGGTTCAAATTTCCTAAGGTATTTCTTATCATTATTGTGAATATAACATCTACAGCCAAATGTTCTAAAATAGTTAACTCTAGGTTTCTTCCCTTTAAGTAATTCATAAGGAGTCTTTACCTTAAGTTTGTGTATCAAACTTCTATTCAGAACATAATTTGCTGTACTAACAACCTCTGCCCAAAAGGATAGGGACAGGTTAGCATCTGCAAGCAATGTTCTTGCTGATTCAATTAGAAATCTATTTTTCCTTTCAACTACCCCATTTTGTTGAGGAGTTCTAGGAGCTGAGAAACAATGCCTGATACCTTCCATCTCATAGAATTCTTGCACAAGAAGAAACTCAAACTCAGTACCATGATCACTTCTGATCAATGCAACTACGATAGAGTACTCAATTTGTATGCTCTTAAGAAAGTCTGTAAGAACTTTAAAGTTATCTGACTTTTCTCTCAAAAAGAACACCCAAGTGAATCTAGAGAAGTCATCTACAATAACTAGAGTGTAGGACTTCCCCCCTAAACTCTTTGTTGTTATAGGTCCAAAAAGGTCCATATGTAGCAAATATAAGATTCTAGGTGAATCACTTTTAGATAATGATTTAAAACTTTTTTTAGTTTGCTTACCTAGTTGACATGCCCTACAAAGACCTTCTTTCTTGTATGAACCTGAGGGTAATCCTCTAACAAGATTGTCATTAGATAGTTTAGCAATGGTCCTAAGGTTTACATGTCCTAATCTCTTATGCCAAAGTTCACTAGATTTGCTTCCATCACTAAATAAACAAACTTCTGAAGTAGATGAATTGAAATTCACTAAATATATATTACCTTGCCTAATACCTGATAAAATAGTAATATTATCAGTAAATTTAATAAGGCAATTCAACTTATTAAAAGTTACCTGATACCCTTCATTACATAATTGACTTATGCTGATGAGGTTGTGCTTTAGTCCTTTGACATAAGCTACCTCTTTGAAGGTGACTTCTCCAACCTTGACTTTTCCATAGCCTTTGGTCTGTCCACAGTTGGAGTCTCCAAATACAACCTTTGGTCCAAGCTTTGCCTTGTAGTTGTTCAGGTTGACCTTGTTTCCTGTCATATGCTTTGAGCAGCCACTATCCAAATACCACTTTTCATTTATTTTTGGATAGCTGTGTACCTGCAATGACAGAAAAATAAACTAGTTGTTTTTTACCCAGACTACCTTGGGTCCTTTTGTCTTACCACAAAATTTAGAAATAAAGGATGTTTCAGGCTGATCCTTATAGCCTTGTGGGTGAAATCCCCTTGGAGGTATTACCCACTCAGTAAAATGATTTTTAGTATATTTAGAATTAGAATTCTTAGAACTTTCTGTATAATATCTGTTCGACAAATTTGGGTAAATTCGTCGACCGCCGTTCGACGAATGTGCATGATTTTGTCGAGCGCCGTCCATATGATAACTATACTGAAGGTCTGTTCTCAATTTTCGTCGATCTCCGTTCGACAGATTTGAATCTTTTTGTCGAGCTTCGTTCGCCGAATTCTTCTGAATTCTTTTATTTTTAATATTCTTGCTTGAAATATCTTTATTGGCTTCAGTAGCCTCTTTGCCTTTAGCAGAGATGAATTTTATGGGTGTAGAGAGAATGTTTCTCTTAATTAGAGGTGGCTCACTTGATGAAGCACCCAAGCCCAGTTTGCTATTGAGCCTAGCAATGATAGTGCTTGTGATGTTCATCAGTTTGATACTTCTCCCATTTAGGGATTCTTCAAATCTCTTGGCCTCAGATAATTTATTCTCAATGAGAATAGCATGTTCTCTGGAGGCTGCCAACTCTTTCTTAAGAGTAGCATTTTCTTCACTTAAATTATTCATTTCAGCTAGCTTAAGTTTGAGTGAGATTATTTCCTTCTCAGATTTAATTAAGTCTAGGCAAAGAACTTTGAATTCATCCTTGAATTCAATGGAAGTAAAATCAAAGTTAGCTATTACCTGATCAGCATCATCTTCTGCTTCTGATTCTGATTTTTCTTCATTGGAATTGTTGGCTGAGGCATTGATTGCCATCATGCAGAAATTCTTCTCTTCTTCATCATCATTGGAGCTGGATGAAGAAGCATATCCTGACTCACTGTCTGAGTCATAAATGGCCATTAAGCATTGATCATTTTCTTTTGTTTCTTCATCATCAGAAGAGCAGGATGAAGATTCTGATTCAGATTCTGTTTCACTCCAGGATTTTGCTACAAATCCTCTTCCCGTCTTTTTGTGATTGTGGGAGGATGATTTGCTGGAGTTTCTCTTTTCTTCATTTTCTTTTCTCTTTTCCTTCTTGTCCTTCTTGTTTTGATTTTCTGGACAATCAGGTGCAATGTGTCCTGGTTTCCTGTAACCAAAATATATAATTTCATTTGCATGATTTTTGTCATACCTTGGCTTGTCATAGCTTCTGGATAACTTTTTCTTGATGTCTTTCTTAGCCATCTTGTAAAATCTTTTGGCTATCAGACTCATGATCTCCTCATTGTCAGGAGTTTTTCCTTCTTCTGCATCAGTTGCTTTGAAAGCTATGCTCTTTTCTTTCCTTGTTGCTGAAGATGTAGTGGATGATTCTGCTTCCCTGGACTTGATGAGCTGCTCATAAGATTTGAGCTTGCCCAACAGTGCTTCTGTGGTAATCCCATTGAGACTCCTGGCATCCTTGATTGGCCAGATTCTTGAGTCCCATGTGCTGGGGAAGCACATTAAGATCTTGTCATTTATTTCAGTGATAGAAATCACTTTGTCCAAGGTATTCAACTCATTTATTATGGGACTGAGCCTATTGTACATATCAGCAACTGTCTCTGTGTCTCCTTTCTTGAAGTTTTCATACAGAGAGATCAAGTGTGATCTTCTGTCTTTTCTCTCATCAGCAGAACCTGCAACCATATTATTTAGTGAAGTCCAAATTTCTCTAGCTGAAGTACATTCAATCACTTTTTGAAATATGTCATCAGACATAGTTTGAGCCAGTATGTTCATGGCTTTAGCATCTGCACTCCTCTGCTTTTTCTGAGCTTCAGTCCACTCAGGAGGTGAAACAGCAGTGTTGTCTGCTGTGGTTCCAGTGCTTACTGCTGCTGTAGGTGCTGGAGGCCCTGTCAGAATAACATTAAAAATCTCTTCATCAATAGAGTTCATATAAAACCTAATCCTTGCTTTCCAAAGTGCAAACTTGCCAAGGTTGCACATTGGAGGTCTTGTGCTTGAGTATTCCTTGTTTTGTGCCATGAGTTTTTATTAAGTAGAAATAAAAAGAAATAAAGTCTCTAAAGAAATTTAAGATCTAGTTGATCTTTGTGATTCAGGTGTTAGCCTATAAAGAATCAACACTCTCTGATACCAATTGTGAGTGGAGGTTAGATCTTAAGTTACTCTAGAAAGGGGGGGGGGGTGAATAGAGTATTAAAACTTTTTATTAGTTTTTAAAGCGGAATTAAAATACTGATGTATATATATGTGTAAAGCAGAGTGTGTGTTATATAATTTGAATAAAGAAGATAGCACACAGCACAGAAACAACACAGAAAATCACAAGCACATGGGACATAAGGAAATATAGTAGTTCCCTAATAAATCTGGGTACGTCTACTCTTCTACCACAGCTGGTAGGAATCTACTAGGAGTTTTTGATAAGGTGTTCACACACCACAGAGCTTTTGATAAGGAGCTCAAGGCCTGGGTTTTTTTTTATAAGGTGTCCACACACCAATAAGCTTTTGATAAGGTGCTTAAAAACCACACAAGGATTTTTGATAAGGTGTCTTGCCACCACTGTGTAAACTTTTGGAGGGAGAATTAACCCTGTACAAGATGAGGTAAGAAGGTTTAGAGTGTTCTTCTCTGTCAATATTTCTGAGAGAAGACAAAAGGCGTTGAGGATGAAAGCTCCCCCTGTCTGATTGAAGTTGTTGACAGCTTGAGGATGAAGCTTTCTCTAAAATATAAATCCTCTGTAGCTGATTAATCTGGAAGAAGTAAATCTTCCGATTGTTGTTGCTCTTTAGAAGACTTGAACTTGCAGCAGATCTGAGAGAATGAATGTTGTTCTCGGAGAGATGAAGATGCTGCCTTTTGGAAGAAGACGACTGAAGGTATATGTTCTCTATATGTATTTTCTTCTTCTTCTCCTTTTTCTAAATCCTTCTGTATACTTGTTATTCTAAAGAACTGTATTTCTGAGAGAAAAAAAAATGACTGTCAAGGATCTGTCTCTATAAAGGAGTATGACTGTTTTTGTATATACTTCCTTCTTTGATAGCTTTCTAATTTGAAATTCAAATCATCTGTATTTAAGGAATATATTATTCTGACATAATCTTTCTTGGAACTGCAACAGCCACCAAAATGATTTTGGCAGGCCCTTTTTGATTCCTTTGTCGTGAAAGATGCCTTAGCATTAAATGTCAACGACTATTCTTGTCTTGGAATAGAAGGAATAAAAGAATATAATAAATGAATAAGATATCCTTACTAAATTGACTGAATACGTCCAAAAGTACTTAAATATATCCGTTAAAGTCGTCGATCTGTGTTCAGAGTGTTGACAAAATAACAGATATAAATGATTTGGACTTGTATTTGTCGAACTGAGCTTTAATACAGAATTTGTCGAGCTCTGGCTGGAATTCGTCGAACGCTGCTTGCCATTTGTCGAACGCTGCTCAGAGAATGTCGAGCGCTGGAATTTGCTATAATTCTTCAGTCTGCTGAGAAGAATTTGTCGAACGAAGCAAGACATTCGTCGAACGTCACTCGCCATTTGTCGAATGCTGGGAACTTAAATATTCCTTAAGTTCTAGCTAATCAATCAGCCTAAAGACTTGACCCTTAAGCTATATAATAGGGTCAACTTGATCCTTAGTTAAAACATAGTGATCCTAGCCCAAAACAGTAATAGGGTTGTTCCAACAAGGACGTTTTCTCCGTTCATTGCACTCTCAGATCGCTTCCCCAGTTGCCTAGATTGCTTCTTCGTTCGTTGCGCGCTCAGAACGCTTCTGAGCGCGCTCATCTTACTTTTTGTCTTTTCTGACTTCTCACATTTTATCTTTCTAGCATACTCACTTTTCGTCTTTCTAATTTCTCACATTTCAGGAACAGCTTGTCGCCTTTTTCGCCTCCAACAAAACCGCCCGAACTGCCCGAGGGGCAAGATGGTCAATTACGAAAAATGGCGATCCGTGTGCTCTGAACCGAAAAATATGATTCGTCCGCTAGGTGGTTACGGTGGTTACAACAGCGAAATTACCGGGCTACCCCCGGCCAAAGCTATAAAAGGAGCCCCAGGACTTCATTTCAAGGGACCTTGTCTTCTGGACCCGGGAGAGCTTCTTGCAGACTTTCGCGGAATTCTCCTTCGGACTCGAAGATTTCCATCTTCCCGAAAGCCGACTCAGCGTGCTCACTTTTGTTCTCCAGGGCGTTCTCACTTTTGTTCTCCACCTTTCTCAGAAGGAGAAAGGACTTAGTTTTTCTGGAGGTGGTCTGTCACCTTCGGAATTCTCTCTCTCTCTCTTTCTCTCTATTATTGTAACGAGCGGCGGCCTGTCGCGCTCGACTTCTAAGTCTATAATTGTAACCCCCCAGAAGATAGTGGAAGTTTGGTCGGCACAGCTCCGACCACGTGGTTTTTTACCCTTTCCGTGTTTTCCACGCTAAAAAGTCCCAGTGTAATCAACGAATCTCAAATTGACTGTTTGCGCGCTTGGTTCGCTCCTGAGCTAAGGTGGTTCAAGTAAACCGGTCTACCAAGAGCCCTAAGCGACCCGCAACAGTTTGACGCCGTCTGTGGGAACCAATTCCCAAAAGTTTAGCAAAGATTACTGAAAGTGACACTTACCACCAACCGCAATGGCCAGAAGAAGTGCTCGCACCACTGAAGGTTCAATCCCGGAGGGGTGCGTTGACCCAGCTCCCTCCCACTCACTCATCAATGCCCCTCTCGCAGAAGAGGCAGTGCTTACGCCCGTGACGGTTCTGGAAGGGCGCATTCGGCAAATGGAAGAGCAACAAGCAGAGATGCTGACTCTCGTGAGAAACCTGGGGCACCTCGAGTCCCCATTCAGCCTCCAGCATCAAACGCTCCGCCACCCCCAGTTCAGAATCATGCTCCGGTCGAGGGAGCCGTTCGAGAAGATGAAGTCTCTGAAGATTTCTCCGACGCTGTAAGCTCCGCACATCCTGCTCCGCCGGTCAGAGGACCGGATGCTGACCCCCATCACCATCGTCAAGGAAGAGCTGCTCTTGACCGAGTAGTAGAAAGAACAAAGCGAGAGGAGATACGTGACATGATAGCGGAAGAGTACGTCCAGACAGGGCGACGCACAGCCCTCGCTCGCCGCCCCGCGCATCACGGCTCCCCCTATCGCCTCAAGTCTTAGCTCATCCAATTCTGAATGGTTTCAAGCTTCCCAACATCGAAACATTCGACGGGACGGATGACCCGTTAAAACATGTCAACCACTTCGCTACCATCATGAGACTCTACAACGCTCCAGCTCAACTCCTCTGTCAAGTGTTCCCGGAAACCTTGAAGGGACAAGCGCGCACTTGGTTTCACTCCCTGCGGGAGGGGGCTATCAGCAACTTCGCAGAAATGGCGCATCAATTCGTGGACCAGTTCATCGCCAATCGTAGGATTGTCCGAGATCCCTCCCATCTCTCAGGAATCTGCCAGAATGACGGAGAGACTCTCAAAGATTTCTTTCGATGCTTCACTTCCGAGGCTCGACAAATCCCGGGGGTCGACCCCGAGCTCCTGCGAGGGGTCTTCCTTGGAGGACTCCGCCCCGGTGGCTTCTACTCCGCACTGATGCGAGAAACTGTGCCTAGTTACCCAGACCTCGTCCATCGGGTTGAAGCTCAGATAGCAGCTGATGAGGCGATTGAATCGCACCGCCAATAGTTCGAGGGGAGATCGAAGAGGAAGAGAGAGGAGTCGTTGCCGCGGACGGTCCCCGATAAGAACAATAAGCAACACGACACCCCCAGCCGAGACCGAGGTTCTCGTCAGCATCAAGACTACACTCACCTGAACACAACCAAGACTAACGTTCTCCTTGCCATCCGCGATCATCCCTCTCTTCAGAGGCCTAGGGCTCTTGCACCAAATTCTGGAGACCAATCCAAATACTGCGACTACCATCGAGGTCACGGGCACAAAACAGAAGATTGTTCGCGACTGAGCGCAAAAATCGAACGATTCGTTCGTCTGGGATTCCTTGAAAAATTCCTCCGAACCAAGGACCCTGAATCAACAGGTCAAGAATGACCCAGCAGGGTGGCAATCTCCAGAGCGACCATCCCGAAGAATAACCTGCTCTCTGCCCAGGGAACGTCCAGGGCACCCGATGTATTTACTTGTATCTTATGTTTTCAGCATCCATGTAACAAACAAGTGTCATTTAATTTATTACTTTTTATCATGCGCCCAAATCATAAGCGTCATTTTCAATTGTACTGTTTCTCCAAGAACAGAGTGTACAGATTGTCCGACAACGGACACTGACCTCTCCCAGAACAGAGTGTACAGATTGTCCGACAACGGACTCTGACCTCTCCCAGAACAGAGTGTACAGATTGTCCGACAACGGACACTGACCTCTCCCAGAACAGAGTGTACAGATTGTCCGACAACGGACTCTGACCTCTCCCAGAACAGAGTGTACAGATTGTCCGACAACGAACTCTGACCTCTCCCAGAACAGAGTGTACAGATCGTCCGACAATGGACTCTGACCTCTCCCAAAACAGAGTGTACAGATCGTCCGACAACGGACTCTGACCTCTCCCAGAACAGAGTGTACAGATCGTTTGCCAACGGACTCTCACCTCTCCCAGAACAGAGTGTACAACTCGTCCGACAAAGGACTCTGACCTCTCCCAGAATAGAGTGTCCAAATCGTCCCACAAGAGACTCTGACCTCTCCCAGAATAGAGTGTCCAAATCGTACCACAAGAAACTTTGGCCTCTCCCAGAACAAAGTGCTTGAATATGCCATATAGAAGCAAAAGCAATAGGGCGCTCATCCCCCGACAGCAATTCCTACCCAAGGCGCCGCGAAGAGAGCAATGATCAAAGCTACCACAGAAAAATCGAAACCTCTGAACTCCTCCGCGCCGAAATTCGGACTCCGAAGGTTTGAGGGGCTTATGTTATACATCCATAAAGGCCTTGGGGTGCATATAGAGAAAACTCCACTGAAGAGAGGTGGGGTCAAAGGTCAACGCATGATCGCTCAAGTTGGAGAAACCGAACCCGCCATTTCCGCCGCCAACCGCCCTCGTCGAACCGCCCGCAACCGCGCGGTAACGCTACCGCACAGCGCTACCACATGGTAGCGCGCGCGGTAGCGCGTTGGCCGCCCCTCCACGCGGGCGCGGTCTAACCGCACCCCTAGTGGGGAGCGGCCAAGCCGCACCCCTAGTGGGGAGCGACCAAGCCGCACCCCTAGTGGGGAGCGGCCAAGCCGCACCCCTAGTGGGGTGCGGCCAGGCCGCACCCCCTTAGGGTGCGCCCAAACCACACCCTTAGTGGGGTGCGGCCAAGCCGCACCCCCTTTGAGGTGCGACCTAGCCGCACCCCTAGTGGGGTACGGTCAAGACCCCTTCCCGTGAAGGGGTTCGGGGGTGTCCGCCCTCTCCAGGCTCGCTGTGCGCCCTTTGGGCCCCTGATTTCACTTGGAGCGCTCCCGCGCTCGTAACATGCTCAGAACGCCTCACAAAGCGACCATGACGTTTTCTCCGTTCATTGCACTCTCAGATCGCTTCCCCAGTTGCCTAGATTGCTTCTCCGTTCGTTGCGCGCTCAGAACGCTTCTGAGCGCGCTCAAGTCACTTTTTGTCTTTTCTGACTTCTCACATTTTGTCTTTCTAGCATGCTCACTTTTCGTCTTTCCAGTTTCTCACATTTCAGGAACAGCTTGTCACCTTTTTCGCCTCCAACAAAACCGCCTGAACTGCCCGAACTGCCAGAGGGGCAAGATGGTCAATTATGAAAAATGGCGATCCGTGTGCTATGAACCGGAAAATATGATTCGTCCGCTAGGTAGTTACGGTGGTTACAACGGCGAAATTACCGGGCTACCCCCGACCAAAGCTATAAAAGGAGCCCCAGGTCTTCATTTCAAGGGACCTTGTCTTCTGGACCCGGGAGAGCTTCTTGCAGACTTTCACGGAATTCTCCTTCGGACTCGAAAATTTCCTTCTTCCCGAAAGCCGACTCAGCGCGCTCACTTTTGTTCTCCAGGGCGTTCTCACTTTTGTTCTCCACCTTTCTCAGAAAGAGAAAGGACTTAGTTTTTTTGGAGGTGGTCTGTCACCTTCAGAATTCTCTCTCTCTCTCTCTTTCTCTCTATTATTGTAACGAGCAGCGGCTGTCGCGCTCGACTTCTAAGTCTATAATTGTAACCCCCCAGAAGATAGTGGAAGTTTGGTCGGCACAGCTCCGACCACGTGGTTTTTTACCCTTTTCGGGTTTTCCACGCTAAAAAGTCCCAGTGTAATCAACGAATCTCAAATTGACTGTTTGCGCGCTTGGCTCGCTCCCGAGCTAAGGTGGTTCAAGTAAACCGGTCTACCAAGAGCCCTAAGCGATCCGCAACAATGGTAGAGATAAATTATACTGACGGAATCATCAATCATGGAATGTAAAGATGCTGGATGGATGCTCGCAAACCACAATTTATATACTCGAGTGAAATCAGCCGTCAAGCTCCATTTCCTGATTCTCCCCCGTTACATGCTTAAAATCATATCTTAGATAACCATATGCTTAAGATCGTATCTTAAATGAAGAAGTAGAAGACAACATCAAGCAATCCATGTGCAAAAATGGGCTAGAAGTTCAGTAATTTTTATGATATTCATGAAATTATTTTACAAAACAAGAGAATCGGTTTCACCTTGAACTGAAATTACAAAGTAGCAACTGAAATCACCAATATAAAACAAGATATAAACTATTATCACCAATTTTGTAACTGAAATCACATGAAAAAAAAATCTTCAAAATGAATTCACATGTGAAGGAAATCACCAATAAACAAGGTAGCAACTGACATCACCTACTTAGCAATTAAATTCTGAGAAAAAAAATAACCTTCGAACTGAAATCACAAGGTAACAACTGAAAGCACAAATATAAAACAATGTAGCAATTGAAAGCACAAATATAAAACAATGTAATAAGTGAAATCACTTATCTGCCACTGAAATCACACAAAAAGCACATTGAACTTGCTTTTCAAAGATGATCTTGGAAGTAGAGAGGGAATGAGAAATGCAAGAAAGAAGAAGATCAAGAGTAGTGATTTCACCATGCACTTGAGCTTGCAGTGTCAACTACAATATGAGGGAGCTAGGGCTAGCTCTACACAACAGAAGTTTTGGAGCTCGCCTGGAATCGCCGCAAGGAGCGGCAGAGCGCCGATTGGAATGGTTCGCGGAGCGGGAGGGGGTAGTTTTATTTGAGTTACACCCATACGGTGTAAAGGGAATTCATTTGGTATGTATACGTATATAGCTGTGGTGCGCGTGCACTTGTGATCGTCGGATCGCGAGATCCGACGGTCGGATCTGCTCCGTATTTGTGTTTAATATAGCAATATTAAAGGAGCATTAGATCTCGACCATCGGATCGCGAGATCCTATGGTCGCGCACCAAAATACGCTATATACGTATACGTACCAAATTATTTGTGCGGTGTAAAAGAGTTATTTTAGAATTAATTTTAGGTGTGCGAATAGTGCTAATAACATTGCTCTAAAACTAACAGCCCTTATATTTGGCGGGAACATTGTTACTATGCTAGCGCGACTCCAAAAACCCTCGCAGTCTGTTGATCTTCTTCCAACATTTCCTCCCGTTCCCCCGCCATTCTCTGATCTCTCCGGCAATGGAGTCAATCCTGAAGGTAAGGTCTACAGATAAAATCGAGATTCATATGTATGAATGGTGATGCCTTCTTTATCTCGTTGTTTTGGAGTCGGTTTCTGCCGAGGTTAACGAGAACAAGAACCACTTTCATTTTTTCGTGCTATGGCAGCGAAATTTCGGGTATTCCCAGTTTCGTCCAGCTCAGAAAGAGGTCGTGCTGAAAGTTCTAGAGGGAGTAGATTGCTTGGTAGTCATGGCTACTGGAAGTGGAAAATCGCTATGGTATGCGAGTTTTTCCCCATGCCTTGGTTTTATCTCTGTCTTCTAATTTTTGAAAATTTCCCAAGCTTATCATTTTTTGCTTGTTATTTACTTACATTTATTTAGTTACATCTAGGTCTGACATAATTTTCTGTTCAGCTAGTTAAGGGTTTAGGATTTTAGGGTTTAGTCTATGTGACCTTTTTGATTCTCTTCATATGGTTCAATAGCACGCTAGATTGTTAATATGGGACATGCAAATTAGAAATCATGACAAACAAAGGAATTTCGGTTGAACAATTTATAAGAAAATGCCTTTATTTGTCTGCTGTAGCGATAATGCGTGTTAGTGTCGAGTTTCTGTTCTCCATTTTGTATCAGAAGGAATTTTTTGAGTTTAATATAGTAAATCATGCTTGAAATCCCTGTGCCCTAGTTATCAGGTTCCTCCACTTGTTACTGGAAAGACTGCCGTAGTCATAAGCCCACTTCTATCCTTGATGCAAGATCAGGTACCCATCTATTCTTATGTTCTTTTCTATGTGTGCAATTTTGTACTGCTAAGGTACTTTGGTTAACAGGTCATGAGTCTTAAAGAACGTGGTATAAAAGCCCAACATCTTGGAAGTAGCCAAACAGATCAGAGTGCTTATTCTCAAGCTGAGAATGGTGTTTTTGATGTCCTATACATGACTCCTGAGAAGGCTAGTTTACTTCCTTCGAGGTAACACCCCATTGAATTAAAAAATGTACTGCATAAATTTCTTACTCGAGGGTTTACTATGAGTTATGATTCATTGAATATTTGGATAGTTATTGTTAAACTTAAGGATGTTGTAACTGTGTATGTCATAATGTTGCTCTAGGTTTATTAATTCAAAATTACTTTTTAAGGAAAATTTATCAACTTTCACATTGGCATGAGCTTTGATGTTCTTTGTCTCCGTACAACCTAGGGATGGATATGTAATTGTTAACACATGTTCATACAATTTAATATGTTTACACCAAGATCCATGCCTTCCAAGTTGTGGTCATTGTATTCATAGCAAATATGTTGTACATGTCTTTCTAAGATATCTCATTTTCTTTTATTAGCAAATGTCTTTTTATTAGCAAATGTCTTTCTTCTAAAGAAAAACAAGCGAATAATAAAAAAGACAACTATTTTGCATTTGATTTTCTTGAAACTTAAAGAAAGATACAAATGAAGAAATTGTTTTTTTTTCTTTTTTTCCATAACTGATGGTGGCAAAAATCCATCTTTATGTTGTTTTTGCTCTCTTACTTCGTTGTTCAATTTCATTAGTTTAATGCTAACTTGAATTTCTTTTTACTCCATTCAGTTTTTGGAGTAATCTGCTGAATTCTGGGATTTGCTTGTTGGCTGTTGATGAAGCACATTGCATATCAGAGTGGGGTCATGATTTCAGGTTGACCTTTCTTTTTAAGTTTTAATTGCATCTACACATGCAATTCTTAAAGGACTAGTCAACTTTTTCTTTTGAAGTTTTGACGCATGTACCCTGATTCACTGATTGTCAACATAAGAGAAATAAATCTAAAAGATAATCCTAAATGTTTTCTAGAAACAAGTGTAACGCTAAGTTATGATGCAGAAGATTGTTAGAAGCCTTGATTAACATTAGATTTATCTGGGCTCGGAGGAGAGAAAAATATGAAGGGGAGAAATTAAAGGATAGTAATTCTAGCAGGAAATATTCTTGGATTTATTTGTATGCATAACATCATTCTAAGACATTTCTCATTTTATAGATTTAAGGGGATGCTTACATACTTTATCATTAAGGAAAAGAAGATAATTCCTAGAAACAAATAACCAAATAAATTATATGCTTTTTAAAATAATCATAAAAATAACACCCTAAATTGCATAAATAATGAACTTAATATTAATCTTATTTTATCTATCTGGCACTTGTATCAACTATAAGTTACCCCTAGTTCTTGTAGCGCATAAACTTTGGGGATGTAAAAAAAAATTCTCCCAGAGAGTTTGAATGGAGGTTATGAAGGGGCTGCATTATGTATATCGTTATGTATCAGGTCATATGCATCCCTTATGCCCACTTGAACGTCAACATTTTCTATTGTCTTACAGTCGTAGAGGTGGTGATCGATGCTAATTTTTAGATATTGTAGGTAGAGATCCCATTAATATGTTTTTAGTAGTTCAATACATTGTCAAATTGCAATATTGAAAAGAAAGCAATTATATCACCTTCTCAAGTTGATCCTAAATAAACATCCTAATTGTTGGTGAAGAATCTGAACTGTCCATACATTATGAGACCACTTTGCTATCTCCTAAAAGACAATATGATGATGGAAGCAATGAACGGAGAAAACTAATTACCATTATAGCTAGAACTATCAGAGAATATTGGACATACTTGTATATCCTTTTTTACATATCACACCTTGTTTTCTGAATTAAGATCAACTTCATTGTCAGGGAAAATGTATATATTTTTTATGTCATGGCTCAGTTTTATCCTTAGTCATAGAATTATCATACTCACGATCATGCTTAAGTCTAAAACCACTAAATCAGGAATATGCACGCAAGAAGGGCAGGTAAACTTGTTGAGCTCCTAGTTGCTAGGGATTGAAAAGATTAGAGTAAAAATATCAGAGAATATTGGGTATATTTGCTGAGTTGTTCATCACACCATTTTCCTATTTTTATCATAAATTGACGATGTTCATTACAAGTTGTGCTAGCAGGATGTATGACTTATTGTCTATCAAGAAGATTTGTAATGCAAGGAGAATTATATTGATGAATGCGAGGATAAAAGATTGCTATGTTGGTTAATTTTGATAAGGATCATTGTTTACCTAGATGTATGCGATCACCTCCTCCAAGGCAACCGCTCCAGGTGCCCGCCTCAGCCTAAGCTGTTTTCCTTGGCGTGCTCGCAATACCTTCCCTCTAGGAGTGCTCGCAGACACATTCTGGTGGCCTCCGACACCTCCCCTCCGGAAGTATCTGCGGACACGTCCTTCGGGACTGGTTGCGCCCACGTTCTGGTGTCTGCGGATACCTCCCCTCCGGGAGTGGTCGCGGACACGTTCTGGTGTCCGCCGACACCTCCCTCCGGGAGTGGTCGCAGACACATTCTGGTGTTTACAGACACCTCCCTCCAGGAGTGGTCGCAAACATGTTCTGGTGTCTGCGGACACCTCCCCTCCGGAAGTGGTCGCGGACATGTTCTGGTGTCCGCGGACACCTCCTCTCCTGGAGTGGTCGCAGACATATTCTGGTGCCGCCGACACTTCCCCCCAGGAGTGGTCGCGGACACATTCTAGTGTCCGCGGACACTTCCCCTCCGGGAGTGGTCCCTGACATGTTCTGGTGTCCGTGGACACCTACCCTCCAGGAGAGGTCGCGGGCATGTTCTGGTGTTCGCGGTCACGTTCTGGTGACCACCGACACCTCCCATCTGGGATTTGTTGCGGACACGTTTTCAGTGACCGCACAGCCTCCCTTCCGGGCAGCCTGAGATTCTTGAACCTGCCCGTCCGGGCAGCCCCTGATTTTTATAAATAGTGATCAGATCTAGACCAGAAAGAGGGGGGGGGGGGGGGGTACAACGAACTCCGCTCACTAGTGACGGTGAACACCCAAAAGTGTGGGCGAATACTCAAGTCACGACAAACACCCAATAGTGTGGGCGAACACCCCTTTTTCAGAGTGCAAGAAGCAGTGTGGGCGACTTCTCCTGCTCGACCATGAGCTCTCCTCAGCAGGCTACTTTTTATTGTTTTCTGCATGTAACTGGATCGGAACTTGATGTAATCTGCGTATTCAAAATAAAATTACCCGCAACAACGAGTTGCAGTTGCAGGAAGTCTTGGTCTTGCCGTCCGCAGCATCCCCTCTCCCATTTGTTCATTCGTGACTCGAAGTAACCGTCCGGAGTCCACTCAACCGTTACCCCCTAGCCTTCAGTTCAAGTGACATGAAGTTGGTGACATTTTTGGCATCAACAGAACGAGCACGCGACCTTTAGATCTTGAGTGGTCGATGAACAGTGAGTCACAACGGACGTGTGGAATTTTAGCTCAAAATTGCATCCGAACTTCAAACGATCATAGCTTTTGATTCGACCGGTCCGACTTTTGCCCATAATACCTTTTCAGAAAGGTCTCGGAGCTATCCATCCATTGGTGAACTAGGTAAACTGGTTAGAGTATGTTTCACGCTCTCAGATTGCCCAAATTCAACTCCGTTTAGAAGTTATCGCGGCTTTCTCTTTCGGCAATTTTGTCCTAATGGATATGTCATGGAAGTCATCTGAAAACCCTTCCAATGATCCAGAAACACCTATCAAAAGGAGCGACTTCGCCCTCCTACTAGCTGAGGGTACTCATCTCCCGAGACAAGATGATTCTATGACTAAGGGTGCGGTGACTACTAGTGATAAGCCATTTAATGACCATGCTGAACATATGATGCGACTTGATTCAGAGTTCTCTAACCCTAACTCGCAAGCTCCATAAGGTGATAGAAAGTACTCATCTGAGTACTCATCCTCAGGAAGTTGGTGAACTTACATATCCTTCAAAAGAAGAAGATCCATCGCTCTTTTCAGATACCATTCATTAGGAACAAGCTCCACTTGGGTTTAAAGTGCCCCCTCTTCCTCAGTTCATAGGAAAATAAGATCCAACCTGTCATTTACAGGATTTTGAGTCTGCCATCCTTCTTCGAGACCCATCTGATAGCATCCTCTACAAACTATTATCATCCTTGAAATCGTCTTCAATCTAAAACAATCCAGGAAGAATTAAAAAAGAAGATTGATAATCACTTAGCTCTGACTCTAGATGGTCTAGGTGTTGAGCTGAGGAAGCTGAAGATTGAGCCAAACTCAGATGATCAACTAGAGATTCAAAATTCTAAGCAATAGGATTATCTTTATTTGACATTGGATTGGCTGGAGATTAAACATTTCTGAGCTCCTTGTAATTAGTGTTTAGTATGGTAGTTACTGGCTGTGGAGTTTTATTTTTTATTTTAGTTTTTTCAGATGTCATTGTATGTCATAAGTACCTTCCTTACTCAAGTAGGGAGAGGCATATCTCACCATTTAATAAGTTCACCTTCACAAAACTCTTGTTAGCTTTTGTAATATACATCTTTCTTAAAGTGTTCCACTTTATTCTTGCTGTTGGATTTCATGCACTACTTAAAAAAATGTGTTATATGATTTATGAAAGTTGCCTTCTTTTACAGGAAAGAATATAAGCAATTGGACATGCTGCGCAATGTGCTCCCAAATGTGCCTTTCATGAGTTTAACTGCTACAGCCACTGCAAAGTACATTTTTTCTGCTTAATTGGTTATAATATGTATATGGCATGTAGGTACTGTGAGCCAGTTCACATCAATAATATGTACATAATACTAAGCTGATGATTTATCTAGTTTTGTATTTAGTATTAGGAATTTCTTGGAGTAGGTTTAGTATAACCTTTATTGTTGGGATTTTCTTAAAGTATGTTTAGCTGCTACATCTCTAAGTACATTTTTCTGTTTTAATTGTTTATAATATGGATATGTGAGCCAGTTCATAGTGTTATACTAAGATGATGATCTATCTAGTTTTGTACCTTTAGTTTTAGGAATCTCTTAAAGCAGGTTTAGTACAACCTTTTATTATTTTGAATTTCTTAAAGTATGTTTAACTGTTACAATTAAATGATCATCGCGTCTATTTTAATTGTTGATAATATGGATTTGGCATGTAAATACTGTGAGCCAGTTAGTAGTAATAATACCAAGTTGACGATCTGTCTAACTTTGCATCTTTTATTAGTGGGGATTTTTTAAAAGTAGGCTTAGTTAAACCTTTTATTATTGAAATCTTGAAGTAGGTTCAACTTCTACAGCCCGAAGTATGTTTTGTCTGTTTTAATTGTTTATAATATGGACATGGCACGTAGGTACTGTGAGCCAGTTCGTACCTAGCATTACACTCATTATCTGCCTAATTTCCATTGGTTTTGTCTGTGTCCTCATTTTTATATTTACATTATACTGCATGCTTTGTTCTGACGATTCTTAAAACATAAATTTATCTTTACCAAACTACATATATAGATTTACATCTTTTGTTTTTACATGTTTTTCCATCCTGCCATTTTTACATGTTTTGTTTTCCAAGTTTTTGTATGATTAGATGCTGGGGAACAATCTCATTTAAATGTATTATGAGAATGCCGAAGTGAATCAGAAAATAACCACTAATCGTCATAGAGCAAGGTGATAGTAGTTGTTAGGTTATCTCTCTCACTTTGTCACCATGTTTAATTCAAGAATAAATTATTTCTATTACGCAATAGATACAACCTTACACCTCTTCATATAGTTAGAGGGTGATGAATACAAGAATCTTAGACAATGCGGGACTAAATACAAGACTAAATACATATTTCTAACACTGGAAAAATAAGTAGCCTGCAACTGAGAAAAAGTAATGTGATGGTCCCACAAAGATATTGCTGGTGGCCTGGTGTACATTGTGATAGTCAACCTCCATGCGTTTCATCCTCTTAGAAAACACAAGGAATTTGATTTACATTAATATTGTACAATGCAATTATGTAGGACTAGAAACAGTCTGGATCATATCAATAAGAAGCCATTTGAGCCAAGTAACCTTAACAATAATGTAGCCACAACTCTATACTCAGCCTTAACATTGCATTTGGAAACCAGATTCCACTTCTTTTATTTTCAAGAAATCAAAGAGTCCCCAAGAAACACATAGTTTTGTACTAGTTTTTTGATTAATGACATCTCTTACACAATCAACATTAGAATTAGCACGAAGCTTTAACTACAAAATATAGGAAAAAATAATGTTCTAGCTCCTATACTAACAAATTATCCTCAGCAGAACACCAAATGTGTACTACATGGTGCAGAACAAACTTTATGACAGCATGGTCTGCATGAGGAACATCAAGACAAGTGATGGCAAGATTAAACAACATACTAACAAGATGCCATTGATTGCTTGAACTTCTAATATGATTTGTATTTATTTATGGATATGAAGGTAAACAAATCACACATTTCAAATATATATTGACCGTCTTCGATGTATTGTTTTTTGATTTGAAGGTTAATAAAAAGATTTTATTGAAGAAAAAATTACATCAACATTTCAGAGGACTTGCTAATGATAATTATCATCACGTGAACTTAAAGTTTAAAGCTTTGTTATATTTGTGTTATGTTTTTCTTTTATCTTAAATTTTTTCATCATTATCTTATAGTAATGCAATTAGACCAGCGATGCTCTATGGTTATGAGAGTTGGGCAGTGAATTGTGTACATGAGCAAAAATGGGAGTTGCAGAGATGAGAATGCTTAGGTGGATGTGTGGACACACGAGACTGAATAAAATTAGGAATGAATGTATCAGGGATAAGATAGGAGTGACACCAATTGCAGAGAAGATGCGAGAAGCTCGACTAAGATGGTTTGGACACGTATAAAGGAGACCATTAGAGGCACCTGTTAGGCGTTGTGAGAGTTTAGTCACTAGGCATGTTCAATGGGGGAGGGGTAGACCAATAAAGACTTGGAATGAAACTATAAGGAAAGACATGATGTACTTAGGCATTAGCGAGTTTATGACCAAAGATAGGGCACAGTGGCGACAAAAGATCCATATATTGAAAGTAAAGATAGCCGACCCCACTATAGTGGGATAAAGGCTTGAGTGTTGTTGTATCTTATGATAATTATAGCTTATAAGTATGCAGAGATGTGAAATGGGGATAAGTGGTTTTCATACTGATGAGAGGATAATGTTTCACCTAAAACCCCGAAAGGTTTCTTACATCGCTTTGATTTTAATGTTTCTTAAATATATTTAGAGGTTCTAATATTGCTTTGATTTTAATGTATTTATTTGGTTTATCATAAACCGTCAATCAATGCTTTGACTTCTTCTTTCTTTCCATCTCAGCGGAGATTCAAATCCAACACATTTAAAGTTCTTAGAAATATGCTAACCATTTTGAAGCTTTTATTGGTGATATTTGTTAGGAGAAGGAAAATTCTGTGTATTCACAATTGAACAAGGCAATACATATACAATAGAAGAGTAATCCTAACACCTGATATGATTATAGGTTAATACTACTACACAATATACAACACATCTAACACCCCCCCACAAACTCACGGGGGATCATACACCGAGAGTTTGGACAGTAGATAGGCATGCTGTGTCCTCGTCTGCGACTTAGTCATCAAATCTGCAATCTGCTGCTCGGAAGGAATAAAGGAAGGGGCAAGAGTGCCCTGACTATAGTGCTCACGCAAGAAGAAGGCATCCACCCCGATATGCTTGGAGAGAGAATGCTTCACCGGGTTTAGAGTAATCTGAATGACACCGGTGTTGTCACAGTAGAGGGGAGTGGGATCTGGAGAAGAGACGCCAAGATCCCCAAGAAGCCAACAGAGCCAAATAATATCCTCAGCGGTGGTAGCCATGGCTCTAAGCTCAGCCTCAGTGCTGGAACGGGAAACACCAGTCTGTTTCTTGGACTTCCATGCAATAAGTGAAGAACCCAAGAACAGACAGAAACCGGTGACAGAACGACGGTCAACAGGATCACTAGCCCAGGTGGAATCGGAGTACGTACGTAGCTGTAGAGAACTACTGCTGGAGAAGAATAGACCACGAGAGTCGTCGCCCGGAGATAGCGCAAGAGCCGCAGCAGATGACCATAATGCACAGAGGTGGGCGTACTAACAAACTGGCTCAGCACATGAACAACATGGGCAATGTCGGGCCGAGTAATGGTGAGATAGACGAGACTCCCCACGAGGTGGCGGTATCGAGTAGGATCGGAGAGTGGAACCCCATCATCCGGACGTAGCTGAAGATGAAGCTCCATAGGGGTGTCCACTGTGCGAGAGTCAGAGAGAGCAGCCCGAGCAAGAAGATCTGATGTGTAGCGCTGCTGAGAGAGCTGAAACTCGCGATCTGTAGAGCTGACCTCAAGACCCAAGAAGTAGCTCAGCTGTCCAAGGTCGGTCATCTGAAACTGCTGCTGAAGGTGATGTTTGACGAAGGCCACATGAGAAGGATCATCACCAGTAATAATCATATCATCCACGTATAGTAACAAAAGGGTACGACCACGGGAGGAGTGCACGAACAGAGCTGGATCATGTAGACATGGCTGGAATCCGGCGGCTGTAATGGCTGAACTGAAACGTGCAAACCACGCGCGGGGCGCCTGCTTGAGCCCATAAAGAGCTCGCCTCAAGCGACAGACAAGGCCTGGAGGTGAGGATAGACCCGGAGGAGGAAGCATGTATACCTCCTGCTGAAGATCACCGTGAAGAAAGGCATTCTTCACGTCGAGCTGTGACAGGGACCAGTGGCGAACAGCGGCAACAGCAATAGAGTCCGTACTGTAGTCATGTGAGCAACTGGAGCAAAAGTCTTGTCATAGTCTCTCCCCTACTCCTGCTGAAAACCACGAGCAACAAGTCGAGCCTTGTACCTCTCCACAGAACCATCGGAGCGAGTCTTAACCTTAAAGACCCACTTGCAAGTAATAGGAACAGCACCAGGTGGAAGAGGAACAAGCTCCCATGTACGAGTGTGCTCAAGCGCCTCCAACTCAGCAGACATAGCAACCTGCCGCTCAGGTATCTGGGCAGCCTCACGATAGGAAGTCGGCTCTGGAGTACTGCAGGCAGTGGCAGGAAGGGCAGGTAGATCCAGTGGTAGGGTAGCAAGGCTAAGACGGTCGGGAGGACGCCTCGCACGAGGTGGGTTGCGGCGCACAGGAGGATCATCCATAGGGCACTCGCTGGAGGAGGTAGGCACTGGGTCTGGGGGCATTGGAGGCGAGGAGATGGGAGGAGGACGACGAGTATAGTGATAGGGAAGAGGAGAGACACGATCCCAAGTGGACAACTCATCAGAGGAAGAGGAAGTAGACTGCGGCAAGGGAGATGAAGTAGACTGCGGCAAGGGAGAAGGAGGTGACGGAGTAGACTGTGGCAAGGGAAGAGGAGGGGGACATACCGGAGGGGAGGATACATGAGGCGGAGAAATGGGAAGAGTAAGAAACTGCACGTCAGAGGGAGTAACGGATGAGTGTAAGGTCGGGGAAACAGGGGACACAAAGAAAGGGTGAGACTCATCAAAAGTGACATCACGTGAAATGCGAAGTCGACGTGCAATAGGGTCATAACATCGATAGCCCTTGTGCTCAGCACTGTACCCAAGAAAGGCACAAGGGACAGACTGAACAGAGAGCTTAGTACGCTCACGTGGAGAGAGAAGAACATAACATCGACAACCAAAAACACGAAGATGAGTATAACGTGGGGGTCGAGAGTACAGGCACTCACCGGGACACTGACCCTGAAGGAAAGTGGAGGGCTGCAGATTAATAAGATAAACAGCGGTGGAAACAACCTCAGCCCAGAAGTGAGGAGGAACGTGAGAGGAGATAAGAAGGGTGCGAGCTGTCTCAATAATATGACGATGTTTCCTTTCAGCGGTGCCATTCTGAGCATGGGCACCGGGACAGGCAAGCTGAGAGAGAGTGCCGTGAGTAGCTAGCAAATCTCGAAAAGCATGAGAGAGATACTCCCCCCCTGAATCAGAACGGAAAATGCGTATGGAAGCAGAAAACTGTGTGCGCACCATAGCAGAAAAAGTAATATAGATCTGAAAAAATTCAGATCGAGAACGCATAAAATAGACCCAACAATAACGAGAGTAGTCATCAACGAAAAGAACATAGTACCAGTGTCCACCCTTGGATACAAAAGGTGCGGGTCCCCAGACATCAGAATGAACAAGATCAAATGGACGCTGAGACCTGGACTCACTAGACTGATAGGGGAGTTGTAATTGTTTACCGAGCTTACAACCTGAACATGAGTGAGACCGATCAATAGAAACACGACCAAGGAAACCATGACTAATGAGAGAAGCTAGACGTGAACCACTGGGATGACCAAGACGGTGGTGCCACTGAGAGAAACCCACCGAAGGAAGACACAGGGAGGAAGCTGCAGGTGACCGCGAAGTGGATGGAAGGTGGAGACGATCAAGGACGTACACCCCACAGCGACGATGACCAGCCCCAAGGAGTGCCCCAGTCAGACGATCCTGCACACGGCATGTGAACTCATCAAAGGTAACCAGACAACCATGGGATGTGAGCTGGCTGACGGATATAAGGTTCATGGATAACTCAGGTATGTAGGCAACATCAGGAACGTGAAAATGGGTGGTGTGAAGGAGGCCACGACTGGTGATGGGGCGAATGGTGCCATCTGCTACCATGATACTAAGGGCAGGAATAATGGACTGACATGACAAAAGGTGTGTAACATCATAGGTCATGTGAAAAGAGGCTCCAGAGTCAAGCAACCAGTCGGAGGTGGAGATACCTGCAGGGGCGGAGGCAGCCGGCTGAGAGACAGAAGCAGGAGAGCAGGCCGGAGAGAATTGCTGGACAATCAGCTGCACAAGCTCAGAGATAGAGAGAGACTGCGCTGGAGCCGAGAAATGAGCGGAAGAAACACCGGGAGCACGCTGCTGAGCGCTCTGAAGCTTGCGGCACTCAGATCTGACATGACCAAGGCACTGACAGTAGTGGCAGTGGGCAGGAGGGCGGCGAGAAGCACCAGACTGAGCTGCAGAAGGTGTCGGAGGAGGACGAGCACCGGAGGCCATCGAGAAAATCAACCGAGGATGCCGGGGCTGCGGGATCAGCCGGAGGAGGAGAACAACAGCGGCAGAGACGATCACGACGGCGGCTGGAAGTCACAACAGCGGATGGAAGCACAACAGTGGCGGCTGGAAGCACAACAACGGCGGCTGGAAGCACAACAGCGGCTGGCAGCAGCGGCTGGAAGTCACAACAGCGGCAGAGACAGAACAGAAGCTGCGTCTCTTTGATCGGGCTGGGGGAAGTCGGGATCGATCGGGATCGGCAAGGTCGATCGGAAGCAGTAACAGTAGCAGGAGACGAGCGAGCAACAGGAGATCGAGCAGAGGGAGATCGGAAGCAGTAGCAACGAAGCAGCGGGAGAGGGTTCAGCGGCACTGCACGACGCATTCGCTGGATGATGGCCTGGAAGCAGTCACCGGAGGTCGACCGGCCCTCAGGAAGGAGCGATGGGTTCAGTCAAGGGTTCAGCGGTCGAAGGAAACGGTGGAGACGAGCACGGAGTCTGCGGCAGGGGACGCGCTCCGCGGAGGAGAAGGATCGGAAGTGGCCCGTCAGACTCGACCGGTCCTCTAGAGGGCTCGCCGGCGCCGATCGGTGTACTAGCAGGAAGACGAGAAGGCCGGTGACGGAGATGTACTGTACGAGAATCGAGCGAGACGTCGGCTAGGAGGAATTAGGGCTGCGCTCTGATACCATGTTAGGAGAAGGAAAATTCTGTGTATTCACAATTGAACAAGGCAATACATATACAATAGGAGAGTAATCCTAACACCTGATATGATTATAGGCTAATACTACTACACAATATACAACACATCTAACAATATTATGTGTTTATGGTTCCTAGTACAAAAATACTTGCTAAAATCGTGAGATAGATTCACATGTGATAATTTGTTGTTTTATCTACCTAAAGTGCAATTTTTGTGTAGATTTGATTGGTTGTGAAGAAACTAATGAAATGAAAATAGAATGTGCATTTTACTCATCCTCAAAGGGGAAATATATAAAATTACAACAAGACTTACAAACCTAAAACTATGATGTGGGGCTAAACCCCAAACATACTAAATACCCAGATATTAATAACTCTAACACTCCCCCTCAAGCTGGAGGGGAAACCTCCAGCAGGGACACAACATAGAAGGAGAGGTAAATGGTGGTTGGCCGTGGGACAAAACAACAGCCACCGAGACCCAACCGCGTGTCACCGGGGATACTCCAACCGGGCATAAGCCACACGATGTTGGTCCACAAACCGACCATGATCACACTGGATGCTCCCGTAGCTGAAACCAAGTCAACCAACAAAGTCCAAACCAACCCTACCTCAAATCGAAGAAAAAATGGGGAAACACAAACAACAGACAACATATGCCTGGGGGCCATGTGCGACTAAGGCAGGAGTCGGGAAAGAGGCATCCGAGTCACCGTTATCACAAACACTCCCCCTCACGTGGATCATGTGCATGAAGACATAGGCTACGCCTGGAGGCCATGTGTGACTAAGGCAGGAATCGGGAAAGAGGCATCCGAGTCACCGTTATCACAAACACTCCCCCTCACGTGGAATACGTGCATGAAGGCATAGACTACGCCTGGAGGCCGTGATGTACACTCCCCTCACGTAGAACACGTGCATGAAGACAAGGTCGCATGGAGATACAAACGAAGACAACCACAAAAAAAACATAACATAAAACAACTATGGATAACGGATGCCGGCAAGACAACAATCCAAGATGCAACGAGCAAAGCACAAGTCAGCGGCGAGCAGAAGGCTCAAGTAGCTGCGAGCAGAGTGCTCAAGCAGTGGCGAGCAGAGTGCTCAAGCAGCGGCGAGCAAAAAAGGCTCAAGCAACGGCGAGAGAGAAGGGAGCCCGACAAGAAAGAGGAGTTCGACATGAAGAAAAGCATCGACCAAGTGAGCAGCAACACGGGAAGCCATCATCTATAGCACGTGTCTGGGAGCACAAACAGGCGGACATCAACACCAAGCCGATCGACAAGACTAGAAACGTTGACGAGAACCGAGCCGGAGGGGGATATAACTGCATCGTCGAAGGGTAGCTGCGGGCTCGGCGGGATCGGAGGAGACGTTGGATCAGCAGTCGGGAAGCAGCAGCGGTGGTCGACGGGATCAGCAAGACCATCGACACTAGGATCAGAAGTCGACGTGAACGGCAGATACCGCACCCACATGCGACGGGATTAGAAGTAGGCGTGCTCAACAAAGAAGGGATCGAGCGACACACCCACTGGCAGCAGCTGGACGAGACAGAATCGAAGCCGGACGACGAGAGAAGCTCCAGCGACGCAGGCGACTGGATCAACAACACCCTCCGTCGAAGACGTTCTAATAGGCGACGAGATCGACGAACGATACCGCCGATGCTGAAGAAGTAATAGGAGCCACGCTCCCGTCGATGGAAGGAGACGACGGGAACGATGTCGTCGATGGACACAGGATCCGCTCCCGTCTCCGGAAACAATCGACGATTCCGTCGGCGGGAGTGAAGGGAGAACTGCTCGACGGGATCGAAGGAAGGACCGGATGTCGGGAACGAGAGGGAAGGAGACGCGGAAATCAGAGAGAGGAAGCCACTGAGAAATTAGGTAGCCAACAATTAGGGCGTCAAAATTTCAGGGAGGAGTCAATTCCAGCTTTGATACCACGAAGAAACTAATGAAATGAAAATAGAAGGTGCATTTTACTCATCCTCAAAAGGAAAATATATAAGATTACAACAAGACTCACAAACCTAAAACTACGATGTGGGGCTAAACCTCAAACATACTAAATGCCCAAATATTAAATATCAATACAACAATTTTTTCGATAAACTTCATAAGCTAGTGAGATTGTGTTATGGGCCCATGTGGAGGGGTGACTATGCCTCGCTATAGACGACATGTATCTTCTTTTTTCATTGTATCTTTATTTCTCGCATTTTTATCTTATTTTCGCGCACCTTAATTTACTCACATATCATGTAGTCCTGGTGAGGGGCATAAAAGTATTGTGGAACATTTTCCTCTCGCTATATATGTGGGTAAGGGTGGGCCTTCGAAAGGAACCACAAATTAAACCTAAATCTCTCCTCTTAATCTCCTCTCCTCCCACTCATCTTCTCAAGCTAGGGCTAGAGTTGAGCAAAACTCCCCTCTTCCTTTCTCGGTAGAGCTCGACTCCCATTGTGTCCTTTACCATTGAAATGGCTAGGTCAAGGAAAGGTAAAAATGATGCTCTCTGGGGCTTTTCACTCTCACGATCGCGCACCCGCTCGCAATCAGAAGCACATAACAAATTGATGCATAATTGATAGAGATCACGGATCACGAGTTGGTCAACTCTTATTAGAATCCACACTGGTCTATATACGCAGGAGGAAGCGTTACAATCGTCGTATGGATGGTCCGATCCTGTTGTTACGTTCAAAGGGACACAAGATATTTCTATAATATCGTTATTATTTTCTATTTTTATTTCACATATTATTATGGTTGAAGTTCCGGACTATCTAGGTCGTCATTGGTGACCTCTCTATTTATAAATAGAGGTAAATGGGGCTGATTTATGAGAATCGCAGATTTTGGACAGAAATTTCGGGTTTTTATGGTTGTCCCACGATGCTGATTCCGTGAATCTTTAGTGCTAAATCCAAGGTGACTACTCCCCTCTTCTATAATTACACCAGAACCACCCCCACCAGGCCACCACTCATTATCTCCTCTACCACCTAATCACCCTTATAAATACCTACAACCTTTGTTAACTACCCCAATTACAGCTGTAATTGCATATCCCTGCTGAAAATCTGCTATAATTACCACATTCCCACTCCTCCAAATATGCCAACAACTTCTTCCCATAGCCCATTAAAACACCATCCCATCCAATTTCTTATCAGACGGCTCTTCCCATCTATCCTCTAAGAATTATGCTCCCTCTTCCCCACCATTATAGGTCCTGAAATTCAATTCCTGGCCAGAAATTCATCTCCCGGCAACCCTGAAGCCACGTTCCACCCCCTGATCACTGCCAGAATCACTACCAGCTGCTATACTCTGCTTAGGAACTCGTTTAGGGCTTCCCACAACCCATTTCTAGTAATCTAGACATCCCTCCCCATCTCCCAATAGTCTACCAAGTTGAGTTATTTAGTCTTTTCTCATATTGTAAAAGCCCTATAAAAGGCCCATGTTTTATTTTCCTTTTTCCCGGCCCATTTAAGGCCTCTCAATATGTGTATATATAGAGGAGGGCACTGCCCATTGGAAATGAGAGCCACAGGAACTTTGTTTTTTGGCGTGCTCTTGATCTCCCGGCGTTTGTTCGTAGCGGTTGCTCTCCTGCATTTGGTCGAGCGCCTGCCTCTGTTGTTCTCTAGTTCTCGCTTCCGGTTTTTTGCTCGCGGTTTCTCTCAAGCGCTCGCTTCCTGCTTTTGCTCGCAGCGGGTGCTCGCCTCCGTCCTTCTCCAGCACTCGCGACTTCTCCGTCGTTCAGCGGTTTGATCCAGCGGTTCCTTTCTGCCCGCTGTCTCCACTGTCTTCACGGCCTCTGCTCGCTATCTTCACGGCCTCTTCGCGTGGTTGCTTCGCACGGTCTGTTCCGTTCTTTCTTCGGCTCCCTATTTCCCGCAGTTACTATTATGGGGGACTCATCAGAATCTGGTGTTCGGACGCCCTCGTCTATGGCCTCTCCCGTGGGAAGTGATCTTTCCCGATCTCATTCTGCCTCTAGTACTCTCCGGATCACCACTGTTCCGTTGGATGGGTCTAATTATCTGGAGTGGTCACGCCGGCACAACATGTCATCTGCAGTCACCAACTCTATGGGTACATTGATGGCACTGTTGTTGCGCCAACCCTCACTGATCCGACTTGGCGGAAGTGGGATGCCGATAACTCTCTGGTGGTATCGTGGCACTTTCATTCCATGTCTCCCTTAGTCTACCGCAGCTATATGTTGATGGACTCCGCTCTTGAAATCTGGACTCGTGCGCGCGAGACTTATTCTCAAATTGGTAGCTCCACCCAGGTGTATGAGCTTACTCGGCGTCTTCTCGGACTTAAGCAGGGCTCCTCCTCTGGTGCTGCTTCTCCGAGTTCGAGCGTCTCTATCAGGAGCTTGACTATTTTGAGGACTTCACCCCCGCTTGCACTGCTGATTCTAAGGCTCTGAAAACTAAGGCTCTGTTTGGTTGGGTTGTTGCTGATGGAAAGCTGCTGATGGGCTGTTGCTGATAGGAAAAGTGCTGATTCTGGAAAACGGAGTTTTGTTAAAAAACTGGTTGGGTGAAATGGAGTTTGTAAAATGGAGTTTTGAAAAAGTTGTTTGGAAACAAAACGGAGTTTTGAGCGAATTTTTTTTTTTACCGAATATTAAAAAAAAAAATATATTTTTCATCATATATTACCAAACACAAAAATAATGTCCACATTAACCATATATCATGATATCTCCTATGATCTAGATTCATACAACTGATCTGCTATACTATCACGTAGCGCGATCATCTCCTCCACACCACCTGCAGTGTCAGGGCATGTATCTTGTCGCTCTTGTGTGACCAGTCCATCATCTCTACCCCTCTGCTTGGACTCACTGAAATCAAAATCCACGCGCGAAGGGTGGCGACGAATGAAATTATATAAAGTCATCGTGGCCATGACAATATGTGCCTGTTTGTCGAAGCTATAGCTTGGCATGTCCCGTAGTATGACCCACTTCTTCTTCCAAACGCCGAATGATCGTTCTATCACACTTCTAAGCGACGAGTGCGCATGATTGAATATCTCTCGACGTTCTTCTGCGCGACCTCCACCCCGGGCAAAGTCAGGCAGATGATATCTTGTATCCTGATATGGTTTTAAATATCCTTTCTGTAGAGGATAACCAGAATCAATCAAGTAATATTTTCCTGAAACATATTAAAAAATGTTTAACAACGGAAAATATTTAAAGTAATAATTAGATGAGCTGATTTTTAATTATTTACCTTGAGGCGGATGAGGGAACGTATAACGAGGATCAATTATGGCATAATTGAAAATGCGACTATCGTGCGCCGATCCCTCCCAACCTGCCATAACAAAAGTGAAACACATGTTGAAATCACAGGCCGCCATGACATTTTGTGTCGGTCTGCCCTTTCTCCCAATATATGGAACTTGACTTCCTACTGGTATGCACGCATCGACATGTGTTCCATCTATTGCTCCAACACAATCTTTAAAAAAAGGCATATAACGCCTGTCATACATAATCTCTGGCGGAGTGCAGCCGAAAGACCTATCTGATGGCTGTATGACTTCCTCGGCCAACTGCAACAAAGCGCGAATACCACGAGCAAAAAATCTGCTAGTTGTCTCTGTTGAGTGCTGAAACCGCTCGCGTGTTTTTCTCATTGATTCATTATGAGATAATATATATATGGTCAATGCTAGGACTTCTCTGGCTGCAGTTCTTCTTGTTCCCTGAAAACCACACTTCTCTTCGAGAGCATGCAATAAATCTATAAAAATTTCTTGACTCATCATGAACGAGTCATGAAATCTAACTCGAGTCCCACGAAGCAGCTCTCTGACCCATTTATCGCCCGTTTTCTTTGAAGTCATGGATGGAACCGGAGGGTTTAACATCGAGGTGTGTTCAGAGATATAACATATTGCTGCCACCACATTTTGATGATGGGCGATATCACAATTTCTTCTAAAGATTGCGTGCTTCTCGTCCTCTGCTCTGGTATTCTCCGATTCATCGCTAGACATTTTCTGTTACAAAAATAAAGAAATTAACATTATCAGAAAGTAAACTAAAATTATAACATTATCACAGAACTCAGACAAATTTCTAATAATGTTCATAATGTCCACATTTAAACAACATAATATAATTTCCATAATGTTCAAAAACATAATAAAACAAAACAACACACATAGTCTCTCTACTACGCCCCACGAGTATAGCGGTTTTTCAACCACTTGATGTTCATGCCTTCTGGAAGGCACATGAAAGTCTCTCTATGTTTTGTTTCCATCAAGTATGTGATGGCAAAATCATAGAAGTCTTCATCAGACTGCACTTCTGAGTACGTGCCTAATTTTTCTAGTGCATGTGCAATAGTGAAAGAAGAAGATGAAATCTTGGGTGGCTCCTGGATGCATCGACTTATGATCTTCGAGGACTCGGCCAAATCTTCTAACACCGAGCTGGTAACTTGCTTCTTTCTTTTGCTCCTTTTTTTGCTTGTTTCAGATATATTTGCGGTCTCAGCTGGTTGAGGAGCTCCGATAACCTCAATGTCATCATGTTCATCCGCTGACATTTCTCTTTCATCAATAGTCTCCGTACCAAGATTTGCGGTGTGAGGGGTGCAAGAATGATGCCCTGTAGCGACAACCGAACTAAACATCACGTTCAGTTTATCCTCTAACTCAGGGGGGATTCCGGCATACCGAAATTTCTTTGCCGCCGAGACAACCTACAAAATAAAGTATTTTAAAATTAGACATTGAGGAATTTTAAGTTAAGAAATCACTTTGCAAATGAATTTAAGTAAAAAATACCTTCAATCTTTCGTCCCACCACTCGTCTGAGGCGTCTATAGTCTTTCTTGATGCATTCCAACCCAAACCGGTCTCACCACGCTTCAACTCTGTCCATAATTTCCACTCTTTCTTCAAATGATCCCATTTATTCTTAAGTTGGACTTTGTCATATTTTTTCCCGGTTTGCATTTCAAATTTATTCATAACATTAATCCACCCCTGTTTACTAAAATGCGTGGTGGGTCGATTCCCAAGCTCTATCTCTTTTATGCATATATCACAGAATAACAGCACATCATTGTTGTCCCACATAGCGGCCACCCCACCTTCTTTCGTTTTGCCCATCCTTAAAAAAATATACAAAATTTGACCTAAACAACATTTTAAGAACATATAAACACAACACACACACAAACACAACATACACACACAACACACAGCACACACATATATGAAAACACACACACACATGTATATGAACACACACACAAACAGCACACACACAGCACACATGTACATATCAACACACACATATACATATCAACACACACACACACACACATGTATATGAACACACACACACACAGCACACATGTATATGAACACACACACACACACACACATGTATATGAACACACACACACAGCACACATGTACATATCAACACACACACATATACATATCAACACACACACACACATGTATATGAACACACACACACACAGCACACATGTATATGAACACACACACACACACATGTATATGAACACACACACACACAGCACACATGTACATATCAACACACACACATATACATATCAACACACACACACACATGTATATGAACACACACACACACCACACACACACAGCACATGTATATGAACACACACATGTATATGAACACACACACACACACACACACACACACACACACACACATGTATATGAACACACACACAGCACACATGTATATGAACACACACACACACACACACACATGTATATGAACACACACAACACACATAAACAAACACAACACACATACACACACAACACACATAAACAAACACAACACACATAAACTCACACATACACACATAAACACACACCACATACACACACAACTACAATAAACACATGCACTCAAACATGGTTCAACACATAAGAATCATCATAAACACAAACACAAAATACACATACAACTACACATACACACAAAACACACATTCACAACACAACATAAACACACACAACTACACATACACACACACACAACCAGCCATCAATAATCACACACACACACACTCTCATATACAAAAACACACATACACACACACACACAACACATATACAATCACACAAACATATACAATCAGGGGATGAAAAAAATTGCACAGGAGGGAGAAGGAGATACCTCAGTAGAAAATCCAGAAGGAGCAGGAATATCAGGGAAGCAAGCTTGCAGAAATCCAAAATACTACCTGAAACAAATGGATTCTTCGAAAATCAGGGAAGCAAGCCTGCGGAAATCCAAAAAAAAAACGGCTGGAAGATCTCGCGGTGGATTTTCGAAGAAAAGGTGGAGGGAAACATACCAGTGAGATCGATAGAGCAAGTAGAGGATGTCGCTGAGCAGGAAGAGGAGATCCAACAGCGGTTCTTCGTCGTCGCAGTCAGGGAAGGTGCCGCTCGCGAAGATGTCGCTGAGCAGGAAGAGGAGGTCCAGCGGTTTTTCGTCGTCGCAGTCAGGGAAGGTGCCGCCCGCGAAGATGTCGCTGAGCAAGAAGAGGAGATCCGACGGTTTTCGTCGTCGCAAAGGGAAGGTGCCGCTCGCGAGCTTTGCGCTAGGTTTCGGAGAGATCGAGAGCGATGCGCTTGCGGCTGAACGCGAAAAAATATCGCGGATGGGCATATGGAGAAAACGGCGGAAGCAATTAAACGCTGATTTCGAAATAATCCCCGCCAAACGCAGCTTCTTCACAAAATACAGGTGCGTTTCCGCCGCACCACAGCCCAAAATCCTAACCAAACGCCACCTAAAGAAGACTGCTATCGATTACATGTTTTTCTCATGGGTCTTAATATGGAGTTTGACACTGTGCGCACCTATGTTTTGAACCGACAACACCTGCCCGCTCTCCGCGAAGCCTTCTACATGGTCTTAAATGATGAAGTTCATCGACGCTCACTCCACTCTGATCGTGGCACAGATCGTTCTGCTTTTGCCAGCATTCTTTACTCCTTCCTCTATGTCAATCAAAATGTGTGACTACTGCGGCAGACAGGGTCATTCACGTAACCGTTGCTTTCGTCTTCATCCTTATCTTGCTCCTAAAGGCACTCCTGGTCGTGGTGGTGGACGTGGTAACTCTCGCCCACCCTCGTCTCCACCTGCTGTGCACTCCTCTGAAGTCGTCCCTGGACGCCTTCCATCTTACAGTCTCTCCTCCGAGGAACTGGATGTCTTGCGCCGTCTCATGCGTACTCAACTTCCGTCTCCTATGGCTGCATTTGCCACTACCGGCCCCCCAGTGCCCAGGCTGCTTTTATGACTCCCTCTGAGTGGATTATTGACTCTGGAGCAACATACCACATGACGGGAACTGAATCAGGTTTTACCTCCTACACCTCTCTCTGGGCGCGATAAAGTTGTTACCGCCAATGGTTCCCTCTCCTCGATTGCTGGCAAGGGGACTATCCATTGCTCCTTTGACCTGCCACTCACTTTAGTGTTATTGTTCCTGCTTTTCCTCGCAATTTATTATCTATTAGTCACTTAACCACCACCCTTAACTGCTTTGTCACTTTTTCTCCTAATGGTTGTGTTTTTCAGGATCTGACCACAAAGTAGCATCTTGGCAGTGGTAGAAACTCCGGGGGACTGTACATCTTGGACCAGACACCTACTCAAACTCTGTCCAGCACCTCTCCAGTCCTCTCCAGACCTCCTCGTCCCTCTCTTGCCGCGCTGATGACATCAACGTCTTGGGCACCCTTCCGCCAGTTATCTTCTTAAGTTATTTCTTATGTTTTCGAGCTCCTTGAGCACTTTTGTCCGTAATGAATGCTCTCTTTCCAAACATGTACGACATAGTCCGAACCATATTTCTAGTCCCAGTATGGTACCGTTTGATGTTATTCATACCGATGTATGAGGGCCTTCTCTAGTTTCTCTTTTTTGTTATCGCTGGTTTGTGACTTTTTATGATTGTTTTTCCCGTTCTACTTGGGTATACTTACTAAAACGGAAAAGTGAAGTTTTTGCCTACTTTCGCAATTTTCACAAAATGATAACAACTCAATTTGGCGGCACTTTTCGTGTCCTTCTTAGTGACAATGGGGGCGAGTATGATGATAGGGGTGCATTCAACACCTATCTCGCCGAGCATGACATCCTTCACCAGACCACCTGTGTCAACACCTCCACTCAAAATGGTGTAGCAGAACGGATGAACAGACATCTCCTTGAAATCACTCATTATCTTCTTCTCACCATGAATCTCCCAAATCCCTATTGGGGTGATGCGGTCCTCACTGTTGCATACCTCATCAATCGTCTTCCCTCCAGTACCTTAACGTACGAATCTCCAATTTCTCGTCTGTCTACCAAATGCACCGTTCATACCTCTCATCTACCCCTGTGTGTGTTTGGGTGTATCTGCTTTGTTCATATCCATCATAACCATCGTGACAAGTTGGATGCACGTTCTCTCCGTTGCATCTTTATCAGCTACTCTGGTACTACGATGGGGTATCGTTGCTTTCACCCCCCTTCCAAATGTTTTTATTGCAGCATGGATGTGACGTTTCGTGAGTAGGAGCAATATTTCGGTTCTCATCAGGGGGAGGACGACATTATTATTAACGACGATCACATGTTTCCTCTTTCGATTGTGGCCTCAGACCCTCTCCCATGTTGGTCGCTACACCTCCTTCCGTGATTCTTCCCTCCGTGCATCCACCACCGGTGACCCAGCCTCCTTCTAGCAACCTTATTCTACCATTCCCTTATTTCTATCACCGACGCAATCCTGGTACAATGGTGTTACAATCCCCGGTCATTCCGCCACTGCAGGTATGCTCTTTGAATTCAGGCTCCGTTGATGCTCTCCATCAACCCCATCTCAAACAGAAGGTAACATCCGCGAAATACCCACTTGACAATTATATCTCTTATCATAATCATTCAACAACCCATAAGGCCTTCATCTCCACTTTGGATGTTGTTCACATTCCTAGTTCTTGGCAGGAAGCAATAAAGATACACGCGTGGCGTAAGGCAATGGAAGAAGAGATGCTGGCATTGGAGAAGAATCAAACCTGGAGTCTCACTCATCTCCCTACTGGGAAGAAATCGGTTGGTTCCAGATTGGTGTTCTCAGTTAAACAAAATTAGGAAGGAGTTGTTGAGAGATATAAGGCTCGGCTTGTCGCTCAAGGATATACCCAAACACCTGGTGTTGACTATCATGAAACATTTGATCCTGTTGCCAAGATGGACTCCATTCGTGTCATTTTGTCATGTGCGACATGCTTAGGATGGGAGCTGCAGCAACTTGATGTCAAGAATGCCTTCTTACATGGAGACCTTGTCGAAGAGGTCTATATGAAGGTTCCATCGGGATTTGTAAAGACAGCATCCAAAGGAAAGGTATTTTAACTCCGAAAGTCTTTGTATGTGTGTTATGTATCCTCATAACGTCCGGTTCGCGAGACAGACATACCAGAGACGGCGAAAGGAGGCGACATCAAGCGGGGCTGAACCATCCGGTTTATCCCTCCTTAATTAAAACAAGAAGGCAGTTCTGACCCAGATGGGTTCAGCCCCTATGGGAGGGGCCGACCGACTTCTCTTTGACCCGAGAAGTATAAATACCCCTAGGGTCTCCTGGCGGGAGACAAGCAAGTATTCTCAGGTATTCCTTTCTCCCTCTCTCTAAACCCTAGTCTTCTCTTTTCTCTCCCAAATCCCTTCTCGTTCCTATCATTTGATATCAGAGGAGTTTCAATTCTCCACCATGGTGACTCGCTCCCAGGACGAATCCAATCAACTAGCAACCCTAGAAGAGAATTACACCAGGCTGTCCGACACGATGACAACCATCAAAGAAAAGTTGAAGGCATCGAAGAAGCAATTGGAAGAACGGTTGGATGCGGCATGGAGGAGATCAAGAGTTTGTTGACTCATAACATCAAGAGCAAGGCCCACGGCCGAAGAAGGCAACGGGACCCCGCTTCCGATCCTGTCTCCAGCGACGGGTCACGGAGACCCGATTGGGCTCTGCGCGGGAAACGATCGCCCCGATCGGCTCTCCAGCGTCAATCGGGGGATCGGGATCGACGAAGGAAGGGCGGGAGCTCACGCTGGCAACAGGCATGGCTCGACGCAACCCACATGACCGGCGGAGACGCGTCGGGTCTGGATTTCCCTCCTTACGGCGGGGACGCACGCGTCGATTGGGCATGTGAAGTACGCCAGGAGGGCTGACAGGCCAGGGGAATGGGGTACCCGCAGCGGGAGGGACTCCTTCCATCCCAGGGATGCCGGGACAACTTGATAGCAGCCGAAGAGGAGGCGGATGTGAGTTTAGGTCCCCACTGGTGGCCGGAAACCCTTACGGTGAGGATTGGGGATACCTTAACGTGGCCGAGGGACGACGACAACCGCCAACATTCAGACAAGGGTATGGAGGGCCCAGACAACAACAACCGAGAGCCTACATGCTGCCTAAGGTGACATGCATGAACTACCCCAAATTCAAAGGGGGAGACCAGAAGACCTGTGGGTGAAGTTAGCGTCTTTCCACCTTGAGGAAGACGCATTCCAGTGGACTCAGTGGTTCCTCCGAGGACGAGAGCACGTGCCATGGCATGAATTCGTTGACGGATTTACGGCTCGCTTTGGCCCACTGGAGTACGAAGACTTCGGGGCTCTTCTTCAGAAACTGAGGCAGAAAGGGATGGTGATGGAATACCGAGCAGAGTTCGAAAGATTAGCCAACAGGGTGCAGTGGGAAGAGAAGACATTAGTGAGCTGCTTCATTTCGCGGTTGAAGGAGCACATCAAGGATGAGGTGCATGCCTACATGCCGCGCAGTTTGACCTATGCTATCAGCCTGTCCAGGATTCAAGAGGAGCGATTCAACCGACAAAAGTCCAGATGGGGGAATACGAAGAACACTACAAATCCTCCGGACACCAAGAAAGATCAAGGAGCTACTGGAAGGGAGACTGTGAAGAAATTGACATGGTCAGAGCTACAGGCAAGAAAAGAGAAGGGACTGTGCTTCAACTATGATGAGAAATTCACCCCAGGCCACAAATGTCAGATGATCCATGTGTACATGTTGCGGGAGGAAGACGAGATGCCGGATGAAGAAGAAGGGGAACAGGAGCACTTTCCGGACATACCCGAGTTCGGGGTATCTATCCAGGCCATGGAGGGAGGATCTACCATCCTACCCAACTCACGATGCGGATTGCAGGGCGAATCTGCCAACAGAAGGTGACTATTTTGGTTGACAGCGGGACTACTCATAACTTCATCAACCCCGCGGTGGCACAGAAGTTGGAGCGAGAGATCACCAAGGATGCCTCTTTCCAGGTCATGGTGGCAGACGGAAATAAGCTGCAGTGCGAAGGAGTGCTCAAGGGAGTGAGGTTCAGTGTGCAAGGGTACACCTGCAGGATGGATGCCTACTTTTTACCCATCCGGGGATCAAATATGGTCCTGAGGGTCAAGTGGTTGTGACAACTGGGTAAAGTAACCCTGGATTAAGATAGTTTGACCATGGAGTTTGCTCAGGATGGGAAAAAGTACTGCCTGCACGAGATCAGAACTTCACTGGTGAAAGAGATCTCTCTTCGCTGCTTAGAGAGATTGTGGGAACAAGAGAACGACATGGCTTTGATTATGGAGACCGTGCCTCAGGCGACATCCGCGCAAGAAGTCCCGGAGCAGATGAAGTTACTACTTCTCCAGTACCCTGATGTCTTCTAGGAGCCCCGTTCGTGACCCCCGACGATTCCGAGATCACCAGATCAGCCTGAAGGAAGGGACGGAGCCGACAAACATTCGACAATACCATTACCTGTATATATAGAAGGCCGAGATAGAACGAAGCGTGAACGAGATAGTAACCGCAGGGATCGTACGACCCAGCACCAGTTCATTTTCCTCACCCACTATCCTGGTGAAGAAAAAAGACGGGTCGTGGAGATTTTGTGTTGACTACCACGCTTTGAACAACTCTACTATCAAAGACAAGTTCCCTATTCCCATGATCAAGGAACTCCTGCACGAACTGCATGGAGCACACCTGTTCACTAAGCTGGATCTGCGTTCGGGGTACCACCAAATCAGGATGAAGGATGAGGACATCTTTAAAACAGCTTTCCGGACTTATGATGGACATTACGACTTCGTCGTGATGCCGTTCGCAAGTCTGTATTAATTTTTTTTGATGACATTCTAATCTACAGTGCCAACTGGGAAGTTCATCTCCAACATGTGGAACAAGTGCTCATGATACTCCGACAACACCAGCTCTATGCCAAGCGCTCTAAATGCTCATTTGGTCAAGAAGAGGTGGAATATCTGGGTCATATTGTCTCGGCACAAGGAGTCAAGGACGACCCCCGGAAGGTTGAGAGCATGCATACGTGGCCTAGGATGCGCACAGTCAGTGCACTTCGGGGTTTTCTCGGGTTGACGGGCTACTACCGGCGATTCGTGCAAGATTATGGGAAGATAGCTCGACCGTTTACCCAACAGCTACACAAGGATGTCTTCTGCTGGCCAGAGGAGGCGGAAGCTGCTTTCCAAGCTCTCAAGACGTCCATGACGACGACACCAGTGCTGGCTCTCCCCGACTTCACCAAGGAATTCATACTGGAGAATGATGCTTCATGCGTAGGGATCGGGGCCGTACTCATGCAAGAAGGTCGATCGATAACATTTTTCAGCAAGGTGTTGGATCCACGGACGTTGGGCTTGTCTACTTACGAGAAGTAGATGCTGGTCATCATATATGCTGTGGCCTTGTGGCGGCCCTACCTTATGGGCAGACACTTTAAGGTTCAGACCGATCACCAGAGTTTGAAACACATTTTGGAGCAACGAGTGACCTCTCCTCTACAACAAAAATGGGTGACGAGGTTGCTGGGCTACGACCGCGAGATAGTCTACAAACATGGGAAGGAGAACGTTGCGGCCGACGCACTATCCCGCATACCAGAAGGAGCACTCCAACACATCTCAGGGTCCCTGATCGGCGCTTTTGATGATATACAAAAAGAAGTCCTACAAGACCCTGAGCTGCGTCCTATCGTGAAGGCACTTCGACAGGGACAAGACCCCCCTTCCGGGTTTCGACTGCAAAACGGGCACTTATAATTTCATGACCGGGTGGTCATACATTCGTCGTCGCCATGGAAGGACACTATGCTACAAGAGTTCCATTCCTCTCCAGTGGGAGGACATGCAGGAGTTCTACGTACCTTACAACGGGTCAGAGCCAATGTTTTCTGGAAAGGCCAACGAAGAGATGTCCAGAGGTTTGTGCAGCAATGCGACATTTGTCAACGCCAGAAATACGAAACCACCTCACTAGCGGGCCTTCTTACTCTGGAGATACCGCGACAGATTTGGGACACAGTTTCTCATCGACGGGTTGCCGAAGTCCCAGGGAACACAGTTATCTTGGTAGTGGTGGATAAGTTATCCAAATACGGGCACTTCCTGGCCCTGTGCCACCCCTACACAGGTGAAACAGAGCATACTTGTTCGTGCGGGAGATAGTCAGACTTCACGGAATCCTACGGTCCATCATCTCTGATTGGGATCCAGTCTTCGTGAGCAACTTTTGGAAGGAACTATTCAAGAAGCAGAGTACACGCCTATGTACGAGCACCGCAAACCATCCACAAACAGACGGTCAGACCGAGGTACTCAATCGGGGAGTCGAGACATACATACTTACGCTGCTTCATCGGAGACAGACCGGGCACTTGGGCCAAGTGGTTAAGCTGGGCCGAGTACTCTTACAACACTGCCTACCACCACGCCGCGGGCTCAACTCAATTCCAGTCCGTCTACGGCCGCCCACCACCAGATGTCGTACGACATCTTCCCGGGGAGTCCCTTCCACAGAATTTGGCGTCACAACTCCAGGATCGGGACATTATTTTGGACAGCCTCAAGCACCACTTACGCCGTGCCCAGGCCAAGATGGTGGCCTTCTCCAACCGCAAACGCCGAGACCTCTCATTTCAAATTGGGGAAAAGGTCTTCATCAAGCTGCATCCGTACCGACAACTCTCGGCCGCCAAACGGGCGTGTCCCAAGCTCGCATCACGATTCTTTGGTCCATTCACAGTTCTAGCCCGGGTTGGGGCAATCACATACAAGATTCAACTTCCTGGCGGAAGCCGCATTCACCCGGTTTTTCACGTCTCTCAGCTGCGCCGAGTCATGGGCGACCACCCCACATTGGACCACATACCAAGCGATCTGGAGTATGCCGAAACCGCGCCCACATACCCAGACAACATTCTAGACCGCCGACATCATTTGCACGGGGACGCAGAACCAGAGGAGCTCCTCGTAGCATGGCACCACCGTTCCCCGTCAGCAGCTATGTGGCTTCTACGGGGTGATTTTCGCTGACAATTTCCTGACTTTTGCCTTGAGGGCAAGGAAAAATTTTCAGACGGAGGTATTGTTACAGATATTCATGGAGACGACCAACCATGGAGGGTGTACACGCGACGAGCAGGTGCGGTGCAGCCCGGGGTCGGCAATAGAGAAACAGACGAACCGGTGGCCATAAAGGGGCCGCCGGTAGTGGAGCAGTAGCGGGGCCGGCCAAAGAGGAAAGATATATTTCATTTACAAATTAATTATTTCCGATTATGTTTATTTCTTCTTTGGGTGTTTCCTATGTTTGGAAGTATTTTAATTGTGGATTTCCTTTTTGTATGTTTCCTATTTATAGGTTTCCTTTTTGTATGTTTCCTATTTATGTTTTCTATTTGTATGTTGTCTCCCCCTCCTATATAAAGGGGCTGAGTATGTGTTTGTAATCATCTTGGAAGTAATATCAAATGGCTGTTCCCTTGTTCTTCTTCTCTATCTCTCTCTTCCTCTCTCCCTACCGCCGACTCTCCCTGCTAGCCCGGATCTTCTCTCCCGCAAGCGTAATAACGTTTGATGTAATTAAAAACCAAAAATTGAGTTTTAAATATTAAATTTGAGATCTTTTTATAATATGTGGTGGTAGCAAGATGTTTACGCATAATATCAAGAGACAACCAACCTAGGGTTCACAAACACTCATAGGGGACTAACATTCGAACGACGAGTAAACACAATTTAACATCTTAGAAGCGATAACATGAATAAAAGGAACAAAAGGATTTCAAATTAACGACAAATAAGTTCAGTAATAATTTGGGCATGCTCTGAATTTTAATGGTCACATAATATATTAATAATAACGCATAAAGTCAACCAACATGAAATGAGCAAGATAAATAAGAGTTATTGACGCAGGACGAATCTATAAGTGACGAACGTGTGATGTCTTAACCCTAAATGCAATACAAGTGAGAGCGCGATGAATGTAATGGATCGACGACAAACCCTAAAATGAAGATGCGGATGAAAGTATGCACGCAATTTGATGAACTTATGACGGCTAGCCCTAAATTGTAATGCTCATGAATTACCATGCGACTCATTCTGACATGCAAGTAATTAAACAATAACATTTAACTCACGCATTTAATCGCAATTAACAATTTTTGTTCGGATTAAGCAAAATTTATTAAGAATACATACATATTCATGTTTGCACGAACTTAAACAAGTAAAGAAACTCACCATATATTGGCATCGATCACGAAGCAAGGGAGGCGACTGTGTGGAGGTTGCACGAGTAGATTTGGGGCAGTGGGAGTGGCAAATGTCAGAGCCGTCTGCAGAGGAAGGTTGTTGGATGGGTAGGGCAACAAGAAATGTTAGTTGGAGGGCTTGATTGCAAGTGGAGTTGGCTGGGAGATTCTATAAGGGGGTTTCAGAAGGTCCTGCTGTCTAGGAAAGGACCTTCAGTGGCTGGTTGAGATGGGAGAAGCCTGGATGGGGCCGGTTTAGATGTGGAAGTGGGAAGAGGTTATACTCAAACCCTTGGGAATGACTATCAGGAAACCTTTGCTCATATGACAAAAATAAATTCTATAAAAGTTTTATTATCATATGTTTCCTGCAAGGGATAGGATCTTAGCCAGCTTTATGTGAAGATTTTCTTTCTCAATGGGAACCTAGAAGAGGAAGTTTGTATGGCTACCACACTCTGAACAACTCTACCATCAAAGACAAGTTCCCTATTAACATGATCAAGGAACTCCTGGATGAACTGCACGGAGCACACCTGTTCACTAAGCTGGATCTGCGTTCGGGGTACCACCAAATCAGGATGAAGGATGAGGACATCTTTAAAACAGCTTTCCGGACTCATGATGGACATTACGAGTTCGTCGTGATGCCGTTCGGACTCTCCAACGCACCTTCGACATTTTAGGCAGCGATGAACGTGATCTTCCGGCCCTTCCTCCGCAAGTCCGTATTTTTTTTTTGATGACATTCTAATCTACAGTGCCAACTGGGAAGATCATCTCCAACACGTGGAACAAGTGCTCGTGATACTCCGACAACACCAGCTTTATGCCAAGCGCTCTAAATGCTCATTTGGTCAAGAAGAGGTGGAATATCTGGGTCATATTGTCTCGGCACAAGGAGTCAAGGACGACCCCCGGAAGGTGGAGAGCATGCATACGTGGCCTAGGATGCGTACAGTCTGTGCACTTCGAGGTTTTCTCAGGTTGACGGGCTACTACCGCCGATTCGTGCAAGATTATGGGAAAATAGCTCGACTGTTTACCCAGCAGCTACACAAGGATGTCTTCTGCTGGCAAGAGGAGGCGGAAGCTGCTTTCCAAGCTCTCAAGACGTCCATGACGACGACACCAGTGCTGGCTCTCCCCGACTTCACCAAGGAATTCATACCGGAGAATGATGCTTCAGGCGTAGGGATCGGGGCCGTGCTCATGCAAGAGGGTCCACCGATAGCATTTTTCAACAAGGCGTTGGCTCCACGGACGTTGGGCTTGTCTACTTACGAGAAGGAGATGCTGGCCATCATATATGCTGTGGCCTTGTGGCGGCCCTACCTTTTGGGCAGACATTTTAAGGTTTGGACCGATCACCAGAGTTTGAAACACTTTTTGGAGCAACGAGTGGCCTCTCCTCTACAACAAAAATGGGTGACGAGGTTGCTGGGCTACGACTGCGAGATAGTCTACAAACAGGGGAAGGAGAACGTTGCGGCCGACGCACTATCCCGCATACCAGAGGGAGCACCGCAATACATCTTAGTGCCCCTGATTGGCGCTTTGGATGATATACAAAAAGAAGTCCTACAAGACCCTGAGCTGCGTCCTATCGTGAAGGCACTTCGACAGGGACAAGACCCTCCTTCCGGGTTTTGACTGCAAAATGGGCACTTATAATTTCACGACCGGGTGGTCATACATTCGTCATCGCCATGGAAGGACACTATGCTACAAGAGTTCCATTCCTCACCAGTGGGAGGACATGCAGGAGTTCTACGTACCTTACAACGGGCCAGAGCCAATGTTTTCTGGAAAGGCCAACGAAGAGATGTCCAGAGGTTTGTGCAGCAATGCGACATTTGTCAACGCCAGAAATACGAAACCACCTCACTAGCGGACCTTCTTACTCTGGAGATACCGCGACAGATTTGGGACACAGTTTCTCTGGACTTCATCGACGGGTTGCCGAAGTCCCAGGGGAAGACAATTATCTTGGTAGTGGTGGATAAGTTATCCAAATACGGGCACTTCCTGGCCCTGAGCCACCCATACACAAGTGAAACAGTAGCAGACTTGTTCGTGCGGGAGATAGTCAGAATTCAAGGAATCATACGGTCCATCATCTCTGATTGGGATCCAGTCTTCGTGAGCAACTTTTGGAAGGAACTATTCAAGAAGCAGGGTACACGCCTATGTACGAGCACCGCAAACCATCCACAAACAGACGGTCAGACCGAGGTACTCAATCGGGGAGTTGAGACATACATACGATGCTTCGTTATGGATGAGCACCGCACATGGACTCGATGGCTGCACTGGGCGGAGTACTGCTATAATACCTCCTACCACACGGCTAGTAAGTTTACTCCTTTTGAAATTGTCTATGGGCGCTCCGCTCCGAGTATGGGTACATATGAGCCTGGGGGCACGACGTTACTGGCTGCTGATCATGAGTTGCGCGACCGCGACCATACCCTCGCCATATTACGAGAAAATCTCCTTACTGCCCAAAAAACAGGATGAAAATACAAGCAGATAAACACCGGTCGAATGTCAATTTGCAATCGGTGATGAAGTTTTCTTAAAACTTCAGCCCTACAGACAACCCTCAGTGTCCCGGAGGACAAATCAGAAGCTGGCACCTCGCCATTATGGTCCCTTCAAAATCATTCAGTGGGTGGGACCGGTTGCTTACACCTTAGACCTTCCCGCGGGCTCGCGTATTCATCCCACATTCCATGTCTCCTTGCTAAAGGAGAAAATCGGGGAAACAACTCATGTGTGCTCTACTCTCCCGGAAGCAACCAACGAGGGGGGGGGGGGGGGGGGGTGGGGGGGAGGATTACGACCACTCCCTGAGGGGGCGCTGCTCACCAAGTGGAAGAAACGCGACACGAAATACTGTCAGGAGATTCTTGTCAAATGGAAGACTTTATCTACAACACACAACACCTGGGTCGACCTGCTCGAGCTTCAGGAACTATATCCAGAATTCCACCTTGGGGACAAGCTGGCTCTTGAAGGGTAAAGGAATGTTATGAATCCTCATAATGGTCGGTTTGCGGAACAGACATACCAGAGACGGTGAAAGGAGGCGACATCAAGCGGGGCTGAACCATCTGGTTAGCCCTCCTTAATTAAAACAAGAAGGCAGTTGGGGGCTGACCCAGACGGGTTCAGCCCCTATGGGAGGGGCCGGCCCGCTCCTCCTTGACCCGAGGGGTATAAATACCCTTAGGTCTTCTGGCGGGAGACAAACAAGTATTCTCAGGTATTCCTTTCTCTGTCTCTCAAAGCCCTAGCCTTCTCTTTTCTCTCCCAAATCCCTTCTTGTTCCTATCACTATGACTGTATTGGGATACAAACAGGGTCACTCTGATCATACCCTCTTTGTAAAAAGGAAAGGGGAGAATGCAACTATTCTCATTGTTTACGTTGACGACATAATCATTACAGGGACTGATGTTGCAGAAATCACATGACTTAAAACTTGCCTATGTAAGGAGTTTGAAGTTAAAGATCTGAAAAAGTTGAAGTATTTTCTGGGGATAGAAGTCGCTCGATTTGATAATGGAATCTTTATCTCTCAAAGAAAGTACGTCCTAGAACTTATAGAGGAAACTGGGATGCTTGGTTGCGCTCCTGCGGATACTCCTATGGAAGTCAATTGTAAGATCGATGAGGACAAGGATGGCGAGAAAGTGAACGCCTCTAGTTACCAAAGACTAGTGGGAAAGCTGATCTATCTCTCACATACCCGTCCAAATATCACACATGTAGTTGGGATTCTTAGCCGATACATGCATTTTCCTAAGGTACGACATCATGAAGCCGTTATGCGCGTACTACAATATTTGAAAGGTTCTCCTGGACGTAGATCTCCAGGAATAAACAGCTGGATGTCGAAGTCTTTACTGATGCTGATTGGGCTGGAAGTCAAGATGATCGAAAGTCCACCACCGGCTATTGTTCCTTTGTTGGAGGGAATCTTGTGACCCGGCGGAGTAAAAAACAAAATGTAGTAGCAAGGTCCAGTGCCGAAGCCGAGTACATGGCAATGTCAAAAGGAATCTGCGAAGGGCTCTGGCTCCGGTCATTAATGAGGGATCTTGGTCTACATGTTGGAACCCCTATCCGATTATACTGCGAATCTGCGATAATAAAGATGCTATTAACATTGCTCACAATCCTGTTCAACATGATCGTACAAAACATGTGGAGATTGATAGACACTTCATCAAGGATCACCTGGAGAAAGACAACGTGCGTACTTCATTCGTCTTATCTAAAGATCTGCTAGCGGATATGTTCACCAAGTGCCTAAGTTGCGATAATATTACCAAGTTGAGAATGTTCGACATGTACTCCCATCTTGATGGGGAGAGTACAAAACATGTTATTTAGTCTTTTCTCATATTGTAAAAGCCCTATAAAAGGTCTGTGTTTTATTTTCCTTTTTCCTGGCCCATTTAAGGTCTCTCAATATGTGTATATGTAAAGGAGGGCACTGCCTATTGGAAATGAGATTCATTATTTTCTTCTTTCTTCCGCTGACTTACCATTCCACCCAATTACCCAAGGTCCACTGTTGTTGCAGAATTCCAGTATGAGGCTGGAAATCTGTGCAACATTTCGATAAACCTGCTCTCCCTAAAATCAAGAACATATCACCTTTTCAGACTCTGAATGTTTATGGAAGTTCTTGTTTGAAGTCATTTTTACTTATTGTAGCATATTTGGTGAACAAACATATTACTTGAAATATTAATTTGTACAAATTTGTCCATTAATTGTTCAACTTGCGAGGTTCATCCAACTAGAATTTAATTGAAACACTCTTAACCTTAATTCGACTTGAAATTGCTTGCTTATCTAGTGTTTAATCTCAATTGTGATTGCGTGCGAACCTTTTTATAGAGATTTTGTTATGATCATTCATGACATATCATAATAGTCGTCTAGCATGAATGCATGATGTGGTTAAGGTTGGGACGAGCATCGTCCATGTTATGATCATTACTTTCTCTCCTCAATTCGAGGATTCAAAGCCTATTTATGCTCGACCCCAAAGAGCTTCGTATGAAAAATCTTAATGCTATTGTAGTGATCATCCCGCCCACCCTTTCATAGAGATTTTGTTGACCTCCCCTCATGATCAGACTTTGGTAGAGACGGCTATTCTCATTATGATGAGTATCAAGAGTTACATCAGGGATGTTACCATTCATTGGAGGATCACAAATATAGTTTTTTGGAGAGCTGCCCCCAACTTTTGATGGCTTATGGAACCCGAATATTTTAGTTATTGGATTGTAGATATGGAATACTACATGGATAGATATTAGATGATCGTCGCATTAGATTTGTGAAGTCTAAACTCCTTGATCAGCCTGGAGCACATTGGAGTAGGATAGAGTGGACTTTTAAGCGCAACCGTTTTCTCTATATTATTAGTTTGGTAGATACGAAGTCAAATTTATGCCAGAAGTTTCTTCCGACTTCTTATAGAATTTGCCTCCTTGAGCAGGTTGTTTTCCCTACATTAAGGGTCTACGCTCATTGTCAATTATAAGGCTAGCTTTAAGGAGTTAGTAGTAATGAGCCACTTGCACGAGGAACCCGTTGCTGCAACGTATCAATTTCGTTCTGGGCTTCGATCCGTGATACATATTGAGTTGACTCATCACTGCTTAGATTTTGTCGAGTAGACATGTCAGCTTGCCTTCCTTTATGAGTAATCCTTGAGATCCGCTAGAATTAGTCGAGTATACTCACACCCCGAATGACCCATCAGGAGAAGTACTATCTAGTTCGAGTCCACCACCGTACATGCTCTGTCCCCATCGACACGAAAGATGGGACATCTGATATATAGTTATCTCACTACAATGATTGTTAGTATCCGATGAGTGGTCTGCCACATGAGTTTGATCCAAATCATTATTGGAATATTTATAATATATTCTCAAAATATTGTATATTTTTTTGTTTTATAAACATTTATAATATTATATCAGGACCTGAGAAAAAAAATCAAAGAATGTAGAATAAAACATGTTTAGAAATCGAGCCTGAGTAAGGCGCGTGATCACCGCCCTAAAGAAGTTACACCACTCTCCGACAGAGTTTTCAACCGATGCTCACTCCTCCAAGGTACCAGACCCGGCTAGATCTCGAAAACTCCGATGTGCGCCCACACCGAAAAGCACAAAGTACCCAAACTTCTACTTGATGAAACAAACGAAAAGAGAGCACAATCGCACGAGCAGAAAGTAGAGAAAATCGTTAGAGCGAATGAGCGTTTGTAAAACGTTTCAGGAAAACCTTTGATATAAGAGTCTCATAAAAACCCCAAGTAATTTATCACGTAATTAATTTCTAACTGTTATATTAAGTTTTATCGTGTATATAAATACTTATATTTCCAACGTAAAATTTAATGAGGCAAACAAGTATAGAAAATCGCGTACAAAAATCACGCGTGAAAGAGCGAAGAAATCAACGCATGAGAAATCATGTGTCGAAAGGTTATCGACATATGTCGATATCTGGGAGAATTCGACATATGGAAATCGACGTACGTCGAGTTCCTTGCGTAAGGCAAAAACTATATGATAAAATCGACGCACAAAACCTGATGAAGTAATCGACATATGTACGTCGATATGTATTCGACGTACGCCGTATTGTATTGAAGACAATGATTTAGGATTTTCAAAGTGATGAATACTTTGTACAAAAAATACAATTCAATTATTCCTCAAATTCGAATCCAAATCCAGTCCGGTGCATGCGAACGTGCGCGCGTGTGATCCATGATTTTCCTTATGTTTCTTTCAACATAATAAGGATGAGTGAATTGGTTTATATACTCACTTAAAGTGATGTATGATGGCAATGCGAGACTAAATGTTTCATCCTTTCCCATGAAAGGGTTTTCCTTTAAGAATTTGAGTTCCCTCCATTTGGTTTTGAGCTTTTCCCATCAATTGATGTGGAGCCCAAACACTAAACACCATGAAGGCTCCATTAAATAATATAATAATAATTATTTTAATTAATAAATTTGTAACAATCTCTCACAAAAGCGAAAAACCAAAATGAACTCCATAAACAATAAGATTAATATTAATAAAATCAAATAAACAATTATTTCATCAAGTTGTATTTAATGCAATGTGTGTAGGTGGAATGATTTTCTTGAACTTACATTTAGTACTTATTTCCTCTACTGAAGAATATAATGTGTCAGAGATTTTGAATTATAATCTTTTGACCGATAGATTAACTTAAGCACACATAAGATTAATTGTTCATTGAGTTATGACGGTGAACACTTTAATAACCATGCATAGTTCTTGATTTTCATGGAGGTTATTAGGGTTCAGCCTAAATACAAAAGTTGTGGCCTCACAACTACCCCCACATAGGTGGCGCCTCAAGAAATATTTCGTAACTTATATCTCACAAAGAAAGATGTCTTTGACAACCATTAAGAACTATGAGTTCATCCTATATGTTACGTAGAAGACTACATCTTAGGAATGGGGAAAAAGTTTTCTCAACCTCTTAAAATTTGCGCTGCCAACTATGCTACATCAACGACTTCGTTTCTACCGCATTGAACCCAATTCATAGGATCTCCAATCACATGGATTGAGTATCCAACATTGGTAGTAAATCATGTTGGTTTAAGCCCCATTCCCCTTGATGTCATTTATCCCTCCTCGGGACAATTCCTTGGTAAGATTATCAGCCAGATTCAATTCTGATTTTACATAGTTGAGTGATATCACTTCTTTTTTCTGCTTCACTAATTTGTACCTGATTCTCATGAACTTATTCATTTTGAAATTAATAATATTAGAAGCAGTTAAATCAATCACAGATTTATTGTCGCAATATAATAAAATAACATGAATAAGTTTTGGATAAACAAGAATTTCATAAAGTAAAAATTTAAGCCATTCGGCTTTCTCACAAGTCGTATCTAAGGCTGAGTTCGGACTCCATAGTGCTCCTAGATATGATGGTCTGTTTGGTAGAAGCCCATGAGATGACAACTTCTCCAATAAGGAATACATATCTTGTCGTAAACTTAAACATTTAATGTATCAATTGCCCAATTGACTTCTGAATATCCTTCTACTATTTCGGGAAAACTTGTATATACTAAGCTATAATTAATAATCCCTCGAAGGTATTTAAATATCCTTGTTAGTGCTATCCAATATTCACTGTTTGCCCAGAAAGCCCGCGACCTCCTCTTACTGGCCAATTTCTTCAGTTTCAGCGGTCTCAGTTTGTGTGATCGCCCAGACCGCCAGCTACCTTCTCAACCAGGATTTTCTAAGTACCAAGCGGTCAGGACAGTGGAGATCGTCAGTTTAAGCGGTCTGATCGTTTTTCCTTATCTTTGTTATTTGCACCTCTTCTCCCTGCCCGGCTCTCCTGTATCCCGGGCAGCCCGTAGTTTATCATTCTGCCCGTTTGGGCAGCCCCCTCGTCTATAAATAGAGGGGTAGGGGTACCAGAAAAGGGACTTGATTGGGAGGCTCCAGCTTACAACTTGTGTAAGCGGTCTCATTTTTTCGTGATCGCCATTTTACGATCGCCTTCTCTTTTTTCCAGCATCTTCTGTCTTAGTAACCTGCACTTCGCAGTTTTCTCTCGTCTCCTTTAGTGCGAATTTTGGAGGTACCATTTTTGGCACCAACAGAACGAACACGCGACCTTCAGATTCGAAGTGTCAGGTGAATCTTAGACTTCCAAGATGGCTGATCGCCGTAGAGGTCGTCCCTTGCGGTCTCCCAGTGTTCCCCCTTCCGATCACAATCCGTTAGAGGCGATGGAGCGCCGCTTCGAGCTTCGCGTAGAGCAGGCTCTTCGCGAGGCCGCCCGAGCTAGGCAGGACGCTGCCGCTGTTCAGCAAGAGATCGCGCGGTCTCAGCAGGAGGCCGCTCGAGATCGACAAGAAGTTGTCCGGACTCAGCAGGAGTCCGCGAAGCAGATTGAGGCCATGAACCAGGTTCTGGCCGCGATCTCCCAGAAAATCCTTCCTCAAGCCTCTCAGATCGCTACTCCTGACCGAGTGGCAAGCGGTCACCATAGCGATCATCCCGTTTTCCAGCCCGCAGCTCCTCAGCGATCTCAGCATGAGGAGTTCGCCGCTCGTCATAATTCCTTCCGAGCCGCGGCCCAGGGGCCTCCGGCTCAGACCCTGAATTTTGAAGAAGGGTTTGCTTACCCTCAAGCTCCTCCTACTTCCTTTTTACCTCCTCTGGGGCCTTCTGAATTAGGGGAGCCCTCCCCCTTTACCGATGAAATTCGTCGGGATCCCATTCCTCACGGGTTCAGAGAACCTCGACTCCCAGTGTATACGGGAGAGACCGACCCCATGTGTCATCTTCAAGCTTTCGAGTCTGCCGTGGCTCTCAGGAACATTTCAGATGGAGTGAGGTGCAAGCTGATGGTCACCTCCTTCGATGGGTCAGCCATGGAATGGTTCTATAAGCTGCCTTGTCAGTCTATCCCAAGCTTTGCTGCCCTAAGGCAAGAGCTCCTCCTGAGGTTCGCCACTGCAAAGAAAAGGAAGAGTGGTCCTGCGACCCTCTTCAAAATCAGGCAAGGGGACAACGAAACTGCAGCGCAATTCGTTGACCGTTTTCAGAAAGAGATCCTGGGGGTCGGAGACATGGATCCCGAGCTCTATATGGTGGCTTTGATCAGCGGCCTGCAGGAGGGTCCTCTGAAGTTCAAAGTCACAACCAAAGAGCCTGGCTCCTATCAGGAGCTGATCAGCATCGCCAATCGCTATATAGAAGGGGAGATCAACAACCCCACCTATGTGAGCAATCTGACCAACAGAGCCACTCAGAAAGGCTCTGCGGGATTCTATCCTGCTCCATCTTCCTCGAAAACTAAACAAGAGCTTCCGCCTCCAGCTCTGAGAGGTAAGAATTACCGCAACAACCGCTTCAACCGAGGTAATCAATTTTTCCCACCTCAAAATTCATTTCTTCAAACTCCTGCTACTCCTGCTCCGCAAATCACCCCCATCCACCAGATCCAGTATACTCAACCTCCTCTTCTACCCATTCCTTCACTTTATAATGAATCCCAAGAGTCCTTCACGGACTTTGGTGTTTCTATGAATGAGGTGCTGCAAGTTCTTCAGAAACAGCCCTTTTTTAAGAGGCCAGCTCCGCTGAATTCTGATCCGAAAACCAGAAACCCAACCCTCTACTGTGAGTATCACAGAGATAGGGGGCATTTGACAGAAGACTGTAGAGCTCTCCGTCTATTTTTAGAGAAACTATTAAAGGAGGGGAAGCTCCGCGATCTCATTCAAAAGAGTGACTCTGCCAAAGCTTCAACCTCCAAGGCCAAGGAGGTAGCAGAAGTCCACTGGGAGTGCGAGGAAGTAGATGATGTTGGCCATCTGGGCAACATCGGTTTTCCCAGCGAATGTGTAGACGCTAATGATGAGGGTGCCTTGGGCAACCTTTTCTGCATCCATGGGGGTGCAGGCCCGGAGTCCTCAAGAAAGGCAAGTCTGAAGAGAGTTTATCAGTCAGAGGTTGCCGCTACTTCTTCGGCTCCGATTCGAGGGACGGTCACTTTTGGAGATGAAGATCTTCCTCAGACCGCGAATCCCTTTGATGATGCAGTCGTCATCAAAGCTGTGATCGAAAACTATACGGTGGAAAAAATTCTAGTAGATACGGGGAGCTCAGTCAATGTGCTTTTTAAGCCTGCCTTTGAGGCATTAAAGACAGGTAAACCTCTCCTACCAACTGAAGGGCCTCTTTATGGTTTTTCAGGAGAAAAGAAAGAAGTTGAAGGGCTCGTCACCCTCTCCGTGATTCTTGGAGGAATAGTAAGGCTGGTCAAATTTATAGTCGTTGATGCTCCCAGTAGCTACAACGCAATTTTCGGGAGACCTTTTCTGAACGGGTATCAAGCCATTGTCTCCACTTATCATCAAGCGGTGAAGTTCGCCTTGAATGGAAAACAACATCGAATCAGGAGCGACCCCAGGAAAGCTAGAGAATGCTATGTAAAGACGGTCAACATGATCATGTCTTCTCCACCCCAGGAAATTATGATGACTGAATCCATTGAAGTTCCTGAACAAGTTCAAACTGCAGAAGAAGTGGAGGATGCGAGAGACGGAGTCCGCTTGGAACCTGCCCAAGCAACTCAAAATGTTCAGATCAGCGAGGAAGATGAGAGCAAGAGCCTCTCCATCAACGCTGAATTATCTGAAGCCGACAAGAGTCAGCTCATCTCTTGTCTCCTGCAAAATTTAGACATCTTCGCTTGGTCGGCAGACGACATGCCTGGAGTGAATCCGGATGTTGCTTGCCATCACCTCAACATTAGTCCAAACGTCATTCCGGTCCAGCAGAAGAAGAGAACTGTTGCAACTACTCTGGCTCAACCTATCCGTGAAGAGGTAGAGAAGCTTCTGAAGGCAAAGTTCATTCAACCAATCCAATATCCGGAGTGGGTGTCAAACGTTGTAATGGTAACTAAGCCGGGTGGAAAGTGGAGGATGTGTGTCGATTTTACCAAACTCAATAAAGCTTGCCCCAAGGATTGCTATCCCTTGCCTCAGATAGATTCTTTAGTGGATTCTGCGGTAGGTTATTCTTTTATGAGTTTTTTAGATGCTTTTTCAGGTTATCACCAAATCAGGATGCATAAACCGGATATACCGCATACTTCGTTTATCACAAATGATGGTTGCTTCTGTTATCTCGTGATGCCTTTCGGGTTGAAAAATGCTGGAGCAACTTACCAAAAAATGATGGATACAGTTTTCAAAAGTCAGAAGGCAAGGAACCTTGAGGTGTATGTCGATGACCTCTTGGTGAAAAGCAAATCCTTCTCCTCTCATCTCGAAGATCTCTCGGAAACTTTGCAACCTTACGAACCTTCAATATGAGGTTGAATCCATTGAAGTGCGTTTTCGGAGCAAACAAAGGTAAATTTTTGGGTCATCTCCTCACTCCAGAAGGGTTAGAGCCCAATCCAGACAAGGTAAAAGCTATTTTGGAAATGCCACCTCCCAAAACCCCAAAAGAAGTTCAACAGTTGGGAGGGAGAATGGCAGGCTTGAGTCGATTCATCTCCCGGTCAGGGGATAAAAGTGCACCTTTCTTTAAGACCCTCCGGGGAGGGGCCAAGTTTGAATGGACTCAAGAGTGTGATGATGCTTTCAGTCAGCTTAAAAAGCAGTTAACGTCAATTCCTCTACTCCAAAGCCCGCGAGAAGGGGAAGATCTTTTCCTGTATTTGGGAGTTGGCGCCGATGCTATAAGCTCTGTTTTGGTCCGAGAAGAGAAAAAGAAACAATTTCCAGTTTACTATGTAAGCCGAATTTTGAAGAATGCAGAGACTCGATATCCAATCCTAGAGAAGCTAGCCTTAATGCTCGTAATTTCAGCAAGAAGACTAAGACCGTATTTTCAAGCTCATTCGATTTTAGTCGTCACTGACCTTCCATTAAAGAGTGTCTTGGAGAAGCCGGAGCATTCAGGCAGATTGGCAAAGTGGGCAATAGAGCTCAGTGAGTTTGACATATCCTATGTTCCAAGAATGGCAATCAAAGCTCAAGTCTTAGCGGACTTCATGGTGGATGCTAAAGAAGTTGAGTCGCAGAAGGGGGTCAGAGTGCCCCTTGCCTGGAAAATCTTCGTGGATGGAGCCTCAGGGAAAAATTCTTCCGGAGCAGGAGTTATCTTAATCAACCCAAATGGAGTAAGGCTTGATCAAGCACTGAAGTTCTATTTTCAAGTAACAAACAATCAAGCGGAATATGAGGCTTTGCTAGCCGGTCTCAAGTTTGCCAGGGAGCTGGGGATTGACGATGTCAGAGTTTTCACAGATTCTTTGGTGATGGCTTCTCAAGTAAATGGGATTTTCGAGACTAGAGATAGTATTTTAAAGCAGTATTTAACTCTGGTAAAAATTGAGGTTGGGAAATTCAAAAGCTTTACCATCAATCATATTCCAAGAGGTGAGAACGTGGAAGCAAACGAGTTGGCAAAGTTTGGGCTTCTCTCAGGAGGAACAACTTCGGAGTTGTTTCGCCCGGCGATTGAAGAAGGAGAGGTCATGGAGATTGATCAACGTCCATCTTGGATGGATCCGTTTGTTCTTTATCTTTCAACTGGACAGCTCCATTCATCAATAAAGGATAGGAAAAGGTTTAAACGGAAAACAGCTAACTATTATCTTGTTGCAGGAGTGCTTTATAGAAGAACTTTCCTTTCACCATTAGCACGATGTGTTTCAGAGGAGGAAATTCCAGCGGTCCTTCAGGAGGTCCATTCTGGAGAATGTGGAAGTCACTCTGGAGCTAGAACATTGGAAAAAAGAATTCTAAGGCAAGGGTATTTTTGGCCTCAAATGAGGAAAGATGCGGAAAAATTTGCTAAGAAATGTGTAAAGTGCCAGAAGTTCGCTCCTCTCCAAAATCAGCCGGCTCAACAACTCAAGTCGATAGCAACTCCATGGCCGTTTGCAGTTTGGGGAATGGATTTGATTGAGCCTTTCCCTATGGCAAGTGGACAACGTCGATATATTATAGTCATGATTGACTATTTCAGCAAATGGATAGAGGCAAAAGCATTGGCCAAAATTACCACTCAAGTCGTGAAAAATTTTATTTGGGGAGAGATAGTGTGTCGACATGGGATTCCAATGGCAATCATCACGGATAACGGTTCTCAATTCAATAATTCGACTCTTATTAATTTTTGTAAGCAAATTGGCATCGAACTACGTTTCGCTTCCGTACATCACCCTAGAAGCAATGGACAGGTAGAAGCCGCCAACAAACTCATCATAAATCTCTTGAAGAAGAAAGTAGAAAATGTCAGGGGCAACTGGGCAGAACAATTACCTTCCGTCTTATGGGCCTTGAGGACAACTCCGAGTTCTGCTACTGGAGAAACTCCGTTCAAACTGTCGCACGGTTCCGAAGCACTTATTCCGGTGGAGTTTGAAGTAAAAAGCCCGAGAGTGTTATTGACACAACAAAATCAAATTGATTGGATGGAAGGAAATGATGAGGAGCTAAAATGCAGCCTTGATTTAATTGAGGAGCTGAGAGATACGGCAATCATCAGGCAAGAAGAGGTGAAGAGAAGAATGGCGAGGCTATTCAACAAAAATGTAAGAACCAAGGAGTTCGCTGTTGGGGATCTAGTCTTAAAGAAAGTAGATTCAGCAGCAAGAGCTGGTTCAGTCGGAAAGGTTAACCCAAACTGGGCGGGACCGTTTGTGGTGAAGAGCGTACTTAAAAATGGCGCTTACCATCTCCAAACTTATGAAGGGAAAGAATTGCCTCATTCATGGAGCGGAGATGATCTCAAACTCTTCTTTTCTTAAATGTATTATCAAAGCATTCGCAATATGAGTGATGGGTGACAAGTTTTAAGCATGTTATTCTTTGAAAAAGCCAAAAACCTGTCAAGTGAGACATCGACGGATCCTACTATCTTCCCCCTCGACTTGTCAGCTCGACGTGTAATTCTGCCAGGACCACAGATGTCGGGGAGATTTCGAATCTGTGTAGCAGTAGCTCGCCAAGCTCGAGCGGTGGAAGTTTAGGATACCGGGTCCTTGCTGACATCTGGCACACCTCAGCTTTTCAAGGGGGTCTGGGTGGCTGGCTCAGCTCTGTCATGCAATAGGAAGGACATTGTTACGATCTTAATGATCTTTCAGGGAAAGCAATGTCGGTATAGCCTCCGCGGCATGACCACACCTGCCCTACAGATCATTTTGATTTGTAACTCTCGAACACTCGTTGAAGCGTGGTTAGGTAAGGGGCGGTCAGAAACATCCATAACCGTCGCCTGAACCTTGGATTGGCATATTTGCAGTAAACTCGGGAATTCTTTTAAAAAAGGCAATGTCGGTATAGCCTCCGCGGCATGACCACACCATCCTTTTGGGTCATCTTTGAGATCCCTTTTTCCCATCTTCTTACTACAAAAAAAAAAATCTCTCTTAATCTTTTTGTACAGAGATCGGGCGGTCAGAAGTTTATGAGACCGCCAATTTTTCTTTCCAATAAAGAGTGATGTCGCTTATGATCGTCAGATGAAATTTTTTCCAGGATAACTGAGGTCGCTATTCAGGAATCTTCTATGCCAGCCCGATAGAGGTCGGCCCGGTCTCAGTAAGAACGAGATTCCGATATTCCTTGTTACTCAAAGTTACATGAAATAATCATGGTGTTCTTATCAAGGGAAAGTGGGGTTTCTTCTTCAAGGGCGGTCTGAATAAAATGAGATCGCTGAACTGAATTTATGAAGAGTTATTTCCTTTTTTCAAGTAATAACCTTGACTATCAAGGGATCTTTATCAGATGGATTTCCTGAAAGTCATTTGGGCACCGATCACCCAGAGTCCACTAAGTTCAAATCTTCAAGATAATTCCTTTGTATCGCGATCTGTGTAATATGAGACCGCATAACTGTTGCAAATAAATTGGTTATTTTTCTGATCACAGTTAAATTGCTAAATATTCTCAGTGGTTTGATTATCTCAAGACCGCAGAAGTAGTTCTATCTACGCAAAAGTATTAACTTTTCCCTCAAAATCCTTGGTCTTTTTCAAGAGATCGCCATCTGTAGTTCTTTAATGTTGATATGAAAATTACGTAATAAACCCAAGGCATTGAGATCGAATGCCGATTTTTGAACTCAGAAGAACAAATAAATGTACATCAAAAACAAGTTTGCCCAGAATCTAACAAAAAACCAATTTTCATATATATTCTAAAATATCTGTTACAACGAGACCGCTCGGTCTCCAAAAAAAAAAAAAAAAAATATATCACTACAATTCATTCCTTTTTTGATCTCTTCGGAGATCGCTCATCTGAAGAAGTGGAGTCAGTGTCTGCAGAAGATTCTTCCGATTTACTAAGAGAAATTCTGGATCCAGAGCTAGAACCCGAGCTTGAGTCCCGGCCTTGAGTGTAACGGCTTCCGCTTTCTTCATCTTCGATCACCACGTCTTCATCTTGACCAGCGGTCTCATCAACAAAATCCGCGGTCTCTTCAGCAGTTAAAGATTGCTCTTCAATCCTCTGTGCCGCATCAGGGAAGAGATCGGCAAATGTAATGTCCTTATACTCTTCAGTAAAACCACCTCGAACTCGAACCTCATTCAGCACTTGGTCGGCGGTCTCCTTAATGTGATGCATCATAGCCCTCTGAAAAGCCGGATTTTCAGGGTCATAAGCTGCATTTTCAGATTGCTGCAAAAGAGATATGTGTTAAGACCGCGCGATCATAGGTAACGCGTTCATAAAATATTAAGTGAAATTCTTACTTTTCTTTCTTCTTGCAAAGCAGTTATTTCGTCCAGAGCACCGTGAAGAGATCGCCCCATATGGTGATTTAAGATCGCGCTCCTAGCGGTCACCTGGGCACAGAGGTCGGGGAGAGCATCGGTCTCTATATTCAATATTTCGTTTGTATTCTTTTTGCCGTATAGAGCAGCAGTGACCGCATATGCGTGGCGGGTCACTTTTCCACTCCATAAAGGAAGATCGGTGGAAACCTTCACAGACCTTCCTTTGGCCGCCCATTTGAGGAGAGGATTTCCTTTAATGTCTTTCATTTTTCTTTTGAAACCAATCAATGGAAAATCTCGCTCGGCGGTCTCAGAGGTGGTGCCAAACACATCGGCCTCACGCTTCAGCCTCCTCTCCCTCTGAGTAAGAACCTCTGCAGCCGGGGAGATCGGATCTTGAACAGGGACCGCAAAGGTCGCTAAAAAACGGGAAAAAGTTAGGAAAACATACAAAAGGTATGAAAGGAAATTATTCGAGACCGCAAGAAAAGCTTACTTTCAGCCGGCGTAATCTCGGCGATCTCAGGCCAGATCGCTAGATAATGAACAAGATCAATCCTCTTGCCCGCCAAGAAAGCCAAGATTCTCAGCTCCTCTTCTGAGACCGCTCTTATCTTCTTAAAGATACTGTCAGGTCGTGGAGAAGGTGAGTTCTTGAGACCGCCAAGGTCACCTTCAAAGACAAGAAACCTTTCTGTCCAGAAGGAGATTTTGTTTGGAAGATTCAGGATTTTTATTCCGTCTGCTGAAAAGTACATCAACCCTTTGAACTCTTCCTTTTTTCTGCCTTCCTTCAAGATCTTCGCGGTAAAGGTTGCACGAAACAGATTCATTGTAAACTTCACTCTTACCGATCTCAAGTAATTAATGAAGACATTAACTAGACCGATCGAGTTCGGGGCCAATTGGGCGAGCACGAAGCCGTAATATTCCAAGATCTCTAGCCATTCCCATGGGAGGGGAATCCTCAACCCATTATCAAAGTGATCGATAGGGATAATAAACTTTTTCTCCGCAGCAAAGTTCAACCTTTCTTGTTCAGTTGGCGGTCTCACAACTACCTGAGTTTGAATCATGTATTTCTTTATGAACTCAATATATTCATCTTTTGACAGGCGACCTTGTTTGTGATCGGCATTCCGGAAGATGGTGGCAGAAGAAGCACGAGCGGACACCATTTTGAGCGATCGATGAGATCAGTGCTAAGAGCGCATTCAAGAAAAGATAAAATAAAGACCATGAAGACAGCTATTTATAGAAGACCAAGGGTCATTTCGTAATCATTACATCTTGAAGACCGCCCAGCTAAAACATGATCAGACCGCTCGACCTATGCAAAGTAATATGAAAGCATACTATGGTTGGCGATCTCAATCAATAAAAAATACAGCAGCAATACAAGCAATCCAGGCATAAAGAGATCGAAATTTAACAAATCAAGACCACAACATTAAAATCAAAAACAACCACAAATCAATGGAGAAATAATAGTGAAATTTTACAAAAACAGTTTAAATTTGGAGACCGCTCGGTCTCAGGTTAAATGTTCATCTCCTAGGAGGCCTGTTCCTCCCTACATGAGCTGCGACATCTTGCATGTCGTTCACTGCGGCCATGACCGACACCAGGCTGTGGTTAGCCAGCATTGCAGACCGGTGAATTTTCGACATTTCCTTGTCCACCTGTTCCATGGGGATCAGTACAATCTCAGGTTGCGGTCTCTCCGCCGGATGATCGCTGGAGGTGCCCGGTCGCATCAGCATCTTTCCGTGACCGCTCCTCAGCCTCTCATTTTCCGCGGACAGCGCCGCAGCTTTTCCCCTATAGTATTCAGCCTCTTTTTCAGCCTTCTTAAGAGCCCGCGCGATCTCGGCAACCCTCAGATCGCATTCTTCACGAATCCTCTTCTCGTTGGAACGCAATCTTTCTTCAAGATCACGGATCTGATCATTCTGCGTCCGCTCCCTCATCAGCATAGAACGAACATCCTCAAACATGGGGTTAAGGATGTTGGTTAACTGAGGGGTGATCTCGATGGGTTGAAGAAGTTCTCCCTCCTCGATCTCAGCATTTTTGTTATCTGCGGCCATAGGAGATGGATTATTTCAATCATAAACATATGATCAGATAAGCTTTTTGAATAAATAGAAAGAGTACTTGGAAAAAAGTCGAGACCGCAGTCACGTAAAGCTCTTCCGATATCTTTAGTGACCGCGGGATCTGCGGTCAAAGAAAGACGATCTGATCCCCTTAAGCGCTCCAGATCCGTTCTTTCCAAATCTCTTTTCTGCGTTTTTTCTCCCTCTTTTCTTCTCCTTTTTAATTCCTCGTTACTTAAGAAGACATTGTCGGTCTCAATAAAAACGATCCCGTGTTTTCTTTCAGGAGAAGCAAAACGAACTGTAGGAAATGGAGGGAACTCAGCTGACTGAAGAATCGTTTTATTCTTACCAGCTCGCGAAATCGAGGCCGCCGCCGCACGATCTGCTGCAACCTTGTTCGAACGATCTCCCTGGAGAAGATCATCCGGGAGACCGCTAGAAAGCACAGTTTTTTCCTTGGCAATCCGCGGCCTCTCCACGGTCTCCTCACCGTTTTTATCCGAAGTCTGCAAGACCTCAACCTTTTTTCCTCTCTTCAGCGATCAGGGCCGCCTTTTCCTCAGCGACCCTGACCGCTTCTTTCTTCTTCTTCTCCTCAGCGATCAGAGCCGCTCTCTCCTCAGCAACTCTGACCGCCTCCCTCCTCTTCTCTTCTTCCCTTTCCTTCTTATCTTTCTTGTCTCTCTTCTTCTCCTCGTCCTCCCTCTTTTTCTTCTCTTTTTTCTCCTCCTTTTCTTTCTTATCTTTTTCTTCTTTCTCCTTCTCTTTCTCTTCTTTTTCCCTCTGCTCTTCTACCATTTTTTCTTTCCTCCTCTTCACTATCTCTTCCATTTCTATCTTTTTCCTTTCTTCCTCTTTTGCCTTGATCGCTGCGTCGGCGATCTCCTTCTCCCTGCCCGCGATCTCCTCATCAACGGCGGCATTTCTGAGAGCTGAAGCCTCTAAGGGATCCAACACCTGCAATGATGAAAAAGATGAATTGTTAGAAGAAACCTCATCAAGGTAGGCGATTAATCCAGAATCATCCTCTCTTGGTAAGGTTGAGACCGCGGGAAGGAAGGGGAGATCGCCCTTAGCATTCACCTGAAAATCAGCGGAGTCTTCCAGATCGATGGATTCAGAAAATCTGGTCGCTTCCATGGCGGTCACATCTCCTCCTTCCTCGTTTCTTCTGCTCCTCTTATAAGTTAAACTAGATGGACTTGTATTCTTCCTTTTCCTGTCCTTTGCAGCGATCTCCTGGTCAGCGATCTTCTGCCTTAAGGTTTCGGCCTCAGCTCCCTTCTGACGCAGCCCAGCCAGAATGATCTCGGTGGAGGCGGTCTCAGGAAGCTTGGAAGATGTTTGACCCAGTGCCTCCATAGATTTCTGACAATTAAAAGAAATGGAAAAGTCAGGCAATTTCAATACAGGATCTGAAGAAGTATTAGACAGATCAGAAGCAACAGAGACCGGCACAATCGGGTCCTCAGGAAGCTCAGTTTTCTTTAGCGGGGATCGGGCGGTCTCCTTTGAAGTGCTCACTTTTTTCGGCGCCTTCTTTCCTTTCTTTGAGCTAACGCTTTCCTTTTTCCCAGGAGAGTTCGCTTTCGATGGGAGAGCTTTTAAGAGATCAAGCATGGTCATCTTTGTAAGGTCGCACCTGCCTAATTATCAAAGACCGCTCGAATAGTGGAGTTCCTCAATGTCTTGCAAAATGAAGTTTTCAGCCGGTATTTATAGACCAAGCCGCATTAATGATGGTCGCGGTCTCAGCGGTCAAAGTTTACATTTTCGAAGTTCCAGGTGCAACTTAAAAATGTGCGGGGATTATGTTTGCCCAGAAAGCCCGCGACCTCCTCTTACTGGCCAATTTCTTCAGTTTCAGCGGTCTCAGTTTGTGTGATCGCCCAGACCGCCAGCTACCTTCTCAACCAGGATTTTCTAAGTACCAAGCGGTCAGGACAGTGGAGATCGTCAGTTTAAGCGGTCTGATCGTTTTTCCTTATCTTTGTTATTTGCACCTCTTCTCCCTGCCCGGCTCTCTTGTATCCCGGGCAGCCCGTAGTTTATCATTCTGCCCGTTTGGGCAGCCCCCTCGTCTATAAATAGAGGGGTAAGGGTACCAGAAAAGGGACTTGATTGGGAGGCTCCAGCTTACAACTTGTGTAAGCGGTCTCATTTTTTCGTGATCGCCATTTTACGATCGCCTTCTCTTTTTTCCAGCATCTTCTGTCTTAGTAACCTGCACTTCGCAGTTTTCTCTCGTCTCCTTTAGTGCGAATTTTGGAGGTACCATTTTTGGCACCAACATTCACTACTCGGATTGCTAGTATATCTACTTAATATGCCCACGACATTAGAAATGTCGGGCCTAGTGCGATTATCAATATAAAATAGTGATCCTATTATTTGATCATATCTATGTTGATCAATAGGTTCACCAATATATTTGCCAAGTTTTACACTTGCGTCATAAGGAGTAGAAGCGGGTGCGGAATCATATAGACTAAATTTATGTAACATTTTCTCAATCGAGTGAGAAAGAGATAATATTATACTTGTATCGGTTTTAACTAGCTTTATGCCTAAGATGATGTTAACTACTCCTAAATCTTTCATATCAAATTTAGACTATAAATAATTTTTAATATCATGAATAATTTTTAATGAAGTTCTAAAAATTAAAATACCATCTGCATAAAGACAAAGCAAAAAGTAGCATTGCAATCTTGTTTCGCATAAATATATTGTCATATTCGTTAGCTAAGAAGCCAAAAGATAATACAACGAAATCAAACTTTTGAAGCCATTTCTTCGGGGTTTGTTTTAGGCCATAATCACAGGCCTTCGCTTTGCCAAAGAGTTGGGAGTATAGGACCTTGTGGCTCACATAGATTTGTTGGTGATTGCGTTCTAGATTCTTGGGGAGTTCGAAGTGCGAGAGTCGGCCTTACAACATTACCTAGCAAAGGTGAAGGGTCTGATCAAATCTTTACGATCCTTCTTCATCCAGTACGTGCTAAGGGAGGAGAACTCAAAAACTTACCAGTTGGCAAAGTATGGCCCGAGGGCCGGAGGTATGACCACCGAGTTGTTTCAGCCATTTATCGAGGAAGGAGAGTTGATGGAGATTGAGCAGCAAGCATCTTGGATCAACCCATTTTTTACTTCCCTCACCACATGCCAGTTCTCAACGGAGATTGAGGACAAAAGGAAGTTCCATTAGCCATGAAGACAAAGCAAAACAGTAACATTGCCATCTTGTTTTGCGTAAATATATGTCATATTCGTTAGCTAAGAAGCCAAAAGATAATACAACGGAATTAAACTTTTGATGCCATTTCTTCGGGGCTTGTTTTAGTCCATAGACTTTATGTTCTTTGCTCTTAATGACAAATCATTCAGGTTGAGTTATATAGACTTCTTCATCAACGTCTCCATGCGAGATGATAGTTTTGACATCCATTTGATGAATCATGATGGATCCATTCAATAATATTGAAATAATTATTTTATTTAATAACTTTTTAACAATCATATGACTCCAATAGAGAGTGAGTTTGAGAGACCTGATGATCCTGTACTAGTATGCCCTCCCCTACCTCTGCACATACTTAGTTATTGACTAAATCATAGACTCACCTTTGACTACAAACTTCTCTAAGTCTCTGCACATTGTAGTGATGAGTCATGTTCAGAGTGGTAGTCGAAAGCCAGGTATTGACCTTGTAGTGAATGGCTCAACTATTCATGAGGATACTCTTGATAAATTGGAAACTATTTCGGAACTCTTCTTATTTGCGATGAATTTTTGGGCTTCATTTTGGTTAATTGTCTCATGTTGGACTTCTTGCTCGAAAGGAGTGAAGGGGCCAAAAAAGTATATCCGACTTGAGCGTTATGTGAGAGTTTCCGTTGGCTTTAAAATTAAGTATGAACTTAAAGTTTAACATGACTACACTTTAGAGAAGCATTAAAACATTTAGATTGGTTCTACTGGTTTTATAGCTTTGTATTCTATATTATAGTGATTTTTTGTCCTTGCTGCACTTTATGTTTCATATGTTCCTACATTACTTTTGTTACTTCCAAAATAATTATCCAAATCCTTATTATTTATCCATTTTAACAGGGTGCAAAATGACATTGTTCATTCTTTGAAAATGACTGATCCTTACATCTCTATTGGATCATTTGATCGCGAGAACCTTTTTTATGGTGTTAAGCATTGTCATCGGTCTCAGTCATTTCTGGACGAACTTGTAAAAGAAGTTTCAAAATACAATGCTAGTGGTGATTCAGTTATCATTTATTGCACAACAGTGAAGGACACTGAACAGGTTTAGTTGCTATTTATATTTTTTCATAGTTATCATACTTGTTTTAGAGCCGTATGAGAACTTACAATGTTGTATTCCAATAGAAGTTTACTGTGAGGAGTATAATATCTTCATGAGTCGATTTTATGATTATAATTTGTATGTGCATGACAGGTTCTAATAAAAATATGTCAACTTACTATAGTAAATTAGTCAGGAGCACCTAACTAGTTCCGATGATAAAGATTGTGCATGATTTTATCTATGAACGAAAAAGATGGACCATTCCTGTTCTTCTTTTAATTTTTTGATACTGAAGCGTTGTTTCTTCTATGTAAATTCCGCTTTACCCATGTTAAAGCCCATTGGAAAAAGTGCATAGCTATTCCTTTTTTATACGATATAATCCCGCTTTGTGAGTGTGATATTGTATTCTCTCCTTTATATCTATGAAGTACAGGAGTTTCCTCATTTATATAATGAAGTTTTTGATTCCTTAACATGGTATCAGAGCAGAACTAAATCCTAGCTCGTTCACCCAGTCCTACGTCCAACTTCGTCTTGCGCGAGCTGTAACGGCCCCATTATTCGGCTACCACTATAATTTAACATATCTATTTTTTGTTATCATTTAATTATCAGAGGCGCCAGGTAGAAACATTCAGCTATTAAAATACCATGCTAGAGTACAAAAAGGAAATTGCAGGATAATTAAAACATTTCATTTCATTAAAAACTAATATAGTACAAAGATAACCCAACATTATACATACAAAAAGAAGGGCTTATCACAAAACTGTAGTACATATACAAGGCTGACTCAGCCCAAAACTCATAAGAGTACACTACCCTGTACAATCATACAAACTACTGACTATTTAAAATAAAACTGAAAATCCTCGTAAGGGCACTCAGGGTCTCTGTATCTCTCCCGATGAGCATCCAGGACTTCAAAGACTGCGGTAGAAACTTCCACCCAGAGACGGTACTTCTTTTGTTGACGAGGAGAACATAGTGGATGGGGATTACTGGTTGCTGGGATGGCCTCTTCCTTGACCTGTTTAGTTGCATTTTCTAATTAGTCAAAGGACTAAGCAAATTCTTATTTTCCCCCTTTTATCCTTATGATAGATTCTTAGTGCATTGTTGAATCTTCATGCATTGATAATTCCCATTTCGTCTTGACTTTTCCTCATATCATTTTTTCATTCATTTTACTTTTTATCTCTCCTTTTTAGCTACATACGATTGTATTCATTTAGTATGTAGTTACGTATTCTTGGGTATCACTTATTCACATTTTATTTTCTTTATTGGGCACTGTTAAGGATACATTGGTTTTTCATTTCATGTATTTATATAGCGCGCTTTATTTATCTGCGTGCCTTTTCATATGACACACATATAAATTCTTTACGTGCCTTGTCATATTCGCACGTTTACTTTTCATTTATTTTCATGTTGGGAGGACATTCACCCCACCTCCACTAGTTGGGTACATCCTTAACATAGCCCATTACAGTTTGCATTGATGCATTGTTCACTTTTTCTTATTACTTGCTTTTTCTTTTTACTTACTTACAACTTTATTTCGTGTTCATTTACCGAGTTGCATAACTATAATGGAAATAATAACAATATAGAACTAAGCAACTGAAATTAGGGAAATAAGAACTCACCGCGACTTTCCCTTTTCTTGGATCCCTCCCGAAATCGTCATTGCGTTTCCCGCCTCCTTGGGATGCCATAACCTATAAGAGTAGTTATCTAAATTAATTTGCATTCTAGAATCTAGATAGGTTTCACTTGACCTAATTAGATTAAATGAGACGCTTATGTTGGCTGCCCTAAATTTAACATAAGGTGTTTTCACCAAATTAGTGAGGGAACAACATCCTCAAGCCTAACCTTAATTTAAGTGGAGAAAAGACATCAAAATCCCAACTAAAATCGCTGCCCTAATTTTAATGGAAGGGGTTTTGCTCCAAATGAGGGATAGAACATAATTTGAGCATTTTTCCAACATTAGGAATACTTAGAATTTCTGAAATCGCATTATAAGAACTAGGGTTTCACCAAAATCACTTGAAATCATGGATTAGATCATGAGATTTCATTTTTGAAACTGTTAAGAATTAAGGACATGAAAGAAACTAAAAAATAACCTAACCCTAGAATTTTGGCTCTTCCAATCCATGTAAAACTTCACAGAAGACTGAAGAAGAGTGAAGAGGAAGGGATTACCTCTCTAAAGAAGGAGAAATCACGAAAATTGGAGGAATTTTGGGCTCTCGGGAGGCAAAGGCGTCGACGACTTTCTTCCGCCTGTCGTCGGGCACGCAGACGCTGGGAGCGGAAATAAAATCATCGGGATGGTTTTCTCCCCTTAAGCGAGACCCAACTGCCCCCCTTATGACACACACGCTTCTAATGAGCGTGAGTCACGCTTATTTCGATCAGCCCTGACCTAATAACTCCTGTTTTTGCTAAATGCAACCCTCAAAACCTTTATTCATCTTTTTGTTTACTCTTAATCTTTTAATGTCTTATTAACATTACTTAAAATACTCAATTACTTAATAAGTTCAACATAATACGTATGTCGCATATTTATTTTTTATTATCGTCGCTTCGATGCGCACATTTCGTACATAACATAATATAATTATTTGTACCTCGTTGCTGGCGTCACACGAGCAGTCTTGCATCTTGCTACCACCTCTCTCCTAAACCTCCTATCGTGAGACCTCCAAGACCTCCTGGTACCCCTCTCACGAGACCCCCCTCTTGTTGAGACTTCTCTCCAAGATTGCTTCCCGCACACTTCCCATAGAGCTTCTGTCTCTAGCTCATTCCCCAAGTCCTCTAGGCATGTATTAACATGTCCAGATTCATGCTCTGGAACACTCCTTCAATGTTGGACATCCTTTATGAAGTATTTCACGTCATGTGGCCTTTGTTCTCTTCTTTGATAGAATTTGTGTGTATTGCTCAGATCTGTTCAAATTGCAACATCTGAACCCACTTCTATCGCTACTGTGTTGACATCTACTTATTAGATAACACAAGCACTCCACACATTGTGAGAGGAATTACAACACCAGGGAGTCCGCCAACATAGAGGCAATAAAGAACTATCTGACAACTTACCACTGAACGATGGGTATGTCGTAGCCGTGGAGGATGTATTAGGGGGACAAGGCGAACATCCTATTTTCTCTCACATTGGCAAACTTGGCCACCCCATTGATCATTGTTTCTCCAAGAACCCTCATCTTCTCCCAAGGGCTCACATTGGCAGACTTGGCCACCCCATTGATCATTGTTTCTCCAAGAACCATCATCTTCGCCCAAGGGCTCACATTGGCGCTACTGATCCTAACAACACATCTCTATCGCCTCCTACCTCTCCATCTAACATCGATAAGTGGATTTGTCAAGAAGATATTGAGGCACTTCTTTCAGCCACTCGAGGTTCTGCCTCTGCTACCGTCACTGCTGCATCTGCTCCATCTACCTCAGGAAATCTTGTATTGTCACTACAAGTTTGTCTCATTAACTTTGGAGCTAACCAGTCATATGACTGGAGATATGACTGGAGACTGAAGACACAACCACCTTCACTCATCTTGATTGATACAGTCGTCTTCCCCCAGTTATGATTGTTGATGGCTCTTGTGCTCCGGTTTGTGGGACATGAGATGTTATCAAATCCTTTCATCTTCAATTGGATAATGCCCTTTATGTATCGAATTTTGCTCGTAGCCTCCTCTTTGTTAGCGCCATTACAAAATCGAAACTATTATGACTTATTCTTTTGTTCTCAACATTGTTATTTTCAAGACCTTCATTTGAAGAAGGTGATTGTTACTGAGATTAAAATGGGAGGACTATATTACTTAGATGGCATTTCTTCTCCCTCTAACTTGGCTGCTGAGGTTTCCTTTCTTCATTGCATACTGGTTATCCTCTTGCTCGTCTTCTTCAATAGTTGTTAGCCCTATTTTCTTCTACATCTATGTTATAATGTCAAGCATGTTAGCATGACAAGTATCATCATACTTTTTTCCTACTAAAATTTAGAGTAATGCTGGCTTTGACTTGGTACATTTTGATATCGGAGGTCCTAGTCCAACTAAGTCTATTAAGTAATACAAATTTATATTTTTCCACCTTCATTGGCGATTTTTCTCGATGCACTTGAGTTTACCTCATGAAAGATAGATCTGAAATAGTTTTCAATCTTTTTATCATAACTAAAATCCAATTTGGATCTTCCTTAAAAATTTGTGATCAAGCAATGCCAAAGAATACACAAGTAACTATTTTTTTTTCATTTTGCGCATCTCACGACAACATTCATCAGATTAGTTGTGTAACGACCCAGGCCCTCCTCCAATCGGGACAACGTCCACCGAGAGACTCGCCTGTCATCGATACCGGGCTGTAGCCCAAGCACCCAACCCCTCTCTAGTCCCACCACAGGGCACAGCGGGTTGTTGGAGGCCACAACTCCCTTTGATGATTAAACTCAAGTTAAGCTGACAACACAGGGACTTCCCAGGAGGTCACCCATCCCGGTACTGCTCTCGCCCAGGCACGCTTAACTATATTGTTTTTTCCACCAATTGAGCTGCAGCTCAATTGGTGATGACTGATGAGGAATGGAAAAACTCTATAGTTAAGCGTGCTTGGGCGAGAGTTGTACTGGGATGGGTGACCTCCTGGGAAGTCTCTGCGCTCCCGTTAAAACTTAAGTTTCCTCATCAAAGAGAGTTGTGTCCTCCAATAACCCGCTGGGCAGAGGCACCGAATGAGGCAGCCCATGGAATTAGCGGCTGCAACCAATTAGATCCATGGAGATGAGTTGGGGTCACTGGTCTGCGGACCTGTAACGCACCCACAGTAGACCGGCGTGTTACATAAAAAATGCACTTTTTATGTAACGCCTAGGTCTACTGTGGGTGCACTACAGATCTGCAGACCAGTGACCCCAACCCATGAACACAGTTGGTGATGAGGACCAGTTTAGAGCTCCCTTATCTAGTAGGTTTGGGGTTCGAGCCCCAGACTCAACAACCCGCCATTGGAATTAGCGTCTGCAGTAATTAGATCTGTGGAGATGGGTTGGGGTCACTGGTCTGCAGACCTGTAGCGCACCCACAGTAGACCGGGGCGTCACATTCGGTGCCCCAGAAAATTTTTAGGGAGAAATGTTGCTTACCTCTTTTTTTATCCTTAATAAGATTCCTTCAAAACATTGTGAGAAGACTCCATTTGAATTAGTCAAATTAAGGAAGCCTAACCTCCATATTCTTCGTGTGTGTGAGTGTTTAGCTAAGGTAACAATTCCTGAGCCCAAGAGAAAGAAAATAGGACCTAAAACCATTGACTCTATTTTTATAGGATATGCATCCGATAGTAGTGCTAATAGATTTCTCATAACTAACTCTCAAATTAGTGAGATCTCTAATAACACTATTCTAGAAGCTAGATATGTCATTTATTTTGAAGATGAATTTCCATATAATTTAAATAACTCATCTCAACCTTCTAGTATCCCTACCCAACATTCTTCTTATTTAGACCCATTAGAAATTGATGAACCTAGAAGAAGTAAAAAAAATAGAACCGAAAAAACTTTTGGAGAGGACTACCTCACTTGTCTAATTGAGCGAGATCCTAACTCATATGAGGAAGCCATGACTTCATCTGATTCTCCATTTTGGAAAGAAACAATGAATTTAGAAATTAATTCTATATTAAAAAAAACAAAACTTGGATTCTAACCGATCTACCTCCTTGTGCCAAAGCCATATGATGTAGATGGATCTTTAGAAAGAAACTTAAAACGGATTGCTCTATAGAGAAATATATGACTCGCCTTGCTGCTAAAGACTATCCACAGAAACAAGGGATATATTATTTAGATACATATGCACCTGTAGCTAGGATCACTTCTCTTCGTGTGCTAGTAGTCTTAGCTTCGATCCATAAGATAATCATTCATCAAATGAATGTCAAAACTACATTCTTGCATGGAGACTTAGATGAAGAAGTCTATATGACTTAACCCGAAGATTTCGTAGTTAACTTGTTAAGTCTCTTTATGAACTAAAATAAACCTCTAAACAATGACATCAAAAGTTTGATTCCGTTGTATTATCCTTTGGTTTTGTAGCTAACGAATTTGATAAATATATTTATGCTAAACAAGATTAAAATTCCACTGTTTTACTGTCTCTATGTAGGTGATATCTTATTTTTTTGGAATTACATTTAAAATATTTAATGATATTAAAAATTATTTATCATCAAAATTTGATATGAAAGAATTTGGAATAGCTCACGTTATTTTATGCATGAAGCTAAGTAAAATTAATATAAGTGTATCATTATCTTTTTCTCACTGAACTGAGGAAATTTTACATATATTTAATATTTATGATTCTGTACCCGCTTCAACTCCTTATGACGCCAGTGTAAAATTTTGTAAAAATGTTGGTGAACCAATTTATCAACATTGATATGCATAAATGATAGGATCACTATTGTATATTGCTAATCGCTAAAAATGTTGGTGAACTAATTGATCAACATTGATATGCATAAATGATAGGATCACTATTGTATAATCGCTAATCTCACTAGGCCCGACATTTCTTATGTCGTATGCAGATTACGTAGATATATTAGCAATCCGAATAGTGAACATTTGATAGCACTCACAAGGATTTTTAAATACCTTCGAGGGACTATAAATTATATCTTAGTATATATGGGCTTTCCCGAAGTGCTAAAGGATTTCAGATGCCAATCGGGTAATTGGTTCGTTAGATGTTAAGTCTATGGCAAGATATGTTTTCCTCTTAGGAGGAGCTGCCATTTCATGAACTTCGACAAAACAAACTGTGATTTCTAGGAGCACTATGAAATCTACGCTTATAGATTTAGACACTACATGCACCGAAGCAGAATGACTTAGAAACTTAATGAAATTCCTGTTTATCCAAAACCTATACCTGTTATTTCATTACATTTTGATAATAAATCTGTTATTGATTTAACTGCTTATAACCTACTAATTTCAAAATTAACAAGTTCATGAGAATCATGTACAAATCAGTGAAGCGGAGAAGAAAAGAAGTGATATTACTCAACTATGTAAAGTCAGAATTGAATCTGATTAATAATCTTACCAAGGGATTATCCCGAAAGGAGATATTATTGTTATCGAGGGGAATGAGGCTTAAGCCCACATGATTTGCCGCCAACGATGGATACCCAACCCATGTGATTGGAGATCCCATGAATTGAGTTCAATATGGTAGAAACGATGTCGTTGATGTAGTGTAGTTGGGAGTACAAAATTTAAAGGTTGAGAAAACCTCTTCCCATTCTTATGATGTTGTACTCTATGTAATAGATTAGGAAGAACTGAAAGTTCTTAATTATTGTCAAAGACATATGTATCTTTGCGTGGTATTAGTTACGAAATATTTCTTGAGGCACCACCTATATGGGGGCAGTCGTGAGTCTGCGACTTTGGGATCTGGGTTGAACCGTAATAACCCCCATGAAAAATCAAAGAATGTGCATGACCATTAAATTGCTCACCGCCATAACCCAATGAACAACCAATCTTTTGTGTGCTTAGTTAATTTACCGATTCACAGTTTATAATTCAAAGTCTCTGGCATAATATACTCTTCGGTAGAGAAAATAAACACTAAGTGTAGGTTCAAGGTAACAATTCCACGTATATCCATTGCATTACATACAAGTTGATGAAAGAAATTTGTATTTGATTTTATTTTTTAATACTAATCTCATAATTATGAAGTTCGCTTTTGATTTCTCACTTTTGTGGGGTATTGTTAGAAATTTAAATTAAAAATAATCTATCATAAATTTTAATGGAGCTTGCATGGTGTTTGGTGTTTGGGCTCCATATGAATTAATGAGAAAAGCTCAAAATCAAAATTGAGGGAACTTCAAAATGTGGAGGGAAACCTTTCCATATGAATGATGAAAAGTTTTAGTCTCACCTTGCCATTGTTGTTGGAATCTTGTGATCTAGAAGTAGTCAATGAATTAGTCTTACTGCCAACGTAATACGAGCCTATAGGGTCACACATAAGAACATGCGAAAATTAGAGTGTTTGATTGTGTTGGTTTATGAAATCAAGTTCTGAATGAGCATATATGATATGTTGCACAATATTCGAGACACATGGTCCGAGGCACACACCTGTGTGCCAATGTGATATGTTGCACAGTATATAAAGCTTTTTACTCATCCTTATTTGTTCAAAGAAACATAAGGAGAATATATAAACCACACACGCACGCGCACGCGCACGCATCGGATCCTGATTTTGGATTTGGAATTTGGGATTTCGGTATAATTGAATTGAATTATATTTTTTGTACAAAATAGTTTTGTCATTTTGAAATAATTAAAAAATTAAATTATACATTTCTCGCGTCGCGTTGAGCGTTGAGATGAACTCGACATACGTTGACTTCCATGTCATATGTCGACTTCTATGTGCGTCGTCTTTTATGCCATGTGTCGACTTCTATGTGCATCGACTTCTTCTCTCATGTGTCGATTTCCATGTCATGTGTCGATTTCTATGCCATACAACGACCTCTATGCTATTCGCAGACCACACACGTGTAAATTTTTGCACGCATTTTCTCTACGCGGTTGACGTGTTTCTGCTAATTAATTTTTTTACGTTGGAAAATATAATATACATTATTTTACTTATAATAATCGTTGTGAATTAAATACATGATTAATACTTACAGTTTTCACGATACTCCTATATAGGAGATTTTTTAGAACGATTACATACATGCTTTCACAATCTCTTTCATTTTCCTGCTTCCTAGTTCTTGCGAGATCTTCTTCTTTGCGTTTGCTTTCATCAAGTGGAAGTTCAGATGCTCCGTGCTTCTTAAGTGTCCGTGCAAATCAGGGTTTTTGGGATCTAGCCGGGTGTTGTACCTTGGAGGAGTGAGCATCGGTTAAAAGCCCTGCCGGAGGGTGGTGCAACTTCTTTATGGCAGTGATCACACGCCTTACCCAGACTGGATTCTAAACTAATATTATTAATGACGCCGTACTACGAGCCTCGCGAGTATGTGGACCCAAGCTGTGGGGACTTCCAGCCGCTCACACCTCTACTCCCGTTGCCTCACCACCCTCATAGCCCACCCACGTCTGATGGCCACCACTACTCACCCACTTCTGACACCCACCCACCTGGGAACTCGTCTTCTTTGGTTCTACCTACGACGCCGCCAATCGCACCGGGATCCACCACTCGTGAGTTGAGCGTTGAGAGCTTCATGGAGACCAGATTCCGCCAGTGCATTCCTACTACAGACGTTGGTGACACCTGGGTACTTGCAACAGAGCGTGATCGATTCACCCCTGGACTTCGACTTCAGTACGACCGTCTCCATTTATCGGAGATGACAGCTTTTCAGTCGGGGAGTGTCGATTGGCGAGGACACTCTTCCATCGACGACACTTGGGCGACCTCTGGTGGACCTCTTCGAGCTTTACCTGGTATACAACGAAAGAATTCCGATCCCAATTCATCGGGAGATGAATTCTTTCGAGCCGGGGAGATTGATGCAGAGCAGAGACGAGGACGAGCTTTGGGTCCATTCGGGGCTGATTTGACAACTTTCCATATATGACTTGCCCGGATCGACGATCGGACTCCACAGATGTGTTCGGATTCGCGTTGCGAATCAATTTGATATATTAGTTTATTATTTTTGCGTTTCTTTTGATGTATTTGGGTGTCCCCACCTCCGGCCAATCATAGCCGTTGATTGTGGGATGCCCTAGCTTTTGTTTTATTATAAATGGACATGTTGTGGCTGGTTTTGAGGCATTGCAGGTTTTGGAGAAAGAAAATCCCAGAACTCCGCGATCACCCCACGGTGCCGACGCCGTGGAACCCTAGGTGACTCCTAGGCGCTCAAACTCCTCCCCAAGGTACTACCCATCCATTGCCTCCTTCTTCCCCCTCCAGAACCCTCATCCGCAACCCCACAATCCATAAAACGCTGTTCAGCCGCAAAACACTGTTCATCCATGAACACTGGTCATTCGGGAACGATGTTCAACTGTGAAAACCGTTCACCCGTGAAACACTGTTCATCCGCCGGCCCTCTACCAATCTCATAGCCACCTCCTCCTCCAGATCCGCCACCCCAAGCCGCCGCCTCTCTCCCCACCCTGGATCCACTTCCAAATAGCCTACAAACCTTAGATCAATCCCGATCTAGAGTTTCCAACCCCGATCCGTTATTTCCACTGTCATACATCCTTCCGTAGCCCGGATGCGCTCTCAAAGATCGGATCTGCCCACCCCTTACCCGGATCTATTTCCTAGTGGCCGGATCTATCCATTTCTGGCCCGATCTCCCCACTTTCCTCCGAGGACAACCACCATTTCCACGCCGCCGGATCCACTTTCGATCGCCGATCTACACACCCGGCTCTGAAATCACCAGTGCCTCGGTCAACCCACTACTTTGTGAGTCTTATTTGTATTGGGATATTTTATTCAGCATTTTATATTGTATTGGACTCTTGTACTTGTTTGAGTATCTTGCATGACAGTTGTTTGTTAGATTATTATTGTGATTTGCATGGTTTATTCGCCGCGCGCTCTTGCTTTGGCCCTCCACGCGGAGGAAAGCCTAAGCTTGTTTCGCCCTAATTAATTATTGTGTCTTGCTGTGAATTAGCTGCGTGGGATATCATTATTTATTATTCAATTGTGATTTAACCCGTCGGGCTTTGCATAGCATGTAGGGTTAGGTCACGGATTTTCCTCCGCCTAAAGATTCGTCCTGCGTCACCATTCCATTCCTAGTTTGATCATTTTCAGGCCTTTTGCTGAATGCTACTTTTTTGCAGCACTTGATTCTGGTTGAAACAGATATTGTTTCCATTGTTTTGCTGAAAGCTGCATTTTTTGCTGAACTTGATTCTGGTTCAAACAGTTATTGTTTCCATTGTTTTACTTATTTCAGAAAGAATAAATGAAAAAAATATGATTATGAGAAAATGCATCATTATGTATCCTGCAATATAATACATTATTGGTTTACTTAAAATTCCTTAGCATTAATGATTCTTCTCCCTTGCTCATTTTCTTTTCTTTAACTTCAAAGAACTTGTGTTCTGATTTATATTTCAGATCTGCCAATTGCTACGAGATTCTGGAATAACAACCGAAATGTATCATGGTCAGATGGGCAATAAAGCTCGTGAGAAGTCACACAGGTGCCCTTTTATGATATCTATTATATGTTAATGTGTTGGTTTATATTTAAGTGAAAGATTGGGCATTTAAAACTCTACCTTTAATAATTTCTGGTTTCAAAACATACACATGAACGCAGTTTTCCTTTTTCCTAATTTCAATCAAACTCATGGAAGTGAAGTTAAACTGAGAAATTACTTCTTTGCTGATAAAGTGGCTGTTGTTTTCAGATCATTTATCAGGGATGATGTTAATGTCATGGTAGCCACTATTGCATTTGGAATGGGTATTGATAAATCAAACATTAGGTGCGTTATACACTACGGCTGCCCTAAAAGTTTGGAGTCATATTACCAAGAGAGTGGAAGGTGTGGTAGAGATGGCGTACCTTCAGTTTGTTGGCTATTTTATTTCAGCAGTGATTTTGCCAAAGCTGATTTTTATCTAAAAGATGTTCAATCGGTATGTGAACTAAATATAGCGCAGTCACTATATAACCCGTCTGTCTGAAGTTTTCCTTAATTTATGTAGGAAAATCAACGGAAAGCTATTATGGAGTCCCTTATGGCAGCAAAAAAATACTGCTTGCTAGCTTCTTGCCGTAGGCGGTGTTTATTGCATTATTTTGGTGAACGGAGGGATACTGATTGTGGTGGGTTAGTTTCAGCTTTGTTTAACTTCATATGTTTTCTTTTTCTCTAGGTCTGGCATTACTTCTATTGCAGTGAGTTTGTCTAGATTTTCTTGATATAAATACATTTATGCCTGTTTCTGGGGCCATTGTATCGTCATGGCCATGTCAAAGCGAATTATTCTCGGGGACTTACCTGTTTATCACTTCAATCTTGTATTTTAAATCTCTAACACCTAACCTCAATATTTACCAATTTACCACTAAAATATTTTATTAGCATAAATGATGTCGCCCATACCACTCCCCTCGCTCTCACTTTTGTCCGCCCATTCAAAATCCAAGCTCTAGTTACTTGTGAAATTGCTATTGCCTCCTTGATGATCACAATTGAAACAGGAAACCATGCACCTACCTTCGTCTTGCGCATCTCTTTCCTTCTACTGTAGCCATGGCTTAATACTATACAAGCAACCTATCTTTAGGTCTTGAGCAATTTATATAGTGGATCTCATATTTCTGAAACCGTCTGACTACTTAACTTTCAATTTTAACACTCGAAAAGTTGGAGAACAATGTTAGATGAACTCAACTTGCTATGAATTTACTTTATTTGACATGGTTTCGAGTTTTTTGTAAAGATTTTTTGATAATTGTCTGTTATCACATATTCAGTTGCAATAGTCCCAGCCACTATCTTCTCCTGTACAAAGTCACAATATGCTTCCATGTGTTTGATATACAACAACAACAACAACATAACCCATATAGTCCCCAATCATTGGGGGTATGGGCGGGGGAAGATTGGAAACAGACCTAACCTTTGGCACTATGCACAAAGTGGCTTCTCTCAGAGGAGAAAGACCTAACCTTTGACAATAAATGCACAAAGTGGCTGCTCACAGAGTACCATTGAAATAGTGGCCCCCTATACCGTCGCGTTTGCTGCGGAATCATGCCCTCAAATCAAAGCCAAAGACATCAGAGAGGGCAGACCCAAGAATCCATTTTGATTTATGTGCACATAACCATGCTTCCTTCATTCAGCATCCAGAGCATGGGTGAAGCACATACTTCCATGTGTTTGATATGTTCCCCAAAAATTGGATTAAAAGCTATTCACTGCCTTTTTGTCACAAACTAGCTGTGTTTGTTATTCTGCCTTGTATATCGGCCTCTTTCAAATATTACTTGGTCCATAAAAGTTCGTAAGTGTGCTATGACTCAATAATCTGATATTGCATTTTATATCTTTCCACCATATGCTATTTTTTACTGCATATTTCTTACTCTTTCATAAAACCAAGCTCCCTCCAATAAAGATACAAAATCAATTCTAGATCATATGTACATTGGAGAACCTGTCTAATATGCATCAAAAACTTACTGTTGGAGATCTCAAATTTCATATCATAACATCCATGTGAAAAGTAAGTGGTAAGGCCATAAATTAACAAAGATCACTAGGGAGGCTATTCTGGTTGATTGATCGTGAGATAATTAGCTTACCCACCAACCTTCGTTATCTTCCCGCATAAGAGATGAGTTGCCCCCTGTTTATACATTAGGATCAATTGGGTTATTCACGTATATGCAGCCTAAGTTCCCTGCTTCCTTGAACAAACCTAAAATTTTCTGTTTTTTTGCATAATGCATACCATTCTTGATGTTATAGCGATCTCAATTTTCATGGAGTACCTCAATTTACCCACATCCATTGTATTGAAATGACATTGAAGAAAGTCCTCAACATGTGAATTTTTTGCAAACCACTTTCGGAGATTTGTGGTCTGGGTTGAGGAGTCGATGGTGTTGTAAGTCTCAAACTTGGAGGGGAGGGCGCCTTGAATCTATTAGTGTAGGCCGGGGGCAGAGGGGATAATAAATGGTGCCTTGTGGTGGCTAACAAAGATGGGACCTCGAGGGAGTAACACAAAACCCTTTAAACTATTTGAACTTAAGAGAGGAGAAAGAACTAAAGATAACTTTCTTGCTTGTTCTCATTCCATGACCCAAGGGGTCTAGAAATAACTTGCAACAATGGCATGGACTGTAAATAAGTCCAAACATAAAATAAATACCTGAAGCCACTAATGATTCAAATACGAGTTAAAAATGACACATAAAATGTGACTTAGAAAGACATGGTGACAACAAGACTCGATCGACTCATAATTAAGACATAATAAACTGACTTATAATTAAGACACGTAACATTTCACCCTTCAATTCGAGCTTATCCTCAAGCTTGGATGGAGCCTTCGATTGTTGGATCATTATGTTCTTTTATTTCAAGCCAAAAGAGCTCCTTATAATGGTTCCCATCTGCAACAAAACTAGTCCTTGGTGAGCTTTATTCATGCACTGATGGATTGAAATAGGTCCATGTAGAATAAAGCTCTTCGCCTACTCTCCGGCAAAACCAGCGGTTGGTGTCGAAGTAGTGAAGGATCCCACTATGCGAGGATGACTGGGGTGGGTTTTTAAGGAACTGTGTGTGAAGGTGACGCTAGTTGAGGAAGGGATGGGAATGGTGAATTTCCTACTGAGGGAGCTAGCTGGGAATGATGGATTATGATTTTCCTACTGAGGAAGCTGCTGGAAAGAGAAAATAGGGCCTATGGTGGTGCGGTGTGATAACTAGAGATTAGTGGAGTCTCTCCGTTCTTTGTTCCCATCGGGCCTACAATCGGCCCAGTCCACGAATGTTCATTAAGTTTGATGGAAAAGTGCCCAAGTGCAGCTTGACTCATTGCCACTGATGTTGCGAATCGTTATAGAGCTGTCTGAGCATTTCTCGGATGTCACAATTCACGCCAAAACTCGCTTCTATGCCGAATTAATTTGTTTGGACTAATTAATAAAAAAGGGTTTGTTTAGTTGTCTTGATTTGGTGTTGGGCTCCAGAAGAAGGAAACAGAGGAACTGCGCTGTGCTCGAAACCTGAAGTCATTGAATACTAGTAGCAAGCGGACAACTCGATAGGAGAAGATCAAGACTTGCCGATTGTGTGGAACGACACTGGTCTTGATGGCAGAAGATCGAGACCCGCTGATTGCGTGGAACGACACTGAACTTGATGGAAACCTCCACGATGAGGACGAAAGACGATCAATGCGAGGAATGCCAATCTTGAACGGTATGCTGGATGCCCTGGGCTTCGACAGAAATAGGGGTGCTGATTTTGAATTTAGGAAGACATTGATGGTCGAGAGATCGACGACAGGAGCTTGAGGTTGTTGGAACAAGCTTGCAACTGCTGCAGGGAGTTGACGCTATGACTATATAGTCTCGAAGATGCACAGAGCTTCGACCCTCTCGACTGCTCCTTGTCGATTGGCTTGGGAAACAATAGCGCAAATGCAATGGCTTGCTGCAGGTGATGAATTGATGTGTGAAATATGCATCTACGGTCTATAAATAACTTACAACGATGGCATGAACTGTAAATACATGCAAACATAAAAGAAATCCCCAAAGACACTAACGACTTAAAAATGTCACATAAAATGCAACTTAAAAATACATAACAACAAGAAGACTTGGTCGACTCGTAATGAAGACATACTAAACTGAATTATAATTAATACACGTACCATAGTTGATGCAGGACGGTCCTATGTGATGTGAAAGCACATGAATGAACTCCTATATGCAATCACACATGAGATCCAATGGTTTACTTGCAACAATGAATATTTATAAAGAAATATTAATTTGATTGGCCACAAAGAGTTAAAACTCTCAAATATGGAAACACGTGAAGTCGTATAAGTGCAAGAGTGTCAGAAAATCAAATACTATTTAAATGGGAGATTACAAAGACTAAAACAATTGAATGCAAACTTACAAACCACTATCTCTACAAATAGAGAACAAACACGAGATCCAACCGTTAAAAGAAATGAAAACAAACCTTGAACTTTGCAAACGATGGAGAGGGGAGGGCTGGATGCACTTTCGGAGGGCTGCTCGGGGAAAATCTCAACACTTAGAAGCTATTTGGGGTCGTCCAGAAACTCTGGACAGTAATTAGGATGATGCTGGATGGTAGTTCTCAACACTCTGAGGAAGACGGCTGTCTAGGAAGCAAAAACAGCAGCCTGGTCTATGGTGCTGGGCAGTTTAGAGGGCTTGGACAGCAACAACTTTGGTGGGGAACTGGTGGAAGGGTCGCTGGTTGGAGTCCTGGATGGAGAGGGATCGGGTAACAGGAAAGGTGGAGTTAAGGGGGGTGCTGGAAGGGGAATTATGGTGGTTCCACGTGTAGTTAGGAGGGGGAGGAATGTGAGTTGGCTGGGTTGAAATTCCTTCGTGAGGGAGGGAGCAGGGAGAGAGGTTTTAACTATATGGGGAAAGGAAATGTAGGCTCACGGGTGGTTTGGGTCAAGGGAAAGGTGGAGGGATTCGGTTGCTAGGATGAAGTGGGATAGTGGGCTAACAATTAGGAGTAGTTTTAGGTGCATCCACGTGAAGGCTAAGAGAGATTCGTGGAGTGGGGTGGCTGCTGTAATGAGGGGAACATGGGAGGAAGTTGAGGCTTGAAGTTAGGAATTAACTCCTTTAATTTAGAAGGTGGGGATAATGGGTGGTTATGAGGCAGTGGGTAGTTATGAAGGAGGTTATGGTGGTTATGGGTAGTGGTGGAGGTGGCTGGTGGTGGCCGGAGGTTGTTTCCAGTGGTGGTGGTGGTCGCCGAAGACGTTTTCCGGCGATCGCCGGAAAACTCCAAATGTATGAAATATGTATGGGAGGTGTAGGAGGACCACCGGAGGTGGCCGGAGACAAACTCCGGTGATCGTAGGAGATGTGTTGTGGTCTAGGGGGGGGGCTGTTTTCCTTTGTGGGAAATGAAGATGGTGGTGGGAAGGTATGGCTGCTAGGTTGAAAGAGGAAGTTAATGTTGTGGCTCCACGTGAAGACTAATTAGAGGGGAATGGGAAATGGGGTTGCTGCTTGATTTTGGGAGGAGGGAGGAGATGGTTTTGGGAGGAGGGTTGCCGACGGCTTGTGGTGGTGGACGGTAAGGTGGTGGGGATTCCAAGGATTCGCGCCCGGAACTCGGCTTCGGCACTGAATGACCAAAGAATGGGCTTCAATACTCCATTCTTCAATGCCTAAAATGAGAGTCCTCACCCTTTATTTATAGACTCTAGGAGGCAACGAACGGCTATGATTGACCGATCGTCCCGACTCAAAAATACATAAAAATACAACTCGAAATAAAAAATGACAAGAACAAAAACTGCTACGATCGTCGATCCCCATAAAATGAATGGTTCTGATTCCCCATCAATTCCCCCCGCCTTGAAATCATTCATCTCCGTGAATGAAGATGAGCGTGCTCTCGTCTGAAGGCAAGGAGAAACCCTGTAGCTCTGAACTCGTAGGTCGCTGAAGCTGATGATGATGGAACCAAGGATGGTACTGCTGAAGCTGACGATGGTACTGTAACTGGTGCTGCTGCTAAAGAGATGATGTCGAAGATGTCGGGGACGGAGTACTGGGCATCAATGCTGAAGAAGGTACTGCTACTGTCGTCGACGTCGAACACTGTACTGTACTGCTGTGGAAGAAGCTAGATGATGTTTGTGCTGGAGAATGTGGTACTGATGAAGACGGTGGAACTGCTGGTGACGAACGAGATGTAGGAACTGGAGAAGCCGGATGAGCAGTCGGTGCCGATGATTCAAGTTGAGGAGGAAGCTAGGTGGTAGGTGAAGGCTGATGCTGATGCGGCGAGGTGGAAGGCGAGAATGGTGGTAACTGAGGCTGTGGTGGAGTGATGGATGCAGACGGAGGCTGAGAGGATGTGGAAGTAGAGGACGAAGGGTACATGTAGTCATGCGGCTCAAAGTATGAAGTCAAATCTTTAACGTTGAATATAAGTGAAATCCCCATACTCGGTGAGATATCCAGCTCATAAGCATTTGCTCCAATTTGTTTAAGCACAGTGTAAGGACCCATTCACTTAGCATTCAATTTACGAGCAATTCCCTGGGGAACCTCTCAGCACATATACAAATCAACATTTGTCCTCCTTCGTTGAAGCTTTGCAATCTCCTGTGGCTATCATCATAAGATTTATAAATAATTTTATTGCAAGTACTCTTACATCGGATAGACTCATACATGTTACACAGTGACAATGAATGATGACCGACAAACATAACAGAACGGCTATGTAGAGACTCTGCATCCCTCCAGGTGTCATACTAGAGGGGCACATGATCAGGGGGATCAGTGGGCGGGGTGTAAAAAAAATCATCGCGGGGGCGGTGATCATCTAAATAAACACCTGAAATGTCTGTACTAACAATGATTGAACTAAACCCAAGATCATCGAGAACACTCTCATCCTCGACTAATTCAAAGATAGTGGACACGTACCTAAATAGTGGTGGCTTATCTGGAGGCTCTTTTGGTGGAGTATAGAAATACTCGCCGAGTGTGAGATAAACACGCAGAAGGCTATGCGAGACTTTGGTATTGAGATGCCATTCCATGATGTGTAGAATGCTTCCATAAAGTAGAAACTCATCAGATGGCTCACCGGGAGGGGTATAATGAAATTCGTCGCAAATGCAATGACTACCAACAAATGTTCCTGGAATATCACGAGTGACCTTAAATATAAGAGGAGTCATCACTGAGTACACAACACTAGGCTCTCGGCTCCCGATAGTAATGTTGAGGATTGACTTTATAGCTGTAGGGGACATTAGGACTAAGTGAGGTGCAGAGAATGGATATACCATCACTGTGTCATTGGGCCGTTCGTCCTCGCTCTCGTGACCATGTTCACTAATCATACTAGTGTCGCTCTCCACTGATTTCACATGATCAAGATCGGACTCGACCCCAAAACCAAGTGGGCATTGAATCTCCTCAATATGAGAGGAATCAAAATCTAGCGTCGGGTCTCCCATGTCAGTGAGAGCACTACTAGACACATTGGTGACTTGACCTAAATCCTTAAGTTTTTTTGTACGGGTTCCCTTTGAGGCATTCTTTATGTCATCAAAATGAACATCCAAGCGATCAAATTGATCACTGACCCATCGTTGAAATTCGGCTACCGACATATCCATTTTCAGACCACTAGGGAGGTCACTACACGTGATATTATTGTTGAGAATCTTGCCCACATGATTCCTGATTTGAAGAAGTCACCAAGTCAAGACTACTTCACTTTGTATTTGATCACTTCTCTAGCTTATAAATCTCAGGAAGTTAGCAGAACAAAATTCGTCGAACGCAGAAGGAAGTTCGTCGAACGCAGAAGCAAGATCGTCGAACTCAGAAGGAAGATCGTCGAACTCAGAAGGAAGATCGTCGACCGCTGAGACTTGGCGCGTTCGTCGAACGCAGAAGGCTGTTCGTCGAACGCAGAATGGAGTTCGTCGAACGCTGAGACGAGACAGAAGAATGAAGCTCGTCGAACGAAGAATGCTGTTCGTCGAACGAAGATTGCCGTTCGTCGAACGCAGAGAAGAATGAAGACAAAAGGAAGAAATGTCGTCCAGAAGACGCAGTATCATCGACTTCACCAAAGTGGCCTTGTCGTCGAGAAGAACAGACATCGTCGTGAAGAAGCCTTGTCGCTGAAAAGGCTAAGTATGATCTGTCGACATGTTATCACTCATGTCGTCGAGAGAGCAACGTGATTACGACGACAGTCTGCAAGAAAGAAGATCACGACGACACAGTCATATATAGCATATCGTCGTATATGCAGAAGCGCCAGAATGTCTCGTATCGTCGAGATAACTGCATCAGAGGCAGAAGCTAGAAGAATTGAAAGATCTACCAAGTTCAAGGCATCGACAAAGTCCTGTCGTCGAGATATCATCTATGTCGTCGTAACATTGGAAATATCGTCGCGACAGATTCAAAAGTTGCGGACGCTCTGTCAGCATTTAATACCGCCGCTTGATTGTCCAATCAGCGCGTGCTCTTAAGGAAAAGAGCGTCTGGCACTTAAGGAACTTTTTCAGAAGACCGTTGGGAGCCTCACAGTCTTATAAAAGAGATAAGAGGTTGCCCTAATGCGGGAATCAATCGATCAATCAGAAAGAACTTGCGCATACAGAAAATAGAACAAAAAAGCGGCGCAAGAAAGAAAGTGAAAGAAGAAGCAGTCATCTCCATCGACTGTCAAGAAGCCAATCAACATCAGACAAAAGAAGAGGAGGCTGAAGAAGATCCAGTGCTGAAACTCCAGATCAAGAAGCATCTTCTTCAACCTAAAGAAGCCGATCTTCATCAGGCTAAAGTTGCCGATCTTCATCCGACAGAAGTAACAGTCTTTTAACACTGTATTTTTTGTAAGGCTTGCGGGCCTATTTGTCTAGCTTGAGGGCTGGAGAGCTGTGAGGCTTGAGGGCCAGGGCAGTGGACTTGCGGGTCCGATACCATCTAGCTTGAGGGCTGGAGAGCTGTGAGGCTTGAGGGCCAGGGCAGTGGACTTGCGGGTCCGATTTTGTCGAGCTTGAGGGCTCGGGCGCAGTAGGGGCTTGCGGGCCTAGGATGTAGGAACAGGACTTGCGGGTCTGTGTTGTGTAGGGCTTGAGGGCCTGAGTGTCGAGCTTGCGGGCTCGGGGGCAGTAGGGGCTTGCGGGCCTAGGCTGTTGGACTTGCGGGTCCGTGGTGTAAGGTTTGAGGGCCTGAAGTTTTTGGCGGCGTTTGCCGAGCCTAGCACACTGCTAGGTAGGCGTAGAGGGAAAGAGGACTACTCAAGACACCCGGTCTTGAGGAACCTCTATACATCTTTGTGTGCTTTTATGTATTGTGCTTTCTACTTTATAGATCTATTAACCAGAAATCAAGAACTCCAAAAAGTGGATAATATAATTTGAAAAACCTATTCCCCCCCCTCTAGGTGATAAGTTGACACCCAATAAACAACAATTATCTTGATGGTGGTGACCTCTATAAGGCTCTTAATATTCTTCAAGGTAATTACCTCTAGAAAAATCAAAGTGTGAAAAAGGGTTAGCACGATTTCTACTAGTGACGTATTGGGGAAGAGGATAATCATGATAGTATGAGGGTCCTCCTGAAGGAACTCTATGTGCATGATCAGTGGTGGAATCCGGTTCTTCAAATAGAGGATTAACGAAATGAGTGGACTCGTGTTTATCAAATAAATAATTAGTGTAGCAATTGCTACTATGATATGACATGGTGAAACATATAAGTTCTAGTCCCGCATACTATAAACTAAGCCCGAACCTGGGGCTCTGATACCAATCTGACGCAGGACGGTCTTATGTGATGTGAAAGCACATGAATGAACTCCTATATGCAATCACACATGAGATCCAATGGTTTACTTGCAACAATGAATATTTATAAAGCAATATTAATTTGATTGGCCACAAAGAGTTAAAGCTCTCAAATATGGAAACACGTGAAGTCGTATAAGTGCAAGAGTGCCAGAAAATCAAATACTATTTAAATGGGAGATTAGAAAGACAAACAATTGAATGCAAACTTACAAACCACTATCTCTACAAATAGAGAACAAACACGAGATCCAACACTTAAAAGAAATGAAAACAAACCTTGAACTTTGCAAACGATGGAGAGGGGAGGCCTGGATGCACTTTCGGAGGGCTGCTCGGGGAAAATCTCAACACTTAGAAGCTATTTGGGGTCGTCCAGAAACTGAGACAACAATTAGGATGATGCTGGATGGTAGTTCTCAACACTCTGAGGAGGACGGCTTTCCAGGAAGCAAAAATAGCAGCATGGTCTATGATGCTGGGCAGTTTAGAGGGCTTGGAAAGCAATAACTTTGGTGGGAAACTGGTGGAAGGGTGGCTGGTTGGACTCCAGGATGGAGAGGGATCGGGTAACAGGAAAGGTGGAGTTAAGGGGGGGGGGGGGGGGGGGTGCTGGAAGGGGAATTGTGGTGGTTCCACGTGTAGTTAGGAGGGGGAGGAATGTGAGTTGGCTGGGTTGAAATTCCTTCGTGAGGGAGGGAGCAGGGAGAGAGGTTTTAACTATATGGGGAAAGAAAATGTAGGCTCACGAGTGGTTTGGGTCAAGGGAAAGGTGGTGGGATTCGGTTGCTAGGATGAAGTGGGATAGTGGGCTAACAATTAGGAGTAGTTTTAGGTGCATCCACGTGAAGGCTAGGAGAGATTTGTGGAGTGGGGTGGCTGCTGTAATGAGGGGAACATGGGAGGGAGTTGAGGCTTGAAGTTAGGAATTAACTCCTTTAATTTAGGAGGTGGGGATAGTGGGTGGTTATGAGGTAGTGGGTAGTTATGAAGGAGGTTATGGTGGTTATGGGTAGTGGTGGAGGTGGCTGGTGGCTAGTGGTGGCCGCCGGAGACGTTTTCCGGCGATCGCCGGAAAACTCCAAATGTAGGAAATATGTAGGGGAGGTGTAGGACCACCGGAGGTGGCCGGAGACAAACTCCGGTGATCATAGGAGATGTGTTGTGGTCTAGGGGGGCTGTTTTCCTTAGTGGGAAATGAAGATGGTGGTGGGAAGGTATGGCTGCTAGGTTGAAAGAGGAAGTTAATGTTGTGGCTCCACGTGAAGACTAATTAGAGGGGAATGGGAAATGGGGTTGCTGCTTGATTTTGGGAGGAGGGAGGAGATGGTTGTTTTGGGAGGAGGGTTGCCGGCGGCTTGTGGTGGAGGATGATGGTGGTGGACGGTAAGGTGGTGGGGATTCCAAGGCTTCGCACCCGGAACTCGGCTTTGGCACCGAATGACCAAAGAATGGGCTTCAACACTCCATTCTTCAATGCCTAAAATGAGAGTCCTCACCCTCTATTTATAGACTCTAGGAGGCAACGAACGACTATGATTGACCGATCGTCCCAACTCAAAAATACAACTCTAAATAAAAAATGACCAGAACAAAAACTGCTATGATCGTCGATCCCCATAAAATGAATGGTTCCGATTCCCCATCAATAGTTCCCTTACTATTATCTCCTATAAGGTCTATGCTATCAAAATGTGCAGTAAGAAATAAACTCCCAACAATCATATGATGATGGAACACTGAGCTGTCAACTCAGCATTTATCCATCCTAAACTTGCTTAACACTGGTTTTACAATCCATAATTGGATAGATTTTTTATGTCCATATAATGATTTTTTTTCAGCTTGCATACCATCTAGGAGCACTCACCTTGAGCAATAAGTCTCGGAGGTTACTTTATATAAATTTCTTAATTTAGACCATCATGAATTACTTGAGCAATGAATTCCGGAGTCTCCTTTTTATTTGGTTCACTTAGATATTTAGGGTTTCTGTCACGTTAGGTCTATTCTGGGTTATATGTACTTTGTTATCTTTGTTGATAATTTTGTAAGATCACTTAGATTTACTTAATGAAAGATCATTCTAAAATATTTATCACTTATTCAAATTTTTGCGATGAATTCCAAACCAATTCAAATGCTATTATCCATCAGTTATTATTTCGTGTACTTCTTAAAACATGGGGTTGCAGAATGTAAACATCTTTTGTGGGTATCCATCCCGTATCCAATGTTGAGGACTTGACACCTTAGTTCAAACCTCGCGAGTTTGCAAACCCGTAACTTGATTCCACCCAGAGTCTCACCTTCTCCAGCCCCGGTCTCATTTTGGCCTTACTCTTGAGCCTCACTTACCTAAGTGTAAGGCATCTATGGTTTCACCGACACCACCAGCGGTCTCTCCGGAACCACCAACACATCATTTGACTTCTGAGAGCATTATTGACATTGTGGCTCACGAGTGCATAGCCACTCCCGATGGACAGACATAGAACTACTTGGTTCATTGGAGAGGACGTCCTTTCATCGATATCACCTGGATGGCGTTTGATGTCTCTTCGACTCCTACCTAGCCTACATTGATAGGATACTCATCTTCATTCATCAGGAGATAAATTATTTCAAGCCGGGGAGAATAACGGGGGATCAACGAGACATTGGAGCATGAGTTTCAAGGTCCAGGACCGATTGGTCACTTGCCATATTTGGCATCGTCCGATGGACGATCCGAGTCCGCAATCACGTTCAGAGCGATGTTTCAATATTTTTTCATGTATTTGTTTTATTTTTTTACTGTTATATTTTGTGAGATTTGACAGTCATCGTGTACGACCAATCATAGCCGTCCGAGATTGTATTGTGTACGGCCAATCATAGCTGTCCAAGATTGTTTCCCTAAGCGTATTTCATAATAAATGAGGGGTTGGTTCGAAGGCGATCACATTTTTTAGAGAGCTTTTTCCCATAATCCGATAGTCTTCTCGTGGCGCCGACTCCGCTAAACCCTAGGTACTCACTCCTAGGTATTATCCTCATCATTTTCTTGTTCTCCCTTCACTGTTTCCTACAGCAGATCCATCCATTCAGCCCCCAAAACCCATTCCCTAGACCTAAAACACAGCAAATTTGCTTCCATCACATCCCAATAGTCACCACTCATACACAGCAAAATTGCTTCCATCACATCCCAACAGTCACCACTCATACTGCAAAATTGTTACAAAAAATCCATCCCAGCACTCACCCCTAGTAGCCGCTCACTCCCAAACCAGCAAACAGCCCACTGGATCCCAGCTGCAGACCCTCTAACAGCAGCCAACGCTAATACATAGCCTACAACCACCCTATCCAGCACCCTCTCAGCCTGCGCCTCCCCTCCAACATCCTTTCCTTGACTACCGGTACCACTCAACACCTCCACACTGCAGACCAACCTTCCGTGCTTCTGTTTCCAGCAGCCTACCACCCCCGGCAGCTCCTAACGGGTCAGAACTACCTAGCACCCCAAACAGCGCCTATTACCCATTCCAGCTAGTCCACCAGCAGTTTCCAGCCCCACATCCTCTTCGACAGCCACCATACAACTACTATTACCTCTCCGGATAGCCATTGTCACTCCTATGATCACCGGATTTCCACGCCTTTGCCTATGACCCCTTATGACTTTTATTGTTTGGTTTTATTGTTTTCAACGCTATTTTACAGACCGGATACTTTTATGGTTACGTACTTACATTAGCGTGGTTGTTCTTGTGACTAATCGTGATTTCCAGGACTTATTCTCTTGCACATTTAACAAACAACCCTTCAATTGGAGGAAATTCTCTCTTGCTCGTTCTATCATCTATCTAAATATTGCTTGTACTATGTGCTCAATTTTTAAGTGTTCAGTATTACTTGTAAACATTGCCGAATCACTCCCTGCTTGCACGCGTCATCATAGGTTAGATAGGATTCATTTTCTCCAACACCGCACCAAGGGTTTGCATTGCTTTGTATCCGCTCTCACATTCCTACCCCGTGTCACCTTCCTTTTTCACATGCAACCCTTTCTATGATAGTCCACTCAACGAAACAACAATGAAGTCTTGAGCAATTTATAGTGCATCTCATAATTTCCAAAATACCCTATAGCTAGAACTTTTAATTCTAATATGTTCCGTTCTCAGATTTGAGTCCCTTGGAGAAGTTTCTTTGCTTTCTTATACATGGTATAATTTGTGTTCAATCCTTCGCTGACATGCTGCAGGTAACTGTGATAATTGCACTAGGGATAAAATGGAAAGAGACCTGTCAAGGGAATCCTTCTTATTACTGTCCTGCATAAAATCCTGTGGTGGTCGGTGGGGCCTTAATATGCCAATTGACATTCTTCGTGGATCTCGGGTATTATTTCCTTCTCCCAACCAGTGGTATAAAAAACCTTCATTCTTTTTGTTTTCTCTATTGGATTAATGCATCTGCGTCGACCTTGGGTAGATTTTGTGTTTCATCAGTCTTGGCAGTGTAGTAGTTAGTAGTTTTTCTGTTGTTATATTTTTTGTGTTCAATCAGTCTTTGTAGTTTAGTTTCTACTTTCCAATTAACAAATGAATTGTGGGTTGAGCCAAAAATAAAAAATGAAGTTAAGCTATGAGAGCTATTGGTGTAGTTTATTTAACAAGTATTTTTTAATACAACTCTACATGTCAATAATTGAAGAAGTATTTTTGCATCTGTTTTTGAAACTGAAGGAGATGGTCAATATTTTTGTAATTGAGGCAAAAAAATTTGCAGATCTATTGATGCCCAAATGTATTGGATTTAAATCCCTTATATTTATTATTAATAGAACTCCTTGATATGATTGTAAATGAGATACATCATAAAGAATTAGAGGGAAATGGTGTAGAAGGAAAAAGATAAATCTAAAGCTGATATGTTAAGAAGTTCAAAATGGTTTTTTGCACCAACTACGTTATCATAGTACTTCATGAAATTAATAGACACATTAATTATTGTTATTGATGGTTTCTTATCATACTACGATTATTGTAATGATACTTTAACCTCACGTTGATGTTGTGTCCAATAAGGGCGATGTTGGTATGCTGCTTATATTTAAATTTAAGGGTCGTTTACTGAAACCTCCCCTATAAGTGTGCAAAATTACTGGTTTTGAAATTATAAAAACCTCCCCGAAAGTTTACATTTCATAACATGTATGCACATAAATATCCCCCTGGAGCTTTCCTCCCAGGGGATATTTTTGCATATGCATGTTATAGGGGAGGTTTTTTGTAATTTCAAAAGAAGTGCAATTTGTAGTTATGCTAACTCCTAGTTGAAGTTTGGGTAATTAGTAGTAACTTTAATATGTTGTGATCTTCTTGATAATTCATGATTATGTGAAATAGAATTCAATTGTAGACTGTTGTTTTTAATATAGTCTTGATTGAACTTGAAGATTCAACTGCATACTATACTCGGTAGACTATGAAGCATGATGGAAACACATACACGGGATATTGACATGGACACCATTATCAAAATAAGTAGGGTTGCTGTTATTGTATAAATTATTAATATACAAACTGTAACCATAATTCTAATGCCAGTGCATTCTTATAAAAAAACACAAATCTTGGTCTCTCATTTATGATTTGCATTGTTTTCTAACCAGATGCTTTGTCAAAAGATTATTGCTAAGTCATAGCCACATAATTTACTGCAGATAACACTTATTTTTATTATGATATAGCACCATTAGGACCTGTTCAAAATGATCTGCACATAATTTTCCTTTTCCTTCATGCTTCTTATTTTCCTTCTGACAAACTTTGTATCTCAAGTTAATGATACTAATAAAGAGATTTTGCAGTCCTAATGCTCTTATTATTTCTAATGCTTCTCAGGCAAGGAAGATAATTGATAATAATTTTGACAAGCTTCCTGTACATGGACATGGAAAAGACTACACTTCGGCTTGGTGGAAAGCTTTGGCTGGTCTTCTTATTGCTCATGGTACCCTTAAAGTTTTAAGTAGCATCCATATGTAGAATATGCGGTGTATAACTAAAAATAAAGCAGTATTTTTTTAACCACTTAAGGCATGATTTAATTAGGCTACCAATCCATGCACTTTTCTTTCTATACATATGTTATTTCATTCTGCTGTTTGTTATGGCCGCTGTCCAATAGAATTTTTATGCTTTTGTATTTCTATTTGCAGTATGTGTTATTATGTTTAAGTAGTTTTGCAATTTGTCCCTTTGTTTGGACCTTTGAGCACAATGAATTTGTGCTATTTAAGGACCTTAGGGTTGGAATGAAAGAAAGCAAGAAAATGTTTCTAGACCTTGAAGATTTAGTCCCCCTCCTTGAGCACTTAGCATAAGCAACCTGCGGAACCAGTCTCCTTGATATTTCTTGGTCATCTTCCCCACTTCGACTAAGGTTCATAACATATGGTATCAAAGCCATTCGAACATTCTCAACACTCTGTAGTAGATACTATGAAGACGAGTGACATGTGATTGTTTCCATCCACGCTGCACAATGAACTATCTCTGAAGTTCGCTGGAAGACTTCTACGATCGCTCCTCTTCCACTCCTAGCTTGCAAATTATGTTGTTTCCTCCAATTAATGTTGACGACCAATTCTGCTGCTAACCCCCTGGTTCGATGTCAATTCCACAATCAACGCCCTACTTCAATACCATTTCTCTACATGACATTACGAACGATCATTCTATCACTCCCCTATGATAATTTATTCAGGAACAAGCAAGCGTCCTCCTTCCTCACACTCATTTGATCCATTTCTTACCTCTTGGTTAATGGTCCTCTGGAAACTATGACCCCTCATATGCAACATGATGACTTCACAATTTTTCTTAGTAATAAACACAAACCATCTACGATGCACCTTTTGACGCAGGATGAACCTATAGGTGGCGGAAGACCGATGCGCTAACCCTAAATGCAATGCAAGCGATCACGCGATGAATGCATTGGACCTACAACGAACCCTACAAGACATGCAAACATACACACAATCCAGTCAAATGTAAGCTCAATGCGCATGCAAATGATTTACTCTAATCGCAATTTAGCCACAAACAATTAATGAAAATAAAGATTTAAAGTAGTCGCACAGTTGCTCACAAAATTAGTTTAGGAAAAGCAAATTTTAATTCACAAAATGATTGAGACACAAATACTTTTAAGCGTGCACAAAATAAGTTTCGCAAGTACACGATTTCACAATAACGACATATAATCCACATCCAATAAAGTACAGTCCAAATACACAATAATAGAAAACAAAAAAATTCTAATAACAACTTACGCATGCAGACGGTGGTTGAAAGCAACAATGAAGGACTCTAGAGGCTGTAGGAGGGCTTTTCAGTGACGGGAATTGGGGAAATCAGTTACAGGTAGGCTTCTGTGAGAGTGGATGGCTATAGGGAGGGGAAATTAAGGAAATTTGGTGGAGAAATGAGTGGTTTTGCTGTGCAGGGAAGGATAAAAAGGGGGTTAGGGTTCGAGTCTTGTAGAGGAGGGGGCTGGGAGGGGTCGACTGTAGTAATTCTGGGCTGGGGCTGTTGGAATTCTGGGTTGGAAGGGGTTCGGGCGTTCGGCTGTAGGAAATTTGGGCTGGAAGATTTCTTGGGACGGGTAGAGTTCGCCAACAGGGAGAAATTGTGGTGGCGGCTGGTAGAGGGGCTTGATGGATGGAGGGAAACATGGAATAACGAAAAGCAGGGGGAGGAGGTTTGTGGCTAGGGGAAGACATCGGGGCTTGCGGGAGATGAGGATGGAGGAGTTACCTTGGAGTCGCACCAAGGGGAGGCTCTCCGGAGTCGCACCGAGAAGAACCGCTGACCAACGGTTTCGCAAAACTGCCAAATAACCTTCAATACTCTCTCAGCCGCCCCCTGCATGCATAAATAACCCATAACCGAAATATGACATCCGAATCAGACGGCTCATATCGTCTGAGCCGATCAGGTGTAAAATAAAACTCAAAATAAATAAAAATATACATGAAAAAGACTCAGACCAATCATCAAGGCGCATCCGTGGGCTCGGATCTTCCGAACGGGTGGTGGATCACAACAAACTCCATCACCTTTTCTTTTTGCGAGCTAGATTATCTGCCATGACAGAACTGCTAACTCATCTTTCTGTGACATTCAGTGGTCATCCGCCACGAATATTGATCCCAACCACTAGGAGTGACTTTACTGTACAATGCCAACAACTTTTGAAATGTTGGATAAGTACAACATAGGTCTAGCATTCGTTGAGATGCAACATCAGGCGGTCGAAGCATAACAAATTGTGGTTGAGGCACAACAACAAGCAACCCTCATTGCGCTATTCACCAAGATTGACGTCCTTATAGACCCACTGCTAAGGAGCGGAGCATATTGCCAGTAATTATGGGATTCATCTGCCCTAACATGTTCTAAATTTCGGACCAAGCATCAATGTCGTTGGGGACTACGAGGAGGAATTATAGCCTTTGTTAGCCTGTGATACTCCAGTCCTTTGACCATTTCTATAGATAGATCGATCCCTGCTATTCACAGCAAGTGGACCCCTCTCCAGCCATTGATCCCGACCGTTCTCATCAAGGTGTTTTCACCCACAGAGCATCTTATCCCGCCACAAACAATGACACCTCTGATTGCCTTTATACACAAGGGAAGATTAATTTACAAAACTCACTCGCTAGGAAGAAAGGAATGTTCTTATTTTGGCACGAAGCCCTTATTTCGGGCCTTCATAAAATAAAGTTGTTCCGACAAAAGATAAAAGAATCAAACGATAAAGAAATTAGCTTAGTTCGCGGCCCGAGTAATCCAATAAATTTGACCTCTCTTCCGAGCTTGGTCAATTTGAAAGTCGGATGGAATGTTATGGTCGGGGTCCAATGGACAACATACCTAATTACTACTTTTCATCTTTTATTTTTATTTAGACTTTTGTTTTTATGTTTGGGTAATTGTGGTTTCTCTATTTGTTTGGATCTTTTGTGGGGAATGACTTATATATGAGATATATTTAATAGATCTTATGATTGGAATATATTACGGAGCGAGAAGAAGGCCGGCAAGGGGAAGGGCCGACGACTAAGATTTGGGAGAGAAGAGGAGAATAGAGAAGAGATGAAGATAGGGAGCAACCCTGATTTTCTGATTAATCCAAGCATGCCAAAATACGATACCACACCCCCTTTTATAACCGTAAGAGGGGTGTAAAATAGGAAATAATTAAAATAGGAAACTATTAAAATATGCAACAATTAAAATAGGAAATATTTAAAATAGGAAATAATTAAGATAGAAAATAATTAAGGGGTCTCCGCCATGTCATCGATCCGTGGGGTAGTGGGTGATTCGGCCGTCGATTTCTTGCGCGTGTAGACGTGCCACGCGGGATCCTCCACGCGTATGTTCGTAACAATACTGCCATCTGTGAAATTTGCCTTGTCCTCAAGGTAGTAATCTGCGAACTGACGGCGGAAATCCTCTCGAGGGAGCCAGGTAGCGTCAGAGTCTGATCGATTTGCCCATGCAACTAGAACCTCATCGGATGACGGGTCGCCCGACAGATGGCAACGACGGTCTAGTATCTTGACCGGGTAGCATGGGGCTTCACCCGCAAGGTTGATGTCTGCCGGAATATGTGCTGACGCTGGATGATCACCAACCACTCGACGAAGCTGGGAGACATGGAAGACCGAATGTATGTGACTTTGATCCGGTAGGCGTAGGCGGTATGCAACCGCCCCAATGCGAGCAAGGATCTCAAACGGGCCAAAAAAACGGGGGGGGGGGGGGGGGCTAACTTCGGACACGGCCTGTGGGCGACGGACAGCTGTCGATATGGGTGTAGTTTGACGAACACTTTGTCCCTCACCTGGAAGGACAAGTCGCGCCGCTTCTTGTTCGCGAAGGAGGTCATCTTCTGTTGGGCCCAACGAAGATGATGCTTCAGATGATCCATGATGGTGTCGCGGTCCTGAAGGGCGGCGGCTAGGCTCTCGACTTGGCATTCCCCTGGTAAATGTCGTAGGATGGAGGGAGGCGGTTGACTGTAGACGACCTCGACGGGTGTGGTGCCGGCCGCCAGATGGTAGGCGGTGTTGTACGAGTACTCCGCCTAGCACATCTACTTGGCCCAACTACGAGGTTGTTCCCCCACGAAGCAGCGGAGGTAGGTCTCTAAGCAGCGGTTGAGGACCTCTGACTGGCCGTTTGTCTGCGGGTGGTACGCGGTACTCATACGGAGGCGAGTACCCTGGAGTCAGAATAGAGTAGTCCAAAAAGTGCTCAAGAAGAGGGGGTCCCGGTCGCTCATAATCGATCGGGGAAATCCATGGAGGCGCACCACGCCGCTGATGAAGCTGTCAGCAACAAAAGCGGCTGTGTAGGGGTGACGGAGGAGAATGAAGTGGTTGTACTTCAACAGTCGGTCACGACAACTAAGATGCAGCCGAAACCCTGGGAGCGCGGCAGTCGGGTAATAAAGTCCATAGCTATGTCCTCCCACACTCGGTCCGGAATGGGCAGAGGTTGAAGGAGGCCAGCTGGAAAGGTGGCCTCATACTTTGCCTTCTGGCAGGGCAGGCAGGCGGCCACGAACGCCTGAACCTGTCGGAACATGCGGGGCCAGTAGAGTGAGGCCGCCAGCCGGCGGTAGGTGCGCAACGCTCCCGCATGTCCTCCAGAGGGGGAGGTGTGAAACTCGGCCAGTAGACAAGGAATGCTCGGAGAAGTGGTCCCGAGCACCAATCGACCCTTGAAGAACAATCGGCCCCCGACGAGCGAATAAGGGGGGTGGGCGTTGACGTCGGCGAGGAGCGCCGTCCGGATACCTTCCAACACCGGATCAACCTCCACCTTGTGCTGTATGACCGTCGCATCCTCCCACACTGGCCGGGAGATAGCTGCGAGTTCCGCGGTGTGATCCTGCCTAGAGAGGGCATCTGCAGCCCGATTGGCCCTTCCTGGCCGAAACACGATGGTGAAGTCGTAGCCGAGGAGCTTGACCACCCATACCTGCTGAGCTGGTGTGATGATCTTCTGCTGAAGTAGATAGCGCATGCTATGGTGATCGGTGCGGATCACGAAGGGACGTCCTAGCAAATACGGCCTCCAATGCTGCACCGCGAGGACGAGGCCTATGAGCTCGTTCTCGTACGCGGAGCGGCTGCGAATCGTGGTGGAAAATGCGCGACTGAAGTAGGCAATCGGCCGACCACCTTACATGAGAACGGCCCCTACTCCTGTGTCGGAGGCGTCACATTCTACGTGAAACGAACTGGAGAAATCAGGCATAGCCAACATCGGCCCCTGTACCAAAGCCTGCTGGAGAGCGGAGAAGGCGGCGGCTGCCTCTACCGACCACTGGAACTGCCCATCCTTGGATTTCTTCAGAAGCTGTGTGAGCGGCTGGGCCAACGCCCCGTAACCCTGGATGAAGCGTCGGTAATAGCCTGTCAGGCCGAGGAAGCCTCAGACGTCGCGTAAGGAAGAATGCGTCGGCCATCGAAGAACTGCTGAAATCTTGTCTTCGTCCATGACGCCCCCCCCGAGCCTAGATGGTGTGTCCGAGGTAGCATACTTCGGTCACCCCGAAGGAGCACTTCTTCGAGTGAAGCTTGAGGCGGTGATGCTGGATGGTGGTCAGCGTGAGGCGGACGTGCTGCAGATGATCCTGCCACGAAGAACTGTACACCAAAATATCATCAAAGGAAACAAGAATGTGGCGGCGAAGTACCGCTCAGAAGATATCGTTCATCGTGGCCTAGAAGGTAGCTGGCGCGTTGGTCAGGCCGAATGGCATGACGAGGAACTCGTAGTGCTCATCATGTGTCCGGAAGGCAGTCTTGGCAATGTCCTCTGGTCGCACCCGGATCTGGTGGTACCCTGCCCGAAGGTCCAACTTGGTGAAGAATGTGGCACCATGTCGTTCATCCAAAATCTCCTGTATCATGGGAATCAGATACTTGTCGGGGATTGTGGCCTTGTTGAGCTCGCGGTAGTCGACGCAGAACCGCCAGCTGTCGCCCTTCTTCCGCACCAGGAGGATCGGGCTAGAGAAGGGGCTCGCAATGGGCCGGATGCGGCCCCCGAGCAGCATCTCCTGAACAAGGCGCTCAATCTCGTCTTTCTGAGTGTGGCCATAGCGATAAGGGCGGACCGAGACTGCCGCGGTCCCTGGCTGGAGTGGAATGGCGTGCTCGGTCGGCCGAATCGGTGGAAGGCCGGTCGGGGCCTCGAAGACATCGTCGAACTCAGCGAGGAGCGTCTGGAGGTCCGCGGGGATGGGAGGAGGTGTCGGCGCCGTAGCGGACATCGGCCAGAGTCACGCAGAGAAATCGACGTCGTTGGTTCGTTGAATGGCGCGGAAGGAGACCGGAGAACGGAGGAGGGCGGAGTCACCCACCAGACGGCACACCCGGCCTTGGTGGTGGAACTGCATTGTCATGCTCGCCCAGTTGACGCGCACATCGCCGAGCGTGCTGAGCCAGTCTACCCCGAGGATCGCGTCAATACCACCCAGGCAGAAGGCGTAGAAGTCGGCAGTCACGGGGCAGGACGCCACCGATAAGGAGAGAGCAGCGCAACACCCCTGAGTTGGTTGACGACGCCCATCGCCGAGGCAGACAGAAAAATCTGGAGAAGGAACCAGGGACAGGGGGAGCTGGTGTGCCAACTGGGACGAGTGGAAGTTGTGGCTTGCGCCACTGTCGATCATGATTACAATAGGATGGTCACACAATATGCCCATCAACTTCATGGTCTGGGGGCCCGATATCCCCCACGGAAAAACATGGTAACTCCATGCGGTGGAGGGCTGCCGCCACAACGTCTGATGCCCATTCGTTCTCCGAGACCTCCAGAGCCTCGAAATCCTCCAATGTGACCTCAGGGTCGAAGTCGCCGACAATGGCGTGGAACACCTTGACAGGGCATACATGCCCTGGAGCATATGGCTGGCGACAATGGAAACAGAGGCCCTTGCTGCGAAGGTCGTTGTAGTCGGAGTTGGAGATGCGCTGGGGCGGCGGCCGACCGGGCCGCGGTCCCCCGGGAGGTAGCCGCGGAGTAGCCGGGCCGGCGGTTGCCAGGACTGCCGAGACTGGGGGTGGCTACCTGTGCTGGTAGGAACCCGGGGGCCGATATCCGCCTCCACCAAGCGGGTCATGTCAACCGCGTCGCTGACGGTGCGCGTATGATGCGTGCGAAGACGCGAGCAGATGTGGGGCAGAAGCCCCTGCTTGAAAAAGCCCAGGTAGTGGTTGGGTGGCAATCCGGGCACGTGAGTCACCAGGTCGACGAACTCGTCGATGTACTCGTCAAGGATGGCAGTCTGACGGACGCCACAAAGACGCTCAATGGCGAGCCCGAATAGCGCGTGTCGTAGCGACAAATCATCTCCTGTTTGAGGTCGGCCTAGGAGATGTGGTGGTTGGTTTGGCGGAGCCACCAGACCCAGTAGAGGGCCGAGCCATCGAGGCCCACTAGGACTGTGGACACCCTGTCCAATTCCGGCGTGTGGTTGAGGTCGAAGTACTGCTCGGCCTTGGCGATCCACCTCATGGGGTCGAGTCCGGAGAAAGTGGGAAGGTCCAACAAGAGAGCGGGACAGGGTGGTGCGTTCTGGGCTGTGATACCGGCCGCCGCTATGGTCGGTCCGGCGCCGAGGAGGGATCCGTCGTTGGCTGGGGAAACCGATCCCGATCCGGTGGACGTGGGGGCGGCAGACGCTTGGAAGGCGTCGAGTTTGGAGTGCAGAGCGAGGATAGCGGCGTGCATGGAGGCGACAAGTTGTTCCTGAGTCTCCGAACGGCGAGTGAGGGCGTCGGTAGCATCCTCCAGAGGAGTCTCGGCGGCGGAACGCAGAGTCGGAGCCATGAGAGCGACCGAATGCGCGGGCGAAAACGTCGGGCGGTAGATCCGACGGAAGCGCCGGGCGGTAGGGCGGCTACAATGGCGCTCGAGCGAGGGAGATGGATTCGCAAAATCGCACGGAAGGGGAGCACCAGCGGAGAGCAGCGGGCGGTGAGGCAGGTCAGACCAAATATTACGGAGCGAGAAGGCAGGCAAGAGGAAGGGCCGACGACAAAGGTTTGGGAGAGAAGAAGAGAATAGAGAAGAGAGAAAGATAGGGGGCAACCCTGATTTTCTGATTAATCCAAACATGCCAAAATACAACACCACACCCCCTTTTATAACAATTAAAATAGGAAATATTTAAAATATGAAATAATTAAAATAGGAAATAATTAAGGGGTCTCCGCCATATCATCGATCCGTGGGGTAGTGGGTGATTCGGTTGTCGATTTCCTGCGCGTGTAGACGTGCCACGCGGGCTCCTCCGTGCGTATGTCCGTAACAGAATGAAAGAATCATAAAAACGTTACAAATAGGCGCACTGTTGTAGATGTCGGCCGACATGTCTGACATGTCGTCCGACATAAAGGTTTGGGTCCTAAAACGCCATGTTTTCGTAGAATTTCAGGCATTGATGGAGAGTGTCCAGATTGAGAGTGTCCTATGTCCAACTCCTTCAACTGGAATGCTGAGCATTGATGGAGAGTGTCCTATGTCCAACTCCTTCAACTGGAATGCTCAACATTGATGGAGAGTGTCCTATGTCCAACTCCTTCGACTGGAATGCTTAGGATGACTTGAGCATCTTCCAGATGAGCTCTCTCTTTCAGCTTCTTCCCTTGTAGGTACTTCAGGCTCTTGCTTAGCTTGGCAACACTCTTCGTCTCTATCTTCTTTCCTCATATGGGGAAGAGAAGTCTAAATCATATTAACGGAACTGACATAACATTCTCATGTAATTTGAGGGTTGTTGCCAACCCTGAACTCCTTTCCTTCCATTTCGAACTTCAGAACTTGATGGAATGTGGAGACAATGACTTGGTACTCGTTCAGGAGAGGTTACCCGAAGATGGTGTTGTAGTTGTTGGGGGCCTCCACCACCACAAAAGTTTCTTGACGAGTAACTCCGCACATGGCGACGGAAAGAATAACATTCTATTTGATTTCATTCCTCTCCCTTGTAAACCCATAGAGAGTTCCGTCGTGGACTTGGAGCTTGATGAGTGAATTTCATATAGTGATTTAGGCACCCTTCTAGCACTATTTTCATACTATAATTGTTCATTCTTTGTTGATTTCCATCTCATATCATTAGAAATCCTCCAATGTAGTCTGGTGAGCGTTAAGCTAGATAGGGTGTATTTTGGACATTTATTGCATGATAGACATTTTCTCTCCTTATCATTCTTGTTTTATGATCATTGAAGCTTTATTGTATACTCTTACATCTGCTATAATTATGTGGTTGGGTCCCGGGTTGTCCACGATGGTTTTGAAGGCAATACATCTGTTTGTGCGTTTTGAAGTCGCATGATCGTGCGTTTGTTCGCGCACAGACAGAGGCTGTCTATCTGCACATCGCACGATCAGGTGCTTTTCTTCTCGCATGAGCACCTGCTACTCGCGCACGATCATGCGTGTGTTATTCTGGATGACCCGAGCTTTTGGTCCTTAAGAGTAAATGATCGTGCGACTGTTGTTCGCGCACGATCATCTGCTGCTTCTAGGGTGACCCATTTCCCGCGCAGTTTTCATTCCTTCACGCACGATCGAACGCACGATCACGTGCTTTACTCGTGTACGATCGTGCGTGAGATAATTCGCAGACGGCCTATAAATACGTCTTTTCGCGATTTCTTCCGGATCCATCCATCAGGAGCGCCGTTTTCCCTCCATTTTCGCCCAGAAGTCTACGGTTTCGACTCCTGGCCATTTTTTACCACCCCAAGCTTCCTAAAGGTGTTAGGAATCATTTGTAAGGTCCCTTTGGACCTCTTTGAGGCAGGAGCACTTGGTGTTGACGCGAACAAAATCTGGGAGAAGTCGCGTTATGTGAAGGTGACAGTTTCTCCCGTGTCGTGGACGAGGCCAAGGAGGAAGAGGAAGAGCTGGTTGACCAAGCCGGGCTCCCCTACGAATCCGATCAGACTAGACTTTTGTTCCCTCCGTGCTAAGGATTGGTAACTTGTATCTGTTTTCTCTCCTTTACGATTCTTGTATGTATTGAGAAATGTATTATAAAGCATCTATACACCAGGACCAACGAGTGTAGATGTTCATAGCTATATTATCTATTGTGGTTGGTATGAAAATGATGTTCTTCTTGTGTTAATGTGTTTCTGATTTGAGTTTGTGTGGTTGTGCTGTGTTGCGCCTTCGTTGAGTTAGAAGCGAGCCAACGAGAGCGGGTGTTGGCCTTTGCCAAAGCAAGGTGCAACGAGTGAGAAGAGGTGAAGGCGTCCCTCCTTGTGTGAACGTGTGCGAAGCGGAGGAGTGCGACCCGCTGAGTAGCAAAGCGGTGCCGGCGACCCACAAGTTAATTTAGTTTTTATTTCTTGTTGAAGTTCACAAACAAAACCCTCTATTAAAATGTAGACTAAAGACTTCAATCTCAAGTCTTTTCTCTATAGCTTACTCCACCCAGCCGTGTTCCACGTGAGATCGATACTCGAGGATTTATTCTCATTTTATTATTACTTGTACGACATTCGTACTCTTACCATAGCCGCATCAGGTTTTTGGCGTCGTTGCCGGGGATCACGACTTGTGTGTTTTTCTTAAGAGAGATTAGAGAAAGAGGGTATTTTCATTTGTTTATTGCATTCCTGTTCTTAAGATTTGTTTTTATTTGTGTGTTTCCTTTCAACCATCAGTTGCTTTTGTATCCGTTTGATTCAAGTATTACTTTTACTTTTAGATTTGTGCATATTGAATTCCTAGAATTAGCTGTGTTGAATCCTACTCCACACCATGATGTACACTCCACAAAAGTGCAAATGGTGCGGGAGTTTTTCTCATTGTAGTGATGTTTGTGATAAGGGAAATTATGGTTATAATGCCTGAGGCTCATCAACCTCTTTTGGTTCTCCATTTGGTGTGCCTAATCATTATACACATATTGCCCCAAGACATACATCGCCACAGCCCGGAGTTTGGACCCCTTCTATGTCCATACCTTTGGGTAAGCGATGTTTGTTTTGTCAAAGCACAGATCAGGCAGTGAAGGATTGTGAAAAAAATGAAATTGCAAATGGAGGAAGAAGATAAGCATGTGCCTATGGTCGTACCTTCTTTTCTTTCTTTCACAGCTCCTTCGGTCGCCGACCATGCAGCCATTAGCCCCCCCCCCCCAAGTTTTTTGTGAGTTCATTGGATACATCGACGAGCGAACTTATTGATCTATGTAGAGTGGAGCGTGTTTTTCCATGTGCCTCCTACCTTTTTTGGGTTCGACCTTGGAGGATAAAATTCCTAAACCTATTGTAAATTCTCCAATTTCTTCAAATCTTGATGAGTGAATTTCATATAGTGATTTAGACACCCTTCTAGCACTATTTTTATACTATAATTGCTCATTGTTTGTTGATTTTCATCTCATATCATTAAAAATCCCCCAATATAGTCCGGTGAGCGTTTCTATGCTTGATAAGGTGTATTTTGGACATTTATTGCATGAGAGAGATTTTCTCTCCTTATCATTCTTGTTTTATGATCATTTAATCTTTATTTTAGACTCTTACATCTGTTATGATCATTTGGTTGGGTCTTGGTTGTCCACGATGGTTTTTAAGGCAATACATCATCTGTTCGTGCGTTTTGAAGTTGCACGATCGTTTGCGCACAGACAGAGGCTGTCTATCTGCACATCGTACGATCATGTGCTATTCCTTCTCGCACGAGCACCTTCTACTCGCGCACGATCGTGCGTGTCTTATTCTGGATGACCTGAGTTTTTGGTCGTTAACAGTTAATGATCGTGCGTAAAACGCACGATCGTGCGATTGTAGTTCTGGATGTGTTAGGAGAAGGTGACAACTTCTCCCGTATCATGGATGAGGCCAAGGAGGAAGAGGAAGAGTTGGTGGACCAAGTTGGGCTCCCCTACGAATTCGAGGAGACTAGACTTCTGTTCTCTCCAAGCTAAGAATTGGTAACTTGTATCTGTTTTCTCTCCTTTACGATTCTTGTATGTATTGAGAAATGTATTATAAAGCATCTATACACCAGGACCAACGAGTGTAGATGTTCATAGCTATATTATCTATTGTGGTTGGTATGAAAATGATGTTCTTCTTGTGTTAATGTGTTTCTGATTTGAGTTTGTGTGGTTGTGCTATGTTGCGCCTTCGTTGAGTTAGAAGCGAGCCAACGAGAGCGAGTGTTGGCCTTTGCCAAAGCAAGGTGCAATGAGTGAGAAGAGGTGAAGGCGACCCTCCTTGTGTGAACGTGTGCTAAGCGGAGGAGTGCGACCCGCTGAGTAGCGAAGCGGTGCCGGCGACCCGCAAGTTAATTTAGTTTTTATTTCTTGTTGAAGTTCACAAACAAAACCCTCTGTTAAAACACAGACTAAAGACTTCAATCTCAAGTCTTTTCTCTATATATTACTCCACCCCGCCGTGTTCCACGTGAGATCGATACTCGAGGATTTATTCTCATTTTATTATTACTTGTACGACATTTGTACTCTTGTCGTAGCCGCATCAGGTTTTTGGCGCCGTTGTCGGGGATCACGACGTGTTTTTTTTTCTTAAGAGAGATTAGAGAAAGAGGGTCTTTTCATTTATTCATTGCATTCATGTTCTTAAGATTTGTTTTTATTTGTGTGTTTCCTTTCAACCATCAGTTGCTTTTGTATCCGTTTGATTCAAGTATTACTTTTACTTTTAGATTTGTGCATATTGAATTCCTAGAATTAGCTGTGTTGAATCCTACTCCACACCATGATGTACACTCCACAAAAGTGCAAATGGTGCGGGAGTTTTTCTCATTGTAGTGAGGTTTGTGATAAGGGAAATTATGGTTATAATGCCTGAGGGTCATCCCATGGAGAATCAATCTCTTTTGGTTCTCCATTTGGTGTGCCTAATCATTACACACATATTGCCCCACGACAGACATCGCCACAGCCCGGAGTTTGGACCCCTTCTATGTCCATACCTTTGGGTAAGCGATGTTTGTTTTGTCAAAGCACAGATCAGGCGGTTAAGGATTGTGAAAAAATGAAATTGCAAATGGAGGAAGAAGATAAGCATGTGCCTATGGTCGTACCTTCTTTTCTTTCTTTCACAGCTCCTTCGGTCGCCGACAATGCATCCATTAGCCCCCCCACCCCCCCAAGTTTTTTGTGAGTTCATTGGATACATCGACGAGCGAACTTATTGATCTATGTAGAGTGGAGCGTGTTTCTCCATGTGCCTCCTTACCTTTTTTGGGTTCGACCTTGGAGGATAAAATTCATAAACCTATTGTAAATTCTCCAAATTCTTCAAATCTCGATGAGTGAATTTCATATAGTGATTTAGACACCCTTCTAGCACTATTTTCATACTATAATTGCTCATTCTTTGTTGATTTTCATCTCATATCATTAGAAATCCCCCAATATTGTCCGGTGAGCGTTTCTATGCTTGATAGGGTGTCTTTTGGACATTTATTGCACGAGAGAGATTTTCTCTCCTTATCATTCTTGTTTTATGATCATTTAAGCTTTATTGTATACTCTTACATCTGCTATGATCATTTGGTTGGGCCTTGGTTGTCCACGATGGTTTTTAAGGCAATACATCATCTTTTCGTGCGTTTTGAAGTTGCACGATCGTTCGCGCACGGACAGAGGCTGTCTATCTGCACATCGTACGATCAGGTGCTATTCCTTCTCGCACGAGCACCTTCTACTCGCGCACGATCGTGCGTGTGTTATTCTGGATGACCAGAGTTTTTGGTCGTTAACAGTAAATGATCGTGCGTAAAGCGCACGCTCGTGCGATTGTTGTTCTACATGTGTTAGGAGAAGGTGACAACTTCTCCCGTATCATGGACGAGGCCAAGGAGGAAGAGGAAGAGCTGGTGGACCAACCCGGGCTCCCCTACGAATTCGAGGAGACTAGACTTACGTTCTCTCCAAGCTAAGGATTGGTAACTTGTATCTGTTTTCTCTCCTTTACGATTCTTGTATGTATTGAGAAATGTATTATAAAGCATCTATACACGAGGACCAATGAGTGTAGATGTTCATAGCTACATTATCTATTGTGGTTGGTATGAAAATGATGTTCTTCTTGTGTTAATGTGTTTCTGATTTTTGTTTGTGTGGTGCTATTCTGCGCCTTTGTTGAGTTAGAAGCAAGTCATTGAGAGCGAGTGTTGGCCTTTGCAAAAGCAAGGTGCAATGAGTGAAAAGAGGTGAATGCGACCCTCATTGTGTGAGCATGTGTGAAGCGGAAGAGTGCGACCTGCGGAGTTTCGAAGCGGTGCCGGCGACCTGCAAATTAATTTAGTTTTTATTTCTTGTTGAAGTTCACAAACAAAACCTTCCATTAAAACGCCGACTAAAGACTTCAATCATAAGTCTTTTCTCTATAGATTACTCCACCCCACGTGTTTCACGTGAGATCGATATTCAGGGATTTATTTCCGTTTTATTATTACTTGTACGACATCAGTACTCTTGTTGTAGCCGCATCAGAGCTTCCTCCCAATATTCATGGCCTCGAACATATGTTTGAAGAGAACATTGGCAGAATTATCGGTGTCAATGAGAATTCGAGACACTGAATAGTTACCCATAACTTCCTTAACAACAACAACAACAACAACAACAACGTCGTTAAAGGGATTGCCAGATTTGGCGAAATCTTCCTCGCTGAAAGTGACATCTCCCCTCAGTGGAGCGGTCTGAGAGGTGGAAGCAACCTCTTGTTGATAGACCCGCCCACATTGGCCTTCTTGGAAGACTCAATGTCAGCTCCTCCATGAATGCAATTGTTTTGGCCCCGAAAGCCAACATTGTCCTGCTTGATGCACTCACAGACGCAGTTGATGCTGCCGAGAGCCAACATATTCTACCATACACTCCCACTGCCGAGGGAGGTGTACTTTTGCTACTTCTTTGCCATTGGTGGAGACGAGCTTGTCATCAGATTTTTGTGCAACGTACTCAACAACTTGCTTGCTTTTAGCATCTTCTCCACTAGATCCCACAGAGCTCGACAACTCTTTGTAGCATGGCCAACAACTTTATGGAACTCACATAAGAGTTTCTTGTTGCGGTTCCCATATTTAGCTTTCAGAGAGGGAGGTCTCCTCAAGCCTAGTTGCTTCTGGATAATTTGGACGACCTCCTCCAATGGAAGAATCATATCACTATACTCCTGAGTGTTTACAGGGATGAGTATAGGACTGAATGAGGCATGCTTAGAGATGTGCAGGTGGCAAAGCTTCTGGTAGAGGCTGTGTAGGCTTGTTCCAAGGAGGGGAATGAGGTCGTGCCGACATCATCTGTTGGAAGCGACTAGGTGGAGGTAGACGTTGATGATGGATGTTCTTCCCATGTTGTGTCATAGGTGGGACGAACTCAGGGTAGTGCTTCGGAGCATGGTGAGGATGACTAGGATGTTGAGTGAGAACACTAGCTGAGTGAGAGAGGAGTCAAACCCAGGACTGGTTGTCTCCCCATCAATGAAATGGTTGGCCATGTTGATCAAGTCACCATAGGAAATTGGTGGCTTCCGGCTAACTTCGAGCTTGAAAAGTCCTTCCTAAAACCACACATCAGAGCAACCTGATACATGGCCGGATCGACGTCATGGATCGTGAGGATCTGGAAGAGCGCTTGAGGGTTGCTCTTCTGCTTCTTAGATGTAGGAAACCTCAAAAGAAGTTCCCTCCTGAGCTCCACAAAAGAGCCGATGGATTGCGAGGTAACTTGATGAACCATTCTCTGGCCTTTCCATCAAAGGCCATAGATAGTAGTTTGCAACGGATACCGTTAGGCAAGTTCCACAGAGAGATAATAGACTTGAAGGCCTGCAAATGATGAATGAGATCCCTGTGAACCGAGAGAGATGAGGCTCCCTAAATCCAGTTGAGATAGGTTCCCAACGAATATCATCTGAGAAGGGGGAAGGCTCCTCCTCCACAGGGTCCGAGACTCCTTCAAAATTCACTGATCGTGTAGGCTTAGTAATCACCTCTACCTGTAGAATTTCCGCCTATGTGAGCGGGTTCTTCGTCGTCAGGCCGTAGCCTGATCGCGGCCTAGACTGTAGGTGGGCGAACATTAGGAGTCACCGTGCCCCTAGTCTGAGACTCAACTTACTCTAAAAGTCGAGTAACCGCGGACAGTAGAAGGTTGAATTCACTCCTACTGATGGTCGCCTCAAAGTTGCGTGGGAACCCTCGGGCGACTTCCCTGTGGCATCTCATCCAGTCATTGTAACATGCTTGTTCGCCAACCACCCTGATCTGAAGGCCGTGTGTTCATTCTGGTGGGGGCAAAAAGTGCCTCAACGCCACCTAGGAAATTATGCGATGGAAAAACTGTGGGTGAAAGAATAATCTAGGTTTCGAATGCACAAACGAGAAAAGGGTGTCAAGAATGGCTAGGCTAGGAGTTGCACAACTCGATCCTTTAGACATTCGTAATTTTATTGATTTAAAATTCAGATTACACAAGATTGTTAGCACAGGTCTCTCTGACGCTACTAGATTAGACCTCGCAAACACCATTTGAGGTATTCGAGTACTGAGGATTTTGTGAGCTACAATCCAATGCCCCTTCGGTTACTGTTGACGTTTTATTTATAAGAAATAGAGTCCTACTTGCAAGCAACTTGCAAAAAGATGTGCTGCCCGCTTAAGGGAGTAAAACGAAGAAAATGTATTAAGTAAAGATATAAGGAGAAGTCGCAAACGAGCCAGTCTAGAAATAGGGCCCGCGAATTTTGGAGGAGGTTTGATGAGACGCGTCTGAGTTCAATGAGTCCTGACAAAGGATTGGCGAGTGTTGGACAAAGCCCCGTCAGGTGTTGGCGAGACCTTATCTGATTGGGTGTTGTATTGTGCCTTTAAGTCATTGATTTCTAATAATGGGTGTCGCAGAACTCAGGGTAGACACCACTCATTTTGGGTGTTCCATGGCAGGGCTTCCTTGTTTTGGCATAACATCATCTAATATGTTGACTAATGGATGACGTTCTAGTTTCCGAGTTCTCAATCTTTACTCCGATATTGTTGATGTAGGATATCCAGGAGGCATGGCAAAGGAGAGGAGATGAATATAAAATAGGGAGAAAAGTAGATGCTGAAATAAACCTCTTGGGCATGATTTCTATAATTTCCTCAAAGAATCGGAGTTGGAAGATGTCGAAGACATCACATTGACGGAAGCGAATCATGATAGTCTAAATGGAAGAGGAGGAATAATGGTTCCTCGGGTTTTTCTCGTCTCAGTAATGAATTCCTTGTGATACCAAGTTCTATGTCTGATGACCATTTTGGTATACGACCCAAGAGTACTTTTCCGAATGACAAGCAAAGAGCCTGATTCCGCCATTGTAAAATTTAATATTAATGTGTTTGCTTTTACAGTCTTATCTTTACAATCTTATTACGCGCTTTGCCCTCTATATAAAGATGTTTAGGCATGTTAGAGGGCATCTCATCTTGTAGTATTTCGGCTTCCGAAGCTTGGAATTAGAGATTGGTCAGAGAAGCAACCCTCGATTGTATCTTAAAGAAGCATGTCTCCCTATGTTTAAGGTACTCTCGCCTTCTTCATGCTATCTTTGTCTCTCAAATCCCGCTACATAACAATTTGCCTGATTTGTCGCTCCCTATTGTTTTTTTTCCATCGGAAGCAGTTCCACCTCTCCTTTCCGTAATGGACCACACTCATTTTTTATTTATGCACATAAGATGACTGGCATGCACGTGGACATCGGGTTGTTGGTCCAAGAACTTTGGGCATCATTGTGGCCACAATGCCACCTCCTCCTTCCCTATTGGCATCACCAACATTTTTCTCCGCACTTCATGACAAACCAACAACAACTCCCGACTCCACTCCTTCCTTCAGCCGTGATGTGATGCTCTGCCACCAACTCCGAAGACAACAATGAGATTCGTCAGGACACCTTAGCACCCCCAAATTCCAATCACTCGGACGATTCTCTGCCCCCACCAACAAACTCGGCTCCTACTTCCCAGTGCATGACCCGTGTATCCTCCCAGACCTATTACTCCTTACACTCCGAGCTTCTTCCCGAAACCTAACCACCCCCTTGCCGACCCTAACCTCCTTCCCTTAATTCGATCTTCACACACCTCAATGACCCACCGAAACTATTCCTTGCATACTCTTCTAGCTCCCACCTCCATTCGACCAATTTCTTTCATCAACACTATTAACTAGCTATCGCGATTCAATGGCCAATGCAGACCGTCGGACTTATGTCGTCCTCTATGACCCTTTCCTATTCTTAAAACTTAACGCCATCATTTTTCCCCCAAAATAAAAAAAGAACACCAAACAACATCCCACATCATACATTCAGCAGAACTTCCCGTCCCAACGCATTACTTCCTGTCCCAATTTTCATGTTCTCCATGTATATACTCTGACCACTCCTCTCCCCTTGGATATCTGGCTCATATCCCTTCTAAGTTCCATCATTTACCTACACCCACCCTACCAAAGCAACAATCCCCACTCCCACCCAAAAGCAATTTACCAAAACCAGTATTTAAGATATCTAAAATCGTTGTTCATCAGTGAGCTCTTTTGGAAGAAGAAGTAACTTGATAACCCGTTTATGACTTCAGATGGTATTATTCATTCGATCTCAAGGGTAAGCTCGATATCGAGGAGTGTAGTATTACATACGCTGATACGCACTCTGAGGCAAGGCATACCTAAGAAATTGCGTCAACTAAGTGTGACGTGGGAGTGATTTTACTATGTTTATTTTGTTTCATTTCTTTTAATTATATTTGGTTGGTTTATTTCAAAGAATGATTTATTTATTTATTTCAATTGTTTCAGTTTATATCAAGAGTCAATTTATTTTGTTGTAATCGATTAATTTGCATGTGTTCAGATTTTTTTGTTTATTTATGTCTTGTTGGTGGCGTACCAGTTGACGTGTTGTCGTGTGATCTTGAGGTCATGGGTTCAAGTCTTGGAAGCAGCCTCTTGCAAAAATGCAGGGTAAGGTTTGCCTACATTTCACCCTTGTGGTGGGACCCTTCCCTGGACCCTCGCTGCGCGGGGATGCTTCGTGCACCGGGCTGCCCTTTATGTCTTGTTGGTCCATTCATTAGGGCAATGGTCCAGTGGACCAATGGACCAACGTACCAACATGACTTAAAAAACTTTTTGTAAAGAGATTCAATGCTCTCTGTCCATCCCTTCTAGCTGCCGGTCTCATATAATTCACAAGGGCGTAAGGCTCACCATACAGACTCTATACCTTCTCTACTTCGATTCTCTTCATATCCACCGATCTGCTCATTTTACCCTGTCAAGCACTTCTCTAGGCACATAGGTTAAGGCTCCAATTCTACTCAATAGTTCTCACCAAGTATTTAGATTCCATCATCATTGCTCTGTGACTACGTCCTTATCTAGGCTTCGTAACATGTACGTTGTAAAATTCTCATAAGAAAATGCATGAACTATCACATTACTGTCATTATGAACTTTTTGTATAGTACTTCATATCTTATTTTTATTGAACTACTGTTTTATTAATTCAAGTTAGATAAGAAACATGGTGTCTTTGACAACGCTTTCCATGTATTTTAACTATTACATACATTAGGAAGTATTCATTCTTGATGGATAACAACATAGTTCTCAACAACTATATGAAGATATCTTGAATTCAATCTTATGTATCTATTTGTAAAATGTCTTAAACTGCTCAATACACTCTTTGTTTGTATATTATCTTTTTGATTCTTTAAAATTTAGGCTGCCTTTTTGTAAATTATAATTGCTTGTGAATGCAGGTTATTTAAAAGAAATTGTTGATGATATTTATAGAATAGTAAGGTATCTAGTTTCTACTTGGCTATTGCCCTTGCCCTTTTATCATTCAAATGTTTGATATGACATTTAGGGAAAAAATAGTTTTAATCGGGCATTTTCTTCAGTGTTAGCTCGACGGGACTACAATATCTCCACTCAGCCAACTTTGCAGATCAGCCACCTATGATTTTGGGATTGACTCGTGAGATGATCGATGAGGAGGATCATGAAACTCAACAGAGCAATGTTGACGACAAAAAAGGTTCTGTTGATCTAGACAAAGAAGGGTTGCCTATGGTTAGTTTTTTATTCTTATGTCACTCTTTTGTGTTTTTTTGTATTATTTTGTTTTCTTCTCCTTATGTCCTTCCTTTCAGGTTGAAAAAAAGCTTTACGACATCCTTTTGCATTTGAGAATGGAACTTGCTAAAGATAATGGAACTGCCCCGTAAGTTAATATGAATGTACTTCTTCCATTTGAAGTTTTCATTCCTTTTTTTTATTTTAAAGCAAGAAGAAAGAAGTGCTAATATATTTGTTTTGAATTTGTTGTTCAATAGGTATGCTATATGTGGTGATCAGACACTTATAAAGATTGCAATGACAAGGCCGTCTACTAGAGCTAGGTTAGCGAATATTGAAGGTGTTAACCAGGTATTTTACTTTTATAATGTGGAGAGTATATGCTCATTTTTTATTTTCTCTTAGGCTCTGTTTGGTTTGACGGAATTAGGACTTTGGAATTGGAGGTTCAATCGCAATAAAAATGAATCTTCAATTTTACTTCTAGGACCCCAAATTGGAAGGACAAACGGGCCCTTAAGGTGATTTATAGTTTCCTCATTTCTTGATTGCTAGCCTAAACAAGCTTTAGAACAACAAAAATTCAATCAGGTCTTCAGTTTGAATCTTAGGATTTTGTGGTAGCATTGTGTTATGGCAGAGTGAGAGAGAGAAGGTTGGCTCGATCCTTTTTGGATTGTGAGGACCCTATTGTGGTGAGGGGAGAGGTGGAGCCTCGCCAGAAGGAGGTGAAGATCGGCTGATCTTGCCCGTTGAGGTTTGGGGGACCGGGTTGTAACCAATAGTTTCCCTACCATTGACACCGTGGAGGGTGGGGGGAGAGAAATGGGGAATTAATTTATTGCATACCAAATCATTCCCAACTCCCCAATCATAAGTATGGCAAGGGAATACAAGTTTGCCTTTGCTAAGTGATGCAAGATAGATACAATGAGTGTATGGAACAATGCCCTAATAGAATTTTAATGAATGGGTGGTAGTGTGGTAATGTAGGGGACATTCTCCGACACGCAAATTTGAGAAGTCTATATGCAACGTCATAGTAACATCATCACCGTTCTGGGCTTACAACCATGGGTAGGCTTCACACACCATGCCTAATCCAAACTCGAATCTCGGATTCTCTAATGCATTCATACCAAGGTCGCAATTCCACGGCCCGGGGTTTTAACGAACCAAAGGAGTTCATACCCTCTACTAATTTGTGGAGGAGCCTCTTCTATGCAAGAAAATCAAAAGGGCATGGACATACAACATTCTTAAGACCAGAGAGAGGAATCATTACACTTGGAGCTCTCTTCGGCTCCATGAAAAGTGGGAGGAAAATGATCTAAATGAGGAGCCCTTCACAGATCTGGCCTCGACCCGTCGCTTTGAGCTCCCAATCGCCCCTAATGGCGAGACTGTACAGAACCTAGGTTGTTGCCCTCCCCTTCTTCTCTCTCGCTCCCGTACTCCAGAAAGAATGAAAAACGGGTTATAGCACTCCTCATCCCAACCTAAGAGGAATTTGGGAAGATCCCCAGCTGTTCAATCAGAATCCTCTTGATCCACGGTTCTTATTAATTTTGCTTTCCTGAGCTAGCCGCACACAGTTCCTCTGATCTAACAGACGCTCAACGATCGTCCATAAGCGGTCAAAGATCGTTGATCGACCATAGGAGGTCAACGATCTCCGACCGGATCTCGTGATCGTCAATCACTGATTGGACCCAGCGATCGACAATCACCAATCGCTGATCGGACCCAGCAGTCCTCGATCAACGATCGCCGATCGGAACTTAGCAGTCGACGTTCGCGGATCGTACCCAACGATCAACGATCGCCGATCACTGATCGGGCCTAACAGTCAACGATCACCACCATCTTTTTACAGAGGGTAATTTCCTTGGCAGCTACAAGTTTGATGTACAAGGCTTGGTTACACGGTCGTGTGCTAGGCCTTGTAGGTCTGGAGAGCTTCTATTAAGTTACTACAACCCCCACAAGCTGCTACACATTGCTATCTACTCACCCAAAGCGTTAGACATGAAATTAAGGTGTTACAATTCTCCTCTCTTTAAATAAATTTCGTCCCAAAATTTACAAATGAAGACAACCATGAAAACTTAATATAATTGAGGGAATAACTCGCGACATTTATCTTGTGTGGTTTGTTCCCGTTCCCAAGTGAGCTCCTTAAGACCACAGTTGTCCCAATGAACTTTCACCATCTCTATTGCCTTGTTTCGCAGTTACCAGACTTCCACAATCTCAATGCAAACAGACCTAACCTTGGTCGTCAAACCATGGTCCACCGTACTCTGTTGGCCTCAACAATTTGAGTGGGCTCTTGTATGACTTTCCTCAACGCGTAAATGTAGAATACATTATGCAATCCACTAAGATCAGAAGACAAAGCAAGCCGATACGCAACATCACCAATGCGCTTAGTAATCTCAAATGGTCCTAAGTATCTTGGACTGAGCTTCTTCAAGCGTAGGATCCTCGACACTCCCTTGAACAACTTGATCTTTAAATACACTTAATAGGCACGACGAACTCCACATTCATATGCTTGACATTGTAATACTTTGCTTGCCTATCCTGGGAAACTAGCAAACTCTCGCGCATTGCTCGAAATATCGTGTTCGCCTTGTCAACATCTTTACGCTTCAACAACTTTGTGGCTCTTGTCTCCGCCCAAGATAAGTGTGTACGACACTTACTACCATAAAGCGCCTCGAAGGTGTCATCTGCATACTCGCCTGATAACCGTTGTTGTAGGTGAATTCAATCATGTAGAGGTGATCCTCCCATCTCTTCCCTAATCCAAGACGAACATTCACAATATTTCCTCCATTGTCCTGTTCATCCTCTCAGTCTGCCCATCCATTTGCGGATGGAAGCCAGTGCTAAACTTCAATTTAGTGCCCAACAAGTGATGAATATGCCTTCAATCATTGGACATGAAGCGCCCGCAAGTTTCTCCACTGAATTGTCCTTCCAGTTTGGAATGAAGTCCAACACCTTCGTCAGATGATCAACGATCACTCAAATGACATTGTTGCCCTTTTGCGACCTTGGCAAGCCATGCACAAAGTTCATTGAAATGTTGTCAAAGGTCCTTTCCAGGATCGGCAAGGACTTTTGAAATCCACCTGGATGTTGACATTCGGCCTTCACTAGCGTACAAGTGTGACACTTTGCCACGTACATGACAATGTCCTTCATGCTCGGCCACCAGAACTACCTGTTCATATCCATATACATCTTTGTGCTTCTCTGATGAATCGAGTACTTAGTAAAATGTGCCTCGTATATCAACTCATCATAGAGTTTCCCAAAGATGGGAATACACAACCTGCCATATTTTCGCAAGAGCCCGTGCTCGTAGGAAAATAGGTGTTTGACTCCTCCACTGTCCCCTCATAGCGCCGCATGCTCTCATGGAGCACCAAAGTCTGCCGCTCGGTCCCCAATGTCGTATTGGACCTCCGTCCAGTTCAAGCACATAGTAACTGTCGCACTCTTATCAACGTAAGTGATCTCCAGAGCTTCCAAATCACGAGCCAGGCGGTCATCGTGAGCTAAAAACAAAATTTTTGCGCTGGTGCCCGTCGGCTCAAAGCATCAGAGACAACATTCCCCTTCTTGGGAGTGTAATGAATGTCAAAGGTATACTCCCCCAAGAACTCCATCCACCTTCGTTGCCCATATTCAGCTCACTATGATACCAAATTGTAACATTCTACCTACAAACATAATATAACATGGGTCCGGCCAACCCCCGACGACATATGACATCCACATTAAAGTTCTAATATAGAGTTTACAGACTAGGGAAGCAAATGATTTCATTATAAAATGTCCACATGCTATAACTAGGAATGAAATGCAGTTCAGCCTTATGACCTTACATCATAGCAAATAGAAAGTACAACAAGCAATTGTAGAAATCGCTTCATCTTCATGCAGGTCGGGAATGCTTAAGCAAAAGCTAAATCATCCTTTCCTTTGAGCTACCTTGGGATCTATCCTACTAAGATCCATCGCGTGCTACGCTACCTGCAACAAACACAAGTCAGGAAAAAAATGATGGTCAGTTATGAGTTGACCACAAACCGCGTAATAACTCCCGGTCGTCCTAGCGTACTCCGGGGCGAGTCACTGCACACCTGCAAGTACGCTCATAAAGCATACAAAATGTGTCCAAACGATGAAGTAAAAACTATGCTACACAAGGTGAAGACTCAATCACAATCAATCTTCTATGTTGAGCAAATATAAATGTGAACGTAGGAATGCATGATGACTGGTTCACCCAAGAATACACCACAACCTCCTACCACAGCACCACATGTAACTAACATAACAATCGTACCAATCACACATGAATCAGGGCACTCACGACCACCAATTCCAAACTTCAAGCCATCAAGAAACGAGGGAGGTCTAGGGTCATCTCAACCTCGTAGTGGGAGGTTTAGCGTCATCTTATCCATCAAACATCATGATAGGAGGTCTAGGGTCATCTCAACTATCATACAAGAAATAAGGAGATATAGGGTCATCTCACCTCTTGGAGGGAGGTTTAGGTTCATCTCAACCGCCGAGCATCATAATAGGAGATTTAATCACCTCCACTATCATAAAACCTCACGCAAGCAATACACATCCAATATGCGGTGTAAGCATTCAATCTATCCATTAAATGGATTGTCCTCATGCCCAACGAACGATAACCACATCCTAAACATCAACCCGCCTTGGCAACTATGACTACGACCAAACATTTAATACGTCGTTCATTTCAGAGACTTTCTCCGGCACGCAAACTAAAGAAGTCTATATGCAACTTCATAGTAACATCACCGATCTAGGACTACGACCACGGGTAGGCTTCACACACCATACCTAATCTGCACAGGACCATGCTTGTAGCAGTCAAGCACTGCAACCACCAACGATCCTTGTACGCCATGTGGTTGTTGCCCCACTGCGCTACATGCGGTTGGACTTCCCAACATACGATGGGAAGACGGACCCCTTAGGTTGGCTAATCAGGTGCGAGCTATTCTTTGGCCACCAACACATTCAAGCTGATGAGCGGCTACCCCTAGCCTCCTTCCATCTTCTCGACTTTGCTCTACTTTGGGCCACTCGTCTCCTCAACGATCAACCAGGACTGACGTGGGAAGATTTCAAACGCTTTTGCAGCCTACGCTTCGGCCCTCCCATCCGCAGTAACCCTCTTGGTGCCCTCACGACATTGCGTCAGACGGGATCCGTGGATGATTTTCTGGACCAGTTTCAGCTTCTCCTGGCACAGGTCACGCTCTCTCCAGGTATGCAGGTCGCAATCTTCACCGCAGGACTTCGTGATCGCCTGTGACTTGATGTCGAATTTGAAGCTCCTCCAGACTTAGTGACTGTTATGAGTCTGGCTAGGCTATGTGACCGCCGCCTCCAACTGGCACAAGAGGCATATCCACCCACCAACATGGGCATTCAGCAAAACCGCCCCGAGGGTCATCTAGCCCCACCAGTTTGTCGACTATCTCAGGCCGATATGATGGAGCAACGCGCACAGGGCCTATGTTACAACTACAACGAACAGTACACTCGCGGCCACAGGTGCAAACAACTTTTCTATCTACAAGTCGAGGACTCTGATGATGACGGCGTCGGATAAGGCAATCATCGTATCGATCTCTCTCGAGCTTGAGGATAAGCTCTTTTCCAGGAGCGGGAAAGATGTTAGAGATCTATTATATTTATTATATTATTTATTTCCCAAATATTGCTTTTATTGCGCTTTCCTATGATTGATGTATTTCCATTGTTGTAATTTCCCTTATTGTTCTTTCCTTTGGCGTCGATTGTATGCTTATTTAAGGGACCCCTTGGGTCTTGTATTAGTATGCAAGAAATAAAGTCTGTTTTCCTTCCTCTAAATTGTGAGATAATTGGTAGCTCTCTCCTCCAATGAGCAAGCCCCGCTTAGGCAGCCGCGGTTTCGGCTCCACGGTATCCTCCTCCGCCGTCGTCATCGTCGCCTCCGACACGCCCCAACTAGGCCCATAACAATATATATATAGAAATAATTACCCGTACCTCCCCTGTAAGTTAGCATAATTACTGAGAGCACCCCTCTTATTTTCAAAATTACAAAAACCTCCCCTGAACTTTTAATTTCATAACATCATGAACAAAAATTCTGGATTTTTTTGTAATGAAATTGTATCACGGATGGGGTTTTTTGTAATGAAATTAAAACTTTAAGGGAAGTTTTTGTAATTATGCTAACTTATAGGGGAGTTTTTTGTAATTTCAAAAATAAGAGGGGTGCTCTCAGTAATTTAGCAAAGTTAGAGGGGAGGTCCCGGTAAATGGCCCTATATAGATATTAGAAGCCTAACATTTGTAACGCACGAGTGATAGGCACAGGGCTTCGCTCCTAAGGCCAACCGCAACAGTATATATATTAGAAGTCTATATATATTAGAAGTCTATATATATTAGAAGTCTATATATATATACATATACGAGTGACATGCATAGGCCTCCGCCCCTACAGCCAACCGCAACAGTGTCCTGACAGGCACGGGGCTCCTCCCCTATCAATTAATTAATGCAGCTTAAAATAAATACATTATTAATTAATTAATGTGAAAAGTCGTTATACGCCACTTTTTTTTTTGTTAAAAAATCCTTATCCTGATCCATATATCATCGTGCATGTCAAATCAACTTTAATAAAGTTGATGGTTTAATGGTAGATCCTCAAAAAGACCGCTGACATGCCTAATGACAGCCTTCCTCGAAAAGACCGCTGACATGCCTAATGACAGACACCATAGTAGGTATAGGAGCTCTACTAAAAACTTTTTTGATTTATGAATTTCCATCGTTACTTTTAATTTGGGGATAGGGTGTAATTACTTGAATAGGCATTGTATTTTAATTTTTTTTAAATAGATTAAAATATATGTTAAGTCATTAGATTAAAACAATAAAGCTATATTTGACAATTTTGAATGTTTCACCAAAGACAACTTTTCCTTTTTAATATTGTAAAGATATATATATACATATATATATATATGTGTGTATATATATACATATATATATACATATATATATATATATATTATAATTTATGTTTTGCAATAGACAGCAAAACAAAATGTTTTATTCACAACTGCATTTATTCTTTTCAAAGCACAACCATAATTTCGCATATCCCTCTTCCACTATCAAACCAGAAGCCTCCTCGGTGAATTGGGTCATTCTTTCAATTTTCTCCATTTGTTTTTTCAGAGCATTGGCAATATTTTTTGATATTAATGTCATCATAAAACATTTACTACAAAAAGTTTATAAAATGGAATATTCAAGTGTAATTGATTTGCTTATATTTTTGTTATGTTCAAAATATCTTGTGCTATTATTTACCCGCCTTCTTTTTTGTCGATGATTTCTTGCTGCCATCAAGTTGCCTAACCTTTTCTACCCACAGCACCTCGTAAATTCGTACGGTGACAAGTTTCTGCAAACTATAAGTAATGCCTCACAAGAGCTTGGCCTGCTCTTGAATGAAGAATCAAATACAGTAACATCTGCAAAAAAGGATAATCCGAGTTCCCTAAAAAAGCTAAGCCCAGCCAAGTTTGAAGCATGGAAAGTGTGGCAAATTTATAAAAAGACATTGAAGGAAGTTTCTGTAAGTACATAATGCAAGCTAGTTTTCTATTCTGCGTAATTTGTGTACTTTGCATGCAAATTCATGGTATCGTGCTCCCTTTTTCAGACATTAGGAAGGTCGGTTCCGATAAAGGAACATACTATCATTTTGTATATCCTTGAAGCCGCCCACACTGGATGTGAAGTCGATTGGGCCAGACTTTGCATGGAGATTGGATTAACTCTCGAGATTTTCTCACAAATTCACTCGGCGGTGTCTAAAATTGGATCGAGGGAACGACTGAAGCCGATTAAAGAGGAACTTCCAGAAAATGTGAGTTTTGTTTGAAGGATTTTTCTTCCAAATTATTTTGTGATCTATGTCCATAGTTGTTATTTGGAAATATTTGATAATAGAGACATAAACCCTATGTTTCAGATGGGCGATGAATGAAATGAAAATGACTCTTCCTTCCTATCTCCTGCCATCCTCTATTTGAGACATTTTGATGGAAATTGATTGCACGCAAGTTCATATATTTATGAGATCAACATTTTTGTATCGTCGGATAAACAATCGGAGACTGTGATCATGGCCGGCTCGATTTTTCATATTTTTATAAGATATATTATGAGAGTTAGGTTAAATTATCCGTCGAGCGATCATAGTCATCGGATGTATTTAACTTAATCCCACCCCCTTTTAATATGATATTAGCAGCCAATAGTGGAGGTGTCGAGAAGTTAGGTTTCAAAAAGGAGCCACTCGGTCTTGCACTCGATGCGACGTCGAGAGCCCCCTACGGTGCGACGTCGCAGGTTTCTGCCTTAGGGGTGCCAACTACCCTGCCCGCTGCCTCCAATGCCTAGGTCCGAGCCATCCGCGCTCTCCCCGCCTTCCCCAACACCGACAACCGCCTCCTCCTTCGACAAAGTTCTTCTCAGCTGTCGCCACTGCCGCCATCCCTTGTCTCCAGTGCCGATGCCGCCTCATTTCCTAGCCTCCATGGATCCCTCCTTGTCCAGCAACCCCTCCCCTGGCCTATCCCCTTCAGCCAACCGCGCTCCAGCAGCATTCCCACCTCCTCTAAAGGTCAAACCAATAACTGGCCCTATTCTGGAATCCCAGGAACAGCCGGCATGTACCTCCCATTCTCTATCCCAACCCAAAATGCTTTGAATCCCATTTCCAGCCTTCTGGAATGTATTCCTGGTGCAGCCCTAACTCCAAAACAGCCAATTAACCCCTCTTGCCACAATTCAGCACCCACCCAGTCCTTCCACAGTTGTTTCCGCCCCTATCCTGTCGTGCAAGACTAAGTCTACATCACCTGGTCATTTCATTTCAGCCCACCGAATCACCTTCAAAAGTCTGGATTCAGTCTACTATTGTTTCCCCAGAATACCTGCACCATATCCTCCCCACTGAATTTCTACACCTACGTTGATGACTCTTTATTTGGTGAGATCCACATTTACTTTCATTGTTTTACACTTGTACAGATATATCGTGTTATTTCAAGCAATACTTTGCTCAATTTAATATGACCATTTCTCTTTCGATACAGGTATAACACTTATTCGTTCTGTATTTTTTCAGTGCACTCTCAATTATGTCATTATTTTCTGCTTGCTTAAATTGTGATATTTGTGATCAATTGTGATGCCTGCACGAGATTTTAAAGTTAATTTTGTTTAATTATTTATGCGCCAGAAAAATACTTGCATGATTGAATCATTCACGAGCATCGCATTAGAGCCTACGGTTAGTCATTGTAGGCTCATCGAATTGTGTGTGTGCATTCATTCGCATCTTTATTTTAGGGTTTGTCGTCTGTTCAATGCAATTGCCGGTGATTGTTTGCATTCATTTAGGGTTAGGGAATCGCACCTTCAGTCACTTGTAGATTTGTCCTGGGTCAGTTGGTATCAGAGATAGTTTCGGGCTTTATTTTGATACGCAGTTGTAAAGTCTATATGTTGCTTCATGGCTAGTTATCGTCGCCATCCTTCTCTATTTGGGGATCCTGAGTCTATCTATAGTCGATCCAATAGAGCCCTTTCAGAGAGATCCCCATGTTATTATGACAATTATCCTCGTTCACAGCACACCACTTCTAGAGATTGTGTCGATCCCTCAATGCAATTCCACTATGCTAGAGACGATCACTATGATGATTATCGTCATCCCTATTCCCGCACATGTGTTGACTGTGTTGAACCTTCGACACAAGTCGATTATCTTAAGGGTGATTATGTTACGGACACGCCTGATGAGGAGCCACCGTGGAAGGTGTACACGCGCAGGAAGACAAACCCGACAGGGGAATGATCGCAGGAGTATTTTATCTTGATCGCAGGAGTATTTTATTTCGCTGTATTTTGTATTTCCTTTTAGTTCCGAACTTTGGCTATTGGCACCCCTGCTCTATATAAGGGGGTGTTTGTATGTTATTTGCTATGCTTGGATTAATTCTGAAATTAGGGCTGCTCCCTATTCCCTCTTCCTCTCCTCTTCTTCTCTCTTGTCTCCTCGGCCCTCCCCCTCGCCGGATTCCTTCCGAGCACCGTAATATTTGGTCCGACCTGCCGCTCCGCCCGCCTTCCTCGCCGCCGGAGCCGTTATTTCTGCGCGGTGCTTTTTCTCTCCCGTCCCTCGGTCAGAAATCCCGCCCGCTTCTTCCGCTATTCCGCTACCTGCGAATCCCTAATCCCGTCGCCCGCCATTCCTCCATTCCGCGATTCCGAATCACGTCGCTTCTTCCGCCGCTACCTGCGAATCCCGAATCCCGTCGCCCGCCATTCCGCCATTCCGCTACCTGCGACTCCCTCCGCTTCCATTTTCCGCATCCAGGTGATAGCCGCCACTCGCGCCAGTGCCGCGTCGCCCCTCCCCCACGCCCCGCGCGGTCCCATTTCCGCAGCCGGCCACCGCTGCCCGGCCCTAGTGCCGTTCCGTGCCCCCCTCTTCACCGATGGCCCCCAACACTCGTTCCTCTGACCCTCCAGCGGAGGATGTCTCCGCCGATGCCCTCTCCCGCCGCGTGGAGGCCCACGATCAACTCATCGCCACCATGCATGAATCCCTTCTCTCCCTCCACTCCAAAATCGATTCCCTCCATGCTTCCGCCGCCCCCGTCGCCCCGGCTTCGTCCTCCTCCGCCGAGGGCGGCTCCCTCCTGGGTGCTGCACCGCCCATTCCCCGCGCCGCCGCTCCTCCGCCGGCCCTTCCGAGCCGGTCCGCTCTCTCCCTCGACATTCCCTCTTTCACGGGCGTCGACCCCTTGGGGTGGATCGCCAAGGCCGAGCAGTACTTCGATCTCAACCTCACGCCAGAATTGGACAAGGTGTCCACCGTCGTGGTCGGTCTGGACGGCTCGGCCCTCCATTGGGCCCGATGGCTCCGTCAGACCAATCCGCTCATCTCCTGGCCTGACCTCAAGCAGGAGATGATCCGCCGCTACGACCCTCGCTCCTCGGGATCCGCCATCGAGTGCCTATGTGGCGTTCGACAGACCGCCGGACTGGATGACTACATCGACGAGTTCGTCGCTCTGGTGGCTCATGTTCCGGGCCTTCCGCCCGATCACTACCTGGGGTTCTTCATGCAGGGCCTCCTTCCCCACATCCGCTCCCGCCTTCGCACGCACCATCCGCGCACGGTCGTGGACGCTCTTGACATGGCTCGTTTGGTCGAGGCCGACCTGGGACCTCGGGCCTCCGCTAGTGCGAGCAGCCCCCCTCCACCGCGGCCACCTTGGCGACCTCCTGCTGCCCCGGCCCCCTCTCGGCCGCCTCACGGGGGCCCTCGGCCTGGCCGACCCCCTCACCAGCACATCTCCAACTCAACCCTGGATGACCTTCGTCGCAAGGGCCTTTGTTTCCGCTGTCGCCAGCCCTACTCCCCGACGCATGTATGCCCTGTCAAGGAGTTTCACGCCATCATCGGCGATTTCGACTCAGAGATTACCGCTGCGGATTTTGAGGCCCTCGAGATCTCGGAGGACGACGTGGTCGCGGACCCCACACCGGCGACTTGTGGCCGCCTGGAGTTACCATGCTTTTCTGTGGGGGGCATTTCGGGCCCTCAGACCATGAAGCTGATGGGGCAGCTGCAGACCCGCCCCATTGTCGTGATGGTGGACAGTGGCGCGAGTCACAATTTCTTGTCTACACAGCTCGCCCACCATCTCCAGCTTCCGCTCACTCCTTCCCCGGAGTTCATCGTTTGCCTCGGTGATGGCCGCCGCCGATCGACTCAGGGGTGCTGCCACGACCTTTCCCTCTCGGTGGGCTCTTGTACGGTGACAACGGACTTCTATGCCTTTGGCCTCGGCGGGATTGACGCCATCTTGGGCGTGGCCTGGCTCCGCACACTCGGTGACGTGCGCGTCAATTGGGCGCGTATGACGATGCAGTTCCTCCAGGGGGGCCGTGCCTGCAGCCTGGTGGGGGACTCGGCCTTACTCCGCACGCCGGTCTCCTTCCGGGTCCTTCAGCATACCGCCGACGTCGACTTCTCCGCCTGGCTGTGGCCTTTGTCTGCTCCGCCACCTCCTACTCTGCCACTGAGTGCGGACTTGCAGGAGCTCCTCTCCGAGTTCGCCGACGTCTTCGACACCCCGACCGGCCTGCCGCCGGCTCGGCCGACGGACCACGCCATTCCCCTTCAGCCCGGCACCGCGGCTGTGTCAGTTTGACCCTACCGCTATGGCCATGTGCAGAAGGATGAGATCGAGCGGCTTGTACACGAGATGCTGATGGGGGGCCTCATTCGGCCCAGTGCTAGCCCTTTCTCCAGCCCCGTCCTCCTGGTTCGGAAGAAGGACGGCAGTTGGCGCTTCTGCGTGGACTATCGCGAGCTCAACAAGTCCACCGTCCCCGACAAATATCCGATCCCGGTGATTCAGGAGCTTCTGGACGAGCTCCATGGCGCGCTCTTCTTCACCAAGCTGGACCTCCGAGCCGGGTACCATCAGATTCGGGTCCGGCCTGCCGACATTGCGAAGACGGCGTTCAGGACGCACGACGGCCACTACGAGTTCCTGGTTATGCCTTTCGGCCTGACCAACGCCCCGGCCACCTTCCAGGCCACGATGAACGACATCTTCCGGGCGGTACTTCGACGACACATTCTTGTTTTTTTTATGACATTTTGGTCTACAGCTCTTCATGGCAGGATCACCTCCGTCACGTTCGCCAGACTCTCTCCACCATCCGCGAACACCACCTTCGGCTCCATCCGAAGAAGTGCTCCTTTGGAGTGACGGAGGTCAGCTACTTGGGCCACACTATTTCGGTCCGCGGGGTCGCCATGGACGAGGACAAGATTTCAGCGGTGCTCCACTGGCCGACACCCCGCTCGCTCCGCGACGTCCGTGGTTTCCTCGGGCTGACCGGATACTACCGTCGCTTCATCCAGGGATACGGGGCGTTAGCGCGGCCCCTCACCCAGCTTCTGACGAAGTCCGCAGAGGGCCCCTTCCAGTGGTCGGCCGCGGCCGCTGCCGCTTTCTCCGCCCTCCAGTAGGCCCTGGTCCAGGGCCCGGTGTTGGCCATGCCGGATTTCACTCGGCCCTTCCTGGTAGAGTGTGACGCCTCCGGCTCCGGGGTAGGAGCCGTCCTTATGCAGGCCGGCCGACCGGTCGCCTACTTCAGTCGTGCCTTCTCCAGCACCGTCCGCAGCCGCTCCGCATACGAGAACGAGCTCATGGGCCTCGTTCTCGCCGTGCAGCATTGGCGCCCGTACTTACTGGGGCGCCCCTTCGTAGTTTGCACCGACCATCACAGCCTGCGCTACCTCCTTCAGCAGAAGATTGCCACCCCCGCCCAGCAGGTGTGGGTCGCCAAGCTCCTCGGGTACGATTTCACCATCGAGTTCCGGCCCGGCAAGGCCAACCGCGCAGCGGATGCACTCTCCCGTCAGAGCCAGACCACAGAGTTGTCTGCCATCTCCCGCCCAGTGTGGGAGGACGCGGCGGCCATTCAGCAGGAGGTGGACGCCGACCCCGTACTAGCCCGCATCCGTACCGCACTCCTCGTCAACGGAGACGCTCATCCCCCGTACTCGCTCATCGCGGGCCGCCTGTTCTACAAGGGGCGTATGGTCGTTGCACCTTCGTCCCCGAGCATTCCGCGACTCCTGGTTGAGTTTCATGCGTCCCCTACCGGCGGGCACGCCGGCGCCTTCCGCACTTACCGCCGCCTCGCAGCCTCCCTATACTGGCCCAACATGTTCCGCCAGGTCAAGGCGTACGTGGCCACTTGCCTGCCCTGTCAGAAGGCCAAGTATGAGGCTACCTTTCCAGCAGGCCTCCTGCAGCCCCTTCCACTTCCGGACCGTGTTTGGGAGGACATCGCCATGGACTTCATCACGCGTCTCCCACGATCTCAGGGCTTTGATTGCATTCTGGTGGTGGTGGACCGCCTGTCCAAGTACGGGCACTTCATTCCCCCGCGCCACCCCTATACCGCCGCCTCCGTGGCCGACAGCTTCATCAGCGGCATAGTCCGACTCCACGGGTTTCCGCGGTCGATCGTGAGCGATCGCGACCCCCTTTTCCTGAGTACCTTTTGGACCACGCTCTTCCGGTTGCAGGGCACTCGCCTGCGCATGAGTACGGCATACCATCCCCAGACAGACGGTCAGTCTGAAGTCCTCAACCGCTGTCTGGAGACCTACCTTCGCTGTTTCGTGGGGGAGCAGCCTCGGACATGGGCTAAGTGGCTGTGCTGGGCCGAGTACTCGTACAATACCGCCTACCACCTGTCGGCGGGCACCACCCCTTTTGAGGCCGTTTATGGCCGACCACCGCCCTCCATCCTCCGCCACTTACCGGGCGAATGCCAGGTGGAGAGTCTGGCCCACTCCCTGCGGGACAGGGACACCATCTTGGAGCATCTGAAGCAGCATCTGTTGCGGGCACAACAGAAAATGACGGCCTTCGCCAACCGGAAGCGGCGGGACCTCTCCCTTCAGGTGGGGGAGAGGGTCTTCATCAAGTTGCACCCTTACCGTCAGCTGACAGTAGCCCGACGCCCGTGCCCGAAGCTGGCCCCGCGGTTCTTCGGGCCCTTCGAGGTGTTAGCGCGCATCGGCGCCATGGCCTACCGCCTCCGCCTTCCTGCCGGGAGCCGCGTCCACCCGGTCTTCCATGTGTCCCAGCTACGTCGCGCGGTGGGCGACCACACCACTACGGAGCAGATTCCCCCTGACATTGACCTCGCCGGCGAGCCGTCCTTCTACCCAGCCCGGATCCTGGATCGTCGTTGCCCGATGGCCGGAGACCCCACTTCCGAGGAGATCCTCGTTGCGTGGGTCGATCACCCCGACTCAGAGGCTACATGGCTACCGCGGGAGGATTTTCGCCGTCAGTTCGCGGACTATTGCCTTGAGGACAAGGCAAATTTCCCAGACGACGGTATTGTTACGGACACGCCCGATGAGGAGCCACCGTGGAGGGTGTACACGCGCAGGAAGACAAACCCGACAGGGGAATGATCGCAGGAGTATTTTATCTTGATCGCAGGAGTATTTTATTTCGCTGTATTTTGTATTTTCTTTTAGTTCCGAACTTTGGCTATTGGCACCCCTGCTCTATATAAGGGGGTGTTTGTATGTTATTTGCTATGCTTGGATTAATTCTGAAATTAGGGTTGCTCCCTATTCCTCTCTTCCTCTCCTCTTCTTCTCTCTTGTCTCCTCGGCCCTCCCCCTCGCCGGATTCCTTCCCGAGCACCGTAATAGATTATTATGAGGATCATCATTTTGAGAGAGACCTCGAGTATAGGTTTCGTACAGTTGCTCCATCGTTTGAAGGTTCATGGAGTCCAGAGTCTTTTAGTTATTGGCTCATGGATATGGAATATTATCTCGATTATTTTGAATTATTCGGTGAGCGTCGCACCAAATTTGTGAAACTTAGACTTTTAGGTCAGATGAAAGAGTATTGGTCTAGCATTGAGAGGACCTGTAAGCGAGATCGTCTTCACTCTATCATTAGCTGGATTGAGATAAAACGGAGGTTGTGTTAGTGGTGAGGTGCAACATCCAAGAGAAGACATCTATGACCACTTTCCGATTTTGGTCTGGACTTCGATGCGAGATACGTACCGTGTTGAACCATCACTTTTTGAAGCCTCTCGACCAGACATACCAACTCACCCTTCATTTAAAGCAGTCCTTGTGATGCACTCCAAGTTTGCATCATTATTTTATTTTTAATATGTCGCATTTTATTTGAGTCGCGCACGTCATCGCACAAGTTTTTTTTTCAAGCACGTTATTTATGTGTTTGTCTTTGTATCGTGCAGTTCTCCCGCGTTCGTTGTTCGGCTTATTGGTGTGACCGGCCAATAAGACCTTAAATAAAAAGGTCTGTCAAATTAGGTGGAGTGATACGAAAGACAAACTTTGAACTGTATTATTTAAGTATGAAAATTTCTGAAATTATAATTCACAAAATGTTTTAATATCAGAAAATATCTTTATGCCATTATATTAGAATGTCAAAAGTCTACTCATCTTATCGTCCTCGCGTAAGTTTTTTTTCATGCACGTTATTTATGTGTTTGTCTTTGTATCGCGCAGTTCTCCCGCATTCGTTGTTCGGCTTATTGGTGTGACCGGCCAATAAGACAACAACAACAACAACAACAGAACCCATATAGTCCCCAATCATTGGGGGTATGGGCGGGGGAAGATTGGAAACAGACCTAACCTTTGGCACTATGCACAAAGTGGCTTCTCTCAGAGGAGAAAGACCTAACCTTTGACAATAAATGCACAAAGTGGCTGCTCACAGAGTACCACTGAAATAGTGGCCCCCTATACAGTTGCGTTTGCTGCGGAATCATGCCCTCAAATCAAAGCCAAAGACATCAGAGAGGGCAGACCCAAGAATCCATTTTGATTTATGTGCACATACCCATGCTTCCTTCATTCAGCATCCAGAGCATTGGTGAAGCACAAACAATATCCGTCAAATTAGGCGGAGTGATACGAAAGGCAAACTTTGAACTATATTATTTAAGTATGAAAATTTCTGAAATTTTAATTCACAAAATATTTTAATTTCAGAAAATATCTTTATGCAATTATATTAGAATGTCAAAAATCTACTCATCTTATCTCTTAAAGTCCCAAAGAAAACTCTTCATTTGTTATTGCAGACGGTGTAACCCCCCAACTTAATACCTTTTTAATATTATACTTTGCTTGTCACTTTGAAACCCCCACTGTGAAACACCCCCCTTTTAAAGTAATACTATATTAAAGCCAAAATTTAATTGCTCCTTTCCACCTCTATTAAAGGGCTGACTCCTCCACGTGAAGGGGAGCTGGAAAAGAACGGGAAACAGAGAACTTCACTCTATTTTTCGGCCTTCCGGCCACACGCCTGACCTTCTTCACGAGCTCTTCCTGCAACTTCCCCGTCCGCTTGCCGTTGACGCCCTCATCTGAGCCTCCCTAAGCTCCGGCGTCCTCTCCTGTCCCGTCCTTCCAGATCACCTCGATCAACCTCCAGAGCTACTACGACAGTCCGTCCAAGCTCCAGCGGGCTCTCCCCAACAACCCTCGCAAGTTGCCGACCTTCCCTTTGGTCTTCCCTGTTTAGTACCCGCCAAGTCACCTTCAGCTGTTGGCCTCCCGCCTCTGACCGAAGGAAACCAGGCATGTCTCCCGCTGGTATACCCCTCTCCGACCTAATTGCTCAATTTCAGTTAACTTTATTTTGTGCTAATACTTAAACGATCTACAAGTCAGAGTTTGCCTTAGTTTCAATCCACCTCTTTGTCATTAATTTTTGAATGTTCTTGCTTTTCCTTAGTAATATCGCCTCTGGAATGTATTAGCTCATATTAATTCATTGTTGGGATGAAAGATATTTAAGTGCGTTTGTGACTCCTCGTCAATTAGCTCTTGATTTTGTTCGTGAAAGTTCGCAGGCGCCGCAAACTTTAATAGATCTCATATTTTAATGTTAAAAATCATTTCAGGATTTTTTAGTATACATCACCTTGAGAGCCACTAGAGTTAGTCGAGTAGACTTGCACTTTGATTGTCTTATGTCACTCTCATCCTGAGGCTACCGCCATACCTACTTGTGTCCTTATGGATACGTAAGTTAGGACACTTGATGGAGAGTTCTCTCACCCCAGGATGTACTTTGTCCAATTAGTGGTCTATCATTGGATTCTGACTCATTTCTTGCCACCCCGGGTGAGAGTGAGTGCGAGCGGCCCATTGCTCCTATAGGCACACGTCCTTCCCCTATCCCATATGTTAATTTAGATACTACAATGACCGTCGGCTCACCCTTGAGTGCTTGTTCATCGTAGCTTCAAGACATGATAGTGTCCGCCACGTTATTAGTGAAATTTGTGAGCATAATATTGACTTTGTGGTAGTTGTTTCTTCTTTTCCTGATGACTTTATCATTGTCGACAATTTTCATCTGGAGGACCTTCCCACTTTCGTTGACCTCCGTGATGTGTCCTTCCTTAAGACCCAGGGAGATCCATTTGATGAGCCTCCCCGATCGTCTCATTCATGATAAATTTACTTATCGCTCGGTGAACCTCCTTAGTTACATCCTTACGTCACTATCTTCAACATTCCTTCAGGTGATCGCGTTCGTGGTGAGATTTTCTATGAACCACCTAGTGCCCCCCCCCCCCCCCCCCCCCCCCACGCGATTATTCACATTTTTGGAAAGACACTTGACATTCCATGATATTAGGTCTCACTGTTGACCAGGTTGTAAATATCGTATGTCGGTAACATGTCAGATTGAGTTTTTAAATGTCAGAAGTCGGAGACATGTCGGGGATATTTTAGATTATCGGATTTTCATATCTAGTAAACAAAAAAATAGTATTTCTTATGTATATTAAGTATAATTATATGTTATAAAATTAAATAAACTAGCATAATAAGTTTATGAACACTGAGTCATACATATCCTAAAATAAATTTAAAAAGTATCCAAAATAAAATATTACTATCACATTATAAGTATTATTAAACTACGTCAGTGGCGCGATGACTTTTTACGGAGCCGCTTCTTGCTTGGAGCGATAGAGAAACTTTCTTAGCTTGCTTTGGGAGCATGTCAACTCCATTCAACAGGGATGAATGCTTTTAAGCCGGGAGGATTAATGAAGATCAATTACACACAAGTTCATATATTTGTGAGAACGACATTTTTGTATCGTCGGATGGACGATCAAAGATTTTGATCACAATCGGCTCGGTTTTTCATATTTCTATATATATTTCTTTTAAATTTTTAAGTTGTATTATGATATTTAGGTTAAAGTATTTGTCAGGCGATCATGACCTTCATATGTATTTAACATAATTCCTCTTCCCCCCTATACAATGCTAGCTGACAGTAGAGGGGTCGAGAAGTTAGGTTTCGAAAAGAAGCTGTTTGGTCTTGCTCTCGGTGCGACGTCGTTGGTTTCTTCCTTTGGGTTGCCGAATCCCCCCATCCGTCGCCTCTCCTGCCCCCAGCGTCCAGGTTCGTGCCATCCGCCGCTCTCCTCGTCAACCGCTGCTGCCGCCATCCCTTACCCCCAGCGCCGCCGCATTTCCTAACTTCCATTGACCCCTCCTTGCCCAGCAGCCCCTCCCTTGGCTTTTTCCTTTCAGCCGACCACTCTCCAACAACCTTCCCACCTCCTCTAAAGGCCAAACCAATAACTGTCCTTCCCCTGGAATCACAGGAACAGCCGGACTACACCTCCCATCCTCTATCCCAGTCCAAAACTGCTTTGAATCCAATTTTCAGCCTTCTGGAGTGTATTCTTGTGCAGCCCCAACCCCAAAATAGCCAATTAACCCCTCTGGCCACAATTCAGCACCATCCAGTTTCTCCACGGCTGTTGGCGCCCATATCCAGCCGCCCGAGACTACTCTACAGCACGTGGGCATTCCATTTCAGCCCTCCAAATTCCCTCAAAAAGTCCGGATTCGGTCTACCGTTGTTTTCCCGGAGTACCTGCACCACATCCGCCACCATCGGATTTCTACATCTACGTCGACGGCCCTTTATTTGGTGAGATTCATATTTAAAAGCACGCAATTAATTAAACAATATTAACCTTAAAGTAATGGGCAAACTAATCTAATGGCAAATAAGAACAAACTACATAAAATAATTCACACAAATAAGACTAGGCTCTGTTTGTTTCGGTTGTTGCTGATTGAAAGGGAGCTGTCAGAAATAGAATTTTAAAAATGAGCTCTCTATGAAAAATGGAGTTTGCAATAAAAAATTAGTTGTGTAAATCCAAAATCAACTACCTCATTCTGAAAAAAGGAGAACATTTTTAGTGGATAAAAACAATGGCGATATCATGTTGATCCAAAAACAACTACCCCACTTAAAATTATTAAAAACTTATGATCCAGAATGAAAAAAAGGGGGGACATTTTCATCAAATTCACCACAGATCTAGCTCGATCACCAAGTGGGAATGGAGATATCATGTTGATAATGGATAAAAACAAACAAAGTAAACAAATCTGTTGGGACATCTTCAGATAATCTCAATTACCTTTGGGAATGTCATAGATGGAGAAATGGAGTTCGTCCTCCAGCTTCAGAATATCCGCATTCGCCATTGTTATCCATGGAACCAACTACAACGCCGCAGATCGATGAACTTTCAACTGGTGGAAGCTGGAAACTTCCGGGAGAAGAAGAGACCGACCTCCAGCATAGGTTTTTTACATGCGGTAACGTGCGGTCAATGTCTTCAAAAAAAGGTGAGGAACGAGTAGCAGGCGAGGAAGCGAGCAGCGACGAGATGGTTGGGGGACAGACTCGCGCCGCCTGGAACGGAGCTGGGACCTGCGGCTGAAATTTTACCCAAGTCCCGCTTATTTTAAAAACGCCTGTTTCTCTCTGTTTTACTGCCAAACACCCACGTATACGCTTCCGCCGTTTTCACCCGACCGGAACGGAGCTCATCAGCGGAAACAAACTGAGCTTTAAATGCTGATATCTATAAGGAAACATCTTGCACTGCATCACTCTGTTAGTCCTTAAAGAGTTATTGCAGGAAGATTGTTTGCAAGTATATACCTACTTCTACCAATTAAAGAACTTAAAATTTCAAACTCATAAACATTTGCATCTAGACTTTATTGTGTTCCATTCAATACTGATTTTGATTTTGCACCTACTTACTCTAATTTTTTTGAATTGACTCATAATGACTCTTTTTCTAACATATTCAATTTGTACATATAATATAATGTACTATTAATTACCCAAACCTCCCCTACTGAGTTAGCATAATTACAGGTTGCGCCCATCTATCATTTGAATTATAAAAACCTCTCCTGTAAGTTTATATTTTCTATCAGCATGCATTTTATTAAAATAGGGGAAGTTTTTGTAATTTTCAAAAGATAGAGGGGTGCAACCTGTAATTTTGCATACTTACAAGAAAGGTCCTCGTAAACGACCCGATAATGTATAACATTTTATATTAAATACATATTTTGAGTTGAGATGTATTTGTTTTTAATGTATTTCTTTTTTTAGTAGAGTTGGAATGAATTTTCCAAAATGTTGTTGGATGTCGCGAAATATTAACTTTTTTGTGCGCGCATCGGTTTAATCATCCATGGTGATGTATTTTCAGGTGACTTATGAACAGATCAAAACTCTCTTAGCTATGGAAGACCTCAACATATCGGTAGACGAAATATTTGGCTGCAACTCTTCCTCTCTGCTCGACAATTCAACTAAAACCGACAAATTACCCGCAGAATGGAAATCCCTGGTCAGAGGAAGAGCGGAGTCAACACCGAGCCATCAGGCAGACATTAATGGAAGAAAACAGAATCGATGCGACAGCCCGGTTCACGAAAGATCTTCAAAGAAACTCCACGCCTTATCCGAATGTATCGAAAGCGAAAAAGACGGTTTGGAGGCAACTGAAGATTCCGTAATGGAGCTGATTGAGACCCGGGATGGGGTGAGAGATTTAACGGAATGTAACGAAAATAAAAATGACGGCTTGGAAGCAACTCAAGATTCCATCATGGAGCTGATTGAGAGCCAAGATGGGGTTAGAGATTAACCGCGAAAGTTTTTTTAATTTGCAAAAAATCTTTCGAGAATTTTAATGGCGTGATTTTGATGCAGATGCTATTCTCGGAAATCGCCGACTACTTTGGAGGATCGAAAGCTGATGATGTGTCTGCTTTGCTGGGCTTATTGGAGTCTGAGTTTCTCATATTTAAGAAGAATGATTTGTACCAGGCCATGTGAAGCTTCAGGATTGGCCAAGAACAGTAGCTTAGGAACATTTTGTGCTTTGATTTCTGTTGTACATAATCAAGCTTTCGTTCTTCAAAAGGATTTCATTCTTGTAACTAGTAGGCTTCCCCGTGGTGTTCTTCCTAAGGGCCTGTTTGGGGCGCCGTTGGAGCTCCGGCACGGCGGCAGATGGAGGCGGCCCAAACGTGTCTCTTGCTGCGGCATTTGCTCATGTCTGCCAATGCGGAGAACGACTCCGTTTGGACCGTCGTTGCGGTCCGCCTCCTTCCGGCCTCCCGTGGCAGACGTGCTCCCAAAAGAACCCTAAGTGTTGTCCATATTTAGCTCTTTGTTCAGAATGACCACATATTGCTCTATAATAGAAGGGTCAAAACATGAACATAATATTTTGGTTTGATATATCTATATACTAATCTATATACTATATATAAAGATATCCACTTATCGGTGTAATGTCCAGTCAAATAATAACCATCGTTCGATAAAGAGAGATGAGAGAGGGAGTGGGGCCCACAATTAAGAGAGAGGGAGGGAGGGAGGGGAGAGAGGGCGGCAACACTCTTGGAATTGGAGAGAAATTGAGAAAAAAGAGAGGAGAGAGGTGGAGGTGGGTACTATCAACATTTTGATTAATATTTAGATATATAACTAAAATTTTATTAAATTTTGATATATAGTATAAAAAAAAATTATTAAAATTTATATAAAACGTTGATGTATCAAAATATTTATTAAATTAATGTTATGCATGTGAGGAGTATTTTTGTGTGATGCTCGCGTGCGAGAGCAGATGAGCACAAACATGGGTACCTCAGATCGACGACACTCACGATGCTCGCATTTTCTCGAGCGCACGACAAAATGAGGCAACATGTGTAGTACTGTGCGCTCGAGGGATTGCAATCGGCGTGAGTGTCGTCAAACTGAGGTATCGTCATGGTCGGGGTACCGTGGCGCAGGGCACTGGGGGCTCCCCGTGCGCTGTCAGTCGTGTGTATATATATATGAGTTTGCATAATTATCGGTTGCACCTATCTATTTTTCAAAATTGCATTTACCTCCCCCTCTAAGTTTTTCCAGTTTATAAATATGGATGGAAAAATGATAAAATCAACCAAATTATTTAATAATGTGAAAGTCCTCTGATATCAGATGAATCCTCTGCTACCAATTGAAAATGGGGTTAGATCTTAGATTTACTCTAGGGGGGGGGGGAATAGAACATTAAAAAGTTTTTTACTTAATTTTATAGCGGAAGTAAAATAGTGATACTTATATGTGTATTGAGTGAGTTATAAAAACAAACACAAAGAGATCACACAGCACAGTACAGAAAAATAACAAGAACACAGAGGACACAAGAATTTTATAGTAGTTCCCCAATCAACCTGGGTACATCTACTCTTCTACCACCCTTGGTAGGATTCCACTAGGTTTTTGATTAGGTGCCCTATCACCAATGGATTTTTGATCAGGTGTCCAAACACCAATGAGCTTTTGATCATGTGCTCTAACCAAACTATAGGTTTTTGTTCAGGTGCCCTGCCACCAAGGGGTTAACTTTTGAAGGGAGTTAGAACCTTGTACAAGAGGGGATAAAGAGGGTTAAGATGTTCTTCTCTATCAATAATCTGAGAGAAGACTAGTGGAATGTGTTGATGTAAAGCTCCCTCTGTCTGATTGAAACGATTGACAGTTGAGGATGGAGCTTTCACTTGAATAAAACAAATCTTCTTTGAAGCTGATGAATCTGAGAGACAATGTTTCTCAGATTTGTTGTTGCTCTTGAAGATTAGAACTTGCAGCAAAAAAACTGAGAGAAGATTTTTGTTGTTGTTCTCTGAGAATGAGATGTGCTGCTTGAGGAAGATGAAGATCTGAAAGCTTTTAGTTTTTCTTCCTATATTTCTTTTTCCCGACTCCTTCCTCTTTCTCTTGTTGTGTTGCTGTAATAATAAATGTTGTATATATTCTTCTTCCTTTTTTCTTTGATAATATATCTCTGATTTGAATTTCAAATCCTCTGAAATAAGGAATAAAATAATCTGGAGGATTATTTCTTGGAACTGCAAGCAAGACTTTAATTCCTTTTCCTTTTTAATTAATGTATCTTTTTCCGCCAAACGACTATTTTCTCGGGAAGAGAATGGAAAGGAATAAAATAAAAAAAGGAATGATATAATCCTCGACTTATCTGGAATAAATAGTCGTTGCTGATAAATATGAGTTCAGAGAATAATATAACTGATCTTCTGAAATAAATCTGCTGAAGAGAATTTTCGTCGATCTGAACATCTTGTTACTTATTCTTCGAGTGCAGAGCTGAGTTCGTCGAACGCTGAGACTTGGTCAACCGCTGAGATTGAAGTTCATCAACCGCTGAGATGCTGGAAAACTGAGTGCATCGAGCTGGAGAGCAAGTTCGTCGAACGCAGAGAGGAGTTCGTAGAACGCAGAATAGAATTCGTCGAACGCGGAACCTTGGCAAGTTCGTCGAACTGGAGCATGTCGTTCGTCGAACGCATGATGGAGTTCGTCGAACGCAGTATGGAGTTCGTCGAACGCAGAAAACTTATCTTTTCCTTAGTTCTAACAGCCTAAAACCTTGACCTTTTAGACTATACATTGGTGTCAACTTAGTCTTAATAAACAGATAGTGATCCTAACCCAAATCAGTAATAGGGTTGTTCCAACAATCTCCCCATATTTGGGTTAGGACACTATTTGACAAAAATTGAATAATAAAACAAACAACAAAACAACAGATCATATATCTGATAGATTTTAAATATTTCAGCAGATATAAAATATGATACTCTGAGTTTTGAAATTTTACATTGAAAAAAAAAAACAAATAATCAAAACCTTTTGCTTTCTGAATTCTGACATTGCCTTCAGCTTTCTGAATTTGATTATCTAAGCTGTATCTGCTATATCAAACAATATTTCTGAATCTGCATTTGCATCTTTTGCTTTGCTTAGAAATCCTTGCCTTCAGCATTTTTCTTTATTTATCTAAACTGAAACTGAAAAGCTTTATAATCTGAATCTGTATTTTTCAGCTTTAGCTTTTGTTGATCTGAACTGTAGCAATAATTGAATCTGATTTGCTACCAATCTGCATCTGTATTTGTCATATCTGAATTTCTGAATCAAAACTGTTGTGAGCTTATTCATCAAGAACTGAAACCTATCATAAAGGGGCTTCTTCATCAACTGAATGGTTTTTGCTTTTTCATACAGCATCTCCCCTTGAAACTTGAGCTTCTACAAAAAGCATCTCCCCCTATCAAAAAGAGGAGAGCATCTCCCCCTAACAAAAAGGAGTTTTTTCAAAACATCTCCCCCTGCCATAAAGGAGCTTCTTCATGAAACATCTCCCCCTGCCTAGTTTCAGGAAGGCCTGAAGCTAGGCCCCTAGAAGAAGGGACAATTGTATAGGAGGTAGGGAAGGATGCAATTATTGAAGAAATATTGCTATTGTTCCTGCAAAATAAAATAGAGATCAAGTGCAAAGGAACTGGAAGAGAAGCAATTCTGTAGGCATACAGTTAAAATGAAATAAAAAATTTGATTATAAGGAAAGATTCAAAAAAAAAAGACTTCATCAAAACTGCGTTCGACGAAAAATAGATTTTCGTCGATCTTAGTTCGACGATCTAGATGACTTCGTCGATCTCCGTTCGACGAACGACTAGATTTCGTCGATCTCAGTTTGATGAAGAGATGGGATAAGTAGAAAATTTAGTTTTTAATTGATTGAATCTCCATTTATCATTCCTAGCTGATTTATAAAGAAGATGTGTTTCTTTTTATCCAATGGCTTGGTGAAAATATCAGCTCTTTGTAAGTCTGTAGCAATAAATTGTAGGCAAATTTTATTTTTATCTACATTATCTCTGATAAAGTGGTGCCTAATTTCTATGTGTTTAGTCCTACTATGGAGTATTGGATATTGTGTTATATATATTGCACTCGTATTGTCACAAAATATAATTGAATTATTTAGATTGATACCATAGTCTAGAAATTGATTTTGTATCCACAATATCTGTGAGCAGCAACTGCCTGCAGCAATATATTCTGCTTCAGTTGTTGATGTAGACACAGATGTTTGTTTCTTACAAAACCAAGACACTAGCATATCACCCCAAGAAACTGACAAGTTCCTGATGTGCTTTTCCTGTCTACTCTGCATCCAGCATAATCAGAATCTGAGAATCCAGTTAATTCAAATTCTGAAGCTGTTGGATACCAGAGTCCTAGATTTGGACAACCCTTTATATATCTCAAAATTCTTTTTAATAAAATTAAGTGAGATTCTTTGGGGTTAACTTGAAACCTAGCACAAATACATGTAGCAAACATTATATCGGGTCTACTAGCTGTTAAGTAAAGTAGTGAGCCAACAATTGCTCTATATACTTTCTAATCAACAGGTTTCCCTGATTCATCATTGTCAACAACAGCATTTGAGGGCATGGGTGTTTTCATGGTGGAAGCATCAGACATACCAAATATTTTCACTAATTCCTTAGCATACTTAGATTGTGATATGAATATGCCATTTGGAGTTTGCTTCACTTGAAGACCAAGGAAGTAAGATAACTCACTCATACTACTCATTTCAAATTTAGATTACATTAGGTTAGAAAACCTTTTGCATAAATTTGAATCAGTAGAGCCAAATATGATATCATCTACATATATTTGAACTAGTAATATTTGATTTTTATGTATCCTGAAAAATAGGGTTTTATTAATTATGTCTCTACAGAAATTGTTCTCCAAAAGAAAAGTAGCTAAGGTCTCATACCATGCTCTGGGAGCTTGGTTGAGACCGTAGAGAGCTTTATTAAGCTTAAATACATAAGAAGAGTTAGTTGGAGAGATAAAACCTGGTGGTTGTTCCACATAGACTTCTTCTTTGATGTCTCCATTCAAGAATGCACTCTTCACATCCATCTGATATACTTTGAATTTCTTGAATGCAGCAAAGGCTAGAAAAATCCTGATAGCTTCAAGTCTTGCAACAGGAGCAAAGGTCTGATCATAGTCAATTCCTTCTTACTGTGAATATCCTTGGGCTACCAATCTTGCTTTGTTTCTGACTATGTTGCCTTGATCATCTAGCTTGTTCCTGAAGACCCACTTGGTGCCAATAACTGGATGGCCTTTTGGTCTTGGAACCAAATCCCATACCTTGTTCCTTTCAAATTGATTGAGCTCCTCTTGCATTGCAAGAATCCAATTTGGATCTTGTTCTGCATCTTTTATGGATTGAGGTTCAATCTGGGATAGGAAACAAGTGTGCATCTGATTTTGGTGTAGTTGATGCCTTGTTTGAACACCTGCTGAAATATCTCCAATGATTTGAGATATTGGATGATCTCTAACTGTGATGTGGTCAACAATTGGAGTTGGTTCAGCAATGGTTTCCACATGAGGGACTTGTTCAACTGTCACTTGATTTGAGTTGTCAGCAAGATCTGGATTATCTTCTTCTTCACTGTCTTCAAGATTTTGAGTTGATGGAAGTGGAGAATCTTCTTTCTGTAGATCTAGTCCATTGAGCTCTTCACATAGAGCTGGTACCTGCAAAGTAATGTTGGTAGAGGTGGTATTCCTCTCCTCATTTAACATGTCAGTTTCATCAAAAGATACATGCATGCACTCTTCTATCTTAAGAGTAGATTTGTTATAAACTCTATATGCTTTACTAGAAAGTGAATATCGAAGGAGTATATCTTCAGCAGCTTTTGCTTCTAACTTCCTTAGATACTTTTTGTCATTGTTATGCACATAGCATTTACATCAAAATATCTTAAAATAGTTAACTTTAGGCTTTTTATTCTTGAGTAATTCATAGGGAGTTTTACCCTTAAGCTTATGTATCAGACTTCTGTTCAACACATAATTTGCTGTGTTCACTGCCTCTGCCCAAAAAGAGATTGGCAAGTGAGCATCAGCAAGCAATGTAGTTGCTGATTCAATAAGTGTTCTATTTTTCCTTTCAGCTACCCCATTTTGTTGAGGAGTTCTAGGAGCAGAGAAACATTGCCTGATCCCTTCTTTTCCACAGAATTCTCTCATCAGAAGAGATTCAAACTCAGTGCCATGATCACTTCTGATCAATGCAACTAGAGTAGAGTACTTAATCTTGATGGACCTGAGAAAGTCTGTCAGAACACTGAAGGTGTCAGACTTATTCCAAAGAAAGAATACTCAAGTGAATCTTGAGAAGTCATCTACAATAACTAGAGAGTAATGCTTCCCTCCTAGACTTTGTATTGCAGTGGGTCCAAAAAGATTCAAATGCAGTAAGTACAAAATTTTAGGTGAATCACTCTTGGATAAAGATTTAAAACTACTCTTGGTCTGCTTACCTAATTGACAAGCCTTGCAGAGTCTTTCATTCTTGTATGAACCAGAAGGCAGTCCTCTAACAAGATTGTCCTTAGAGAGCTTAGAGATAGTTCTAATGTTAATGTGTCCAAGCCTTTTATATCATAATTCATTTGTTTACTTATTGAATTAAATAAACAAATATCTGAACAGGCAGAGTCAAAATTGACTAAATAAATGTTTCCATGTCTAATACCAAATAATACAGTAATGTTTTTATTATTGGTAATAAGATATAAGGAATGATTAAAGGTTACCTGATAACCTTCATCACATAATTGGCTTATGCTGATGAGGTTGTGCTTGAGACCCTTGACATAAGCTACCTCCTTGAAGGTAACTGTTCCAACTTTGATCTTCACATATCCTTTGGTTTGTGCACAGTTGGAGTCTCCAAAGATCACCTTGGGTCCAAGCTTTGCCTTGTAGTTGCTCAAGTTGGCCTTATTTCTTGTCATGTGCTTTGAACATCCACTATCCAAATACCATTGTTCATTTTTGCTTGGATAGCCTTGTACCTGCAAAACAGAAAAAAAATAAACTAGTTATTTTTGACCAAGACTACCTTGGGTCTTTTTGTTTTTCCACAAAAATCAGAAATGTAAGACATTTCAGGCTGATTCTTATAACCTTGTGGATGATATCTCTTTGGAGGAATTATCCACTCAGTGAAAGGATTCTTAGTATGTGAAGAATAAAAATTATTTACATTTTCAGTATGTTTTCCATTCGACGAATTTGGATGAATTCGTCGATCGCCGTTCGACGAAGTGAAGAACTTTCGTCGAGCGCCGTTCGAATAATAACTATACTGAATATCTGTCTTCAGAGTTTGTCGATCTCCGTTCGACGAAATGAATTGATTTCATCGACCTCCGTTCGACGAATTCTGCTAAATTCCTTTATTCTTAACATCCTTGCTTGAAATGTTCTTACTAACATCTACTACCTCTTTGCTCTTGGCAGAGATGAACTTTACTGGTGTAGAAAGTATGTTCTTCTTAGGCTCTGTTTGGGACAGCTCTGACGGAATGAAAAGCTATTTTTAATCCGCCAGAGCTGTTTGTAACCCGTTTGTGCGCGCAGCTATTTGAAAATCGCTTTTTCAAAACCCACGGTTTAGGGCGATTTCGGAAAGCTGCCTAGTGGTCGCGATTGCGCTCTGGGAATCTATTTTCTGAAACCCACGGCTCTCCCCGATTGACGATTCTTCTTCGGCTCGCTCTCTCCCGTCGCAAATCAGCGGGTGTGCTTCTTCCCGTCGACGGATCGCTCTTCCCGTCGCCAATCGTGGGTGCGCTTCTCTTCCCGTCGACAAATCGTGGATGCGCTTCTTCCCGTCGCTCTCACTCCCGTCCCTCCTCCAGGCGATTCCATCGGATCGAGGTGTAATTATTTCTGCTAGGGTGTGCGGCCTCCATTTTTGCTCGCCGTCAGCCACAGATCTAGGGTATGCATCACTCTTTCTCGCCGACTCCCCCTTTCACTCTGAGGTCAAGCGGGTAAGAATTGCCCTTTCCGTCTTCCATTTTTGGAGCTAATTAGGACATAAATTGGACTGAATCTCTGCACGATTGCACGACATCGGTTGTAGCAATTATGCTTTTGTAGGCGAGGAACTTAGGATTGTGGCAGATTTTTTTTTCTATTAAAAAAGGTAGATCTTGTCCCATCCTTGCAGACACTATCAAAGCCACTGTTGTTGCTTCTTGCAGTGAGTTAGCTTCCTTCAGTTTTATAAAGTCTTGTTTCCTGAAGATGGCATCTGAAAACTACATAATTCATCATCTTTGCTGAAATGTTGTCCACTGCATTTTCATAAATAATAGTATAATCAAAACCTAATAGCTTTGTTATATACTAATGTTGTTTAGGTGTGTGCAACCAAAATGTTTAATTTTACAATGGATGCTTGTTGTTTTGATTTTTGGAAGTGTTTTATTTTTTTTGGATATGTGTGTATGTGAGTGTTGTTGGATAAGTGTGTGTGTTTGTGTGTATGTGAGTGTGTGTGTTTGTGTGTATGTGAGTGTGTGTGTGATTGTTTGTGAGTGTGTTCTGTTTGTGTGTATGTGAGTGTGTGTATGTGTGTATGTGTGTGAGTGTGTGAGTGTGTGTGTGTGAGTGTGTTCTGTTTGTGTGTATGTGAGTGTGTGAGTGTGTTCTGTTTGTGTGTTTTTGGATTTTTGTATGTTGTGTGTATGTGTGTGTATATGTGTTTGTGTGTTGTATTTGTTTTAGTAGAAATAGGTTCTAAAATTTCATTACTTATTAATAGTGTAATGGGTAAACCAAAAGGAGGAATCGTAGCGAGTTGGGAGTCTAGCGAGGTCATGTTATTTTGTGATCTCTGCATAAAAGAGATTGGTTTGGGGAATCGGCCTACCACCCACTTTAGCAAAGAAGGGTGGAAAATTTTGATTGCGGGGTTTAAAGAACGAACCGGAAAAGCTACGATCGAATGCAAATGAAAAATAAATGGGATCATTTGAAGAAGGATTGGAAGTTATGGAAGGAGCTGAAACATGGCGAGACTGGTTTAGGTTGGGATCCAGAGAAGAGAACTATTGCTGCATCAGAAGAATGGTGGGCAGAAAAGATTAAGGCGAAAACAAATTCATTTTTCATTTCATGGTAGTAGTTCTTATTTTGACAGATTTTAATATTGATATATTGATTATAACAGGTTGTTCCAGCAGCGAAAAAATTTCAATACGGAGGTATTGCACCTGAGTTGGAGGAGAAACTGAACACCATGTTCAGTCAGGTTGTCGCAACTGGAGAAGACTCATGGGCTCCTTCAATTGGGAGTTTGCCACCGGATGTGGGGAGGATCCAGTTGGAAGATAATGATGTAGAAGATATCATGGAGAACAATCAAGGTGGCCCTGAAGAGATAGGAGGTCATTCAACAACCATTGGGAATGCGTCCACCTCGGCGAGTAAAAAAAGAAAGATCGGGAAGAACAAAGGAATGACATTTTCTTTGATGTCAGACTTACATCAATCCACCCTAGCTGTGAAGCCTACACCAGTTATCACAGTCAAAGAGGTGGTGGAGTTGATTTCCAGTAGCCCAGAGATACGGGCAAACCTGGATCTTTATTATTTTGCTCTCAACCACATCAGGGACAAGACCAGTAGGGAAATCTTCATGAGTATTCCAGAAGATATGCGGGTTTGGTGGATTATGAAGGCGTACGAGAAGAGGGCTCAGTGATCGGTTATTTTTAATTTATGTATTTTAAGTTTAAAAAAAAACAGCTTCCAAAATGTTATGTGGTATTTTCTACTTTCCTACTTCTGATCTGTATCTCATGTTGATTAACATTGTACCTCGAATTTATATTAGTTGTTGTGGTATTTTCTTCACATAGACTATTGTTATCGGTTATCTTTTATTATTCTCCACGTAAAAAAATTTATGTATTTTAAGTTCTAAAAAAACAGCTTCCAAAAGCTGTTTCTCCAAACAGCTAAATTAGAAAATCGCTCTTCAAAGCGCACTTCTGCACAGAACACCCAAACACTCTGCAGCTTTTCAAAACCGCTCCCCAGAGAGCTCTTTTAAAACAGCTCTATCCGGACAGCAGCTTTTCAATCCGCCAGAGCTGTCCCAAACAGACCCTTAATAAGAGGTGGCTCACTTGATGATGCACCTAAGCCCAGTTTGCCACTAAGTCTGGCATTCACTGTGCTTGTGATGCCCATCAGTTTGATGCTTCTCCCATTTAGGGATTCTTCAAATTTCTTAGCTTCAGACAACTTGTTCTCAATGAGAGCAATGTGTTCTCTGGAGGCAGCCAATTCTTTCTAAAGAATAGCATTTTCTTCACTTAGTTGGTTCATTTCAGCCAACTTATTTCTGAGAGAGATTATTTCCTTCTCAGATTTGATTAAGTCTAATCAAAGAACTTTGAATTTATCTTTGAATTCATTTGAATTGAAATCAAAGTTTGAGATTACCTGATCAACATCATTGTCAGACTCTGATTCATCTGAGTTGTTTGCTGAGGCATTAATAGTTATCATGCAGAAGCTTCTTTCTTCTTCATCATCCTCATCATCACTGGAGCTGGATGAAGATGCATTTTCTGACTCACTGCTTGAGTCATAAATAGACATCAAATATTGGTCTTTTTCTTTTGATTCTTCTTCATCTTCAGAAGAACTGGACGAAGGCTCTGAATTAGTTTCACTCCATGATTCTGCTACAAACCCTCTTCCCTTATGCCTGTGTTTGTGGGATGATGGCTTGCTGGAGTGCCTTTTCCCTTCTTTCTCTTTTCTCTTTTCTTTCTTTTGGTTCTCTGGACACTATGGTAGAATGTGTCCAGGTTTCCTGCAGTCAAAACAAATAATTTCTTTAGAATTTGATTTATCATATCTTGGTTTTTCTCTTGATCTGGAATCCTTCTTTCTGAAGTCCTTCTTAGCCATTTTATAAAATCTCTTTGCTAGTAGGCTCATGAACTCCACATCTCTTGGAGCTTTTTCTTCCTCTTCAGTAGCTTGGAAAGCTATGCTTCTCTCCTTCTTGGATGCTGGAGATGAGGCAGATTGTTCAGCTTCTCTAGTTTTGATAAGCTGCTCATAGGATTTAAATTTGCCTAACAAGCTCTCATTGGAGATCTCATTAAGGCTTCTGGCTTCCTTGATTGGCCAAATCCTAGAATCCCATGTGCTGGGGAAGCACATAAGGATCTTATCATTCACTTCTGTGATAGAGATCACTTTGTCTAAAGATTTCAGCTCATTGATTATGAGACTGAGTCTATTGTACATATCAACTACTATCTCATTTTCTCCTTTCTTGAAGTTTTCATGCTGAGAAATTAGGTGGGATCTTCTATCTTTTCTTTCATCTGCTGATCCTTCAACTATATTGTTGAGTGACATCCAGATTTCCCTTGCTGAAGTGCATTCCACAACTTTTTGCAAAATGTCATCTGACATTGTCTGTGTCAATATATTCATTGCTTTGACATCTGCACTTCTCTGCTTCTTCTGAGCATCTGTCCACTCAGGTGGTGGAACAACATTGTTTGTTATTGCTGTTTCAGCACTTGTTGTTGTTGTAGGAGTAGGAGGTCCTGTCAAAATAACATAAAAAATTTCTTCGTCAATAGAATTCATGTACAACCTGATCCTTGCCTTCCATAGTACAAACTTATTTAGATTGCACATAGGAGATTTTGTGCTTGAGCATTCTTTATTCTGTGTCATGAGTTTTTAAGCAAAAGAAAACTCTAAAATAAATTTAAGATCTAATTGATCTTTTGATTCAGGTGTTAGCCAATAAAGAATCAACCAAGCTCTGATACCAATTGAAAGTCCTCTGATATCAGATGAATCCTCTGATACCAATTGAAAGTGAGGTTAGATCTTAGATTTACTCTAGAGGGGGGGGGGGGGGGGTGAATAGAGTATTAAAAAGTTTTTCACTTAATTTTATAGCAGAATTAAAATAGTGATACTTATATGTGTATTGAGTGAGTTATAAAAACAAACACAAAGAGATCACACAGCGCAGTACAGAAAAATAAACAAGAACACAGAGGACACAAGGATTTTATAGTAGTTCCCCAATCAACCTGGGTACATCTACTCTTCTACCACCCTTGGTAGGATTCCACTAGATTTTTGATCAGGTGCCCTATCACCAATGGATTTTTGATCAGGTGTCCAAACACCAATGAGCTTTTGATCAGGTGCTCTAACCAAACTATAGGTTTTTGTTCAGGTGCCCTGCCACCAAGGGGTTAACTTTTGAAGGGAGTTAGAACCTTGTACAAGAGGGGATAAAGAGGGTTAAGATGTTCTTCTCTGTCAATAATCTGAGAGAAGACTAGTGGAATGTGTTGATGTAAAGCTCCCTCTGTCTGATTGAAATGGTTGACAGTTGAGGATGGAGCTTTCACTTGAATGAAACAAATCTTCTTTGAAGCTGAATCTGAGAGACAATGTTTCTCAGATTTGTTGTTGCTCTTGAAGATTAGAACTTGCAGCAGAAAAAACTGAGAGAAGATTTTTGTTGTTGTTCTCTGAGAATGAGATGTGCTGCTTGATGAAGATGAAGATCTGAAAGCTTTTAGTTTTTCTTCATGTATTTCTTTTTCCCGACTCCTTCCTCTTTCTCCTGTTGTGCTGCTGTAATAATAAATGTTGTATATATTCTTCTTCCTTTTTTCTTTGATAATATATCTATGATTTGAATTTCAAATCCTCTGAAATAAGGAATAAAATAATCTGGAGGATTATTTCTTGGAACTGAAAGCAAGACTTTAATTCCTTTTCCTTTTAATTAATGTATCATTTTCCGCCAAACGGCTATTTTCTCGGGAAGAGAATGGAAAGGAATAAAATAAAAAGGAAGGATATAATCCTCGACTTATCTGGAATAAATAGAGTCGTTGCTGATAAATCTGAGTTCAGAGAATAATATAACTGATCTTCTGAAATAAATCTGCTGAAGAGAATTTTCGTCGATCTGAACATCTTGTTACTTATTCTTCGAGCGCAGAGCTGAGTTCGTCGAACGATGAGACTTGGTCAACCGCTGAGACTGAAGTTCATCAACCGCTGAGACGCTGGAAAACTGAGTGCGTCGAGCTGGAGAGCAAGTTCGTCAAACGCAGAGAGGAGTTCATCGAACGCAGAATAGAATTCGTCGAACGCAGAACCTTGGCAAGTTCGTCGAACTGGAGTATGTCGTTCATCGAACACAGGATGGAGTTCGTTGAACGCAGTATGGAGTTCGTTGAACGCAAAAAACTTATCTTGTTTAAGAAAGGGAACACAATGTCTATGATAACTCATATTCCCACAAGCATGGCAGAAGCTTATCTTCACACAATGTCTATGATAACTCATATTCCCACAAGCATGGCAGAAGCTGATCTTCCTAGCATAAATAATTTATCAAAAGTTCAGAATCAGAAGTTCAGTTCGACGAAATCAACATTTAGATATGTGTAATTATCAGCTTATGGAAAAGTGGTTTTCATGGTTTTCAGAAGTTCAGTTCGACGAAATCAACATTCAGATGTTGAGAATTATGTTCAGTTCTCCTTATGGAAAAGTGGTTTTCATGAGCTCAAGTTTATCAAATCGAGACCGTGGCACGAGTCAGGCGAGCTCATATGACAGAAGCGCAGCTATAACAACAAAGAGAAATTTGGCGTGCTGCTGCTCAAAGACGCCGCCAACAATTACGCACGCAGATTGATCAATTGGAAATTCATAGCTCTGCATTGCAGTCCGCTGTTGCACCTGCACCCCAGACCACTTCGCTCGCAGTGCCACCCAACAATGAATACCGCCGCTCAAAACATGGCATCAGGTGAGCCTGAAATTTTTTGACTGCATGTTGGTTTTTGTTTTACAATTGGAGGTTCAAAACTCATTTTGGTTTTTCTTTAGAGGTTCGAAACTGTGCTGCGCAGTCCGCTGCTGTACCTGCACCCCAAACTTCTGTGCCCGCAGCACCGTCCAATAATGAATGTCGCCGCTCAGACATGGCGTGGGGTAAGCCTGGAATTTTGTTTTATACATTGTTTGTTGTTTGCAAATACTGCTAGATAACTCGACATCGTAACCTCATTGCATGCCAAAAGTTACGTAACGCCGACAACGGTGTTGTGCATAGATATACATTGACAACCGTTCATCCCTCATCGTGTCGTCGTGATGTACTTGCCCCTCAAATTGGAGAACCATCTGCAACCGCATCCATTTATTGCAACGCTGTCTCATTGCGGTCTGCCCCCAATGTGTTCCGGCTCACGTAATCGTGTTGCCACTCCCGCTCCTGCTGCCAACTCATTACATTCAGACTCCATACCACCTTCATCCTCAAACATGCAGCAGATTGTTGTGCATCTGCTGCAACAAGCCATACCTCATCGTGCACATCCACAAGGTTTGTTCTTGCTAAAATACTTCGTACAAATATGTACAGGTATTGATTGAATTCTTATGTTTATTTCCGCCTGCATAGAATATTCGATAAACCCTGGTCAGCAGCATGAAAGCACGGAGGGCGAAAGCTCCGCTGATGGTGTTGTTTTTAGAAACCGGCGTCCCCTGAACCACAACATTGCTCGCATATCTGATATAAGAACGTCAAATTATTTACTTGCAGCTACAGCAGCCCCATTTCTGTCGTTATTGCCGAGCTAAATTATTTGATGGCGAAACATCGACGATGTGCTGCAACAATGGAAGGGGTAGATATTCCAGCTATACCTGTTCCAGATGAACTATACAGTTTATTCGCCGGTGATTCTACTGAAAGCAGACATTTTAAAAGATATATCTGTTCGTATAATCACGTTTTCTCTTTTACTTCTATGAGTGTTGAATTAGATGAGACATTGGCGGTAGATCAGTACGCTGTCTATACATTTCGAGCTCATGGGGCAATATATCACCGAATCGGAACTCTTTTGCCTGCTGCAAACGCAAGGCCTAGATACCTACAGCTGTATATATATGGTACTGAACATGAGACAGATCATCGCTTACAAGAAAACCTTGTGCTGAACCGTGCGTTGCTAGAAAAAATAAAAACAATTTTAGACGTATGTAATCCGTTTGTAGCAATGTTTCAGCGGTTAGCTGAGCATGAGGATATCCGTCGTTGTAGCTTAGTTATTAAAGAGATGCCAGCTTCTCAACGTCAATATACATTGCCAACTGCATCACAGGTCGCAGCTATAGTTGTTGGTGCTGATGAGTATCTTGAATCAGATAAACGAAATATAATTGTCAAAACAGTTGACGGTGATTTTGTTACTGTCCAAGAATTTGCTGGTTACTATGATCCGCTTCAGTATCCGTTGCTCCTCCCATATGGCACATATGGTTGGCTTGTTGAATATAAAGGCCTGAATAATCGCCACGTTAGTTGTTGTGACTATTACTCATACATACTTCAGGTTTAGAACTACCTTTTCACTCTAGGCCAATTTACTGCTGCCTTTTTATCCATTTTTGACTTCGTATTCATCTTATTTTAGGATCGTCAGCCACCTTTGTCAATGCCATTACACGGATGTCGCTTGCTCCAGCAGTATGTTGTTGACAATTATATTAAGATAGAGACTCAGAAACTACGTTGGATTAAAAAAAACCAAAAAAATATTCGTGCTGAATTGTACAGTGGCTTGCAGGATTGCCTCAATGCTGGTGAAAATAGCGGAGGTTCCCATATTTTCAGCCCATATCGTTTGGTTTTAATTCTAGAACTATTTGCTGATCCAAACTCTTGCATGTCGTTAATTTCTTTCAGCAAAATTGGGCATCAGGTCATATTGTCGTCTTCTTTTATTGGAAGCCTTCACGACATGTACCAGCGCTACCAAGATGCAATGGCCGTTGTTCAACATTATGGCAGGCCAGATATATTTTTGACAATGACATGCAACTCTTCTTGGCAAGAAATCACTGAATCACTTTATCCAGGACAGACTCCGCAGGATCGTCCTGATTTAGTTTCCCAAATATTTCATGCTAAATATCAGAAGTTGAAGTAGGATCTTTTCATAAAACATGTTCTGGGCAAAACAATTAGTCATGTTCATGTAATAGAGTTCAAAAAAGAGAGCTTGCCGCATGTTCATATGTTGATTATTTTTTATGCTCGCGATAAAATGAGTACTCCAGATGAATATGACAAGATTGTTAGAGTCGAGCTTCCTCATGTTGAGCATGAACCTGATTTATACAACGCTGTTATGCGACATATGATTCATGGCCCGTGTGCACATGTTAACCGCCGTGCCCCTTGCATGAAACATGGTAGCTGCAAAAAAGGTTACCCGAAAAACTTTCGGATCATACCTTACAGGGAACAGATTCCTACCCAATCTATCGACGCCGTGATAATGGGCGATCATTTACACTACGCCGTGCTCAGAATTTTTTGTTGACAATCGATGGGTTGTTCCTTATAACCCATGACTTTTGCTAAAATATGATTGTCATATTATGTTGAAATATGTAGCAGTATTAAAAGTATAAAATATTTATATAAATACATTCACAAGGGCCCAGATTCCATTGCATTCCAAGTCCAGCCTCTTGCAGATAGAAATGAAGTGTCTCAGTATGTGGATGACCGCTGGATATGCCCGCATGAAGCATTTTGGAAGATATTCAAATTTGGTATGTACCAGACATACCCCTCGGTTATCCGTTTGCAGATCCATTTGCCGAATAAGCATCAGGTCCAATTTCGCACAACTGATTTAGTCAACAATGTTCTTGCAAACGAGCGGAATTCCAGGACAATGTTAACTGAGTTTTTCAGCATTTATGACCTCCAACAAGAGAGCCGCAATTTCTGTACACTGAATTTCCTAAACACTATACCTGGAATTTGACTTCAAGAACTTGGCATAGGCGCAGACGCCGCCAAAAAGTTATTGGCCGAATTTACTCAGTGCATCCTTCTGAAGGTGAGCGATTTTATTTGCGCTTGCTTCTCAACCATGTTCGTGGCCCAAAATCTTACACACACCTGATGACGGTTGGCGCTGCTGTCCACATCAACATTCAAAAGAAGCTGCCGAGCATTTTGGTCTGCTTGAGCAAGACAACAGCCTGCACAACTGTATATGTAAGATCTCTTTTTCCAAAACCCGTTCGGGTACCTGAAAACTCGAACCTCTCCCGCATCGCACGGTTGAGGTGGATCTTCGCCCAGAATCGATGCCTTGCGGTGTCACCAACACTCGGGTTGGCTAACACCGCTCAGCACCAATTCTGCCGGCTATACGATCATAAGTAAAATATGCCAAAAGAAGTAAGTACACAAATGAAGGCATGTCCACAATCACAGCATCATATATATATATATAATGAAAACAGAAAGTCCAAAAGAGAAGTACAAGCAAAAAGGGGCTATGCCCGATACATATCCAAAATAACGTACTCTCTCTCTCTACAACATGCGGAAATTACAACAAAAACTCTCAAAATGCGGAAGTCTAACTATCTAGTCATCAACCTGTGGCGTCGTGGTAGTACGCTGCATCCGCTGCTCAGGTCCTGCCATCTCGTCCTGCTACGCGCAGGGACAACTCCGTCCCCTCGGACTCCTGCGGTCACACCGACCGTTAGTCATAAAGACTAAGCCGTTTTGTCCTCGCCTCCTCCACACGACCTCCTAGGCACCGAGTGAGAGGAAGAAGCGGAGGACAAACAAGGGGTAAATAAGAAGAGTGACGTGGCACTACTAGCAGTAACATAAATGTAATCAGTAGAGCTTACAGTAACAAGGTAAATGTAAAGAGCATGTAAGTAAGTGCGGTAAATAGTAAACAAGTAGAGGCATATAAAGCGAACAATAAGGTAAGTAAAGGCGGTGCAGTAGTAAAACTAAACTACCATCACAGATTCGTACCTTAACTTATATGAACGCCCCATACGACATATACGTTAAGAATCCAGGTAACCCATCATATAAAAGAGCCCACACTAATTTATATGATGGGGTATGCAGATGTGCGTTATGTTATGCTATGTTTATGATGTGTATTATGCAGCTATGCAAATGCAACTCACCCACACGACTCCATGCGCACAGACCTTTATAGTTCCCAATTTGTTTGAAAGGAAGCCAACCTTTCGGGTACCTACCGTCGTGGCTCACAGTGGCAGTGGATCGGGCACTCCACATCCTAGGCGGGTATGGTCACTACCAAGCCTAGACCTCATGTACGCCTCAAACGCTAAGGACACAACAGCGGAGCTCCTGCGTACTCTTGCTGGAATCCACCAGACTTTAACGTCGGGGTGGGTTATTAGGGATTGTCCTCCAGACCGCGGTACTCAAACTTACCGGCCCCTCTAA